>CM023606.1:16280973-17510973 GCA_013358685.1 Antennarius maculatus
CTTTATAGAATTCTGCTCTCCTTTCAGATGATACTGACATGTGAAGGCTCCTATATGAAGGCCACATGCAATCATAAAACCGCAGAGCTGTTTATAGCTACACTATCTCCTGAAGGGCTGTTGCATCCAGCAGTTATTAGCTGCCTGCGCTGACAGCTGGGTGCTGCGGTGTATTTGTGGACGTGACTCAGAATCCGGTGCTGGAACACATCTTATAAATCATAGTTCATCCATTAGCATAAATTCTCACTCTCCTTGCATCTGCAAGACCTGCTGTTTCTGTTTGCAACACTCCACGATGATTGGTCGGTGTTGTTCAAGTCAAATTGATTTAGCCGTTCACAGAGATTATAAAGCTTGCCTTATACCGCCACTGTGGTGTGCGTTAATTACCTATAAAATCAAGTTAATTCTGATGCTAAATCCATTTTAATTTCTCATAATTAAGTCGCGATTGGATCCGTTAATACCTCGGTGCTCCATTATTGTTGCAATCATTGTTGTAGCTGTGCATTTGGTGGTACATTTCTGAGCTCAATCTTATTATTGTTATTACATTTAATTGCACTAAGTGATCAGTTTTGTAGTTGTCAGAGGAGGATGGACTTGCCCTGCAGTTGTTGTTTTTTTCCCTCGTTGTCCTTTCTCTCTCCATCTTTCATCCCAGAAAGAGGCCCTTCGAGAGATTGTGAGAGATGAGAGGAGATGAGGGGGAGGGTAGCTCTGCTTAACACCTCTGCAAAGGAGGGATTGCTTTTTTGTTGTTTGTTAGGGGGGAAATCAATTCTGTTCACATCATCACGTTTTGACAAGGCGAGACATTAAGTGCAGATATTGAGAAACGACAGGAATGGTTTACAGCCTGTCCTTCATCCTTTCCACTTTTTTTTCTGCTTTCTTTTGTCTTTTCTTCCCCTCAACAAAATCAGAGTACGTTGTCTTACTTATCCTCTTCCCCTCACTCTTTTTCGATCTCTTTTTCCACTCCCTCTTTTTTTCTGTGTTTTCCTTTTCTCTGAAAAGGTAGGGAATGATCCGCTTCACTTACCAGCTGACACCACATAAGCTTGCTAGTCCTCAGAGACACCAGCCTTTTGTTTTCATATGCAATATGATAATTGTGACGGGCCACAGCTCCTCTCCATTTTCATCACACTTCGAATGATACAGGCATTTTTTTTCACACTCTTTTTTAAAATTTTTTCACTATTTCCTTTTTTTTTTTTTTTTTTTTTACCCCAACCTGACATTTGAAGGGTGACAGCAAAAGCAAAGGTGCACACTACAAGTGTGACAGCCATTCATGCAACAGAATGTGACCGAGATAAAACAGTTGGTTTTGTTAGTTAGGATTGCGATAAAACTCTCCATTTTCACTCAGCCAGACGCATACTTGTGTAAGTGCCATATAACATTAATTTATTTGGCATTCACGGTGATAATTTGGCTCTGTGATCTAAATCCTGTCACCTTGCATGAGAGGCCACTCAAAGGACCTTTGACCTTGCCCATAATTACACACGCCACTATCTTTTCACTGCAGCAAGACAGTCATGGCTGCCCAAGTCCGATGGCACACCAGCCTCCTCCCCGTGGACTGCAGCAGGTTTTCTTGTCATCCTCGCCTTTCGCTCCCCCCCCCCCTCTCCAACTCTCCCTCTCCTCTTGTCAGTGTTGCTCCTGGCGAAAGGCTGATACTTGATATTCAGAGGATAGCAGCTTTTGTCTCAGAGATTTAATCAGTGGCTCTGCTCCCACTGCAGAGGAGAGAGGGAGGGAGGATGGTGAAGGGGTGGCACTGGCAGGAGTGAGGGAAGGAAAGAGAGATGGAGACAGAAAACTGTTTATGTGTAATGACACAATAACAAAGCCCGCCTGTAAAACACAATCTGCAAACTGTGCTTTTGAAGGGGATTTTCAGTCCTGGATTAGTGTCAGGCAGAGGGATATGGGGAAGGAGAAGGGAGTTAAAAAGTGTCAGGTTGATGGGATAGACAGGGGAGGTGATTTTACGTGTGCGTGTGTGTGTGTGCGTGCATGCGTGTGTGTCTGAAGTGAGGATTGAATAGTATGAAGGGTGTGTTCATGCTTATGTGTATAAATTCATGTGTTTTGAAACTATTTTAGCTGCACAAATCAGTAGGTGTGCAGGCGCATTATGTTCTTATTATAAGGAAGAGGATGTTAAATATAACTAAAATATTTGTCTGTCAAAAGCTAATGTATATCTTCATGCGCTGATCATGTAAAATACATTTATTTCTAGCTTTAACTGAAATTTTGGAACATATTCAGTTTGTGTGTATGTGTGTGTGTGTGTGTGTGTGTGTGTGTGTGTGTGTGTGTGTGTGTGTGTGTGTGTGTGTGTGTGTGTGTGTGTGTGTGTGTGTGTCTTGGAGAATGATAGAAATGGGAACAAATATATTGGTTATGAATTTTGTGTATGAAGTTTCGCTAACCTCCATCAGCCCAAACATTCCACTTCAGCAGCAGCTGCTTGAGTTCCACATAGTTCTCAGTGAACAGAACCGTCGTCCTCTCAGCACCTGTGTTTCCTCCTGGATTGAAAGTGTAAAACTAAACTGCTGTATTCTCTCCTCGTATAGAATCGATGGAAGCTGTAGCCAGTGAACGTGGTTAAATAGAAATATTGTTCAGGGGAAATGATATGTGAAAGCAAAAGTCTCAAGAGATGCGCGCACACGTGTGTGTGTGTGTGTGTGTACCATGCTGTGTAGGTGTGACTGTATTCGTTCGTGTATGTGTTTAAGTGTGCGTGTTTGTGAGCGTGAGGATGGGGGTGCTTTGCTATTGTAACCTTGCTGATTGGATTGTGTTTGACAGATATGGAGTCTGGAGAGCGGCTGGCCTCCCCTGCGCCCACCCTGTCTGCTGCTCGTACCTCCTCCCCTGCGGCCTCGTCCTCTTCCTCATCCTCTTCTTCCTCTTCATCCCCTGGTCCCCACTCAAAGAGCAGCCTGGCCCCGAGCCCCTCAGCTCTGGGATCCACCCTCAGCACCTCCGGTAAGAAACAAAGTTTTATCCCTGTCGATCTTCTGTCTCTCGAAGACCACAAAAATACCAGCACACAT
This sequence comes from Antennarius maculatus, assembly GCA_013358685.1. NCBI lineage: Eukaryota > Metazoa > Chordata > Actinopteri > Lophiiformes > Antennariidae > Antennarius > Antennarius maculatus. Next base: position 16,284,066 of record CM023606.1, read on the forward strand.
GGCAAACACTTTGCATATAACCATTAAAACTTGCAAAATGTGGCCCCCTTCATGTCTTGATAGCATTCAGAATCCTTCTCATTTCTTTACCTTGAAAAATGAGTTTCCTCCAGCATTAATTATACACTTATTTTGCTGCCTGCGTGAATATACCTCTCCCAGATACAAAGGTTTTTTTTTTTTTCTGACAGCTTGGGTTGCAATTGAAAAGCTGCTGCATTAATGACTCCCAAACAATTAGGAGGCTCTTTTGTGTGAGAAACACACACATGCTTCACCATGTCTCCTGACAACCTTCAGCTCTCTGACTCCAGCTGCCTCAGAGTCAGGCTCAGCACGACACTGCATGTGTGTGTGTGTGTGTGTGTGTGTGTGTGTGTGTGTGTGTGTGTGTGTGTGTGTGTGTGTGAGAGAGAGAGAGAGAGAAAGAGAGAGAGAGAGAGCCTCTTCCTGCACGATTTAACATTTGTAAGCCACTCAGTGTCTAGTCAGCCCTGTCCAGCATCAAGCCTCTTTTATGTATTGGTCAAAACCATTAGGCAAAGAGGTGTGTGTGTGTGTGTGTGTGTGTGTGTGTGTGTGTGTGTGTGCGTGCGTGCGTGCGTGCGTGCGAGCGAGCGAGCGAGTGAGTGTGAGTGTTTGTGTGTGTGTCTTTTTATTTTTGTTCATTTCTCAAATGTCTTGTGAAGGAGATTGAATCATTTACACATTTTTCTCTTCATTTCTTAATACCTTGTTATTTATTCTTAGCCCTGCTGTTCACACACATGCACACACTCTCACACACACGCACACACTCACACACACACACACACAAACATGTAGACACACTAAAACCAAAATCGCACAGAGAAGAGAAGAGCATGTCCATCCGTCTCCAAACATGATTGTTGTCTTTCCCTTCTGTTACCAGAAGAGTAATAGAGAAAATAAATCCCCTTGTTTTGTCCTCTGTCCCATCAGTGTTGCCCCAAAGAAGAAGCCATTAGGAGCATCTCCTCCTTATGCATTATACATCCCTCTTATCCCCCATGTGCCATAATGTGTGCTCAGATTTTCTAGATAAGTGATTTTGGACTAAGAATTAAAAGAAATACTGAAAGGCAGGCTGCAAGTGAGATGATTTCTTTTCTATTTGATACATTATCTTGACTATAGCGTGGTCTATAAGTTGATAAAAAAAATGCATATCTGTACACAAAGAAATGGAAAGAATTCAAATTTCGACTTTACTGCCTGACATTCAGGTATCCTGATTGAGAGTAAAACCGCTTTCAACTGGAACAACAAGAATATGACAAATGTTTTGCGTAAACAGGTAACATCAATAATCACGTAGTGTAGAGGTATAGTATCATCATTGATTCAAGGTTTTTTGCCAATGTGCCAGTAACACTTAAGAAAAAAAAATCTGAAGAACATAAACATGAGCACACAATCGGTTTGTTTGTGTGTGTGTGTGTGTGTGTGTGTGTGTGTGTGTGTGTGTGTGTGAGTGTGAGTGAGAGTGTGTGTGAGTGTGAGTGAGAGTGTGTGTGAGTGCGCGCTCATATGCGTGTGTCATTGATGAGGATATCACTTGAGGAATAAAAGCTGATCTGCGCTTGTAGCACTCTCTTCTTCGGGGATCAACTCACGGATGCAATTAACTTAAATCTGTCTGTGGAAATTTGATTGACTGCAACAAACAACAAATTAATCCCCCTTCGGCAGCATCCAAACATGAAAAAAGCAGGCGGGTGCAGTTTGTCAGAGTGTAGGAAGGATTGAAACAGAATGAAAAAGAGGGCGAGGGAGCGAGAGAGTGACAGAGAGACGGAGTGGGAAAGCAAGAGTAGGTAATCCTAGGTCTGTCTTTCCTTTGCTCCTGTTTCGCTTCAAGTTTTTTTAGATATAATTATTTGCCTTGCAAAATAAGCCCACATTAATATTGAAAAGGCATTTTGCAGATGCCTTAAAGAGAAAGGTGTACGTGTATGTTGGGGAGGGAAGTGGGCACCTCAGGCATAAGCGAATGATATGGCTGGCCTTTCTTGGGGGTTGCATTGCAGTCGTTTATCTTCGTATCCACTAGCTGACGCTGCCAAGGCAGGCTCTACATATTCAGCATATTCTAATGACATTCAAGAGGCAGATTTTGCAGTCTTGTGGTAAAGAAAGGCCTTGAAGCCAACACAAAGGGCTATACTTACATCACTGGTGTGCTAGCAAAGGCTTTGTTTCTTGCCACATCACTACAAATAGCTTGATTTCCACTTATAAATAGTCTCTGAGATGCATCTGTAGAATCGTGTTCATTTACAGTGTTTTTTTTGTATACTGCTCACATAAATGGCCTCACTGTGTCTCCCTCTGGATAATTAGATCCCAGACTGCATTAGTTCAGAAAACACTGTGCTCCAGTGTCACTCTGTTTTACATTTCTCTGGTGTGCGCTTGTATGGTGTACAGCAGCATATAGTAGTTTGACATTTTTATCGGCACTGTGTACAACACTTTCCTTTTCTTCAGTCTTTTTTTTTTTGGCTTGTGTATTACCTAGCTTATGCAGAGGATTCTTTTTCTAGAATAGAAATTGAATTTGCATGAAATATGCTCACACAAAATTGCATCTGACTCTGGGAGAAGGCAATGCGGGGCGGTCGCCCCTGCCAGAAATGATTGTGCTCAGGAAAACGCTAGACGATGATGATGTTGATGAAGTATTCTTCTGTGCTGAAATTGAATGCCAAACGCATAGAAGGAGGTTAGCATTTTACTTTTCATACGCACACTTCTTTTTTTCCTCTCACTATATTCACCCATTGTTACAGCATGGCACATTCTGACACTGTAAACTAAAGAAGTATCAATACACAAAGTGTTTTATGCTGAAGCTGAATGATGACAAAATGTTCTGTAATTTAAATGTGAATGTTTTATTGTACAGAGAGTATCATGCTAATGCAATAGCTTTACGCTCAGTAACAATAGGTGCCTTTTAAAATAAGATATAGTATGCAGTCAGTGAATTCTAAAGCTGAACTTAATACAAACACAAATAAAAGTAGGTCAATGTATATTTCTTACATAGATGGAAAAGAAGAGACACCTGCAAAAGCTGTTCAAGTCTAGTTTTTATGTGCTGTCGGTCCTTACATTAAAAAATCTCAGTGTGGTAATTTGAGAACAGAGTTTTTGGTCTTCACAAAGAAACGTGATGAGCAACGGTGAGGCAGTGACTTGTGCTAAAGGTACAATGAACAACTGTCATACCAGCTTTTTTATGTCAAAGTTACACTTAGTGCAATACAAATGTTAAATTTGTTCAGAGAATGAAATTAGGTTCAAATTAGCTGTATTCTTAGACATTTACATTCAAACTACAATTGAAATTTAATTTGTTAAAATGTTAAGAGCATAACCTCCACTTGTGCTTTGTTTTGTGCTTTGTTGTACACAAATACATGTTATGGATAACATTTGAAAACGGCCTCTTGGTTTGGATTTTCTTCAGGCCGTCTGTTTGGAGCAGCAGGAGAACAGCCCTTCATTGGCTCCACATTGTCAAGTGCCTTCCCTCTAGTCAACCACCCAGCCTTCGGAGCCATCTACACTACCGGCACAGGCAGGCCTGAGTTTGGGGGCCTGGGTTCCCTGGGCATGTCGGCAGCACTGGCAACTCACCCCCAGCTAGGTGCTCTTTCTGGTAAGACAGGGGCTTTTGAAATGTGGACAACACAAATTTGGCCAAATGGGCAGCTCATCTTTAATCCTCCTTTCTCCTTCTTCTCGACTGTCTTTTGTGCTCCAACAGAGTGGTGGCGAGCTGCTGAAGCCCATGGACGAGGAGCCGCAGCCTTTCTCCCATCTTTCATTGGCTTCCCTCCATTCTTTGCCCCTCATATTCAGCCCAACCACAGCGCCAGTCCTATTCAGATCAGGATGCCCAGCAAGAACAGCCATACCCCACCTAAAGGTAGCAAATGTCCATCTGTTGGAAAAAAATCATTACCCACTGTAATATAATCAAAGCAGGAAATAGCAGGTGATAAAGGAATACTTCAGTTTACCTTAAGTTAAACTTCATCATATGCATATAGTTAACATAGTATGATACTAGGTATAAGTCTATGTATTAATGAGTTGTTTTTCTCATCTCATTTATTGATTCCACCAACCTCTCTCCCTCCTTTCATCATGCTTCCTCTCACAATCTCTGTTTCTTGCACTTTTTTAATTTAACAGTATCTTTTAATTTATCTTATTTTATGTGAACCAGTCATGCTGGGGCTTGTGCTTTGCACAGCCAGCATGTTTGATGTGATACATGTCTAAATCAATATTTTTATTAGCCTTATTTCATTCTGCAGTTAGTTACAGATACTTCATTATCCAACCGTAGCAAGGTTCTCAGAAAAGATGGAGCTGATTAATAATGCAGCCGATCTGTTTTTCTGTTTCAAGGGGTGAATGGGGCAGTAAATGGCAGCGAGGTCTGTCCTCCCACCACACAATCAGGGAGCTTTTCTGTGAGTCTGAGTCCTGTTCAGTCATCAACCAAGCCAACCAAAAATTCAGAGCTCTCCAAAAGTCCCCGTAGCGGCACTCAGAACAATCCAGCAGACGCTGTGGAAAAGCTTCAAAAAAGTAAAGACAAGGTCAGTCCTGAGACTTCAGTTCTTCCTTGCAGTGACATGAAGCGACACAAGAAGTTATGTATTATGCAATGGAACTGATTCTTGTGGTTTTTTCTCCTGTCAAATTCAGAAGGCACGAAAGAAAGCAACAGACACTTGTGCAGCAAGCAACAGCGAATCAAGCACATCCTCAGACAGCTCAAGTGAGGGGTCCCTCAGCAGCGATCTGGAAGACCTCGCAGAGGATGATGAAGATGATGAGGATGATGAGGATGATGAGGAAGAGGACAAACACAGTGAATTATCAGACTCTGAGAAGAGGACAAAGAAGAAAATAAAGGTAAAAAGGACAAATAATGAACGTGTTAATGTGATTTGACACTTGGTGTGTTTGTTCACTAAAATGTGGAGTGGCTTCCTTTGTTCTTATAGTTCTTTATTTCAATACTTTGTCAGGTGTTGATGCCAACCACTGGAACTGCAAAGACTGACAGATCACTCTCTGGGGAATCCCAGGACAAGAAGGACCCCTCCAACCCCCCAACCCTTGTGCCCTTACCCTCCTCTGTCTCCCCTTCTTTCTTGCCCCAAACTTCTCCACTGGCGCTGCAGAGCTCCAGGTCCCGGACAGAGGGTCCACATCAACATTTCAGCGTGATCCAGTCCACTGGTCTGGCTTCCAATTCAAAACCCTTGGCAGTCCTTACGCAGCACAGGGAGTCGTCTCCTTCTTCCTCCCCGATCGCCCTTACCACATCTCCAAAGGCCCTCTCTGGCACTGCATCACCCAAGCTATCTAAACTGCTGCCCTCCTCCCCCCCTCAGCACCTGCCCCTCTCCCTCTGCTCCTCCCCTAAGCCCCTCTCTGTCCCCTCTCCACCTCGCTCAACTCTTCCGCCTTCTACCTCCCCGAAGCCTTTTGGTTTGACCTCACCTGTAACAAGCTCCCAAAAGTCCTTGCTGAAGCCTCCACGGCATGCTGTTCCTGGCTCTACCAAAGCCAACAAGAGGAAACAGCTGGAAGCTTCACTTGCGCAGATCAACGAGTTCAGGCTCAAACAGGTAAGCCCACCTGTAGACAGCAGCAAACTGTGTGTGTTCTTCCATGGTTCCCTACACAGACCGCACCATAACCAAAACTGTGTAAACATGTGTATTTAGCACAAGTTGAAGCTGCACATTGAGAGAACTGTTAACTGGTAAAGATGCAAACTTGATTCAAACATGAAATTGTCATATTGAGTCATAATTTCCTATGGATAAAATGTTCTGTTCTGTTTATTCAAGAGAAATTTATTCAAAGGGGGCACTGCAAAGTTATAACAAGGTCTGAAGGAAGCACCAGAGAGAGTGTGTACTTGTTTAGGTTAAACTGTAGTGTACTAGAACTGGCCATAAAATAACAGCTGTTCATTTTTATGATAATGGTTACAACTAATACAAGTTTCTGTTTGAAGGGATAACTTTTTGAGTGGAAAGATCACCATTTAATTACGTAACCAGGTTAAGACAGTTGGAGTTTTGTTTTGTCCATTGTTTGAGATGGTTCCCATACCTTCTGGAAATCCTTGTTAATTTGAGAAAAAAGAATACAAAGCTTTTAAAACTTATTAACACCCCCCCCCCCCCCCCAAAAAAAAAAAAAATCTCAAAATTTCTTTGATATGTTATTTTAATTTTGATGCCATTACCAGCTGTCAGGTAAGATTACTCTTGTACATCCATCTATTCATCTGCCTAAAATCTAACAGGGAACGGTCCTTCCTTATCTCCTTCGAGACTGTTGGCCAGAAATGTCACTAATGCTTTGTGGGGGCCCTAAAGACCATGTTCCACTGTCTGCATTCCCCTCAGAGTACTGAGAAGTGTTCACATATTTAAGCTTCTCTTTCTTTATAAGTATTTCTTCTATGATAGCTTCCATTAAAAAAAAACCTCCACTTTAAATAGTGCATGAACAGTGACATTGTTCCATGTCTCAGTTTCTGCATTGGATCCCCAAAAATTTGAAGGATTTGGGTCTCGAAAAATCTTGATGTATAAGAATCTATACAAAGTCTGATTTGTTAAATAGTATTAATGATGAAATTTCGTCTTTTCTCACCCGAGTACGCCATTACCTCTGACTCTTAATAAACCTTAAATATGCTTGAGGTCAAATATGTGACATCATGTTTGAATTTCCCTTCATGAATAACTCATGAATCTCTATAATCTATAAATTGAAAACGTTTGACTGATTAAAGTGGTGACTGTTGCAAATATAGGTTTTCAAGGTAACATCATTAATAGCTCTACTTTATTTACCACTCTGAAACAAATTGCGTCTGCACACATGTTATTTTATCATTTATGTTAAATGAAAATGTGTAATAAATTTTTTTAAATTTTTTTTTTAACTTTCATCACACAAATCCTTTTTTCTCGAATTGGATATGATTCGTCGCACAATAATTGATCAGCAAAATCTTCAAGGATCAGCTTATTCTGAGAAAAATAATTTCCCCTATTTTGCTTTACCAATATGGAGACTTACAATGGCCTAAATTCCCCCTGTGGTTTCAGGACTGTTACTGTTTTTCGTGGTTTGTGATATTGATTTGTTTCACTTCATATCACCTCCAGTTGAAAGTGAAATCTTGGAAGTCGAACCTGCCTTTGCAGTTTAAACAAATCTTGTCATCAGTGTTAAAAAAAAAAGGTGAACATGCTCAGCTACATTATCCTAATGATGATGGAGCTTTTCAAATGTGCAGAAAAGCAATTACATTTTTAGAGAGCTACTCTGTGATTCCTTTTTGTGAACTTGGCTGAATACAATGCCTTTGGTTATTGCATTTATGTTCTTTTTGTTTCTCAGATAGTGGCTTAGACACAGTTAACTGTAGCACTGTTAAGCATTGTAGTTTTGTCACCTGCTCAAACAATCAACAGTGATGTGACCTGACAGCTCAGGCAATTCTACTTTGTCCCATTTGTTTTCGTTTTTTTTCTCAACACTTTCTTTGTTCCTCTTGTTCTGCTCTTCCCTCTCCCCCCGGACTCTCTGCTTTTCTTTTCCTCTCCCTCTCCCCTCCTCCTTTACTCCCAGACTCTCATGTCCCAAGGGCAGACATTCCCGGCTGAGCTAAAGAAGCAGCAGCAAGGGCTGAACAAGTCTCCTAAGAGGACGTCTCTGTCATCATCGCCATTGCTACCAGCTCCGCCACCTCCACCCCAAAACAATCACTCCAACCTTTTCCTCTCAAGTGCCCTGCTAGGGCTCCCTGAACCCCACCACCCCAATGGAGTCATCCAAAGCACCACTCAGGACGCACCTTTGGCCCTCATTACCAAACCTCGCCAAGACTCTGCCTGTCAAAGCAAGTCACCTCAGTGTGATTCAGATGCTGGGTCGATGCCTGTCAACCTGAGCACAGGGGCAAGTCGGACCCAAGCAGCTGCTAAGGCCGGCCCTCCGTCACAGCCCCACACTACCTCACCCCATGCCACAGGCCATGGATCCAGAAAGAACAAGACCCCAAAGGTTAAGGGACAGGCCCCTGGGCTGGTACAGGGACCTGGTCAAGCAGACCCTTTAGCTGCCTGGAAGGGGTTCTCCCAGAACCACTTGGTGCAGTCTTTAGTAGATTTGTTTCGTGGTGGAGAGCCTGGGATCGGTATTCCGGGAGTTAGCATCCCCGGAGTTGGAATCCCTGGAGTGGGGATTCCTGGGACATGCAACCCCACAGCTGGTCTGCCAGCTAACAAGGAATCTGATGAATCTGGTGATGATGATGACGATGAAGATGATGATCTTGAGGAAGAGGAGGAGGATGAAGAGGACTCAGATGATAGTCTTTCAGGTTTGTACATGTCTCTCTACTTTGTAAAAGTAGTAGATGTATAACAATTTATTGATTAACTGATCATAAAATATTAACATTACAGCTCCAACAAACATACTCTTTCAATTACTGATTACTTTGTCAGTTATTTTCAGTTACTTTGTCAGAAGAAGAAAGATAATTTTCCCGTTGGAAAATTATCTTCTTCTTCTTCATAGGTCCAAATGGTGATTTTATAAAATCTATTTTGAAATAAAGCCAAACTATTATTGATTTGTAATTTTTGTTTTGTGAATTGGTAGCTCGTTCTTTTATTCACTTTCTGACTGCTTTGTTTCTCGGACACCCATTTTAGAATCAGACAGCAACTCAGACAGCGACATCTCTGGGAAGAAAGTGAAGGACTCAAAGCTGCAGCCCTCTGGATCCTCCAAGAAGGACATGACTCCCCGCAGACGAACCAAAGGCCCAGAACTACTGAGCACCTCAACCACTCACACCACCAGCTGCTCTCCTCTAAACCTACAAGTCATCAAGACTCCCACCATTGTCACCAGCTCCAGTGCCTTGGTCTATCACAGCTCTCCTGGCTCTTCCTCCTACAGCCTAGCATCTCCATTAGGTAATGTGTTGGAATTTCCGTCAGAATAAGGGGCAGTTGGAAGAGGGTTCTGCCGGAGTAAATGATCTGAAAATTAAATGTCTAGCAAAAGGAAATACTCTTACAGAGATGAGAAGTTACAAATACACACACACACACACACACACACACACACACACACATATATATATATATTTGGTAAACAAAATATTGCAACTGCTTTTCATGGCACTTTGTATGCCTGTTTGATTAAATTAGATGTGTAGGAGTAGCAGTAAAGGTCACACACACACACACACACACACACACACACACACACACACACACACACACACACACACACACACACACACACACTCATATATATATAATATATGTGATTAACTGATTATTATATATATATATATATATATATATATATATATATATAAAATATATATATATGTATACAAATATATGTGTGTGTGTGACCTTTACTGCTACTCCTACACGTTTAATTCAATCAAACAGGCGTACAAAGTGCCACGAAAAGCAATTGCAATATTTTGTTTACCAAAAGCAAGAACATACTTTATCTTCCTCCAAAGACTCTGAAGAGGAATTATTATTTTTAGCTGGGCGGTTAGGAAGAAGACAGTTGGTTGTCATGGCTAACTGGCGCACCGAGGTACTAAAGGTATATGTGGAAGAGCCCCGCCTGCTTGTTTGTCGCAGCAACAAGATTCATTTTCACCTCCTTTCAGTGCTTGGAGATTACTCAGATCAGAGCAAATAGTATTGATTCAGTGTGTGTGTGTGTGTTTCTGTCTGTCACTCAGTCTACAATTATTTATGTAATTGTATTGTATTAATATGATAAGTCAGAGAATTGTGTGGTGACGTAATGTGAGAAAATGCAGTTATGAAATGCCAGTGCAGATATATGCTCATATTTTTCTGTTTATTCGAGTTCAATGATTTTCACTGCTTCTGGTCTACACGATAGGTTTCTTTTCATAAGTTACGTTGACAAATTCATGTTTGAACGATGCAATCTCTCCAGGCTTGGGAAAGAGGAAGCGCGTGATGGATGAGAAGGAGTTGATGATACCTCTGGAGTTGGGGTATGTACATGAGGCTGAGAAAAAGAAAGCTCTAACAAGTGGTTCTCTGGAGAGTTTGTTGAATTGTTTTTGTCATTTTCATGATTACATCAACACATGGTTAAAAAGGTAGAATAAAGTCTCTCTGAATAAAAATGCTATTTTTACTTCCTCAAAATCCCAGATGGCGAAGAGAAACAAGGGTGAAACCAGTAGCAGGACGGCAGCAGGGCGAGGTGGCCTACTACGCCCCATGTGGCAAGAAACTACGGCAGTACCCAGACGTGATGAAGGTACCATGGCTCGCTGCGGTTTAGTCCACATCCATGATACAGATGCAAATCCTTTGAGACATGTTAATAAGCAGTCTGGTTTGTAACAGGGAATACAGTGTGAATCATGGTGAATCATGGCATCTTTTAAAAATAAAGAGCAGAAAGATATTTTGTAAGTAATTGCAACACTGCTCACATACATGGCTCAAACAAATGCTTGTGTATCAGGACTTTCTGTGTAGTATTTATTCTATTGTTCCAGAGATCCAAACCAATCCCCAACCCAGTTTCTGTGATCCTATTAGTGAAGATGATATCGTTAAATTCACTTCTTGTGTCACTTTTCTCACCTCTCTTTCCAACCAAAGTGAATAATGTTTAGTGTTGGGATGCACAGCTTTGGCCTCTTGTACTCTATAATCTTCTTTGCGTCATCAAAAGTTAAACCACTCTAATCGTCAGAATTGCTTTTGAGTGTAGTGATGCATCGAGAAAAATGAAAAGCATAAACAACTCTTTCACTCACTGTTGATCAGTAGAAGGCAGTGAAAAGCCTAGCATGACAGCAGACGAATAAGAATAGGCCTGAATTGTGCACCCCAAGGTCAAAACCATTTTTCTCCCCCAAGAGCTTTTGCTCTTTTTGTGTCCCCTGGCTTTTATAATGATTAGTGGCATTGCACAGATGCTCACTTTATTCTATCTTCCTCCAGTATAGTCCTTCCCAGTTGCTTGTCAATGTCGCTAATTTCACTATATTTTCCTGCCTAAACCAACGCCATTATTATTCTCTCTTCTGTAGTATCTATCCAGAAATGGAATAAGTGGCATCACGCGCGATAATTTTAGCTTCAGTGCAAAGATAAGGGTTGGTGACTTCTATGAAGCCAGAGAAGGACCCCAGGTGACTGCCTTTCATGTCTCTCTCTGTGTTTCTCGCTCTCTCTCCCCCTGATCCCTGTTCATCTTTTTATCTAGAGGCAAGCAAAGATTCATGCAGCAGTCCCTGTCAGGGCATGGATAATAATTTACCAAAACCATCACTAGTTCTAGTTCACTGTGTATGGAAAATGTAATAATCAGCTGACATTACTTCCACAGGTGACCAGTGATACATGCCATGCTATGTATCTGTGACGCAAGGAAAGCAGAATAGTGAACAACTTAGGGGAGAGAGTAAAACTAGAAGATAAATCAAAGATTATTCAATTCTATGCAATTTTTTATTATAGGAAACATAATTGTAATTAGTTTAAAACAGTATTAACTTCTGATAAATACACATAGATTAGAGTAGCTAATGAATTAATTGTTTCATGACGTGTACATGAACATGTTGTTTAGAGTTTCATTTCTTGTCAGCATTCCTAATGTCTCCATTCCTTTTCACTTTCCAGGGTTTACAGTGGAGCCTGTTGAAGGAAGAGGAAGTCATTCCTCGTATTTTGGCTATGGAAGGACGAAGGGGTCGGCCCCCTAATTCAGAGCGCCAGTCAGTGGGTGAAGGTGCCAAAGGTAACCGACGGAGGAAGGGGCGTCCCCCAAATGTTGGTAATCCACTGGTACCTGAGGGCCCCAGTCCTAGTGAAGTCAAACTTCTACGCAAGCTAGAGGCTCAAGGTTAGCGAAGGACATGAGCTCTGAAATATTTTATAATAAATATGTTCAACATTAATCTTCAGGTTATTTTTATGGTAGCAGAGGTAAAAGATTACTTATTAAGAAGAAGGAGAAGTATACTTTATTGATCCCCGCAAGGGGAAATTACAAAGTCACTCGGTTAGTTGACAGGTATACAGGGGCCCTGAACACAGCACATAAGGGGGCCTGTAAGCATGCAGTTAGTACAATCACATCAAACTACACACATCAGGGAGGCAGAGTGACGGGCAGCGGCTTTGGAACGCGCCCCAAATTGAGCAGCTTGTAGGGGGGACGGTGCCTTGCTCAAGGGCGCCTCGGCAGTGGCTGGGAGGTGAGCTGACACCTCCCACTGTCAGCTCACACTCCTGGTGGCATCATGGCGGGAGCAGGACTCGATCCGCCAATGGCTGGGGCTATCCGTCTACGAGACATCTGCCCTACTGCTGAGCCACTGCCGCCCCTTTTGTAAAGTCAATTTTTTCTTCTACGTGAAGTTTAATTAGACCCAAAACAAAAATACATGTTGAGATTTAACAACATTTATGTTGCTTTTTTTGATATCAGTTTTATTCTTGGTAATACTTATAATACCAAGTCAGCCTTATTCTCACATTACCATTTCAATCATATACATACCCAAACAGTTTAAAATTTTAATGGGCAAAGAGAATATTGACATCTGTAGCTTTGTTGAAATTTTACCGACCCTTAAAAAATGATCATTCTCTGACATGTCAGGCTACATCAGCATTCTTGCATTCTCCTGAAATTTCTTTTTGACTTGAATCTGTGCAGAAATAGCCCGACAAGCTACCCAGATGAAACTGATGAGGAAACTGGAAAAGCAGGCATTGGCACGGGCAGCCAAAGAAGCTCGGAAACAGCAAGGTAAATGCAGGGTTTCTTCATGTCGTTAATAAGAGCACTGGCCTGTAAAGACAGTGTGATCTAAATTCACAAATAATGAATAAAATATACTAATAACAACAACAATATTACTTTGTTGCAAACATCAATGCATGTAAAATTTCCAGCAATGTGTAAATGACGTACCAGTAATAAAAGAGTAAGGAATTGAAGTGGTCTATACAACTCAGATGAATAAATCTGTGACTAAAACGCAACAATAAAATGTAGAAATAAATGAATTAAAATAGAGCAGTACAGCATCAAAAGTAACAAAAACTTTTTTTTAAATAAGGGGCATCAGGTGGAAGGTCATTAGAATCGAATTGGAGTGTCATTAAAATCGACATAACATATTGTAGCAGTATTTCTTTGTTTGTAGTAACATGAGGTTCATTTTTAGAGACACTCGTGCTGCTTACACATTTTCACATTTCTTTATGTATGTTCGTATTTTTTGGTATCGCTTTGAAGCAAAACCTTTAATCTTCCTCCTGCTCTAATTTTTAAGCTGCCGTGCTGCTGGTTTTTACGTGACATTTTCCTTATGCATTTTTTATTCCAATACATGACATGAATGATAAACACTCACATCAAAATGTCAATACTGTATGCGTATCCATAACTTACACTGGAACCACACATAATAAATATTTAAAAGTGTATGATCACCGCCTTAATTGAAATCATAGACCATTTTGGTCTGTGCTTGTATTTTTACATTTTTGCACATTTTAATTTTTACCTCTGCTAAAACAGTCAAAATATCGCTTTATTATGAAGTCTCTAATGATTTAGTTAAGAAGAAGATGTGATTCCGGTCATAGTCTCATACTGAATAAATTCCAAGGGTGATGATGAAAATGCTTCTTTTTTAGTGCTTTTTTTCTGCTGTTTAGTCACTCAACTCCAAAGTATTTTGACATCCATCCTGGTATATTGTGAATATCTTCTTAGTTGTGATCATTGATTTCGGCTAGGCCGCCTGAATTAGCAACGTGGAGCTTTATACCATATCATCTTAGATGCTAATGTGACTGACTTGTTTCTTGCAGCCATCATGGCAGCGGAGGAGAGAAGAAAACAGAAAGAACAGATCAAGATTCTCAAGCAGCAGGTAGGTCTGATTTTTACATGCATTGACAAACCGCTTTCTTTCCCTCCTGATCATCTGACTCTTGTGTTCAGTGCAGGGGTGCTGTATCGTTATTTTGTGATGCTTTAAATCTTGATTTTCAGTGAAGATCATCATTGGGTACTACAACGCGTGATGTTCAGTATGTTTTCCGTTGTATCAAATATGAAGACATTATGTTTTTTGTTTGTTTTTTTTTAACAGGAAAAGATCAAGCGTATTCAGCAGATTCGAATGGAGAAAGAACTCAGGGCGCAGCAAATTTTGGAGGTACACAATCTTATCCAACAGTACCTCTGATTAAGCAGAACATTCCTGGATAGCTTCAACCCTCAGTCTATAGTATTTTAATCTTCCTAAAGCTCATTACTGAACAGCAGCACGCATTGGAGGGAGTTGCGTCTTCTTAGGCATAATTCCACATGGAACTAATGCTAAATTGGTCTTGGTTGACGGCTGTTGAATATTAAAATGGCTGTTGCTGCCTCTTCAGACCTTATTTAAATTGGACAGAATAGTCTTTTTTTCATCAGACAACAGTAACAGTTTAGCATAAGTGGGTCGAGTTAAAAAAAAAGGTGCTGTTTTTCACACACAAACACATATGTGAAGATTCGTGAGCATCCACATACACAATTATACTGTAGTAGCTTCAAAGTGTTTTAGCAGGACTAAATCAATTTTGAGTTGACACGGTTGACAAGCCACTCTGAACAGGAGGCTTCAACATATTCACAATTAGGTGTTAAAGAGATACATTATTCACTCACTGTGTTTTACAAATTTCACTGGCATTCAGAAGCACAAAATCTTTGTTCAAACCTGAAAACTGCAATCAATTGCAGCAAAGCCCTCATCTAAGACTGATTGATGCTTGTCTACCTCTGTTACTCCTGACATTAATCTTTATTCATAGGCCAAACGGAAGAAGAAGCAAGAAGCTGCCAATGCCAAAATATTGGAGGCTGAAAAACGGATAAAGGTATGATCATGTTTTAAATAAATCCTTTAAACCACATGTAAAATAACAGTTAATGGAAATATCTGCATCTAAATGTCTTCATGTCTTGCGTAAAAAAACAACATATAGATTAGATTACATGTGTCATATGTGGAGCTTCTCCACTTGCAAGTCGTTGGCAACGAAATGAAAGAGCCCTTTGAAATAGGCTGAATTTCCATCAGTCTCCAGTGATTTTCATGATTTGGCACAATTGAAGCATATTGATTTTTTCTTATTTCTCTCTTGCGTTCAAGGAGAAAGAGATGAGAAGGCAGCAGGCAGAGATTCTCAAACACCAGGTAGGCTTTCACTACAACCTGCTCAGTCTTTTGAGTGTCGTAGTTACTGCTGAAGATCAGATCTCATTAGTGTACAAATGTGTGGGGCAAAACCGGTGACAGCAAATTTTGGCATCAAAATAAAAATTATTACCCTTACCTTGTGTTTGAATAGACAAAGACCACGTGGTTTGACTGTAGCACTGGCTTCATTAGTACAGCCCGGTCCGATGTCAGTAAAAGAGCTGCAGAGAGAAATAGACCCAAAACACTTGTGGTTTGAGAGTGTCATTTGAAATAGTGGAAGCTGTATGCTGTGGGCATGTTAGGGCTTCACGGCTCTAACTCGACCAGAGAGACAGCAGAATAGACTGCTGCTCCAGAGTAATGACATTTGTTATTAGTATACGTATTTCAAAATCGTACTATCCTTGCCCCCTCCCACAGACACCTCCTCTCCATGCCAAGAAGATAATGAATCATTGAAACTGAAAAGCAGAGACTCTTGAAAAATACTGTCAGTGATTTAAAAAAGAAGCTGCCAGTGAACGAAAGAAAAAAAAAATCTGAAAAAACATCTATGATCAAACATTGTGTCATTGTGTTTTTGTTTGCCAAAATATTTGTTTCGGTGCCAATTCAACAGTTTTTCACATGTAGATGTTTCAGTGCCAATATATATATATATATATATAAATATATTTTTATTTTCAGACTCATTTCTCAAATTCAAAATTTTATTTCCAATGCCAAAATACACTGTCTGTGTTTTACCCCTATAGATTTGCAGGTGTATATGTGTTTGTAAGACAATATGTGCTTCTATGCGCCTTTAAGTGAGGCATGTGTGAGTATATACAGTAAATGTAATTGTGGTTTATTACCAAGCATTTATCTGATAAGTCTTCTCTTTATTAAACCCCATGGTTATTGGTATTGGATATTACTTCTGTTCCATAATATTTTGCCAACTCTCTCTGCTAGGAGTTGGAGAGGCATAGACTAGATATGGTATGGGTATGTTTATTTTTGTACATCTAACACCTGCATTGTGTAACTGGTTGTGTTATGGTTGTCATAGCAATGCATTAAGTGTAGCACTGGCTGCTGTCATACTACATTCTTCTGCATGGCTTTCCAGCAAAACCAACAAAAGAGTAAAACAGTCAGTATGCTGCCTCCATCTGCTTGTCCTGAGGGACAACTGACCCCATCATGGGGGCCAGGCAGCTTCTGTCCCCCTCCCCACATCCTCACCCTTCTTCTAAGAATGCATTGCAAAGACTGCTAGCCAATCCACACTCACTGTCTGAAACTGCACTTGAGGAGTTTCCATCCATCACATACATTGTCTAACTGTTGTATTGGAGTAGCCTGTGTCGCCCATGAGTGCTTGATGATTTCGGCCCAGACATGGAGCTTGTGTCTGTTCGTCTGTGCATCTGTTTTGCAGTCCACAGAGTGCTGGACTTTAACCTGCCCAGTCCCAGCCTCTCTGTCATTCATTGTTCCTGTACTCTGCCCAAAGAATGAAAACTGCCACTGAGAATCATTTTGTCTTTATGGTGGAGATACTTCAGAGCTGATACCCCAGTTTGGCGAGGGGACAGCATAAAAGATGATCAGAAAAAAGGCTGGATAGACTGGGGAAAAACAATATAGTCAATTCCACTATGGGGACAAATATGGTTCTTTGTAGCATTTTATTTTGGCCTGGCTGTCTTGCTTGTAGCCCGTCTCACTCATACACAGTTGCAGCTGAATCCACTGGTCTGCCTTTTTTTTTTTCAGCAATGGACAATGTGCCATCAACCACTTGTACCCCCCAATTGCAGCAAAATGAAGGAGGCCAAATCCTTTCCTCCTAGTGTTTAGACTTGATCCATTTAGTTACATTGCTCTTCATTCATATTGTCGTTTATCACCATAGTGTTCCTCAACAAGTTCACTTCTTTTGATGAATTGGGAAGCTAAAAAAAGCTGAATGCCACAGACTTGGTCTTTTTTGAAGTTGATCTTTTTGAAGTTTCCTTATTTGTAGATAAATCAAGCCCAGAAGAACATAGAAATACTTAAGTGGTGTGTTTGACACAACAATTCACACCAACTGCATAATTTGGTGGCAATGCTCGACAAAATGTCCTTGACAAGTCCTAACAGTGGCGATTGTGTCTTTCTGGTGGATGACAGAGTGAATGACAGCCTCATACGCTAGAGCGGGAAACATAAAGAGATGAAATGAAATGATAGTCACCAGTGATTCTCGTGCCCTTTTGCAGTAGACTGTGCATCACGCAAGAATAACATAGATGTCTCGTCCTCCACAGCACTCACGCAATGCCCTAATACCTACACTGCCAAAGACACTAAAGTGAAACTCCTGTCTGAAATTAACCTTTCCCATACATTCACACTTATCGTCTCTGTGCCAGATATTATGAGAATAATAAGACATGTCAAATAAAATATAGCATTGACTCTTGAGGAAGAATTTATTATGTTGATTGTAACAACATTGTGGCATTTCAGGCGACTTCTAGCAATCAGCATTTGTTGCTTTTGTCGTGTCAGCTTTAGTTTAGAGGCACCGTCACTGATTCCAGCTGCTTCTCTTTTTTGAGCCTGTCATCACATCTATTTTGTATTGCATCTACGTATGTGTTGCTTTTTGGTTGTCATTGTACTACTGTATTATTCACTTATGCTTCCACTATACATGTAAAAATGCATACATGTGAAGCATTGTTTTGTGTTTGTTTAAGTATGGTCCCTCTATTGAATGTAATCCATCACAGTTTTCATTAATACATGCCAAATTTAGTTGACCTTGGGTGATGTATGCAAAACGAGTGCTTGTTAATGTGCCTTTGTCTTTTGCCACTGTAGGAGAGGGAGAGGAGGAGACAACATGTAATGTTGATGAAGGCTGTTGAAGCTCGCAAGAAAGCAGAGGTAGTCCATATGCACACAAATAAATATGGAAATACACACACAGACCACTCCATGAAAAGAGCCAAATCATTATTCCCTGGTTGGATCCTTGCTTTCTCTTCTTTCTGTGTGCTCTTTCCCTTCATTCATTTTTTTACACACTTACAAATTCTAAGATTCTGGCCCTCCAGCACTTTTCCTTTGAATGCACAGTAGCATTAAGCTGAATTCTAATACTGCTCAGCAAATTCAAGAAAAACTTCCTGCCTGTTTTCACATACATATAATTACACACACACACACACACACACACACACACACACACACACACACACACACACACACACACACACACACACACACACACACACACTGCTTCCCTAATGCACCCTTGAATTCTGGACCCTTTAGGAGCGTGAGCGCTTGCGGCAGGAGAAAAGGGATGAGAAACGGCTCAACAAAGAGCGTAAACTGGAGCAACGGAGGCTGGAGCTGGAGATAGCAAGGGAGTTAAAGAAACCCAATGAAGACATGTGTCTGTCTGATCACAAGGTAGCTCATCCGGTCAATGCTTTTTGAATGTTAGGTAGATTACCCCCTTCCCCCCTCCAGAATTTCAAGTTTGCATTCATACAAATACCAGATATTTTGGGCAATAGGGTTCACATTGTCACAAAATGTGTTAAATTTTTCTTATTATTATGTTATTTTTTTCAAATAGTTTTCAGTTGTATTACTTGTAGGACCATTATGATGACGATGATGGTGGTTATTGTTGTTATTATTATTAGTAGTAGTGGTAGTAGTAGTGGTACTAATAGTAGCAGTAGCAGTAGAAATTGCAGCGACAGTAGTTTTGTTATTGTTATAGTTAGTTGAGTGTTTCATGGGTGTCAACGTTTGCCATGATATTAAGCACTTTTATACGCAGAATACTGTGCCCTCAAGTGGTGAATAGCGAGTACTGCATAGTGTGGTACGTGCTCTCAACTCGAAAGCATCCTTTTTGATACAAAATGCCAGAAATCTAATAACAGCTTTCCCCCTATCTCTCATAGTTTACTTTAAATCAGTACTGGTTTTAAAGAAGATTTAATTAACACTAATAATCAAATCGAAATTAGAAAATATTCCTAACTTTTCACACTTTGTTTGGTGCAGCCTCTCCCTGATTTCTCTCGGATTCCTGGACTCATCTTGCCGGGCCAGGCAGTTTCGGACTGCTTGATGCTGATGCAGTTCCTACGAGGTTTTGGAAAGGTTTTGGGGCTTGATTTGAATGCGGATGTTCCCACTCTGGGCATGCTACAAGAAGGCTTGCTCAATGTAGGGGACAGCATGGGCCACGTCCAAGATCTTCTGGTAAAACTGCTGTCTCTAGCAGTCTGTGATCCCGGTTTACCACCTGGACAAAAGGTGTGTTGAAAAGTAATTTGAAACCAGAGGAATATCTTAATTTTTGACATTTGATTTGATATTTATATTTAAGGTATTTTAGTGTATTTCCCCATGTACTTAACTGTGTGTCAAAGGTGTATGTGATAACTTATGTGTTGGGTCATCATCTCCTTTTATGCCAGACTAAAACAATGCTGGGGGACCACCTGACCAACGTTGGCATCAACAGAGATAATGTGTCTGAAGTGCTACAGATGTACATGGGAGCCCACTGTGCCAATACAGAATTAGCCCCTCTTGCCCTCAGTCTGAAGACCAAGGCTTTCCAGGCCCACATGCCTGCCCAAAAGGCCTCCATCCTGGGCTTTCTTGCCAATGAATTGGCCTGTAGCAAAGCTGTTATCAGGTGGGAGAAGCACCTGAAACTTACTCAATGCAATATTTTTTCTTTCTGGAAAAAAAAACAAAAAAATTTGTATGTAGACACAACCTTTGCTGATTGCACTGCTTTTCCTTCTTCAGTGAGATTGACAAGAATCTGGATCAGATGGCAAATATGAGGAAGGACAAAATCATTATGGAAGGAAAACTGAAGAAGTAAGCTTTTTATTGAAACCCTGTTTGATACTTTCATTCTTAATGCACTGTCACACTGAATCAGTGTGTGTTCATGCAGGTTGAAGAACATTTATGCTAAACGTACTGGGAGGAGGGAAGCCAGTATGGGCATTGAAGAGAACCAATTGGTTTGCACTCCGTCCTCTGCCACCAAACGGAAGAGGAAACTCGGTGGAGACAGCGACGACGACGACGACGACGACGATGACAGCGATGATCAAGCAGATGATGATGATGAGGAGGAGGAGGAAGACCTGAAAAAGGTTAAAAAAGTGGAGATATATGAAGAGGTACAAACAGAATCATCCATAAATGCATTATCCAAACTGGCATTGAATGGTTACTCGCAGACATTTATGGAGTTTGTTTTGCCCCATTAGGATGAAGTTGATCAAGCCACCAGTCTCGAGGAACTGGAGAAGCAGATAGAGAAACTGGCCAAGGTATAATCTAGTTACATTTGACATACATTTATAAGGTTGGTTGACACAGAAAATGTTTAATTAAGAGTAGAAAAACCCTAGAAATGCAAATTATTATTACTGTTTAGTTATGTCCTGACAGCATTTTGACATGAAGATCATTACAATTTTTAAAAAACAAATTAATAAAATACACAATAAACACCTCCTACCCTCAGATAATTGAATGACTGTGAAAGGATTGTGCAAATGATGAAAACAACCTTTAAACGTGTAATTATACAGTTTGTATTAAAAACAATCATGTTTGTCGAACATTTTAGGAACACATACCCTGACACAAGGTTATTTGCTAATTAAAACTTTAATTAGCTTAATAAATTACCTCATTAACATGGCATGTAGGGCTGACATGTCATGGTTTAAAAAAAAAAAACATTAGGTACCATACTTGTGTGTTGTTTGCCTGAAGGTCTGTAGCTCTAAATAATTGCAACACAGTGTCTGTTTTGTTACATTTGCAGCAACATCATCAGACCAGAAGAAAGCTGTTTGAAATCTCACATTCTTTGCGCTCAATGATGTATGGCCAGGACCGCTACCGCCGTCGGTACTGGGTGCTTCCCCATTGTGGAGGGGTCTTTATTGAAGCCATGGAAAGTGGAGAAGGTAGTTAAGTAGAATAGACACTCTTGTACATGCAACCACAAATTAGCAGTAGAGAACTAAGATGAAGTAAAGTGTCATCACCTTATCCCATCTATGAATAGTTGAGTAGCTAAACACAAATATGTGTTTATGTTTTTTGTATAAAGTATGTATAATCTCTTTTCACAATGTTCTACTTACACTCTAGTGTTGTGTAATATGTCAGAATTTCAACTCTGTTTGAGTTTTCAGCTACTTTACCCTTTGTCATTTCCTTGCAGCTCCAGAGGAACTGGAGGAGGAGCGACAAAGGAGGAGGAGAGCAGCAGAGGAGGTCAAGGTCAAAGAGGAACCTCAGGAGATTCAAGTCCAAATGGAAAAACCCACAACCAATGCAGACGCACAGTACCCTCAAACACAAGGCTTGGAGGAGCAGAAGCAGGAGGAAAAGGAGCACGAAGGGAAGAAAAACTCCCTTTTCTACCAACAGCCTGGTTGTGTATCCAAAATGTGCATATTGCAGGACATCAGCAATGACACTGAGAAAGAAACTGTGAAAGAAGAAGACAAGGAGAGTCCTCATGTGAGACAAAACGGCAGTCCCGTGGGAACTCCTGTTGCCACAGCGACAGTAACGTCTTGTCCCTCTCACAATATCTCTGAGCCAGCTGTAGCATCAAGCCCCTTTGTGGTGACCCCTAATGACATTACAAATACCCTTCCCCTAGCCTCTACGTCTCTATCTGTTCCTTGCCTCCCGGCCCCATGTGATAGCCCAGGAAACACTCCTCCAACTTCATCCCCTGCTCCATCTCCACACCTCACATTCCAATCCAACGACCAGCTACTCAGAGTTCTGACAGAGAGGAGCGGACACTGGTTCAGTCTACTCCCTCGCAACCCCTGCGACCTCGCTTCCCTCACCACAACTCCACCAGGTGCACCACGCGTGTCTTTACAAGCATCCTCCACCCCGGCAAGGCCGAGATCCCCACCTCCGTCTCCTGCCCTGCCTCTCACACCCTCTGCTGCCTCAGCATCTGGCAGCCCGCACCACCCAGCTGGCCTCCTCAGCTACCCGCTGTCGGCCCTGCAGGTAGGGCTGCTGGCTGAGCCGTATTATTTTTGTATCATTGTGTTTTTCTTTTGCTCAATAAACTCAACTGGGACTGTTCTTCCCAGGTGAAGCCAGGTGTTTCATTGCTCGGAGTTTCTCTAGGTAGCTGGCCAAGTGGTATGATGAGTCCCAGTCTACCTTTGTGCAGCAGTCCCAGCCCCATGCAAGGTCATTCTCTAGAGGGCAACACTGCAGCAAGTGTCTCCAGTAAGAGTGAATCACCTTTACCTCGCCTTGAAAAAAACTTATCCATGCCCTCTCCTGCCATGGAGATGCCAAAATCCCTGGACCACCTCTCGCCTCGGCCCATTCCAGAGGGTGAGTGTCGAAATTAAAACACAAGAGAAATTAAAGTAGAAGCTATAATAAGCCCCCAGTTTTTAACTGTAAAGGATTCACCTGCCCAAAAAGATTTGACTTCCTTGAATAGTCCAGTATAATTGGATTAGGAAACGTTCTGCTCTACATGAGTTTCTTTTGGGTATAACACAGTTGAATGATACACCTTTTTGCAGTGATGTATGTTCAGTGTCTCCTATCTTACATGCCTGTTGTTTTCGTTTTCTCAGAAATGCTAACAGGGTGGTGGCGGGTGTCTGACATTGAGGAGCTGAGGGTTTTAGTCAATGCGCTGCACAGCCGAGGCGTCAGAGAGAAGGGCCTCCAGAGGCAGATGCAGAAGTACATGGAGATCATCCCCCAAGTCTGCACCAGACACAGAGATGGTAAGTGTCTCAGCATGTAGCAGGTAGAGCATTTTTTTAACAGTCTTATAAAATAAAAAGCTGTCCTTGATGATTTATGAACATGCTGTGAGTACTTTATTGAAGTAGTACTATATGGATATTTGTGCCGCATGGTTTCTGTTGAGTGTATTTGTATTTATGGCTCACTGATATCTGTGATGTCCATTTAGTGGCCATGATTGAGCTGTGTGAGCTGGAGGAGAGCCAGGTCAGTGTGGAGTCAGTGCGAGGCTGGTGCGTTGAGGAGCAGGCGATGGAGATGGACATTGCAGTGTTGCAGCAGGTGGAGGAACTAGAGAGGAAGGTCACTGCAGCCAGCCTGCAGGTCAAGGTAAAAGGTTTTCATGGGATCGTATACACTACACCCGATCCGCAAGACACTTTGCCGTTAGTGTTGTAAATGTGTTTGGACACGTGGTGTGATACAAAACAGCCTTTCCTCTCTCAGGGTTGGACATTTCCAGACCCGCAATCCGAACGAGAGGACCTGGTGTATTACGAGCACAAGCCCCCCACCAAATCAACTCCGATGTCAGCAAATGTTGGAGACAGGGACTCCAGGGAGCATCCTGATGAGCGAGGGGAGAAAGGTGGGGTGATGCGTCACCCGGACAACCCGTTGGACATTGCAGTGACACGTCTGGCCGATCTGGAGCGCAACATCGAGAGAAGGTACCTGAGGAGCCCCTTAGGTACCACCATTCAGATCAGGCTGGATAATGTGGGTACGGTCACTGTCCCTGCCCCCGCCCCATCCACTAGTGCTGACAGGGAAGGGTAGGTCATTTCTCCAACCAAAGCTCCCCACTCTCCCACTAAGACCCTTTCCTCTCTGTTTGTGTGCTGTGTTTCCCATATTATCAAAGAGTGGGGGTCTTTGCTGCTTTCACTGCGGATTTTTGTGGGGGCTTGTTGCATTTTTGTTTCTTTCGTCCTTTTTTTGGGAGGGCTGGGGACTCCATCCAGCTCCTTCTTTTTTTTTTTGACTGGTTTGTGTTCTGCAGCCATCTGCATGTAATTGTGCATCAGTAACCTTGATTATGTGCATACTCATGGCTCCCACTTCACAGAATACTTACACAGGGTTTAGTCCTTTGCTCTTTCTGCATGAACATCCCCTTAACATGAAACAATTGGTGTGTACTCTCCCTGGCTCCCCCACACCCTTAAAATCCTCATGCCCATCTTTGCACATCTGGATCTCTTTATGGTTTTCTGTCTTGTTGGGGCTGGTTAAACTGACACAGCTTACTGCTTTTGCACAGAAATTTTTCATACATGTGTGCATTTTCATTGTTCATCAACTCCCATCTTTCTTCATTATGCTCTCCCAGTGGTGAAGAGGAGGTTGCCCATGGTATGAAGGTGTGGAGGAAGGCCCTGACTGAAGTGCGCAGTGCTGCCCAACTGGCCATGTGTATCCAGCAGCTGCAGAAGTCTATTGCCTGGGAGAGGTCCATCATGAAAGTGGTGAGCAGCTGACAGAATAGAACTAATTCTTTTCAGGAAGTGGATGCTTGATTTTAATGGATGCATTTGTTTTGGTAGTACTGTCAGTTGTGCAGGAAGGGAGATAATGAGGACCTGCTCCTGCTGTGTGATGGTTGTGATAAAGGCTGCCACACTTACTGTCACAAACCCAAGATCACCAGTATCCCAGAGGGAGACTGGTACTGCCCTGCCTGCATATCAAAGGTAAGGAGTAATTTGTCATGCATCGCCAATACTAGTGGGTCACCTGTTGACAGAAGCTTACTTACCTACTTAAGTGTGTTTTCTGTTTCTTTCATACCTTTTAAGGCAGTAAAGAAAATTAACCACATAACACACAGAAGAGATATTTGTATTAAATCTGTCTAATGATGATACTCAATTCTCCATTTGTATTCATACTAATAAAATAAAAAACTCGATCAGAAACCAAAGTAAATAATATAGATGATGTCATACATAACAAAGCAAAATGCTTCTCACAGAAGCAGTTTCTAAAGACGGAACATACTGTAAAGAAGGATTATTTTAGTCTGATAAAGATCAGTCCAAGTCTTTAGGTTTCCTTTTGTTTTAATTACACCACATTTTATTAAATGTGTCATTTTTTTCTGGACAGGCAAGTGGTCCATCCTCCAAAGCAAAAAATCTCCAACCAAACAAGTAGCATCCAACGGAGGTGGTAGTAAGAAAGGTGGAGAGGTGAAGAAGAACGGGAAGCAGGCAGGCAATGGGGAAGTGCCAGAGGACGAATCAGCCAGTGCCAACAGCACACCCAAGAAGGGAGCGAAAGACACCAACAGGAAGAGGAAAACAGAGGAGAGGTCACCTGCTCTACCAGCACCCAATCAGGAAAGCCCGGTGTGTGTGAAACGAGCCAAGACAGCTAGAGACAACAACAGGGACTTAGGATTATGCAGGTATGTACCTCAGACTTGTTCATACTTGTCTCTGTTGAATTCTTCATTCATCCAGCACCATCTTCTGCAAAGTTTTGTGATATCATTCACTAGGTCCTTTTATTCAATGTAAGTCCTCTTAAGACCTTTCAACTCTACATTTAACTTAAATCCCATGTGTGGTATTTTTGTAGCTACATTGTTACATTCAAGACCTTTAGAGCGAAGGTTCAGATACAAACATGAGAGGCAGAGGGAGTGGAGGCACAGTGTAAGGATTTGAAAACAGTATGCCCAAACAAGCAAGGGTGAAAATCATTGAGTACTTAAAACAGGTACATCCCTAATCTAAAATATCCAAAGCAACAAATTCAAATTAGAAAATAAAAGCAGAGGCAACAGTCAAAAAAAAAAGTTACTGAAGACAAGAAGAACAGACGAAACATACTGTAAAGAAAAACATTGATTGAACATTTAGAGGATCAGCAAGTGGCTGGTAAAGAGAGCAGGGATATACAGATTAAATACTCAAGAAAGAAGAGATAATGAAACACGCGTACAGCTTATTGGGTTTGAGGAGACCAACAACGTGGAGGGAATGTGTAGGAAATGTAAAAGGAGAAAACAGGTCAGAGACACAAGGGATGAGAAACCAGGATCAGGGAAACAACAGGCATATAAAAAACACTTAAAAATAGGAAGCAACAAATGTAAACCCAAAATTAGAGAAGATTATTGTGTTGGCTGCTTTTAGTCCATAAAAACACAAATGGTGATGACAACCTATCACCAAATAAAGATTTTAAACCACTACTTGGGGCAGCAGCAGCAAGTTATAATAGTAACAAGATATATGTAAAGATCGTAGCTGTTTTGAAGACATTCCAGGGTAAACAGTTTTTTTGTGTAGTATACAAGGTTTTGTCCCCAACAAACGTGTGTGTGTGTATGTGTCATTGTTTGGGTTCAACAGAGTACTACTTGCTGAGCTGGAACGTCATCAGGATGCATGGCCTTTTCTCACACCGGTCAATCTGAAATCAGTCCCTGGATACAAGAAAGTCATAAAGAAACCGATGGACTTTTCCACCATACGTGAGAAGCTTGTGAGCAGCCAGTAAGTTTCCATCTGTTTATTACAGGATTTCTAGCCTTAGCAGGATTTTTTCCAGAAAATACGTTTTATTTGCAGATGTATTTTCTCACCTTAAGATTTCATTTGTTTCAGGTATCAAAACCTGGAGACTTTCATCATTGATGTCAACTTGGTGTTTGATAACTGTGAAAAATTCAATGAAGACAATTCAGATATTGGTCGAGCCGGTCACACCATGAGGAAGTTCTTTGAAAAGCGCTGGACAGAGCTTCTGAAACAAACAAACTAAACATCTGTTCAGATCCTCCCCATAAACTC
Source organism: Antennarius maculatus (assembly GCA_013358685.1). Taxonomy (NCBI): domain Eukaryota; kingdom Metazoa; phylum Chordata; class Actinopteri; order Lophiiformes; family Antennariidae; genus Antennarius; species Antennarius maculatus. Next base: position 16,311,120 of record CM023606.1, read on the forward strand.
ATTCAAGCTTTTCATAATGGAGCACCATGCTTTCCTTAAATTTTTATTTCCTGGTGGAGAATGTGGCTCTGGACAGAAGAAGAAGTCAAATTCTTAATAATGAACAACATGGTGTGTTGAAGAGAGCTGTCGCCTTGAAAAACACAAAAAAAAATGTAAAAAAAAAATGTTGTTACATGATGTGCGCTGGATTTTAATACAACAGGGATAAAGACCCCAAAGAGTCCCGGAGAAATGGGGTGTCATAGTGCAATACCATTCCCTGTCTCAGAACACTGCACTGAATTAATCCTCAACTGTCACTGATATGTCTGCGCTAGAATACTTTCCACTATTTGTAAATAGTCTTTTGTTATTTAATCGTATTATAGTGAATGTATTTAATTTTGTAATAATTATTTATGAATCAAGGTCCACTTCATTTTCTATGAAAAGGAAGAATCAGATAAACTGCGTTGAATTAAAAAAGGAATGTGTCTTTGTGTTATAATTTTTCTCCCAAATATCAAACAAAGCCAAGAAAAAAAAACTGTTTACACTGTTCAGTGCTTTGGGGCATCAGAGGACTGTATTCATTTGTTCAAACTGTAAAACTGCATTTATTTACAGGAAAAGCAGAGGAACAGTTAGGCAATGGTGATTCATGTGTATATACTGTTTATTAATGTCAATATTATGTCTTGTTTGGAACGATGTGTAAAAATTGTTTAAGAATATTAAGATATTGTTTATGCCTTAGAATGATTGTAGCATTCTATTTTAGTGAACGTGATGAAAACATTATCATAAATATTGTTTGTACAGTATATACATAATCCTCTGCAAACACTGTGGTATCCTTAATCTTGGTAGTGCCTACCCTTCCAACAGGGGCATGTAGGGGATGTTATTGTTTTTAGTTTTCATCTTGATGACTTTTTTTTTTTTACACATAATTTCAATCCAACAAGGCCTCCAAAGTTGGACAGTGACATAAATCATTCCTCACGACAAAAGAAAAAAAAGGAACAACAAGCATTCAGTTATGCTTCCATGATTCATTTCCTCGTGATCTGCCACAATACAGAGGACCTAAGGCCATTTGTAACCACTGTGTTGAACCTTGCTGTGTGTTGTGGCCTGATGGGGGCAGCTAGATTTTTTTGTACCCAAGTCAAGAGTACTTGAAGTTACTTTATTTAAGATATTGTGGAAGAAAAGTACCATTCTTTTGTAGGAGCTTTATTTTTCACTAGTGTGTGGCACGGACCTATTAAAAGGATGTTTTTCAATGTAAATGACTCGGTTGTTTTATTTCAATCCCATCCATCACAGTTGCCTTTTATATTAAAACTGTGTTTGTATTATTTTAAAATATGTTTTGGTACATTTGTGAATTAATGTAGTTCAGAAATACAATTACAAAGATTCACTACAACCAGTTTGAACTTGGTTGGATTTCAAGCAGACTGAAGTTGGTTCATAGTTTATCCAGTAGTGTACCTGAATTTGAAATAACTGGAATAAAATTAACTGGAATAAAAATCCAGTTCCACCATATTTACAGGGTTAACTGTTACAAATCTTGTAGCATTAAATTAACACATATGAGTTTTATGATGAATAAGATTGGATCAAATAAATCAAAACTATTGTATGCACTCTAATAAATTGAACTAAATGAGTTCATCATTACTTTTTGCCATTAAGTAACTGTCTCGTGTCTCTCATAACCTTCAAATACCCAGTGACTAAGGTTAAAGATTAAATGTAAATTTAAAATAAACGGTACAACATTTTCTTCTAAGGCACAAAGACTTTATAAAACGCAAGTACTGTACCTAAATGTCGTATCCTTAAGAAGACCTAACCCGACACTTGTTAAACTCATTTAGTACCCCGTAAAAATGAAGGTCCTGCTTTTCAAAACAACCTTGTGCGCCTGAACCTTATTTTTTTTTTTTTCTTAAAATTGTTGTTTTAAGTAGCATTAATGCTAAAACCCCTGGCGGCATCACAACATGATGCGGCTTCACGTCCCGGGAATTCGTTTGGTCCCCGTGGATCCACCAATGAGACGCGAGATGACGTCACCAGGTTACGTCATTGTCAGCTGGTCGAATAGGAAGTAAACACCACCGAAAGGAACAGACAAATCGACGGGAAAAGGTAAAGCCTGCAGTTTTTGATAACTTTGCAAACAGGCTATATTTTATTTAGCGCTAAGACTATTTTTCTGCTGTGTTGTCACTCTTCTCGCGGTGGTGAGATGGTATAAAATATAACGAAATATAATGTTGTTTCTCGGCTCCGCTGCGCCATTAACTTTAGCCTCAGTTCGGCCAACAGTGATACAGCATGTCTGGTGCCTGCTGGTTGTCTTTGTGCCAATAAATGTGTAAAGCAACATTTTTTCGAGTTAAAAAGCAAGAACATTCAACTTAATTCCAATTTCCTGGTCTATTGTTGAATTTAAGAAATCATTCTCTATATATAATCGATTGATTTGTGCCAACAAACAGATGTAAAGTTCTTATAAAAATTGTATTCATTTTTTTTCAAAGAATGAAACTCCACGTCACGCTGGGGGACGGTCAAACTGTGGTTATCAGACCAGCTAATCAACACAAATCTTACCTTTTACCTGTTTATAATGTTGACTGTCACCCATGACAACAAGGTGTTGTTGCGCAAACGAGGAGATGCACAAATCTGCTGTTCAGTCAGACTCGGATCTTTCTGCAGAGCCATCCTGCAGATGATTTACTGTAATGGCCGGAGTTCTCCTCTGTGTTGTAGTGTGCAGGGTTTGGGTAAAGGCACCTGATACCAGCAGACAGATAGAAAGCTCACCAGGAAAGCAGAGACTGTCTTGGCAGCAGAGCTGGAGTCCTTGGAGGGGGTGTTGCAGAGAGGGACGCTGAGTAAACTACTCAGTCCAATCAGCTATCAGTTTTATTTGCTGAACTATCCTTGTGACATTTAAAGACATTAGTCGACCTTTAGTTCATAAAATCTAAAACAAGCAAAGGTCCAACAGAATCCAAAGAGAATGTAGCTGAAGGCTGGACAGACTGATGAGAATAAAGACAGTTGAGACAGCCTTACTGTCAAAACCACAAATAATCAATCATTAGTCTTTATTTTAAATCAAGCAGCAAATTCTCAAATGTAACAATCCTGAACATTAGGCTATTATTAATAGATCTTTTCAATTAATTATTATAGTACAATCAATCAGCACTGAGACTGAAGGACTCAATCATTTATTTTCAGTTGTGACTGGACCTGGATTCACTGTTCAGCACTTGAGAATGGATTGTATGTTAAATATGTCTCTAATTGAAGGAAAAATTATGAGCTAATCAGTAAGGTATATAAAATTAGTTCAGTCATTTTTATGTTTTTATGTCTTATAGAATCCACCTAGTGTTTTCTCCTTTTTTCTCCCTCTGTGAATTTTAGGACAGCTTTCAAAATGACATCTCTGATTTGCACTTTACAAGACCATCGAGACGATGTGAACTGGTGCGCCTTCTCTGGCAAAATGTTGGCCACGTGTTCCGGAGACAAAACTCTCAGGATATACAGCACCCGGGATTTTTCTGAGCTGCCTTTCTCGCCGCTGACAGGACATGGCTACAGCGTCCACTGCTGCTGCTTCAGCACCTGTGGACAGTTCCTCGTCTCTTGTTCGACCGATGCTACTGTTGTGGTCTGGTCCATGGACACCGGTGACATCGAGGCCGTATTGGAACATCCTGGTCGCAGTCCTGTGAGGATCTTTGCCCTCTCTCATGACTCAGCCCACTTGGTTTCTGGCGCATCTGATGGGACGTTGGCACTGTGGGATTTCCCCTCCAAACAGCTGTGCAAGTAATGTGGATAACTTATAGATTTATGCCAGTGGTTCTTAACCTTGTTGAAGGTACCAAACCCTGCCAGTTTCATAGGCTCACTCACCGAACCATCCTTCAATAAATTTTTAATTTTTTTTTTTTCAAATTTAAGACATAAGTACAGTATTTTCCGCACTAGAAGGTGCACTGGATTATAATGCACACCTTCAATGAATGGCCTATTTTTAATAAAAATTTTCATACATAGGGCGCACTGGATTATAAAGCGCACCTGAGAACTCATCTTCAATGAATGGTCTATTTTAAAACTTTTTTCATTTATAAAGCACATTGGATTATAAGAAATTGAGAAAATCAAAGGCTTTTAGGTGTGCCTTATAGTGTGGAAAATACTGTATATATGTTTTAGTGGTGTATTTAATGAATTGTGCATTAATGTCACCTTTTTCAAAGAACAAAACCAAGACAGTGCATGCACACACATGAAATGACCTACCTGCAAATCAGTGACTTCTGCTGTTGTTATTGAGAGACCAGTTCAGATATGTGTGGCTTCACCTTGGCAAGTGCTACTCTGATGTCATTTTCACAGGAAGGTCTGTTTCTGTTGTTTTCCATGCAGCTTACGGAAGTGTTCCTTTATTTTTGCCAGTGCGAGACTAGAGTTGCTCAACTTGACATTGCAAATCATGCAGAACGCTGACTCCCATCACGTTCCGTGATACAGTACATGTAAATTCACGTTGCACATATTTGTCCGACCACTTTCTTTTTTTGCTACATATAGTTACTATCAATTAAAATATTAAGAAAGCAATCAGATGACGTACCATCATGACAGGCATAAATCGACTACTGAGTGTGCAAAATCCCATGCAGCACAGGAAGGCTAATCGATGTAGCGTCACGTGATCACCTGCAGCCAGTGATGGCTAAGGAGGGCGTGTCATCACGAACTGACACGATGTGTCAAACGGACACAGTGATTCGTGTACGTGACATGGCAGTGTCGGGTGTTTTTGCCAACAAAACACCCGACACATCGTGTCGGGGTGTTTTTATATATAATTGTTGAAATTATAAACTAGGTAAATCCATATTAAATATTAAGTAATAATGCAATGTCACTTTTTATGCATGCATACAGTATGTCTCTCTTTGATATTTCAATAGAAGGAGTTGAAATTGCAAACATCTTCCTCCCTGTTTGCACTTCATGACGTGTTCAGTGCTCACAGCACCAATCCATGTTCTATTGTATTTAAACAATGGAAATGCATTTGTTATCAGAAAGAGACATTCGTGGTCATACAGCTGCTGTTGGTTGTGTTGCTAAAGGACTGGAGCCGTGACTGATGCAACAATGGTAGCCTGCTCCTTCAGCCCCTGCAGCCAGGTGTTCGTGACGGGTTCCACCTATGGAGACCTGCGTCTGTGGAACCTGGACATGAAGCAGCTCCATGCAGAGAAAAACGCCCATGACATGGGGGTCACCTGCTGCGCCTTTGCTCCCAGCATTCTCAGTGGTAAGAGCCACTGCTGCACATTTGCTGACTATTTTTTAGGTCTTTGAGGTCTTTGTGGCAGCATGTGAGAGTAGCATGTGCGCCTTAAGAAGAAATTTTTATTTTCATTGAAGCATGACACCCTCTTGTTCTCAACCCAAGTCCGAACCCAGTGACCCACTGTCAGCCTGCATAAATTATACATAAATATTTATGTTGTGACTATCAAAGCCAAATTTAATCACTGAGAGGAGAAAGCAGGGCTCTTTCTAACACTCTGAGTCCAACGATGAAACATGAAGCCATTACTGCAGTTGTGGATGTTTATTTTACCTTTTGAATAAAAAACACACATTCTATGCAGATGAACTTTGACTGGACTAGATTAAGATGGAAAATTTGCCTTTGCAGTCGACAGAAACATGAGTACCCCACTTTACACTTTCTCTGTACCAGGCAAAAAGAATCACAGGTATGTGCAGCTGATATTCATTAGGCAAGCAATTGGACAGTCATGCACCAACACACACACATGCAGCCACTCCCACTACCTCGAGTGAAAAGACAGGAATTAAATCTTTGTCTATAATTTGTCACAAGAATCCTTCAAATTTACTTAATAAAAAGTTTGATATAAAAATGTTTATTGGGGATATTTTAGTTGGAATCTGAATGCTATTTTAAAATATGAAAACAACGGTTATTAGAATCTTATAAGATGACCGTCAATATTCTAAAAATTAAATAGATGTGAACACTTTTGCAATTTTGAATACATTTGCAAGCATTGAATCATAATTAAGAAAACACTCTGTTTCTGCAATTTGTCATGACCACAACAGACAAGTGTCACACAGCTGATCAGTCAGTGAGACCTATGTTTGATTTTGCCGTTGTGGACAATGGCATCCACATATTATATTGAGCAGATTGCGCCTTATTTTTTTGTTGTTGGTTTTATTTTTTTAAAAATCCCTTTACGTATTTCTTGCTTTTTTGTCTGTTAGATGGTCAGTTTGTTCAACTGCGATTGGCATCCTGTGGGCAAGACAACCATGTGAAGATCTGGGTCATTAACAAGCACATATCTGGAGGTAATTGATCTCTCTCTCTCTCTCTCTCTGTATCTCAAATGACCCTCTCATCATTTCAGTCCTTAAGGATAGTATCAGGATATCAAAATGGTCATTGTGCCTAACCAATGAATGATGTTCCTGTGTTGCAGACACCATATTTAGCTGTTAGAGCAAGGTAGATGTATTGTGTTGCAGTGTGAACGTTTGATACACAACTCCGTGTTGAATCAGTTCTGCTCTACATATTCAGTTGTCCTTTAGAGACGAATGCTAGGCTGAATACTGATGTGTGTATATTAACTATGATTACAGCTCTCAGAAGCAGAACCCTTCAGCCTGCCTGTGATCTATCAATATGTGTCAAGACAAATCACCGGTGCAACCTAATTAAAGTACATTTTGTTTTAATTAAATCCAGAGTTTCTGCCAGTGCAAACATAAAGCTTGTATTTGTGCAGTGATTTATAATGATCATTTTTTCCCCCACAGTTTTGCATTCAGCAGCTCCACTTCTTTCTGTTTTTACTGACTCACTTGTAAAGCCTTTTTCTCTGCAGAATCCAATCCTCATAAAAACCGTCCTTGTTGGCTTGATGTAAGTTAAAGGGTGTATTTAATGACAGTTGTTGCTTTGTGTCTTTGTCTTATAGCCTATAAGATGCAGCTCCTGCACACTTTAACAGGCCAGTCAGCGCCAGTCCTCTCCTGTGCATACTCCTCAGATGGGCAGTTGCTTGTATCTGGGTAGGGTCTTAAACTATATCAAACTTAAACTAGGTTTTTAGATACCAGAGCAGAATAAAAATCAACTTACCGAGACTAAAACATGCTTGAAATGACAATAAATCAATAATCATTTTCTCAACTTTTCTTACGTTGCTGTTATTTTTGCATAAATATTATTTTGAGAGAGAGATGAAAGCAAAGGCTGCAGCCTGTCACACTATAATGAGAGAATTTGTGGTGTTTCTTCTAGTAGCGTCCTGGATTATAAGAAAAAATATGTTGGCGAACTATGACAAATATGAAATTGTGCAAATTTTATAAAAGTTATATATGATGGTCTTAATCTGCACATTTAGCCAAATCAGAATTTTTTCATCTCTTATGTTATATCAAAATCCACTTCTTTATATATTTATGGTGAAAAGATTAATGTGAACTATAGATTGTCCTACCTGGCCTTTGAAGAGAGCCAACATTGACACAACTGTAAGAGTGCAGTACTTCAGTGGAACCACTGGAAGGAGACATGGATTGCTTTATTCCTCAGGATCTGAGCCCTTCTGAACATGCTGTACCTAACAGAGTCTTTCTTCTAATGTGGATTTATCTTTTTATTTGCTTCAGCTCTGTGGACAAAACAGTTACAGTTTATGACGCTGTAAGTGAAGTTCCTATTTAGCAATTCATACCTAATTGATAGATACTATTCTTTGACATTAAGTTATTTACAGATTCATATGCTTATAAAAACATTTAATTTTTTTCATCCTGTTTGCAGATGAATGCTATTTTGCTTTACACTCTGACCCAGCATGAGAGGTAAATAATGTTTCACTTACATGAACAGAATTATTTTATGAAGTGTAAGCATGATTTTTAAAGGAAAGTCCAGACATAATATACTGCATTAATTAATTGTACAGCCAGTGCTGTACAATTAATTAAAGTAAAAGAAGTGAATATGTAATTAAAAATATAATGATAATACAAACCAAACAATAATATGATAATACGCAAACCAAAATGCTTAAAATGGGATGAAGCTGATAAAAATAATTTGCTTCTTAATCACCTTAATTATATTTGAACACAATCTGACATGGATTGCACTGAATTCCATCTCTGTTATTTATTAAAATTTATGTTTGGTAAAATCCTGTTTAAAATCACAGACATTCATGGTTTATGTTGCACTTAGTATTTCATGCCATATATTATTCAGTTATATAAAAAACATACATGCAAAGTAATTTAGAAAGTCATTTTGTAGGGAAAGCCTATACACTGTGGGGATCCCCTTTAACAAATGATGTCTAAGCTTGTCACAACATGCCTTTAATGTAAGGTTGGAAGGTATGGCTGCCATGGCTGCGTCAGATGACCCACACACGTGGGCACACATGAGACACAGCTCACTGCTCACATTCATGAGCTATTTAAGTCCATCAAGCCACCTGTGATTGAAAAGCAGAAAGGTTCCTTTCAGCTGTGCAAAAAAATGAAAGTCATTTTAGAAAATCGGAGTAGAGTGAAAGAAGATGCAACAAATTGAAAGAAATGTATAAATAGCAAAAAGAAAAGAAAAATCACAACACTTGACAGAATACCTCCAGGAAACTCATTTGACTTCAGACAAACTGATGACTTCAGACAAACAGTGTTCCACAGTTCGGTTAGTGTATGCCTCTGAATATATTCCTATTAGAGCTTTTTCTAGAAATTTTTGAAAGCCGTCTAGTTTTCACAGATCAACGTTTCTGAGAGATCCAGATTGGGTTTTATTCAGATTGTTTGAACTATCATTGCCTTGGCACCCCTGAATCCACTGTAAATGTTATTCAAACTTTGTGTAGATCTCAGTGCAGCTTTTGATGTGGCAAGCCATGATGAATGGAGGACATTTCTATCACACATGTAGGTCTAACCAGGCCTTTACTGCTGCTGCAAAGATTTGGCTACATTTTCTGAAAGCTTTGAATGGACCAAAATAATGATTTACCAACATTGTCCTTTCACCTTGAGGTTCCCTCCAGTCCCCATGATTTGTCCTACTTTAAGACTAAGCTCTACTTGCCTTTACAGAAACATTTTCACCTCATTGATAACAGAACCAGCATCCTGGTGATTAATGTCTTCTTCTGCAGGTATGTGACTGCGTGTGCCTTCTCTTTGACTTCACCGCTAATCGCTACAGGATCCATGGATAAGACTGTAAACATCTGGAGGCTGGAGGATGGATGCAGAAGTCATGGTGGGGAAAACACAAAAACAGCACACATCACACCAACAGTCCAACATTTATATTGTTATACATATTTTAACTTTTTTTTTCCACCTCATCTTCAATGGAAAGGCGGGAAGTTGTCTCCTGGTGAGTTTACTCAATTTTTTTCTTTTTTTTACAAAATACAGTAATTGACAGCTAAGAAATTTCAGCCATCTCGAACGAGGTTTTATTGCTCCTCTCTTGCTTCCAATGTGGCTGTTTGTTTGCCAAATCTGCACAGCTGAATGCGATTATTCTCAGAAATACTGTCAGTCATACAGTAGTCTGATAAATCTTTAACAGTTGTATTGACAGAGTTGCTCAGTAACAGTTGCCCGATGGTGGACAACTTAAAAAGTTCTGTTGCACTGCAAACATTTACAGTGACTTCTTTTTTCTTTTCTGTATGTTTTAGAATGGTCCACTCCTACATCAAGAGAAGGTAGATAGGAGAAAATGTGCCTTCAGTAAATGAGGAAAACTGTCTTCATGTAATATGTGCATGAAAATCATTTCTATTGCTTCACTAGAATGTTCCAATACCAAGTTTTATCCAGTTTCTTTTTTTTTTCTAAAATAAACAAACTCTTTTTCTATTTTTTAGGTCCATTTTATGCCAAAGGTTTGTCACTGAAACTTGCAGTCATTATTTTTCTACAAATAGACAAGCTGTGAATATTTGGCCATTTCTCAAAAGGGGGCTGCTGGAACTCAAGGACTGACAGTCTTGTTTTTATTTACTCTTTCAGGGAGAACCCCAGCTGCCCGATCCAAGCTGCTGGTCAGCAATTGGTTGGAAGAGGATGTGTCATCGTGGCTGGTGGAGGAGGGCCTCGAGCAATTGGTGGGCAAATTCACAGCCAACAACATAGATGGGACTGAACTGCTCAGTCTCACCAAGGAAACACTGGCGTCAGAACTGCACATAGGTGAGGAAGACAAACACACACTGGTCAATGAGTGCAATGCTACTTCATCAGTCCCTGGATCTTTCACAGATTATGCTTCTCCAAAATTAAGAATGTAAGGCCAGTCTTTGAGGCATTACTCATCTGGTCTGTCCTGACAGAGGACACAGATGTATGTGGATTAGATTTTTGTTCCTATTTACATGGATAAAAGGCAACACATTGAATTAAAGTAGGGCTGAAGGAATGGGTAAATGGTGATGGGGCTTTTACTTAGCAAGATTACATAATATTTGGCTGAACAGCAAAAGTACTCAGCTTTTGGGCTTCGGCAGCTCTGACTTTAATCTTCATTTGTTACATAACCTGATCCCTAAAACAGCATTTCCCATAAGGTTTAAAGTGGACTTACACCTGATATCATTAGACCTTCTTGGTTATTTAAGTCAGCCTGAAATATTATATATTATTATATTTAAAATAGTGGTTTGTTAAACTTGATGGTTCTATCTTTTTGATGCAAGATTTACAACGACTCAAGTAGAAGTGGAGTGTTGTCAGTCCCCCAGCTAGGCCAGTATTCGTCATGTACTTGTCAGCAAATGTTTGTTGCATTGCCATGCCGTCATTTCCATGTCACAGTCCCTGTCAATCACTCCTCAGTTTACACAGCTTGTGTTCAGTTAGCGTTCTGTATTTAGTAACGTACCATACATCCCACCTTTTTTCAGCAGAACTAACGTCGAGAACAGAACAGAGCACAGAAACATGTTTTATCTACTGCAATGAAAGACAGTGTTTGTGTGCCATCCTTCTAAAGAGACCGCATAACAAAATGAAACCCACTGTGCCACTGAGATCCTACCATGTCTTTGTATTCTTCTACACTTGGCTCTATATTGTTTTGTAAGATCTTGTATTTCATTAATCCTGAATAAATTCTACTAATTTCCAGGGCAGTCGGGTTTCATTATTGAAACAACAGTATTCACATTAAAATGCCGTCAAGTACCTGCTTAGCATTTAACTTTGAAGTGGACATGAGATCTGCTCTTAACGCATTCGCTCTCATCCACACTCGCTTTCGCAGTTCAAGTGCAAAGTGCTCAACTCAGGTATCGCCAATACTTGATCTTGACATCACTTTATGTTGTGTGTTTTAAGGAGAACACACAGAGTCTTGATTGACTGGTGTGTTGGTCTGGTCTCTGGGTGTTTGTCTGTAGAATCAGTTGGCCTGCGGAATAAACTCCTGAGGAAGGTGGAGGAGCTCAAGAGTGATTTGTTGTGTTCAGGCATTCCTGATGAGTTTCTTTGTCCAATCACCAGAGAGTTAATGAGAGAGCCAGTCCTTGCTTCTGGTAAGTGAAGAGCAAACCTTTATCTAACAATATAATATACTACTGTTACAGTTTTTGATGGATTTCATTTGACTCCTTTATATGATATTTAGTCATTTGTACATACTATGAACATTTTAGATGGATACTCTTACGAGAGAGAGGCGATCGAGAGTTGGATCAGTACAAAGAACCGTTCCAGTCCGATGACCAACCTCCCCTTACTGACCACATTGCTCACCCCTAACTACACCTTGAAGATGGCTATAGGCCGCTGGAAGACCAACCACTAGCATCCAACTAACCACAATACCAAAAATACAGAGTACTGTACAGTGCACCTCTGGGATGCCACAGCATGTAGGAGCAAGTTAATCTAATGTATTTCAATTCATGCCATATTTTCAATTTCTCAGTTGTACTGTAGTTTTGGATTTTGACAATGAGGGGGCAGAATAGCAAAGTTGCAGCAATGGGACCACATTTTCACCACAGATTTTTGCGTTGGCAGTTTCCTGTTAACTTAGTTGCAGAGCACCGTACAGGGAGTGTCTGTAATGGCAACTTGAAGAATAGAAGTTGGAGGTAGAAAAGAAGTTCAATGTATCTATCATAGTTTTTATGTATCATAAATCACTTTTATATTAGCAAAGCCTTATTGTAATTTTCAGGTCATTTTTCATGTCTGCTTTACTGAGAAAACTCCACTATAAAGTAATCACTCAGAACCAAATGACAAAAAAGCACTTTTTGTGACTAGCTGGTGAACATAGCTTGGCAGCAGTGTGGAACAGTGGTGAGCACAGCTGCCTTACAGCAAGAAGATCCAGATGTTATAGTCTGATTAGATCACCGACTGGTCTTTCAAATCATCCACATAATAGACATAATAGTGAGTGTAAAATGTAACTGAAACAGACTATGGTCCTTTGCTACCCTTTTTGACATATATTTAATGGACAACAGGATAATGTTTTTGAAGTCGTCACTTTATTTAATTGTTGTAATTATGCATTACAAAAGGCTGTGTGGAATACTGTTGGAAACAATAAACAGGTTTACTTTTAACAGGTGACGGTGTCATGATTTGTGTGAAAGAAATGCACAGCAATTGAAAAGCAAAGATGGTATGTAGTTTGCATACTCATTCATTCTGTTCCACTCATCCACATCCGGGCAGTGGTGGCATCAGTCCCAGCAGGGACACCCAAAACCTTTTTCCTTCCATCAACCTCCTCCAGCTCCTCTGAGGGTACGCCAAGGTGTTCCCAGGTCAGCCAGAGATATAATCCCTTCAGTGTGTCCCCGGCCTACCACAGGGTCACCTCTTAGTGGGCCATGTCCGTAAACAGGGAGGGATCTGAGTGGCATCCTAACCAATACTCAACATCTTAGCTGACCCTTCTTTAGGTGGACGAGCATCATCTCCCTTCTGACTTTGACTGCGCTAAGGTTCGCTTAAACATTTTGTGGTGGACCTGTAAATCAAGAATTTCTCCTTGTCACTTGTTCCCTTTCCACCATAACACGGAATCAAGCACTCACTCAGATCAGCACATATTCTCTCAATCTCTAATTCCATTCTTTCGTCACTCATGAACAAAACACAAACCCTGAAGTATTTGTAGCAGCAACTGATTCCCAGCCTGGACAGAGCAATCCAACCTTTTGTGATTGAGCAGTTCAGCATGCCAGGACTAGGACAAGAACCACATTGTTCATCTTGAATCTATGGTTCAACAAATGCATGGACTCTCCTCCAATACGTCAGCACAGACATTCCCAAGAAGCTGAGAGGTGATCTCTGATAGAAATACACTCTGTTCCCTTTTCCTAAAAAGGGAACTACCACCCCAGTCTGGATATCTCAAGGCACTGTCCCTGATTTCTATGTGATGTCACAGGAATCTGTCAACAGGACAGCTCTACAACAGCTAGCTAGAGCATTAAAATACTCAGGGAAAGTCTACTTTTTAACTACAGCAGCAGTAACCAGCCCCTATCATGGATGACTCCAAAGTACTCTTTCCATCACCTGACTATATCCCCATCTGAGGTCAGCAGCACTCCATCTACAATGTACTGCTGCCTCTGTGAGGTCCTCTGGTAGTCATGCTGCATGACCTCATGAAACTTCTCCCATAACCAAGTTTTTTTTTCAGTGACTGCCAAAGCAACACTTTGCTTGACCAGGTAGTACAGTCCACTTTGCCTTAGGAGTCCCACAGGCTAATCATGAGATTCCTTGCAAAGTTGGACAACTTTCCTTACCGTCAGTGTCGACCACCGAAGTCTGGAATTGCTGACACGACAAGTACCTACAACCTTAACTCCACAGAACCAGACAGTCACCTTGAAAATGGAGCCCAGAAGTACGGTTCATGTGGACTACTCCAGCATCCCGCAGAATGCTGTCATGTTTATTCCAGAGGTGGGAGTAAAGGCAAGCATCTTTACTGGACAAGTCATCCTGCAAAATAGTCCCAGCACACCCGAATAGTACACCCTATACCAGGCCTATTCGGTAACCTCACCCACCATTGGATCTGACTCACCTCCAGATGGTGATGTTGACAGCTCAATACCTCTCTTAATTAAGAGCATACGGTTGTAGGTCTTATAATACAACTACAAAGTCGATCTTTAACCCATGATCTCGTATATCCTGGTGCCAAGTGCACTTATGGTCATCCTTATGTTTAAACATTGTGTTTGTAATGGCCAATCACACCTCTCCAGGTTACGCTGCCAATGTCAAAGTTGAAGTCCCCAGAAATGTTTCATTAGGACTTCATAACTAATGAAACATGGTTAGGGTTATTTGGGCTCTGAACACACTAATCCTGTTAATAAAGGATTACTTTCTGTCTTTATATTTTACTCAGGATCCTGAACTTTGAGCTCCAGTCGAACTTCAATAATTAGGATTGGTTAAATTGTAGACCCGATCCCAAACCTTTTTTGTGCCACGGGCTGGTTTATATTTTCACAGACCAGAATTTAAGGCATGACAGATAAATATCACAAAATGTTAAGACCAGCATAAAAACTTTTTTTCTTCTAAATATAATGATAAACATGAATCCAATATGTATGCAACTTTATTAGCAGTGTCCTCGTAACATCGCGCCAACTTTTTGTTGTTGTTTTTTTCATTTTGATAGCTTTGGCCCCTTAGCCCTTGAAGAAGGTAGTCATGTGACCGAGGCAAGCATCTTGACAAGATTAAAGAGTGACTCATAGACAGATGTGACGAGAGAATCCAATAATTTTCCCAAACAAAACATTGTTCAGAATCAGATAATAAATTAAATGGAAATAATGTAAGTTATGTGCCCGATACCAATTGACCCACAGACCAGTACTGGTCCAAGGCCCAGGGTTTGTGGACCACTGCTGTAGAGAATATATGATTGATGATTGTGTTGGTATCAGACTGTTTGATATAGTGGTTCAAGAGCAGATATTTTTCTCAGTGAGTTAGTAGAAACCAAAGTTAGAGCTAAAAATCAATAAAAATGGAAGAAGAACTTTACCTGGGTGTCAGAAATATGATTTTGTAACTTCTAGATACATAAGTAAGCAGCTTTTCATTACAACATTTGTGATATGCATTTAAATGTGAGAGCATGTCATGTTTTATGTTGTATTTAAGACTTGTTTACTCTGTTGCAGGAGACATGTTTCATCAACTGCCAAGTCCTCAGAAACACAACTTGTCTCATTGCTTTTCTGAATGTTAGATTAACTTGAAGGTCAGACATGTAGCCCACCATTATTTTTGGATAATCTGGATGGAAAGTATGAAATGTTATACAGAGGACACAATCATAACACATGAAAATTTTGGCTGCGTCCTCTTTGGGTTCACCAATTTTAGTGCCCTATATACCTCTACCTTACACAGGTAGCTGTTTGTTTGTTTTTTTAATCTTTAGTATATTTAAAGATCCTAAACACAAAGGCTTTAATTCTGAAAAAAGTGTGCATAAGTTTTTATTGACAAAAAAAGAATGAACTGTAATGATCTGACAGCTACATCAAGTTCCAGACCATGATGTTGATTTGCAATTGGATCAGCGATTCTAACAACCCCCTAGAAAGAAAGCTTAATGCAGCGGTAAGTAAAAATTTTCTGTTGGTTATCTCGCTAAAACACTATTGCACAATCTGCAGAGAGCATTACATATAATACACACATGTGTTTTTAGATTGTCTGAATATTGTGGTAATGTTCTTTTTACAAGCAGATTGGGAATACTGCTTGGCCAAAGTCATTTAGGGTTTACGTTCATGTACACGTTCAACATCCAGCTTTTAATAAAAATTACTGATGGTAATGAAGACATTTCAGCAATATTCAGAAATTGCACCATTTTTTCTGGCAACTTGGTTAAATGTCAGCATTGATGAGTACACACTCCTAAACTCTGAAAAAAATGTTCTGGTTATACTGAGAAAGAAGTAGAAATGTAAAAATGTAATCCTTACCTTATTATTATACCACAATAATGTGGTAATACTGTTCTGTTCGGTATCAACTTTTGCTCTTGTTAATGTTCTTTTTGCATCCAAATAAAGTAATAAATATCTCAAAATGTATGAATATGTTCTCTGCAGTGCAAAAATAAATAACATATACTGTTAAGTCTGAATAACTCAAGTCAGTATTAAATTATGACAAGACATTTCGAAAATTGCCATGAACAGTGTCTCTTTTATCAAATGTACCAAGAAAAGGAATCTCAAGTACACAAAGTATTTTTTAAGCCTGTAATGCTGACAGATAACCACTTACAGGGAAATATATAATCTGCAAATATAGTGTACACCATACAAATATAAATGTTTTTTAGAAGACACTTGACAATAGAAATGGTCATAACCTGCAACTAACAGCGTGAATTTTTTAAATATTTGTGCACAAAGCCTTCTTTGACTTCTTTATTTGATATAATAAATAAAAGTTTAGACAATATACTAATTCTTTTTTTTATTTTTTTATCTACAACTATGTCTGGCTTTCTGGAATACACTACTGTAGCTGTTGACATGTAAGCAAAAGCATAGCAGCCTGAGTTGAACACTGGTTCTAGATTGTAAATGCAGTGCAGCAGCTTAATTCTACAAAACAGGCTCAGGGAAGGGAGTCGATCTCAACTCAGTCTCCCTTGCTACCTTACGTGGGAAATACAGTATCGTTTGTTGAAAGCAGCCTGTATCTGTGCTTTGATGGATTATGTATATTTAAACATTGGACTCTATAAAGGAGTGCTTGGGCTTGATGGGAGCCATATGCAGAGCTGGGTTGTCTCTCGTTAGGCTTGCCTGTCTGTGCCTCCCATCAGGGAAGCGTAGCTGGGAGGATGTAGTGCCTCTGGCCTCTCGCTGGTGGAGCCGCTCTCCAAAGTCCCGGCCCTGCTGCTGGCTGTTGGCCTGACTTCCAGAGAGCTGCTCCTGAAAAGAAGCGCGTTTGTAATCATTGTTGAATCCTTGAAACTCCATTACCGACATGCTGAAACTCTCCACTCCTCCCCCTGCTCCCTGCCCTGGTCGACCAGCGGTCTGATGCCCCTGGACGCGCACCGATTTGTCCATTACTCCCATGAAGGGCCGGGGCTTCAGCTCAGGCTTGGTCTTGAAGCTACCACTGCTCTTGATGGCACAAGGGGCATCCTGCACCTGCTGCCTGCCGCTGTCCGATAGGTTCCCACTAGAGGCCTGACTGGAGCTAGATCCCCTTGAGCCTGCTGTTCCTGCTCCACCGCCATCCCTCCTAGCTTCTATACCAGATCCCAGAGCAAGAGCCAGGCCATCCAGACCCACAGAATGGGTGGAGAGTCTGTCGGAGCCCCTGGAGAAGCTCGAGGAGTAGGGTTGGTACATCTGTAGAGGCCCAGGAGGTGAAGAGCTATTAGGGGACATTGGGTGATAGTGCTCAGTGGGGCTGTGCCCAGAATGCTCATTGGCTGACCCAGGACTGATATCAATACCGAGCACCGGTGCAGGCCTCAGCGAGGTGGAGATGTGTCTACCTGGCAGAGGACTTGAGGGTCCACATAAAGAGAGAGGCCTGCCCCCAATTCTGCTGCCCGACTGAAGGGAGTGGCAGTGATGATGAGTTCTGCTGCCCTGGTTCTGGAGCTGCCTGTTGACAGCAGGAACAGGCTCAGGAAAGTCCACAAACATTTGGTTCTGCACATATTCCTCTGGAGGGAAACAGGGTGACTGGTCCGCAAAATCAAAGGCCACACCTCCTGGGAGTGTCTTGTTCGGAGCATATGGATTCAGAGGCCAAAATTCTGGGCTTTTCCCGCACTGCAGACTCATTTCCTCATCTTCTTCCCTCTCTTCTTCCCTCTCCGCATCAATCTGGTCTGCGGCGACCTGCCTCTCGAGACTTCCCTGGGAGTAAACATCATTCTCCTCCTCTGTGGCTTGATGGTGGTGGGTATGAGGCTCTGTTTTGTAACCTTGTGCTGCGCTGTTACTGGATGTCCTCTGATGATGTTTGTATTCCTCCTCCACCCGTACCAGTAGGCGACGGATCTCCCGGTTTGATGGGGAGAGTCGTGCTGCTTCATGGAGGTCTGCCAACGCTGCAGCAAACTGCCTGGGGAGGACAAAGAAAAGGAACAAAGGAACTTTAAAAATACTTCATTTACAATGCCACCGAGACGTAGCATGCTCGTAAATTGCTGAGTCTCACAAAACTTTGCGAAGAGCAAAATCATTCTGCTTTGAAATCATATACTTCATATGTTAGTACCTGCTGCTCCTCTTGGCACGAGCTCTGGCATAATATGCTTCATAAGACCTGGGTTTCAGTTCCAGGGCTTTTGTTGCAAACTCCTCAGCTATTCCAAAGTCCTGTGTTTGCAGATAGAAGAGTCCATTAAAAGCATATGTGTGTGTGTGTGTGTGTGTGTGTCTTAGAGGGAGAGGAGTTTTCATCGAAGCAGCACAATAACAAATTCTATGACACGCTGTTTTCAGCAACTAGACTGGAAAAACTTTTCTTTTGCAGAAATATTCTGAGCCTATTCCAATAAAACGGTGTTTTTGTTTGCATCTTTTTTTAATGGACATGAAAATCGAAGACACTTTAATGAAAGAGAAATCGCGCTGGAGTCATTTTTATTGATCAGAAGGAGAGAGACGGGTAGAAGCGTTATAGGGGGCAGCTTGTTTTTGCTGCGTTTTTTTTTTTTTTTAACTGCTCTTACTGTCTCTTGTATGGGTATTGACACAAGCGCATTGTGATTCTGTCCTTCAGAGCGAGGTCAAAATGACAGCTTTGAATGTGAGATAGTGAATATTGCTGCTGAATGTTTAATGATGGTATCATGTAGTCGCTCTGCTGGCCCTTACTGTCTGCATTCTGATAGAAAAGGTGGACTCGGCCAGCCCACGCGCACATCCATTGTAAATAATCCCTTGCTGAGAAAAAGAATTTGCTTGGTCTGCCAGAGACTGACCTTATCACATCACATTATCTGCTCCATTATTCAACAGCCACAGTGACCCTAAGGATGGCATTTTTACACAGTCCGTTAGGACCACTGTCATCACCAGGCTGGGTTCCAAAGCTGGCTGCAGGCCACACTCATCTATCTCTGCACTGAGAGCACAGTTATTCATGATGTCACCACCTGCTTCCAGGTCTTACATGTTCATTCTGTTTACCAGGGAGACATAAAATTGGATCTGAAAAGCAGAGACGTTTTTTTTTTTTAACAACGTGCTACACTGTTGCTGACATTATGTTTTTACATCAATACAGATAAATTATATAGCTAAACGGGCCATCTACCTTGCTTTGCCAGCCCTCATGACATTCCCTCACCATCTCATAAATCTGCTGTTAAATAGTGCATGAGCAGTCTGATACAGCCGTCGGCCTTACATTGGTTTTTCTGCGGCAGCGGGAAAGATTTAGGTAGAGGGAGACCCGGAGGTCTTTGAGGCCTTTCAGCTCCTCTCCTTGCCCCTCCCGAGGAAGCTTCCTTAGGGCGTACTGATAACGCTGGCCGGCCTCCTTCATGCGTCCCTTCTGAGAAAAACACCAAATTTGTAATAACCAAATACCTCATGGTTGTAATCTATTCCTATACCAAGCTACAAGGTTTGTCGCACCTCCTCACTACAGCCTCTAACATTCATCACAATCTTACCTTATAAAGCAAGTTGCCTTCCTCCATCAACTTCTGCAGCAGTATGAGGAGAATGTCGGGTTTGGAGGAGGCCATAGCCCATGTAGCGTGACCTGGTGGTGAGGGGCAGATATTTATCTTCATATTATCTGTCACAGTGACTTGTTTACTTTGCATCTTACATAAATCCTATACCTGATCGATCATGTGGAGCTGTCCGATAGCCTTTTGTGTGAAGCAGAGAGAGGAGAGAAAAATGGGGGAGGGGGTAGAGGGGGAGACAAGTGGATGTAAAATAGCAAGTGGTGCTGAATATAATAACAGTATACTGTATAGATATAGAAAACACTGCTGTAAATGAATAAATGCAGAATTTGCAGGTGTAAATCTAGGTGAGATGCATCTTCACTGCTCGTTTGAAGTCATTAATGATAATTTGAGGGTGTTCTGCGGTTTCTGGAGATGTTTATAATTGTGTTATATATTATTAAATGGATTTGGAACATTTTGTGGTGAGTATTAAATTCAAATTGACTAATACATATCTGGATCCAAAGAAACAAAAGTCGTGAACGTTCACTGTAGCATCAGAACTTTATTACTATCATCCAGTACTTTCTATAGAAAGAGTGGTTAGAGTGGTGTTCAGACCTGTCTTGGATCCTTTCTTAAGCAGTGAGGCAACCAGGGATGGATTCTGGCAGCCAGTTGCCCGGTCTGATCCTCTGGTGCTGTGGTTATCGCCTCTCTCCAGCACAGCTCCATGCTCCACCAAGCAATGTACCTAGTCGCACATAGAATAGCAAACAACACATTGCTAGTTCAGTTAAAGCATTGAGAATGGTGGCAGATATGACTACCTCTGTGGATATTATTAACAGGACTTTATATCCACTTGTGTTGGAAACATTTCAATCAGAACTTTATTACTATCATCCTTATTTTCAAGAAAGTAACAGTAAAGACAGACATCAACCTTTTTTTTTCATTATCAACATGATGTCATCCAAACAACAACATTAAACCCACTGTATCTGCATCTCCATTAATGGCCGCGAGGTCGAGGGGTGTCCGTCCCTGTGTGTCTGGCTGGTTGAGGTTCACGCCGGCCTCCACCAGAAGCTGCACGGTGCCTTTATGGCTCTTCAAACAGGCCCAGCTGAGCGCAGTCAGTCCCTCCTGGTCAGCTGAGGACAAAGAGGCGCCTGCGACCACAAATGACATGAAACGTCATTCTGAAGCTCAAATGCATTCAGAAAACATGTTGAAATATTTGTGATGAAAGTGAAATCTAACCCTTTGACAGCAGGAGTTCTACAGTGCTCATATGGCCCTCAGAGGCAGCCAGCATCAGAGCAGTGCGACCCAGCCTGTCGGTGACATTAATATCTGCCCCTTGCTTCAGCAGCAACTCCACGACCTGCAGATGGGAGTGAAATACTCCACCAAGTGAATAAACAACTGGTTGAATTAAAAAACTCCTGCAGCAGCGAATAACTCCTCACCTGTGTGTGTCCGTGTTTGGTAGCGCTCAGCAGCGGGACCATCCCCCTTCGATTGGCTATCTCCGGACCCGCCCCCCGTTCCAGAAGGAAGGCACAGACCTCCATCCTCCCTCTCCCCGATGCTGCGCTCAGCGCTGATATGATGGGGCAGAAAAAAATTAGTAAATAACATCATTACCAGAGAGGAAAACATGACTGGTGATCAGATGTGTGTGTGTATGTGTTCAGAACCTGTACACACTAATATATATGCAGGTGAATGATCACTAGAGTGTGCTACTAATGTCCCTTCGGGTATTATAATCAGTATGTAAAATTCCAAATAAAATACTCATATTAGATTTGTCTTTAACTCATATCATTTAGCTATTAGTTTCTGATTTAATACAAACTAAATCTAGATATCTGACAATATCAGGGGATCAGAGTTTACATCACCACTCATTCCCTAAAATCAACCTATGTCACCAACAGAAATGGGCACTGATCCTCCTTTTAATGTGAGTCCTTCAAGCTAATTAAGCAGGTGGGACAATAGACAAGCCTGTTTCAAATGCACAAATTAAGACACTTATTGAAGAAAATATTCATTAGCTTTGTCACTCTATGCACTGCTGTCTTGACTGATGTAATTAATAAAAAAATCTCTAGATGTTAATATACCTCCTTTTCTGATGACTTCATCCATCCAAATGGACTGTGATCCAATCAAATACTAAATGAAAATGAAACAAAGCCCTTGTGCTGCTCATGCAAAGGTGAACATTTCAGACTATTTCATCCTTGCATTTCGGCCTCAGTACTGTAGGGGACTGTGTAATTGAATTATACCCTAATGGTGCTGTAGGCAGAGATACAGAGATACATCTGACATGCTTTCAGGAAATTGACCTAACAGAATTGTACAAGCTGCACTATCACATTTCCGACAGAGGTAAAAGTACCACAATTGAATATCAGCTGCTTTTTAGACACAACAAATGTGTCTCAAAATGATATATTGCGTGTGATAAAGGTAATGTGCCATTCCCTCCAAAAACAGAAAAACTAGAATTGAATCAGCTGTTTGATATCAACCAGAACCTCCTAAAAGCATAATCATGAACCCAGGAAGCGGGTATCTGATACTCCTGAGCTCCTGCAGCTCAATTCAAAGCTAAGTTAGGTTTTCAGAAGTTATTAATTGCCCAGAACTTGCATATGCTTTAAATTTAACCTTTCAATCCTCCTGGGCTCTAGAACCTTACTGACGGACAGAAAGAGGTGAGAAAGCTAAATTTATCCAACTAAGACAGGAAATGTACCCGTTTCTCCCCAAAGAGAATCGTGACCATCCATCTGCACTTCCAGCTGTTCATCTTTCAAGTCCAGCAAACTTTTCAACACCTGCAGGAAAAAGGTAGTTTTACAAATATCTGTGTTAGCATGCTGCGCAGAAAGAAGAAACCCTCCATTGAACCAAATCTACAATCAAACTCCACATAAAAATAACATTTCAGATACATTTTGAAAAAGACAATAGCTTTAATACCTTATACGGATGTGTACCTGTATGTGTCCCAGACTTGCTGCAGCTGTAACTGCCTGCTGTGCCGCCTGTGATTTCCCAGTCTCAATCTCATTGCCATGTTGCTGCTGGGGGTCAGCGGGGACATCTGCTCCCCAATCCATACTGAGCAAGATGTTGATGATTTCTGCATGGCCCTTCAGCGCGGCATGGACCAGTGCACACTGGCCATTCTTATCAGCATGTCCCACCTGGCACGGAGGGGTACACAGAAGGACTTATGACACTGTGGCCATGGTTGGTGCCTGTAATGCTGTGGCCTAGATCAGGTCTGTTTGTGTCATTCACCTCCCAGAATAGATTTTGCAACTGGTGAATGTAAAACCAGGGCTGTCCAGGATATCACTGGTATGAAGGCACGGAGTGACGCGTTTTTCCGTCACAGTGAGAAATCTGATTTATCCATGGTAATTGGTCAAACTGGTCATGCCCTCAATACACAAATTGGTCAATCTTACCACTTGCACTGATGGGAAACTGACCTTGTCTGCTTTCTTGCTGAGCAGGCTGACGATATCAGTGTGTCCTGCAGCTGCAGCCAAACAGAGGGGCGTCATGCCGTTATCGGTAGTCCCTTCTACTGGTGCACCCATTTCCAGCAAGAGAGCTACCATCTCCACATGCCCCAGGTGGGCGTGCACTGCCAGAATGGGGGCGTGTCCTACCACCTCAGTATACCAAGTCACGCTGGCTCCACCGTGCATCAACAGACGACTTACCTGCACAATGAAAAAAACATACATAGCCATTATAATCTCAGGTAGATAGTGGTAATGCATTCCAGGAACCACATGCGATTAACGAATTCCGCGATAGAACGACAAACTATTATTTACGGTAATTTAAACATTTATGAACCCTCCCCATACTGATATTAAACCACCTTCTATCTGTATTACCTTTTCCCACACTCATATCAAAGCACTTTTGGGTCTCACATAAGTCCGAGACTCACGGAACATAGCACACTTCCGGATGCCGTCGGCCAATAGAATGCGCATACGGTATCATGTGACTGCCTACCAAAAATCCACGGTGAGGTGAAGTCGCGACCGTTGATGTGCGAATGCGCAAGGGCGCACTGTATTAGATCTGGATGTCAGTGCAGTGCACTTGTATGTCACCTTGATGTTCGGTGTATAAAGGTTTCTGAGGGAGGCCAGAGCAGCAGACAGGCTGTCTGTGCTGCAGTTCACCCACATGGCCTGAAGAACGCTGGAGGACACGCCCGTCTTCTTACTCAGACCCTGGATGTGAGAAAGACAGAAAGAGAAAAAGCATGCTGAGACTATAATTATGGGGTAATAGCCATGCATGCAAATACTCTGCACCGTGGGTGCTCATTTGCGTGATTTGTGTCAATCTGTGTGATGGATGGGGATTCACAGGTATTTGAAATCCAGAATGCTTTGCGTACAAGCAGTTCTCCTCATGTAACAACATAATGAGTCAAATTCACACATACAGTACATACATCATAGCTCCTTTCACCTTGAATATGTGAGCCTTGAGGATGTGGTGCCCCAGTTCCATAGTCTGCTGCCGGTTTAGCTTGCCTTCCTGTCTGGAGAACATGAAGGCCAGAAGAGCGTGGCCACTCCTGTAGATGTGTGCATACTGCTTAGTAATCAAAATTGACCTAAGGTACACTTGTGATTTATTTTGTTTTGAACTATAATTTACACACTTTTTTCTTTGTGAAATCACAACTTAGTCTCACCTGGGGTCACAGAGAAAATCTGAGCTCTCTCCATCTGCTCTCCAAACCAACCACTCCCTGAAGGAGGGATGACACAGCATACGAGTCCCATCCCTGCGATTCACCTACACACAGAAAGAACAAGTACAACAGACTATGAGGAATTTAGGAGGAATGTGATGATTGCAAAAAATAATATCAATGGAGGGCTGATACCGCTGTGGAGTTTCACACTTTTGACATTTCACACTTCGCTTAAGTATATGCCGAAGGCAATTCCTGTTTGCATGTTCTCTCCGTGTCTGCATGGGTTCTCTGGCTTCCTCCCACCTCCAAAAAACATGCACTTCAGGTGAATTGGCCGTTCCCACATTGACCGTAGATGTGAGTGTGCGTGCGTGTTTGAATGTCTTTCATGTGGTTCCGTGGTGCACTGGCGTTGCACCTGGAGTGTACCCTGCCTCTCGCCCCAAGTCTGCTAGGATAGGATCCAACAACCCCGCAACCCGTAAAAGTGGAATAAGTGGTTAATAAAGATGATGAAGAACCAAAACTTCACTGTAATCATCGAAAATGCCCCAACTTCAATTTCTACTACTAATCCACACAGACCGGTAGTACACTCAGTATTTTTTCATCTTTTTCTTAAAGAATACAATAAATGGAATAGAGGGAATTCTTAAAATGTAACATCGACAAGCACCTCCTGAACACAAGAAGCCTAGATGTATCTATTCAAAAAAAAGACATGAATAGCTCAAGTCTTTCATTGAAGACTATCAAAAAATGTAGTTTTCATTCAAATCAATCATTTCTTGATTGCTTTCAATTAGGGTACCTGCTTGCACAATAGCACAGAAAGTGCTTTAACAAAAATATTCTCTTGAAAAACAATTCATGGAGTCTGAAGGTTTTATTGGATTTTACTGCAGCACTTGATACTGTGGATCATTAATACTTAAAGAAAGAGTCAGATATAGTGTTGGCTCTTGGAGATGAGCCTCAGAAGGTCACACTGAGAGGACAGGGGCTGTATAAGAGAGAATAATCACGATTCTGAAGCCTAGGACATACGGACCCCAACATGAATTCTGAGAGCTCTTCTTTTACATGCTTCCTCTTTGTATAATTCCACATAATGCTTACTATGTAGCAATGTAAAAAAGATGTAATTCAACTGTCACCATTGTACAAGCTCTTGTACAAACGTTCTTTTACACCATCAAACCTGTGGAAGGAAGGAAACATTGTGAACCACGCAGTCATATCGAGAATCATACCATAAATCCAGCCAGGCTGTCTAGTCTCTGCTGGAAGTCCTTCCACTCCAGCTCCCCCCTCACACTGCCTGCATTCAGTGCCTTGAACATTTGTTCGTCAGTCAGTGGGTGCAAAGATGCCAGTGCCACATTTAGCACCGGAAGTATTCGTTCAAAGTCTTCTTTATCCGGAAAGCTCACATGACACATCAGCAGGTAGACCTAAGAGGTAGTAATAATTAGGGACACATCATTCATTCAGTATTTAGAAGCTTTAAAATAAGAGGTCAAACTGTAAAAGGATTTTCCTACAATATCGGGGATACCACATGTCACACCAATCCACCTGCTCCAGGTGATTTCAGTGATTTTTGATATTTTTACAATCTTTGCGTGTTACGCAGCCAGTACTGAGTCAAAACCTAAGAGTGCACATTCTGACTCTCCTGTGTCAGCGGGAACAAAATAAGTTAACTTAGAAACTTTTTGAATCATATAGCAGTGGTAGCTCTGCTTTCTGAATTAGTGCAAAAGTAGTACCATGGGAAGTCTTGTTAAAACCTCAGAAGATTAACAATATATACAATATATTTTTATCATCAATACCACAATTGGAGACATAATTGCAAAGAAGTATTCAAATATAAAAAGTATTTCAGACATCATACTTCTGCACAAGCTCTCACATTTAAATACACCCATTATCCAATTATTGAAATCATCACAAATTCCAGGCCTTTGTGTGCATAATAACACTTGCTCATCTGCTGCCCTATTTTACACTGACAATTATGTAACATTAAAATGCATCTAGGCGGCAGGGTGGCGCAGTGGTTAGCGCTGTTGCCTCACAACACAGCGGGTCCGGGTTCAAGTCCTGCTCTGTGCGGCGTTCCCATGCTCTCCCCATGTCTGCGTGGGTTCTCTCCGGGTTCTCCGGCTTCCTCCCACCTCCAAAAAGCATGCGCTTCAGGTTTATTGGCCGGTCCCAAATCGACCATAGGAGTGAGTGTGTGTGTGCGTGTTTGTATGTCTTTGTATGTGGCTCCGTGGTGCACTGGCATTGTGCCCGGAGTGTCCCCCGCCTCACGCCCTATGCCAGCTGGGACAGGCTCCAGCTCTCCATGACCCACTACGGCGGATACAGCAGCGGTACATGAAATGAATGAATGAAAATGCATCTGTCATTTTGTTTAGTCACTGTGGACTATTTTTGGAGCCTTGTATAAAGTTGTTGTGTCATAGTTGTTTTTTTTGTTCTGGTTATGTTTCTCTGCTCTGCTCTCCCTCTCCCTCCGGCTGATTACCCAGGGCCTATTTAGCCATCTTTCCCCTTTTGTTCAGCACCGGAATATTTCCAAATCATGCACTCTGTATCTCGCCACGTTGCTGACCTTGTCTCCTGCCACGCGTTCCAGCTCTGAGCTTTCGTTCTAGTGATTCTCTTGTTTTTGGTTTTGACGAGTATTTCCCTGAGTAAGGTGATTTTCCGTTGATACTTTGTCAGCTTGAGTTATTTCTCAGAAGATGTTTCTCTGTTGTTACTTTATTGGTTATTTCCTCGAAGGTGATTTTCTGTTGCTTCTTTGTTAGTCAAGCTACACCCTCTAAGGTGATTTTCTGTTGTTACTTTGTGCTTAATAAACATTTTCGCTCTTGTACTCTGCATCCGGGGTCCTGGCCTTGCTTTTGCCTCGCGGGGCATAACACTTTGATCTTGTCATTTTTATGTTTTATTGATCTGTATAGCTTGTGAGGGCAATCTCTTGTTTTGTGAAAAGCATAAAACTGTTGTTGCTTGTGTTTCTTGTGCTGGGATTTTGTGAACATTGATTGTTACCCTCAGGCGAGATGCCATTTCACGGTAGACAGCTCACCGGGATGACTGACAAGTGTTATGTGTGAGACTGTGAACTTGACCAGACGAGGAGGTTCCAAAATACGTTCAAGGTAAGACGTGTCCTTTTGGTTTTAGAGGATTAGATACTGTAGTTTCTTTGTAAATTAATCAGATGGCTTGATGAAACATACATTAATCCATGTTTGTGGTTCATGACCATTGTTTTTTTGAGATAAGCTCAGGCTTCCCCAGGAGGAAGGCGAATGTTGACTGTTTTAGACCAAGACTACCAAACTGTCTTCATTAATTTTCGCTATTGCAACCATTTATCTTTTACTTCAGATAAGACTTCAACTCTTCATCCATTATTCTTAATCTTATAACCTAACCAGTTATACATCAATTTAGCTATAACAGTGGTCTATGCATTACTTTAATTTATTTCAACCATTTTCTGTGACTAGAATTAGAATGATTCACTTTTAGGGTTCAAAGGGTACTCCTGGGGTACAAGTGACCCTAATATGCTGAAAATCAATTCTCTACATGTCTGACCTCTGACAGGGAGACGGGTACCACCAGGTAGTTTCCACCTTTCAGAGCCAGGTGGCCTTTGTGGAAGAGATCCAGGGTCAGCTGGAGGTAGAGGATGGAGCCGTTGCTGCGAGTCGACAGATGGCTGCTGAACTTGCTGAGGAGCAGTTGATCAGGGGCTGAGCCTGTCGGTGTGGTGACGTTAGCAGCAACCTGGGTGCTGCTGCTGACCCGGTGATGGATGTAATCACTCAGGTCAGCTCCCAGATCACTGCTGTCTGGCAGGATGTCCAGAGAGATGCCAGAGAAGGGAAGGAGGGTAGTGATTTCCTGTGGTCGAAAGGAAACAGAAGAATTAGGGATGCTTAATGGTAAGAAAAGATACTACACCCGAGCATAAACACGTCAATATTGACAGAAGAATCGGCTTGATGCATTAGTTAAGGACAAATTCAATTCTAGACCCATTTCTCAGAAGATGGTCCCTCTGACTCACAGAAAGCTACAGTGCAGTAAATAGTGTGACAATGACTCAAGCTCCAACATTGCTCATAGGCATCTCTCAGAGTCACATTTCATCTCCTCTCTCCGTCCTTAACACCGGCAAAGCCAGCTATGAGTGACAAAGAAAAATCCATGTTACTGTCTGTCTTCCTCATTTATGAAGGCAGACAGTTTGGTTAAAAGACAAACAACTGGCATGTGGTCATGAACTGCTCCAGTCAATCAACAGTTTGTGAAATATTCAGGATGTTATACAAGAGCAAACAGTTTCTGTGAAATGCCTAACAAAAAGAGAAAGGGTGACTAATGACCCAATCAGTAACAGAATTGTTCTATATTAGCTGTATTCTTTAAATTTTAATATTTAATTCATGCTGACCTGAAATGTGTCAGGAAGAAAATGAATGGAAATGTGTTTTGTCTATTCCCAACCACTAATCAAATTATGTAACTGTCTGGCAGAATGTCAAGTTCCAGACTCCCAACAGACTCCCAGTTGAGTTTACAATCCATCCAAAGCATAATCCTTGCAGCATTTGCAGGCTTGGCTTTGGCCTTGGACAGATGTGTCCGCTGTTTGGTGGGATTACCAACCCGATTGAAAAAATACATCAGACTAGAGACAGCCAAAAGCCACAACAAGTCCGCTGTGTATGCAGGGAGCTAAGACAAAAGAAGCTTGCATAGAGAATACCTGCTTCTGTTCTAATACATGGGTAATACAGCAGGATTAACTGAAATACAAAAAAAAAAAAGATCTGCCTTTAGTGTACTATAGACATTTACAGTAGATCTTCTATTCACCCAGAGTGTGAGATTTCAGTCTATATCCCAATACGCCACGGATTAATGGAATAAGATTTTTAAAAGTCACATTCATAAAATTCCAAAGGAACTTTATTTTATAGAAACAACGCCCTGGTTTAGTGGAAAGCACTTCCCAATGTCAGACATTGTCTGTACTTATACTTCTTCCTTTTTTCCTTCCTTCTTTCCTTCCTTGCTTCCTTCCTTCCTTTGTTCCTTCCTTCATTCCATCCATCCATCCATCCATCCATCCATCCATCCATCCATCCATCCATCCATCCATCCATCCATCCATCCATCCATCCATCCATCCATCCAGTCATCAGTGGGGGTCTGAGGTCTATCCCAGGTACATGGGTGATATGAAACTCCCACACGGCGGCAGGATTGCGCAGTGGGTAGCACTGTTGTCGCAATGTGGTTCCGGATAGCGTTCCGCTCTGTGCGGAGTTTGCATGTTCTCTCCGTGTGTGCGTAGGTTTTATCCGGGTTCTCCGGCTTCCTCCCACCTCCAAAATCATGAGCTTCAGGCGAATTGGCCGGCTTCAAATTGTGTGTTTGTCTGCCTCTATGTGGCCCTGTGGTGCACTGGTGCACCCAGAGTGTCCCCTGCCTCAAACCCCAAGTTGGCTGGGATAGGCTCCAGCTCCCTGCGACCCATGACAGCGGATGAAACAGAGATGGAAAATTAATGAATGAATGAAAATGAAACTCCCACAAATGAATGGGTACCACCATGAAATCCATTATTAGGTTTTTGCAGTACTTAGATGGGAACATCCTAGATAGATCCCCAGTATGTCATAGAACTAATCCAAACAAACATTACCACACATTATCACAAGCTTTATAAAATTAAAATCAAAAGAAAATGAAATATCTGCAATTAACCTGACCTGCATGTTTTTACACATTATTTCAAAAAATTAATTTACCTCACAGAGAGTTGTAATTTGGATGAACAGATCCTTTGTAAATGCTGAAACACTCATCATTTCACTCACCAACAGTCCTGTTCTGACTGTGACCACGAGTTTAAGCCAGAGGGGGAATTTGGAGATTATTTTGGTGATGAAAGTAGCAATGGTGTCCCCATAGTCTGGTTTATGGAATTCTGCCTCATTAAGACTGTCAATCAGTATGATGTAATCTTCTTCAGGTAGCCTGCACTCTGAATAAACATAACGCAAAACAAAAAGGGTACAAGAAAATTAGACAGATGAGATATATAAGACTACATATATTACATTAGCCTTGCAAATAGCAAAATTTAATTCAAAGTCTTTCAAGGCTGAAGGGTGCATCTATGTTTTCAAGCACAGGGATACATTGTGTAAAGCACCAGCTGTTGACACTGATTATATTTTGCTGTAAGGGGCCAGAGGCCATTGTTATTTATTAGCTTGAAACAGAACATATCCATCACGTTTCACATCATCTAAGCTATCAGTGCGTCCCTGGAAGCCTGCGAGACTCACACTTGAGTACAAGAGCTCTCCATTTTTTAAACCAGCTTACAGCTGATGGAGTGGATGAAACACTCCTCTGCTCAAAGTGACGACAGTTCAGCCAATATAGGTCATCAATTTAGCTGTTTGACTGCATCATGGGAAAATGAGCTGGCTAAAACGTCTGCAAACATTCCTGGCCACTTTAGAGCATTTTTTGACCTTGAAATCCACTGAGATGCTGATGAGTCACCGGGGTAAAAATAACACACATCATTTCCCTATGTAAATGACCTGCCCTCTGTTTCACACTCCACAAAATGCTAACCTAAACTAGGGAAAATAATCTATGGGCCATTGTAGAGCCATTAATAGGCCATTTCACACAGGAGATGGCAACAGGCTCCCTAATAGCAGGATGAAGGAAGCACCTTAAAACTGATAGTATTTTAAAATTTAAAAAGGTCTTTAAAGTTGAATATCACATTTGTCTTATCATGGAGGTGTGTGCTGACTTTATTACCCTTGCGCAGGCCAGCTAGGGGTTCAATGACGCCCTTTCGGAAGGCAGTGATGGGGTCTTGAACGCAGGATCGCAGACTAAGTGTGTTTTGGAGGTGAGGCTCTTGGACCAGCAGCTCCCTGTATGGACCGAGCTGCGGTGCTCTGGCCAAAAGGGCAGCGACACTGTGCACAAACTCTGGCACCAGGCAGGTGTAGGTGTTGTCTGCCTGACAGAAATGGTAGGCCACCACCTGATAGGAGAATGCAGCAAGTGAAAAACACAGAAAAACATCCATTTCTTGTAATCTGGGTAGCGACGTTACATGAAAACATGTCTTAACTGGGTTGAATTGGGGTGAAATGCAAGTCTTTTCCTTTAATGGAAATAGGGCGGTGTAGCCAGGGGTAGTCAGTCGGGAAGTTGTCATAAAATGAGAAAAACACTGACTGCTTTGACAGTAAGACATGCCTTAACAGTAAAAATGACCAATTCTTACTGAATTTCCCTCGGGATCAATAAAGTATATGGTGTTCCTTCATTCCTCGCGGTTAATACGTTCCCGGGACCACATGCGATTAACGAATTCTGCTATAGAGCGAAAAATTATTTATCTTATTATTTACGGTAATTTAAACATTTATGATCCTCCCCATACTGATATTAAACCACCTTCTATCTGCATCACCTTTTCCCACACTCTTATCGACTGTTTAAAGCACTTTTGTGTCTCACGTGAGTCCAAGACTCACGGAACATAGCGCACTTCCAGATGCCATTAGACAACAGAATGCGTGTACGGTATCACATGACTGCCTACCAAAAATCTGCGGTGAAGAGATGTTGTGAGCGTTGATGCGTGAGGGCGCACTGTATGCCTATAGTATCTGTATCTATCCATCTATCAAATACTATGGAAAACATCTCAACGAGACGAACATGAGCCAAGGAGTTAGGATAGAAGTGAGGCTTCTTTCTCAGTCCAAAATAAAGTTATGTCAGTTTAGACAGAAGCAAATATTACTATGCAATCTCAGATGTTGTTTGTGCAGCGTGTGTTCCTTTCGCTTTAAGACAGAAGGGGGGAGAGGGGAATCAAACCCTAACATCACAGAACCAAAATCCATAAAGGTCACAGTAAAATACACCTGAGACTTAGCACACTTTTTGAATATGAAACCAAATAAGACCTTTATAAAGGATATTATCATAGAGGTTCTCAATAGACAAAAATCACGTTTCTTTATTGGGCAGTTGGCTAAATCATTAGTCTGATAGTAATAATATTAGTAACAATCATGATCAAACTTACAGACTCAATAAAATCATTGCATTGAGGTAAATGATATCTGTCTTATGAGAGCATTACTATTATCTATCAGTTAGTGCAAGTTTGACAGAAAACAGAAAAATAAACATCACAGCTGTCTTAGGTTTAGAGCTCATGAGAGGTCCATATATATAGCGCTATAATGACATTTCTTTTGAGTGAATATCCTTGCCATCACAAGCAGTCGACTAGTTCCCATGGAAACTCTTATTGAGGCCAAGTTAGTAAATTTAGAAGCTTCAATGTCATCTGTGTGATGCAATCAGCAGTATGTTCTACATGTGTCCGAAGAGAGGGGGAAATTTTTGATGTTAAAAATATTGTGTCAAAAATGTGCACCTTCATAATTACATTTTAAAAAAAAATCTTTTGTATGTTTATTGCTTTTGACTGACCCAACATCGTGAGAGATGGCTTGTCACAGTCACAGTTCCCCACAGTACCATTTATGATGCTATATTACATTACCATACTCGCAAATCTAGTTAAAGAAGAGAAGGGAAAGGAATCTGGGGTAAATGGAGCGACCAGTAATGAGAAGCTAAATCTGGGGGCAATTTCATGATGTAAACATGATTTCCTCCTTTCGTCTGTTATAAGTGTAGGTGAGTCATTAGCCTGATCAACAGCAAGAGAAATAACAAGAACAACTGTGCTGACGTGAATTGTGTGATTATGTGTATGTCCGAGCTCTCATACCTTTGTGAAGACCGAATAAAGTTTTTTCATTTTAGTCCTTCAGAGTGGTCAGTGCTGCTTAGAAGGGGGTTAAGGCAGACTTTGGGGTTTTGTGGTAAATTAAGGAGAGGTATGAAATGTAGGGGAATTAGGGGAATAGCTGGATGTGAAGATTGACTCCACGCTCATCAATCAGACCTGAAAGCCATAGTTGTTTTTTTTTTAACTAAGCGTAGAAAAGCAAATAGTCAGATTTTCCAAAATGTCAAACTTGCTTTGTGCGTGTGGATGAGTGTTTTGAGCTACCTTGGCAGCTAGGCATCTGACAGCCCCTTTCCTCTGTACTGCACCATCACTTATTCCTGCAGCAGCACTCTGGGAATGAGGTGGTTGTTTGGAGCCTGCTTTTCCCTGCCTATCCCCACCTGAAAGTGGTACAAAATGGCAAAATGCAAAGCTGTCATTTACACTCATTAGATGAAGTCTCTAGCGTGAGGACAGAGAAGAGGGAAGTCTGTGAAGACATGCAATTTAACTGCTGAAATTAATTCGAGGTGTGTAAATAAAACCACTTTAGATGGTAGAATAATTGTTTATTCCAGTGTATTGAATGAAAACCAAAACATAGTGGATAAAGTAGTTTTGTGGAGTAATATGCACAATGTCATTATCTTTTCTTCAACCAAAGAAAAAAAAAAGACACCTTTAGTGTCTCTTTTGATTTAAAAAAAACCCCAACAGTCTCAGTTCTCTTAAACAACTGCAATCAGTAGAGAAACCTCAGGGGAGAACATGAAGAAAGAGTTCTTGACCCAGTTACTGAACTCCTTCCAATAGTGATGCACAAACTCAAATTTACAGGAGCCCACTTAAGTATATATGAATTGAATCTTTTTAGCATTTAAGTGTGCTCTTGTTCTAGTGCTTTGAGATGGGCCCAAAAAACAAATTAAACTCCAGCGAATAAACAGGTCTTACATTTAGGGGAAGAGCCAGGGCTGTGAGGGATGCTGGGACCTCCGTGTGGGGGGCGTATACTGTGACAGCTCAGCGTCAGCAGCCTCCAGATGATGGCAGTTTTGCCCGAGCCTGCGTTACCCACAATGACAGCGCCACGCCCCTCACAGCTGCTTGTTTTCCTCAGAACCTCCTCCAGACGTGTGAAGAGCCAATCACGACCAACAAAGGGGGTTTCTATGGTGATACCCGGGACTTCAAATAGTAGTGGTTTCAGCATGATGTCCGCTTGTTTGAATGGCACCAGTCTCCCTGAATGGAGCAAGACAGGAATGATCGAAGGTGTTTGGAGAATATATGTAAGAAAGAAGTAACACTGAAGACACACACGTGTTCCACACAGGTCTGCAGACATTTCTACATTAAGATTCATTTACATGTGAATTTGATCTGAGGTTTAAACCACAAGATACCTTTTGAGACCTCATTTAAGCGTCCAGCTGTGTTGTGTTTTCGGACGGAGCCCCTGTGTCCAGAAGCCCTTTGATTTTCCAGATAACTCAAATCCTCCAGCCAAGTAGAGCTGGTTGCTGTAAAGACACACAGATGGAGAATGAGCAGTGCGTGAGAGGAATGCAGGAAATGCCCAAACATACATTGCACAAGTGATAACGTGAATCAATTATTGTATCCATGGAGACATGAGGCATAAAGCTCTCAATGATAAATGCTCTCGAGTAGAGAGGAAATAGAAGACAACTCCTCTCGCATCTTTTGATACCAAACAGCTATTTAATACTCTCGCATAAATCAAGACACCAGTTTGGTAAAATAATCACTGGAAATGTAAGCAGACTGTAATGTGAAAAAAAATGTTATAACAGCTGTCAGTAACTGGTGACTAAATGAGACACATAAAATCCAGCTTGATAAATAAAATAAAAAAAAAACATGTTGCATAGAAAGACAAGGAAAGAAGTGCTGTGTACTCCTACATTCGCCTATCTCTCTACCCACTATGATGGCAGAGACTACAGGTTACAGGTAGAGGCTTGTTTTCTGAAGCATTCGAGCCATTTGTCATAGTTTCAAGTCCAGGCTATTGGAAAAACACAGATACAGTATAGTGATTATGTGTATGTCCGTGCTCTCATACCTTTGTGAAGACCGAATAAAGTTTTTTCATTTTAGTCCTTCAGAGTGGTCAGTGCTGCTTAGAATGGGGTTAAGGCAGACTTTGGGGTTTTGTGGTAAATTAAGGAGAGGTCTGAAATGTAGGGGAATTAGGGGAATAGCTGGATGTGAAGATTGACTCCACGCTCATCAATCAGAACTGCAATAAGATGGTTCTTAGCATATATATATATAGCACATCATTATACAACAAAACACAAAGCCAAAGCAGTATAGTAGAAGGACACTGTAATTTCAGTCCAAATGACTACTGAATACTGCATTTAAAAATCTTTTTTAATCTCCTGAACAACACATGGTATAAGATATTCATAACATATTTCTATATTTTGCAATTCAACAGCATGAAAACAGTCCTTGGACCACTTAAGCACATATCAAGCTAAGTTTAATTGTAATTCATTTATTTGCTGTGGTCTTGCCAGCATTTGGCTTTATTTAATTATTTCCAGGATTTACCTGAGAAATAGAACAGACATGGATATCAAATATAAAAAAAACATGCCAGAGTAACTGTTTAAGAAACATTAAATCATCTGTAGAAAATGTAGATTGATTTCAAAGCATGCCTTAGAGCTAGAGCTTAATATCATTCTCTGGAAACTGCTCCTCCATTGTTGCAGCAGTGTGCAATACTAAAGGTCAAGAACTTATGTTACGGTCTTATGCTGTTCCTGGTTTCATTTCTCTCTGTTATACAGTATCCTACTTTTGTGTGTACTTCATAAATTCAGGAATGGCAGGGGACCAGCTAACAGGTTTACAGTCGCTGTGAACGGAAGTATCTATGCTTACTGGGTTGCATCATCAGGAACAACATGTCTGCATTGTGGTAAATAGCATTAATATTCAAATATTTTGGATTTCTGCCAAAAAAGTCTAACATTTTCTGAGGTTTTTTTTTGTTCAATTGCAACACACGCTGGTTAATTCATTCATTCATTCATTGCTGCAATATAAAAAAAAAATCCTCTGTGAAATCTGAAAATCTGGTATTACCCCAATCCGTTCAGAGTGGCATGAAAAAAAAGGCCCAAGTAACATTGCACTCATTTATGAAGTGCTATAGATAGAGCAGTCAAACAGGTCGTAAACATGAGGAGCATCCACTGGACAGATGAGCTCAAACCTTTGTGTTCTATAATATACAGTAACTCAGTTACGTTGCTGAACTGTTAAATACCTCAAGCCAGAACATAGTGCTAGCAAATGTGGTCAGCAACATCCTTAAGTGTCCTTGGTCCTGTCAGCCAAAACCTCAAAACACAGTCAATCAGTCAGTATCTTAACCTGCTTAATCCGCTGACGTGGGTCGCCGGTGCCCCGACTCCCCCCGGCAGTCGGGGGACACTCCGGGCACGACGCCAGTGTACCGCGGAGCCACACAGAGACAAACAACCACTCACACACACATTCACTCCTACAGTCAATTTGGGACCGGTCAATCAACCTAAAGCGCATGCTTTTGGAGGTGGGAGGAAGCCGGAGAACCCGGAGAGAACCCAAGCAGACACGGGGAGAGCATGCAAACTCTGCACAGAGCGGGACTCGAACCTGGGTCCGCCGTGTTGTGAGGCGACAGCGCTACCCACTGCGCCACAGTGCCTCCCCCTCAAAACACAGCTGACATCAATTTGCTTAAACATGTAAAAGGCAAGACTTCAGGATGGGGCGCATGTAGGAAATGACCCAAGATGTAAAGCAAAACTTGAAAACAAACAATCGAGGATTTAAAGAACATCCACAATCAGAGGATGAAGAACAGTCAACAGCAGAAAAGTGTGAAGGAGGTGTGGAGTGGGATGAGAAAGACTGCTGACTAAACGCAGCCAAGCTAAATGGCTGTGTGGATTGAGGAAACGGTGAAGTTGAAATAGCCCATTTTACATAAGGGACACCGAGATCCCTCCACCCTAGACAGTCCACCCTAAAAGTACCCCACTCACTGCCAACAATATCACAGCCACTGCCTTCATTTATGCTCCCTGCTGAGGACAGTGCGCTTCATTATCCCCCTTCCCCGTTGATCCTTCATCACCATAAAGGTCATCTCCACAGTACTGGCCGGAGCTCCCCCAGCATTACCGATAGCGTCGGTCACAGAACACTTCAGTCATAAGTAACACAACTTTCAATACTTCTGCAGAGCCAGTTTAACCTTTAAGAAAGTGTCTGACATTTTGGAAAACACCCCTATTCATGAAAGAGTCAGACGAGAAGACTGATACCACTCTTTCATCTTTTTGTTAAATATGAAGCTAAATCCAGTATCCGGTTAGTGTAGCTATGAACAAAGCCTGGGCACAGAGGGGAAAAGACAAGTCTGGTCCTGTTTAAAGGTAACAAAAGGATCTTCCAAGATTTCTGAAGATCATTGATATAAAATTTATAGCATTTCTGTACCAAAAGAAAATTTCAAAGCAATAATGTTTATGGGAGACTATGTGTTTTGCTATTTTAAAATTTCGGGTTTTCTTTTGTATTTGAGGCAGTTACCTTTGGACGGAGCAGCACAGCTGTTTCCACATTTGCAGTCTTTAGGCTAAGCCAAGATACCTATTTTGTGGCTGTAGCCCTTCAAATAATGGACCAATAAGTGGTGGTATTGATGATCTCACCTTACCCTACACTTCGTTTATTTTGCAGAATGTGTTAGTATTCTTCCCAATGTCTCTTAATCAGTAAGTTTTATTGTACACAAATAAAAAGAACATAACATAAATATAACATAACATAACATAACATAACATGAAAGTGGCTTTGAATTCAACTTCGTCTTCAAACTGTGCAATTGCAAAATTGACCCTGCACATTTGTAATTCTGTGTGTGTGCGCGCGTGTGTGTGTGTGTGTGTGTGTGTGTGTGTGTGTGTGTGTGTGTGTGTGTGTGTGTGTGTGTGTGTGTGTGTGTGTGTGTGTGTGTGTGTGTGTGTATGGAATATGATCAGATGGTAATCAACATATTCTGTTTTCATTTAATGTTCTGGTAGCATTATACATCATACATTTTCTATGAAAGTGTATCAAATAAAATTAAAACTAGAACCAATGCAGTCACAGACTGCAACATCCCGTGACACCCCTGAATTCAAAATTTTACCCTGACCTACTTGGATAGGTCAAAGATCAAACCTAGTACTCTGAACTACTGTCATTGATCAAAGCACTTTGATTTATGGCCTTCTCCCTTGTCTTTCTATCTTATCTGGTTCCTGAGTGTACAAAAGTTAAAATTTGACCTTGACCTAGTTTTCTCAAGGTCAAGGTCAGCATCTTATTTTCATCCCCTTTGTGGCCCGAGTAATGTGCTTTTTGTTTCATTTTTCTATCTGCAACAGTTGCGAAGGTATTTGGTGGACTAACGAATGAACGAACACACGAACACTGACAATTACAGTTCATCAACGCTTTGAAGCAGGATGTAAAAAATCCTTTAAATTTTGTTTAAACCTCCTTTCATTTCATCTAAACTGCAGTCTGTTTTGTCTTTACTGAAAATCAACAATATGGCTTCTATAGCACGTGAATTTTCCATCTGGAAATACTACAAGTTTAATTTTATCTCCTGCCTTCCAATGCATGGCATTTCATCAGTTACTCTACGTTTTGA
Source organism: Antennarius maculatus (assembly GCA_013358685.1). NCBI lineage: Eukaryota > Metazoa > Chordata > Actinopteri > Lophiiformes > Antennariidae > Antennarius > Antennarius maculatus. The sequence goes on from CM023606.1 coordinate 16,350,367, forward strand.
TCTTTAATGAAGGTGGAGTAAAATCCTAGTGGCTACAGCACTATGTGGCTCTCTTCATATCTGTTCTGAATTTCATCAAGAGTGTCTAAATGAAAGCACCAGCTGACAGAAGAAACTGGCAGGCGTTACTGTGAATCCACTCCTTAGGGAATCTCTTCATTTGCTCCCACCAGAAATGAACTGACATCTAAGGGAAGAAAAAGAGCCTAGTGCACTTGCAAAGATCGTGACTGGAGAGGGAGGGGGATATTTTTATGACAACTGGGGGGCCTCCCAGGACATTTAACTGGTGCTGCTCGCTGTGTGCATCCAGCCTCAGTGGTAAGTAGAGCACCAACATATTCTACAACTAACTTCAGCTGTGCTTTACAGCACCCTTTGCTCTCGTCTGTGTTGTATGAAGAGTTCTAAATGGCAAAGCAACAATCAATACAATCAGTTTGTCATTCAGTCAATATTCATCAGTCCATTAATTAATCACATGAGGCACAGCTGTCTCACTCATATGCTCATTAGCCTTCTTGAGCCAGTGTCACAAAAATGAAAGCACTGCAGACTCACTCAATAGCTTAGTAACTATTGAGCCCTGTTTGTTTAATCCACGCATGAACGACACAGAACACATTATGATTTTACTGGCAGTTATTTGACGGATTTTTTTTTTCATCTGGAGGCAGTGACTTCCTGGAAATACAAACTTGTTAATAAGTGAGCATTAGACTGCTGGAAGACAGTTTTATTCTCTATGGATCTAGTAAAGCTAAGATGCTAACCCCAGTGTCACAAAGTATGAACACAGTACTGAGTAAAGTGTATTACCCAAACGCTCACGTCCTTTCTAAATAATACATGAACATATGCAAAGAAATTAAACATACCTGCCACAGAATTCGGACGGGGCATCACAAGGGAGGACGTGCTGTTTATGTGGTGCTGTGGGAGGGGTCTTTTTGGTGCAGGTGGAGTCCTAGGCTCCAAGATGTCAGCCCTAGGTAAGGCCTCATCTGTCTGGACAGACAGATTTTCCTTTGTTGGACCGGGATGGTGATCCTCACTTGCATGGCCCATTGCACCAGCACTGCACCCCAGGCTTACATCCTTAGTCAAAACCTCACTGGGGGTGTTGCGCTCCTCATTCTCAGAGGAACTAGTGTTGGTTGCTGAGCAAAACCAAGATAAGAGTTAATGAAAAGAAACTAACGCATATACTCATTCAACAAAATTTCACATCTTGTCTAATCAGCCACACACTCAAAACCCATCAGTGTACCACTTTTACTGTACTCCATGTGCCCTTTGCACTGTTGTAATTATGCAGAAAAACAAACTGTGGACACAAAATGTGTCCCATATTAGGAGAATCAGACCCATAAGCAACAAAGACAGCAGTGTTCCAGTTTTGACAGGAGGAAGATATAGCCTTAAGGCTGAAGTGGCACAGGCCTTGTATGGAAATGAGTTATGGGGAAGGGGTACACCCTTGTCTTACATCTAAGTTATTTGTTATTTGGCATGTAACTTCCTTCTCTGTTGAGGAAGGTGATGCATTTTAGTGACATCAGTCAAATAGGAAAATAGGCTGTTGATGTTTTTTTTTAGCTTTCTCTTTTTTTTTTTTTAGTTTGGTTGTAGTGGCGAATGGCTCAACCTCTGTTTGCTTTTGTACTGGACATGCTTAACATAGTGTGACAACTAATCTGAATTCATTCCAAGAGGATAGACAAGATTTTCAGCATGCATCTCTCACCTATGATTCCGCTGTCCTTGCTTTCCAGAGTAGAGGTTGAGCTTTGAGGCGGAGGCCCGGGGCTGCTCCCGATTAAGAGTCCGGTTGCAGGACAAGGGATAGGACTGGACACGGGGCTGGAGATGGTTCTACTGACGCTGGTGCTGGAGCTGCAGTGTGGTGATGGTAAAGGTAAAGGTTGGGGCGAAGGATGGCCCCCAGCAATGGTGCTCAGTGTGGATGATGGGCTCTCTGAACAGGGGGAGGCTGTGCTGCAGGTCAGAGTGGAGCTGGGGCTCCCCACCTGGGCAGAGGCATCATACTGAGAAAGAGATAGCAGGAAGATGGTCAGGTTTTACCAAGAGGTTAAGTTAAAATGTACTAATACACTCAACCAAATCAGCGACTCAGTGCAAGGTGGTAGAGAGGGGGGGCACAAACACACAATAGGTGCTGTATCAATGCTCTTCCAATTTTAAAAATGAGCAATTAAGTCAGTTGCCATTTCACTCTGCATGGCAGTGTTTCTCTTCATGCACACCATTTTGTGTGTTTGCTTGTGTGTACACAGATGGGAAATGAAATGGTAATTCAAATTATTTTCATCCTGCCTATCATTTTACCACTTTTTCACAATGATTGCTGTCTGAGTTCATAGTATAATCTCTGGCCACCCTGCGCTGTACCTGTATATCTGCTCTGATTTTTAAGATTAATTGACATATAGTGTTAAAACAGTTTGTAGACGTTAATGCAGTTATTACCTTTGACAAGCCTAATGAACACACAGCACGAATTGAATGAATCAGGGTAACAGATTGAATTTCATACATCAAAATGTATGAAAGGTTCAGGAAATGAGAATCTGACGAACCATCACAGGGTGGGTTGCTGTGTGACATGCTTCAGTTGCTTTTTAGAGATAGTGCTGAGTGTTTTTAATAGTTGTGTGGAGAAACTGCATGTGAAGCCCGAGAGCAAAGAAGAAGAAGCATACTTTAATGATCCCCGTAGGGAGAATGTTCTTTCCACTCTTTTTATATATATTTTACACACATTTACATACATACAGGTCCAAACACACACACACACACACACACACACACACACACACACACACACACACACACACACACACACCCACAAGGTACCTACAAGCATGCAAATACAGTAAGGACAATAGAAAAGTGGTATGCAGCTACATCTTTGTTGCACCCAATGAGCATCTTGTGAGAGGCAGTGCCGGGCTTAAGGGCACCTTGGCAGTGCTCAAGAGGTGAATTAGCACCTCTTCAACTCCAGTTCGCACTCCATTTATTTTTGGTCCACATGGGCCTCAAACAAGCCAACCTCCGGTCCCCAGCCCTCTGGACTGAGCTACTGCCACCCAAAACAAAATAACAAAATACTCTGTGTGATTTGGTACGCAGCTAGTCATTATGGTGGGGGGAACAAAAAAGAAGAGTAAGCTTGAAAATAGCTGAGAGGACAGTTATCTTAGATCCATCTCAGCAGTATGCATTGATAAAGAGCCTTTTGAGTCCACCTTTCAGGAGTGAAGTACAGATATATATATATATATATACACACACACACACACACACACACACACACACACACACACACACACACATATATATATATACAGTATAATATACACATACACATATATATGTATATATATGTATATATATATACATATATGTGTGTGTGTGTGTGTGTGTGTGTGTGTGTGTGTGTGTGTGTGTGTGTGTGTGTGTGTGTGTGTGTGTGTGTGTGGTAACTAGTACATCCTATATGTTGCAATGACCTTATAGAATCTTACCAATAACGGCAATGCTAAAATATCTGTGTGAAATACTGAAAGAACTCAACATCTCTTTCAAAGAAAATTTTTCATTTTTACTCCCTGTAATTTAATCACGTGAATTTCAGGTCTCCTCATTACTGATGCAAAATATCTGCAACCTAGAGGGAGACGTGGTAACAGAGTTGAAACAGCTCACTGTTATTCCCTCTGTACCACAGCCTCATCTATCTTAGCCAGGACAGCCCACATTCCTCATATGATCCTCCCTATCTATGTGAAACTGACTGAATCTGGAGCTCAGGTGGTGGAATGAGGCTGAGAAAATGGGCCATGGCTGAACCACACAAAAACGTCAAGATGAAGGGGCATAAGCACACACAATAACTCGCATACGGAGGGGTTAAACAAATGGAGCCGCAGTAGAAAAATGGAATGAAGACATATGATTAACCATGTTTTTAAATATATATATTAGTCTGCACTCAGTCCCCCATTTTTCCACGGAAGTTGACACATGAGATTCAACACAGTTTCCTTGAGCACAACTTAATTTAACAAACAGTGATCAAATTTTTTGTCAACAATTTTTAAGACAAAATATTCTGATGGCAACATGGAGGATGAAAGTAGAAGGTTGTTTAATAAATTCTCCAATACTTTTCATGATGCCACAGTCAAGGACCACTAAATCGATTTGCCGCCCTACCTTCTTTTCCCTCCTGTCCTCCATAGGAGTGCTAGCAGTGCCAGGCGTTACTTCTCCCAATAAAAAGCATAATCTGGTCATCAGTTCCTGGGTTGAAATGGAGGAGCCCAGCTGAGGCTCCACATTGAGATCTGGAAGAATCCCACATTCAGGACATATGGATTAACAATAAAACAGAAACAAACTGTAATCTAATAGATGTTTTGCTTCAGTTGAGCTTCCTTGTGAGATGCATCACTAGTGAACTGAGAGAAACGTATGCATCCACAGGTCAGCACATTCCCAGCTGCCCTGATTATGAATTCACAGACATTGGCTTTCCTGTCCCTGTTGAGACAGCAGCAAGAGGTTGTGTTAGGTTGTGAGTTTGCCTGTGCACATGCCTGCCAGGTGCTCTCAGTTAGAAGACGGGTTGTGAATTTTAATGAGCTCAGTGTCGACTCTGTAGCAGAAAGAAGGAGTGCCATAGATCTGCCATTGTTGTTGCTCCTGGAGATATTGGCATTGTGTGGCCGCATTAATATATCACTGTCCAAGGCTTGATGTTACTTTGACCTCAGCCCCTAGCTTTTCTGAGGTCCATGATCACCTCTGCAGGGGCTCAATCAGCTCTCACATCTCTGTGCTTCCACCAGCTGGTAGTCCTCCTTCTCACTCTTCACCTATGTACCATTATCAGCTGAGTAACATGCATATTGAGTAGGCATATTAACAGGATGACAGGACATCACAGATTACAAGAACAGCTCACTCCTCCTCACGAACATCTTTGTGTTTAGACATCACATTCATTTTCACACTCCCTCCACTGGTTCTCATTCTGTCTTGCTGGCTCACGCTCGCCTTTTAAAAAGGCACTGCAGCTCATTCCTCTTACTTTCTTTTTTTTTTTTTTAAACACAATTTTAGCGCCGTGAGAGGATCAAGGTCAATTTTGAAAGCCAAGCCTGGTAACTTTTATTCCAGGAAGCACATCAAAGCCTTTCTTAGTGTTCTTCACTTCACAACTGAAGCAGCTAATGAATACTCAGAGAGCAAAAGTGGATGTGTATCTGAGAGATGCGGAGGAGAGAAAACTTTGCATAGCAATAAGAACCAATCTGGAGTATTGTGAGGACACACTGAATGTCCAGTTCTATTCATCAAACCACATAGCAGTTGCCATTGGAAACGGGAAGCTGAGAGGTGCCTGGCAACTGGGATGAAAGATGCCTCGTGAAATCTGTTAGCCTATGGGTAGCCCTCTGGTCAAAAACATAACTGAAGCCAGTGGAAATGTAGGTATTCAAATCATTACCCTTTAATCTGATGTTAAACTGCACAAACAACATCCAGAATAACAAAGGTTTGGACTCAGGAGAAACTGATAAATCTAATCCACTCTCATTATATACAGGGAATTACACAAACATCATCACCCCGAAACATATATGAAAGGAAAAACTTCATGAAAGGCCTTTTAAATGTAATTAAAACAAAAGTGCACACTCACCTCCCCTTATTTCTCACCACTCACACTCCCCTCACCTGCGTCCCATTCATTCTCTTTCAGCTCTCTTGATCAATACCTGGACGATCTGACAAGATGCTAAGCACAAACGCTCCAGCTCTCACCTCTGTTGACTGTCTTGCCACGGCACGAGGCAAAGACAGGAGGTTCTCTCGCCCTGGAGGAGCCATCCAAATACTCCTGCCTCCTTGTACGTCCTTCGGCCACGGCAGAAAGGGAGAACGGAGCGCAAACAGGGTGGTAGGGTGGGAGGGAGGGATTGAGGGTGGAGATGAGAAGGATGAGGGATATGAAAGAAATTGTATGTGTGAGAAAGAGAGAGAGAGAGCGTGTGTGTGTGTGTGTGTGTGTGTGTGTGTGTGTGTGTCAGAGACAGAGAGAGGGAGAGAGAGAGAGATATTAAGCCCCCTCTGATTAAATCTGTGGTGCGGAATTTAAATTGTGTCCCAGAAGTATAAAACAGTATGTACTTAGTGCGATGCGAGCCTTGCATGCAAATACTACAATACTCACTATGCTGTGTTTACGCAATATATCAACAACTCTAATATTTGTGTCCTTGTGTGTGTGTGTTTGTGTGTGTGTGTGTGTGTGTGTGTGTGCGTGTATGTAACAAACAGCAGTGCACTCACACCTATGTGTTTGGGTGTGTCTCAATTAATGCGCAAACATCTGAGGATTCTTGGAAGCACAGTTTCTTTGGCGTTGGAGATCATTCCAAGGGAGGAGATGTTCACGAACACAGTTTTCATACTCAAGGTTATTCATTGTTTACATGTATGTGGGTGGACGTGGAAACACAGCATGCAGTTTCTTACACAAATCAAATGTATGATTTGCACAGCTACTAAAGACATGACAGTACATGCTTTTTATTTTCTGTATATTTCCTCATCATGTTAGTGTGTGTCCTGGGGACAAACAAGACGATGCTGTATGCAATGAAATGTGTGGGCACCTTTTTCTGAATGGCTGTAGTTGCACTACACTGCCACCCAGTGTTTCTTTAAACGAGAACCCTCCAGGTAAGGAAAGAGTTCATTTTTTTTCATCCAAAAAATTAAGAGAGTATAAACGGTTACAGAATGCTAAATAATTCCTAAACTGACTACACTAAAGTAAATCAAACTAAACTAAAATGGCAATTTCCATCAAAACTCGCTTATGTTATTGGTATATAGTTACAATGTTTATTTAAGCAACTCAAAAAAATATTGGGTGTTTGTTTTTACTGTTTTTAGAAATGAGATTCACATGATTTTGGCATACATTTTGTTAGCTTACTAAATAATCAAAGGAGCTGCATGCAAAAAAAAAATCTAAACTCAGCCCATATCTTATTTTTTAAAACTCAATAAGATGAACTACATATTGAAATTATCATTCAATATGCAGAATGATGAATATTTGTCATTTAATGCTAGAAGGCTGTTTTTTTTATATATACCTCTCGTGAATGGGGAATTTTTCTTTGTGATCACCTTAAATTAGAAAGATCTCAAACATGATACATTAACAATCAGGATATTGTGAGGAGACAAATCATTGTTTACTGTGCACCTTATACAGGCCTGACTATCTCACCACACATTACTGAGAATGACATTTTTCAGGAGACATCCTCTCTTCAATGCTTGAATGTTTTAATCAACAATATTTACAGGGTAATTTCATTTTTGTAAAGCCTATTCTTGGCTTGATGAATGTATTTGATATATTTGTCAGATGCTGACATTAAACATTTGCATTTATTTGTGTAGATAAAAGCACTGAGTCACACTTACTTGCTTCCATCTACTACCTACACTTCACGTGATGCACGTGACAGTGCACTGAATCTTTTCACATGTGAAAATGGAAAAAGAAAAAAAAAAAAAAAGACCAACGTTCCCTTTGAACATGACTTTTTGCACACGCAATCATATAATCAACCCACCCAATTGAGCTTCCTCGCCTGGAGTGCTTTTTCAATCATTTACTCTTACAATCTGTCACTTATTTCTGGGCCCTAGGGGTCGATAGTATGGAAAGCACAGAAGCTCTCCACTAATCAAGACAAACCCATGAATGTTCATGGGTTATACCTTCATAACTAAAGTTTTTCATCATTCTCAGCCACTCTTTATGCTTTATTTTTTGGTATTGATCTCATGCAGCCTACCTGTGAACTTGATGCACGATCGGGAGGAAGCGATGTTGGCCTGGCGAGGGTGAAGAGGGGAGGATGGCAAAGAAATGGACACACCCTTGATCAGTCTCATAAGTTTAAGTGGGCTTGTTGTGTAGGTGGTGTTAGGATCCTGGAAGTTTTGGGCATGTCCACCATTATTTCTCCGCAAATCGCTGTGAGCGTACACCTCCCCACCTGCTTGAGGATGAAAGGATAAAAAAAGATGAAGAAAAACAGGTGTTCAGGTTAAAGAAGCATCATGTGGGAAGTTTCTAGCAGAATCAAGGCAGGTTTGATTCTGAACAGTGGCTGTGCAGCAGATCCACCATATTGCATAGAGAGATGTGTAAAATATGCTTTGCATAAGACTGTGACACAGAGAACATATTGCTGATTGAGATCATGGGAAATTGGCAGTGTCCGAACAAGTAATTCAAGGAATGGGCTCACACTCAATGAAGAGGCTACACTTTTTAAATTTCGACTATATGTTTAAATCATTTTACTGTCCACTCTTATTAGGTCCATTTACTCCATCATGTGTCTTTGAATAAATATTATTCAAGAGAACTCATTAAGTCTTATGATGACAGATCCATTATTACCACTTATCTTGGTTCTCCAACATTTTAAGTTCTCTCTGTGGTATTATTCAGTCATTACTTCGTCTTACCCTACATGATGCTATTTTTGCTATTATGAACATGAAGAGAAGAAGAACTTAAAGGCCTACTTTGTAGTGTTATATATTTACCTGACATTCTGTTGGACACCTCCAAACAGTGCAAAAAGATAACTGCCTGGAAACCTTTCACTTCAAGACAAGTATCTCTTTGAAAATAATCAGAGGCCTTAAAATGTAAATCATCAAGTATGTCCCTCTGTTCTTGTTTCCAACAGCAGCAATTATTAAATTTTAATGAGCAACATGGTTGCTCTAATACTGAGTTCTACTTATGTTCATCTATCTGTGCTCCATAATCTGAAATCTCCTCTCAATTACATCAGTTCAATCCGAGAAAAATACATACATTTAGCCTCATTTCAACAGCATAATGTTGCATTTGTTAATGGAGTGTTTCAGTTCACATATCACTTTAATGTTCAGTCTCAACAGTGTATTCTTCACATTTGTACGATGGTAAGATTCATTCCATTCATTTGTAGCCGCTTCCATAAATCACTGTGAAATTCAGTGTTTTAGTAGGTCAGGATGTTTGCCTAACCCACTCCAACTCATGACACACTTAAAATGCAAGCAGCGGAACATTACGTGAAGGACAGAACACACTGATGAATTAGGCTAATTGAAATGGCTCTACTTAAATCACCCAAGAGAACCTGAACATTGCCATCATCAGTTAATACAAGAACAACATACATACAGATTAGTGATCAGAAATTAAAAAAAAAATCAGATTCCTCACGATGCAGTCTGAAATAAAATGTCATAAAGGTAAGCTTCAGCCCCATGAATGTTCCAATTTCCAGGTTGCTTCAATGTTGTCTTACCTGGATTCCTCTGGCTCTTTTTGTCTCTTTGTTTTGCTTCTCCTTCTTTCTTATTTTTGGTTCCAAACACTGCTCTGAACATGGCTGGACGGTTGTTTCACTACCATCTATGGAAGAACATTCAAAATGTTAATTTGAATTTGGAGCGAGTTATTTTACGCATCATAACCTCCATTGTTAGTTCTTAACTCAGCTGCTGGAGAATGAGAATTAATTGCCATTTAGTCTCAAACAATGAGTCTTTTTTTTTTGTTTTTTTGCCTTTAAGCGTTTCAACAAACATGGATCATCACACGGATAAACATTTCATCCAAAAAAAAAAAAAAAAATTGGTTCTCTAGTTACCCGTTATTAAATGTCCTGTGGTGTTCGTCCGTCTTCACATAAATCTATGGGTGGCTGATGAAGTCCGGGAGTCCAGTTCAGACGTGCGGCTGCTTCCTCAGCCTCAATGCTGGAAGAAGGGTCGGGTGCGCGCGTCGTGCACGTGCATGTTCGCCTTATGTTCCAGTTAGAAGTTAGAACCATGTCCTTAAAATGATTTATTTTGAATCGGTTTGGTGTTTGAATTAGAAACTTTAGTTGAAACTTAAATTGTTTAATTGTTTTGAACTCCACTATTTATTTCATATGCGCTGCATTTATTACACCACCACATGATAGATAGATAGAGAGAGAGAGAGAGAGAGAGAGAGAGAGAGAGAGAGAGAGAGAGAGAGAGAGAGAGAGAGAGAGAGAGAGAGAGAGAGAGAGAGAGAGAGAGAGAGAGAGAGAGAGAGAGAGAGAGAGAGAGAGAGAGAGAGAGAGAGCGCGAGAGAGGGAGAGGGGCCAGGTGTCGAGAGAGAGATTTATTTTTTTAACATCACGTTTATTCATAAAAGTCAAATTACAAAATAATCACGTTCCCACAAAATCCAAAAGAGATTCACGTAAAAACGATTTTCAATAGTACTGTGCGTTTTCTGGACAAAGAAAAATCTAACTTCTTAACATTTATCAAATTAACCCCCCCTACAAAATTAAGAAAAAAAAAGTATCCGTTCACCACAATCATCTCTTTACAATCATGTCTTTAACTTTTTCCCTCAGTTTTTTTGAATCTATAAAACTCTTGGTCTGTAAAAACTGGTTCACCACTTCTTTTTTTATTTTTTATATAAAAGCAGAAGCTATCCAGAAACATGTTGAGTTCAGGAAAAAAAAATTCTACTTTTATATATATCTACTTTTATATACTTTTATATATATATATATATATATATATATATATATATATATATATATATATATATATATATATATATATATATAAAAGTATATATATAAAAGTATATATATATATATATATATACACATATATATGTATATATATATATATGTGTGTGTGTGTATATATATGTATATATATATACATGTATATATATATATTGTGTATATATATAAACACACACACATATATATATGTGTGTATATATATACACATATATATGTGTGTATATATATGTATATATACATATGCATGTATACATATATATACATATAGATATGTAACCCACTCCTAGTGAATACACCTCTAATCCAGGTTCGTAAGGAGCTGAGGGAGTGAACTGCAATAACTATACATGAAGGTACACAGACCAGATAATTTTGAACGGTTTCTTTTTACTAAAGCAAATAGTAAATAACTACAAGCTGCTCAAATTGGGGTGTGTTCTGAAGCCGCTGCCCGTCACTCTGCCTCCCTGATGTGTGTAGTTTGAAGTGATTGTACTAACTGCATGCTTACAGGCCCCCTTCAGTGCTGTGTTCAGGGGGCCTGTATACTTGTGAACTAACCGAGTGACTTTGTAATTTCCCCCTGAGGGATCAATAAAGTATACTTCTTCTTCTGATAAATCTTCTCTTCGTTGGTGATCACTTTTAAATCTACTTTCCGTAGATTCTTAAATGTCTTACAGTTCATGAAACGGAGTGCACTCTTTTCACTTGTGGGTGACAGTCCAGATGACTGGCACCACCTTACCCCACATGGAGTATTTGATGAATCCCTTGGGTCCAGGTCAAATCATGCTTGGAGGCTCGCCATCAGTAGAACTGGATCCCGAAGTGGTCCTCACTCTGTCCTTAAGACCTGACTGAGCTATATTGTAGCAAATGACAGGGACTTCCCAACTCACGGTGTCTTCTAAAGGGTTCAAATATCTTGCACATTGATCACACAGGTACTGACCTGTCAATCATGTCCACTCGTAGATGGGACTTAACCAATAATGAATAATGATCGGCTTATCGGCTCTCTCTATTTTTAACCCTTTATTGTCACTGGGTTATAGATATACTGTATATGTATTTATACATATATATGCATATATATGTATACATATGTAAACATATATACATATGTAGACAGACAGACAGACAGACAGACAGACAGACAGACAGACAGACAGACAGACAGACAGACAGACAGACAGACAGACAGACAGACAGACAGACAGACAGACAGACAGACAGATAGATAGATAGATAGATAGATAGATAGATAGATAGATAGATAGATAGATAGATAGATAGATAGATAGATAGATAGATAGATAGATAGATAGATAGATAGATAGATAGATAGATAGATAGATAGCATACATTTCCAACAAGTTACAACAGTTCCTACTCTGTCCTCTAGGGGGTGAAATGAGTCCCCACCGGTAACCTATAAAAGACGACCGCGTTACGCTGTTAGGTCTTTTCACCGGCTGTGCTTTCGTCGGACATATAGGGAAGTGTAAACTGAACTAAAATAAAACCATGCCTGCGTTACGACTTGTCAGTCATCCGTACCGTCATGCTCCTTTGTAAGTATAGCGCTCGTTCTACCTGTAAGAGAATCTGAATAATCCGTTAACGTACTATTGATAGTTGGACTGGACACGTGTACCGGTAATGGCGTTCGATTGTACACGTCTATTATTCCGTTTTAATAAGTGTTGCAGATGTGCCAAATAAATCTTATACGACACACAGATAATACCCAACAGCAGTGATCCAGGGTTCGAAAGTCAGGAGAACATGTTCTACCAAACTTAACGTGGAACTGTGGAGGCTTACTCTATTGGTGAGCTAGCTTACCTTAATGCTAACCCTGGCTGTGTCGTTAGCGCTAGCTGACTAAAGTTACTTGTTGGTAACGTGATACCGTAGTCTAGTTGTACCGAAACGTTTATCACTTTGTACTGACGTTTTGACAGTGCGGTTTTCAAACCATTTTCCAGTGTAGGTAGCGTAGTGTCTTTAATGTACCTTAGGGTGATGTGTGATAGAAGAGTTTCAGCTAAAATGAAAGGAAAGGTGTACAAAACTGTGGTGAGACCAGCGATGTTGTTTGGTCTAGAGACGGTGTCACTGAGGAAAAGACAGGAGGCAGAGCTGGAGGTAGCAGAGATGAAGATGCTGAGGTTCTCTCTGGGAGTGACCAGGAAGGATAGGATCAGGAATGAGTACATCAGAGGGACAGCACATGTTAGAGGTTTTGGAGATAAAGTCAGAGAGGCCAGACTGAGATGGTTTGGACATGTCCAGAGGAGAGATAGTGAATATATTGGTAGAAGGATGCTGAGTTTTGAACTACCAGGCAGGAGGCCTAGAGGAAGACCAAAGAGGAGGTTTATGGATGTAGTGAAAGAGGACATGAAGGAAGTTGGTGTGAGAGAAGAGGATGCAGAAGGCAGGGTTAGATGAAGGCAACCGATTCGTTGTGGCGACCCCTGATGGGAAAAGCCGAAAGGAGAAGGGTTAAAACTCTGTACAGTATAGCATCTCAAACTTTATAATGTACTCTTGCTAAAATGTACCTTCCGCCATAGGTAATTCGTTCAGCAGGCTTAAACCTTTGGAATAACTGAACTGCAACTGTTAATTATTTGTCCCCAATCCTTGCAACCGTTTACACAAGCACTCAGCACTTGTACACTGTGCCCCCCCCCCACCTACTGCGTTCTGCGTCTTGTATTTGTATTTAGTCATTTATAGTAGTTAAAGTATTTAGGATAGTTAAATTAATGTATGAATGTACAGTGAGACACCACCTGCCGGAAACAAATTCCTTGTCTGTTCTTCAACGGACGATGGCAAATAAGTGATTGTGATTCTGATAACTTGACAACAGCTGTATTTTCCCTTTTACATATCAGATCTTCTGTGTGGACACCTCCATGAACCAGAGGGAGAATGAAGACTTGAGTTTGTGCTTCTGTCAAAAAGCACCAGTGATGCTGTGACAACCTGATAATCTGCAATTGCCAGATTAGTGGTCCGGTAGAGGATCTTAGACAAGAGGATGTCGACATTGAGGGAAATCCAAGTATGTAAATGTTGAACAGATGTCTGCTTAGGATAACTGATCAAGCATCTTTGACAGCCTGGGCTCTCTTGGGTGAGATATCCTGGGTTTTATTATTTCAGATGCAATATTAAATGTCCCTGCGCTTTCTGACCGTCTCTTCTATGGCGTCTCGGATTGAAAAGGGGAGGATATATCAAACGAGTAGAAAGCAAAGAGTTTTCACTTTACAGGTCTCAATCATCTAATCTTTATTGCTACATTAATGGTTTATAACCATAAAACCCTCATCTGCACAGACGCCACAGAGAAGCTTCTGGTGGATATGAACTTGGATGGAAATGAACTGCAGCAACAGTTGCAACACACCGTTACATGTAAGCACTTCTGATATTACATTTGGTTTGCTTCGATTTGCATCCACTGATAGACCTGAAGCAGGTTTTATTGGCTTCTAGGTTTGCACAGAGATGCTAAATGAGCGTTTCTCATACATTCTGACTGCTACATTTAATAGCAGCGCAGACTGAAGTGAGGAAAACACAAAAGCTGTTCAAGGCCAAATTTATCTCAGGACTCTAAATGGCTTTATTTCTCATCTGACATTTATTCTGCACACTCCTGTCATTTGATAGTCATCCGTAGAAAATGACATTCTAGTCTGACATGGTTGGAAAGAAACTTCATGTTTAGCAAATGCATATGCTTGCAATTTCTAGGCACTTATTGTCTACATTTGTTTTCTTGCAGGTAATGAGTAAGACCTTAGAGACTGGTCCTGTGGAACATTTCCGCCGCCATCTGTCACCAAACTCTTACATGTTTATATCTGTTGTTTCCAGTGGTTTCATCTGATGCAGTATTACTTTGTGCAAGGTTTTTCAGTATTGATCAGTAAGCTGTACATGCTGTAACAAACCACAAACCTATGTCAGCTGTACTGACATAGGTTTTGTCAGTACAGCTGGCCAAATGTTTTGAGAATGACACAAATATTACATCTTCACAAAGTCTGCTTTCAGTTTTTATAATGGCAATTTGCATATACTCGAGAAAGTTATGAGGAGTGATCAGCTCAATTGCAATTAATTGCAAAGTCCGTCTTTGTCTTGAAAATGAACTTTAACATCAAAAACACCTCGAAGGCCTGGTGTCAAGGAGGGCAGCAAAGAAGCCACTCTCTCTCCAGTAAAAACATCAGGGACAGACTGATATTCTGCAGAAGGTACAAGGACTGGACTGCCGAAGACTGGGTTAAAGTCATTTTCTCTGATGAATCCCCTTTCCGATTGTTTGGGGAAGACGAGGTGAGCGCAACCATCAGTCCTGTCTCATGCCAACAGTGAAGCATCCAGAGACCATGTGTCGGGTTGCTTTTCGGTCAAGGGATTGGGCGCTCTCACAATCTTGCCTAAAAGCACAGCCATGAATAAAGAATGGTACCAGAACGTTGTCCGAGAGCAACTTCTCCCAACCATCCAAGTACAGTTTCATGATGAATGCCTTTTCCAGCATGGAGCACCTTGCCATAAAGCAAAAGTCATAACAAAATGGCTCGGGGAACAAAGCGTTAAGATTTTGGGCCCTTGGCCAGTAAACTCCCCAGATCTTAAACCCATTGAGAAGTTGTGGTGAATCCTCAAGGCGGGTGGACAATCAAAAACCCACCAATTCTGACGACCTCCAAGCATTGATTATGCAAGAATGGACTGCCATCAGTCAGGATTTGGTCCAGAAGTTGATTAACAGCATGCCAGTGAGAATTGCAGAGGTCTTGCCAATATTGACTTTGTGCATGAGTTGTGTAATTCTCAATAAAAGCTTTTGTGATGAAATGCTTCAAATTGTATTTCATTATAACATGGAAACATCTGACAAAAACATAACTGAAGCCGCAGACTTTGTGAAAATGAATGTGTAATTCTCAAAATATTTGGCCATGTCCCGATTATGTTCTGCCTGTCCCTTAAGATGTGAAGTACTAGAATTAAACTTTCATATTGACAAAACATCAAGTAGTCTGAATGTCACAAAGTCTGTCATTGCTCGTTATGTAGTTTGCATTGCTGTGAATGTGCAGTGATAAGTACAAAGTATTCTTTTTATTTCAGAAAAACGCATTAAAATCTACAATAACAATTGGGATGGGGGTTCAAACCTTCAAGCACAAGATTTAGGAAAGACTACAGCAATGATACAAGATTTGTGAAGAAGCTGAGGCTGAATGTGTTATGGTAGTTTTTGTTTTAAAGCGACAAATTTTTAAAAGGATTACTATAAAACAGGAAAAGAGTACTGTTTTAGTGTTGAGCCATTTCTTGCCACTGTTACTTAAATGAAAAGCTCTATTTTTGACTAGACAGTATTTCTACCAGAACATCAAAACATGTCAATACTCAGTGCCATTAGATTAACACATCAAAACTGAAGCTTTTTCTTTTAAGTATGTGAAAGAGTGCACACTTCAGTGTAAAGTCTCAACTTCTTTCCCAAAGCCACTTTTTCTTTGCTTTACCTGGGCGTCCATCCATTGGGATTTAATATAGAAAATCAGAAAAGCTCCAAGACCCGGCCAATCACCTGGTCATGGTCACAGACTATTCATCTGTTTTTTCCTCGCCTTGGTAATGTCGATATTCTGGCCTGAGCTCCCAGGTATTCTTGTGTGTTCCTTTCACGTTGTACACGCCGATATCACGCAAGATTTCTTTCAAGTAAATCTAGGGGAAGTAAAACATTACAAGAAAATATTAGTTATTCATTTATTTCAAGCAAGGCAAGGAAAAACAAAACAAACAAGAAAACAACAAACAAAATAAATAAACAAATAATAAGCAAAGATCAGAACTCAACAATACAATTAGTGAAATTTTCTTAGTTATAACAAAGCAGTCACAGACTCCCAACATCCCGCGATTTACCATGACCTACTTCCAGGGTAGGTCAGGGTACCCTGAAAGTAGTACCTGACAAGTGCATAGCTTTGACCTTTCAGGGTAGGTCAAGGCTATGCACTAGCTTTGACCATAGATCAAAGCTAGTGCATCGGTATATCGAAGCACTAGCTTTGATCTATAGTCTTCTCCCTCGTCGATCTATCTTATCCGGTTCCTGAGGGTACAAAAGTTGAAATTTAACATTGACTTAGTTTTCTCAAGGTCAAGGTCATCATCTCATTTTCATTCCCTTTGCCGCCCAAGTAATGTGCATTTTGTTTCAATTCTCTATGCAACGGTTGAGAAGATATTTGGTGGACTAACTGACGGAAAAACACTGACAATTACAATAAATCACTGCTTTGAAGCGGGATATAATAAGAGTTGCATACCAATCAACCAATCGATCAGATGAAACACTTGGTACCCAGAGCCCTGTCATCTTACCACAGGCTGTTTGGTGATGTCCACCAGATCTTTGATGTTGTAATACTGGTGCTTTTCAAAAGCAGAAAACAACATGTCCAACACCTGCTGTTTGTCGGCTCTTGCTCTCTTGCCCTCCTCCTTCTTTTTCCTCTCATACTCGAGCTGCAAAAAAAAAAAATTAAACAGACTTGGTTTTGGTATCACACCACAGAGGTTTGGGTCCTCTAAGAATCAATTCATGTCATTCTTTTTATCAACACATGAAACAATAGGTACAGGGTGTATTTCTTACATTGTAACTGTGGTTGGCCACCGGTTTGTAGTTGTTGGTGACAGGATTTTGTAGCTGTTGTGACAGCCTAACTGGCTTGGATGACTCTTCAATTTGCAACCTGTTGAACCAAATAGTTGATTTGCCAAGCACATCAAATACTATGTACAGTGACATTAAGAAGGCCTTTTAATTCCACATACAAGACATGTATATGTTATGTTAAAGACACAAAAGTAATCTAACCCTAACCCTAAACCAAAAGGGTATAAGGGCCTCATGTACGAT
Organism: Antennarius maculatus; assembly: GCA_013358685.1. Classification (NCBI taxonomy): domain Eukaryota; kingdom Metazoa; phylum Chordata; class Actinopteri; order Lophiiformes; family Antennariidae; genus Antennarius; species Antennarius maculatus. Next base: position 16,368,061 of record CM023606.1, read on the forward strand.
CTGTATTGTCTTTTGGAGTTCAGGGGGCACTCCTGAAGACTTTTTATGACACGGTAGTAGCCTCAGCTATTTTTAATGGGGTGGTCTGCTGGGGGAGCAGCATCACTGCGGCCGACAGGAAAAGACTGGACAGGCCGATTAGGAAGGCGGGTTCTGTCCTAGGATGCTCCCTGGACTCAGTGGAGGTGGTGGTGGAGAGGAGGATGACAGCCAAGCTGTCATCGATGATAAAGAACCACTCCCACCCCTTGCAGGGCACACCAAGATCACTGGAGAGCTCCTTATGCGATAGGTTGCTTCACCCAAGATGCATGAAGGAACGCTATCGCAAGTCCTTCTTGCCCACAGTCGTCAGGCTGTATAACCAACAATCCTCCCAGCAGACCACTCAGCGAACACCAGATTCGAAATCCGTTGTAATCTGCATTTCTGTAGTTTGTAGTGTAAATATAAATTGTAAATTGTTGATAATATATGTTAATATGTATACCATATGTAAATATGTATATTTCATATGCTACATATGTTAATATGTATGTATGAAAAAGGATTATTATCTTATGTATACAAACTGAAAAGCCTCACCTCTTAAGCCTCATGTAGCTTTCGCTAGCAGCAGGCCTGCACTCTGCTCTCTGCACCACCACTCCTTCCAAGGCTATTTTATCTGAAAGAGAAAGCAGTTGGTTGAAGTCTGAATTTAGGCCCACATGTCCGCACTCATGTTTTACAGATGTTTACTTAAGGAATGAAGGCTGAGTGATATCTCCTCAAGTTAATTATGATTCAGTCAACACATATTTTTGGAAATGAAAACACTTACATTTCATTTCATTTCCTTTTTCTTTATATGGGAAAAAATTCCCCTGTTGTTTGAAAAACTCAACCAGGGCTGATGTGGAGTGATCACACCCCATACAGTGGGAGACTGTGAGAAACTGACCTGAATACTCGACAAAATTTAAATTTGCATAGAAATGTAAAAATGAGCAAATTGAAGAGAGAAGTTATGGGATATAAAATGTAAATGCTGATGCAAAGCTTATTTTAATGAAAACTCATTCTTCTGGGGTGATTTTTAATCCAGCATCATTGGAACGCCACCCAATTTATTAGTTTTGTCATTTTAAAAGGCAGTGGCTCAGTGGTAAAAGCGGGCGGTAGAGCGGGTCATCCTATGATTCAAGATCGGCGGTTCAATTCCCACTCCCGCCCCCAAAAAATACCCGGAGGTGAGCTGACAGTGGGAGGTGTCAGCTCACCTCCGGAGCACTGCCGACGCACCCTTGAGCAAGGTGCTGTCCCCTTTATAAATTGCTAATTTGAGGCACACCAAGAAGGAGCTGCCTGCCACTCTACCTCCCTTGCATGCCTACAGGCCCCCTTGTGTGTGGTTGTGTGTATTACAGAGGCCTGTACACACTAATATGCATGCGTGGGATTTGATTGACTAACAAACACTAGAGTGTGCGTTCTTAATGTCCCTTCGGGGATTATAACAGTGTATTAAATTAAATTAAAAGATCTATTGAACAGATTTATGCTGAATGACACTGCTCTATAACATGGGATAAAGTAATGTATATTATTATGGCAAAAGACTAAACAATTTTTCAATTATGATTCTTGCAGCTACCTTTGTATGCTTTGCATCGTGAAGACTATTTTTCTACTTTCGTAAATTAATCAAATCCCCATTTCTTCAGTGTATAAGTACCACTTGAACACAAAATCTAGGGTTAGTCATATTTTAAAATTTGTAAGTCTTGGTTTTCATTTAAACTTTTAGAACATGTAGATATTAATTATGTTTTCCAGCCTGATGTCACAACTGGACTCATAACCAACACCACAAGCAGGTACCACTGTCTTCTGAATCACTCAACCTGCCAGCCAAGACAGTGTAGGTGCTCCACATGAAAAAGTTTCTCAAAAAGATACTCAAAAAGACAAGAGGGCGATATGTGTAGTCAAGGCAAACCAGGACCCTACATGCGTACAATGAATTTACACTTTACATTCATCTTCTAAAGAAGGTCAGTCCTATTGTGACAAGAAACTCCATTTCTTAATAAAAAACAAGAGTTGTTCAGTGCGCCTCATTCCTTGTGGTGCTACATGGTCACTTGCCAGTGAAACAGAGGACTCACCTGGACCTGACCCCGCCCCCGAACCTGAGCTGCCATCTGATCTCTCTTCTGACTGGCCTACAGGAATGGAGGGAGGGATGGTAAAAATGAAAATGTAAGGGATGGAAGACGGAGGGAGGAGGGGATCAAACAATAAGAACCACACCCAGGGTTTAGTCGCACACGAAAACGTGATGAGTACACATGCGTATGCATGAGCAAAGCAAGCAAGTCCCATCAATAATGAGCAGATAATGTGCTACTGCAAATATTTTTCCACAATAGGGCAGCACAACTACATGAATGACAATACAATTTCACAAAACTTACCAATAATTTCACACAGTTTCAAGTTAACAGTATAGAAATAGTTACCTACATCTCCATTTGCCTTTTCAGTCACTACAGCATTATATCTACTGAATCTATGACAATGTCTCCAAATAATTTTCACTTAACATTGTATTGAGCACCCATAAACCACACACAAACACACACAAGCTGGTTTCCTCAGAGTAAGCACAGTAGCCATAGCTCACCAGCACCCTTAGCAACAAAACATTGAAATTACATTCATGTACAAGTTTAACTGCGCTCCAAATTCAGTGATGATCTATGCTGCTATTGATGCGTTGGGGCCACTGTGGCTGATCAGAGACCCAATCTGCTGAGGTGATTGCTGTGGACTGGAAATGCCAAGCCACAAATGAATAACAAAATAAAGTTCTAGAGCTGAAACAAAGGCTCCCTTCCAAACAGGGACAATAACAAAAATTGGATGAATACCTAGTCATTACTTTCCTTACCCATTATTAAAAAGACATTTTCACATGTTCTATGCTAGGACTGTGAACACCCTGAAAACACACAGATACACAAGCAGGGCAAGCAAGAAAAAAACTACACAAGAAAACAGTAAACTGTACCAAAAGCAGCAGGACAAGCACCTCCACCACCAAACTACGCAGTACTTACCTCTGGGGCCTTATAGAAAAACATATTTCACGTTACGGTGAGATTACATTATAACTTGTAGGCTGTTCGTGTTATGAACATCTCATCCTGTAGCAAGGGTGCTCATTGTGGACACTTAACAGGTGAAAATAGAAACTCACCTGATGAATTTTCAGTAAAGACAGCCAGTGTCTGTCCCCCCACTGACTGCATGGTGAATGGGTGCTCACGAGGTGCAGACACCATCTTATCTTCTAAACCCTGAACTGCAGTCAGGTCTTCATTCAAAGTAAAAGACACCTGTAAAGAGTAGCATGATTCACATTTGATGTTCCCAGGTCATCTGATCTGACTGCTATTTGTCTGGGTTCAGTGAAGCAGAATAACAAGTTTTACTGTATGTATTTTCAAATTAAAATTCGGTATTTGTACAGAATTTAAGTATTGTCCTATCAAAGTGCTACACATCCTAGGGAGGCTATCATTACTTTTGTGAGTTTCACTCAATTATATAAACAAGGCATAATTTTAAAAAAGGATATTTTGGTTCCCATAAAAGCTGGTCATCAATAAATATAAGTACAATGAATGATGACCAAAGTCAGGAGATCCTACCAAAAGGCATAGAGCTTCTACCCCAAATATTTCTCTGTAGATTTTATGTAACATTAGCAGAATTCAGCATTCTTCTTTCAAATGTCACTGACCTCTGCTTTTCCTTGGTTTCCTTTCCTTGGAGATAAAAAAAAAGTATATTCTTAATTGGCAGACTAAATGAAGCAATGTCCCACATTACTAATAGTAGAACAAAACATTGCTTATATTAAATTATACTGCATTAAAGCACACACACACACACACACACACACACACACACACACACACACACACACACACACACACACACTTGATCTCCCATTCTTTCAGTAGTAATATACATGCATGCTAGACACCAACACTGACTGCATAAAAAACCCTACAAAAATTATCCTAAACTGCTTTACTGACGCCCACGTACTTGCAGATTCTTAGTTTCCCGACCTCTCCTCTGCCAGTCGCTTTTTCCCATTGCTGAGAGAGGTATTTAGGCACCTGATGACATGAAGACACACCGTTATGTATGGAGAGCATAAGGTTGACAAAGGTTCTTATGGTATGAAGACAAATGTTGAAGCTATTCTTTGGATATGCAGTATGTCTTTCAGGTCAATTCTTCAAAGCTCGTTGAAATAATAATTTCAACGAGCAGTTGGGATGAAATTATCAGACACTAATCTGAATAAAATTACGTGTTTTCGATATTGTGGGGAAAAAAGCATTGCATTGCTAATTGTGGATTAAAATAATAGTAGGTGTGACAAGTTAAACTAAGATAACATTAGCTTAGATACTGAATGTACGTATTCCATTGTAGCTCTGGATGCTAAGCTACACTACTACTAGCCATTCCGTTAATTATTGTAACTACAACCCATTACGTAGCGCTGCTAACAATGCACTCTACGCACCTTTACAAGCCAAACTCCCGTGTTCTGTTTGGCACCGGTTAAATCCACTTCTTTCTCTGACATGTTTTGAAATGTTTATGCTAGTTGATCAAATACATCCGCCGTACGCATGCGTAAAACGAATACTTAAGTACGGCGTCTCTTAAGGTCCATAAACCGTAATACACATTAAAATCAGGGCCAGAAATGTAGCTAATTGTGTCATTCCGATAGAAACAGTATTATCGTTTTCACGTTCCTCCCAAGAATTGACGTTTCTGAATCAGTAAGGAATAAAAAATATAGTTCCCGAGCCAGTTAATAACCATCCATCCTTCCACCACTTATCCAGAGTCGGGTCGCGGGGGCAGCGGCTTCAACAAGGAGCCCCAAACTTCCCTTTCCCCGGCCACATCCACCAGCTCTGACTGGGTGATCCCAAGGCTCTCCCAGGCCAGTGTTGAGATATAATCCATTCACCTGGTCCTGGGTCTGCCCCGAGGTCTCCTCCCAACTGGACATGCTAGGAACACTTCCCTAGGGAGGTGACCTGGAGGCATCCGCACAAGATGCCCAAACCACCTCAGCTGGCTCCTTTCCATGTGAAGCAGCAGCAACTCTACTCTGAGCCCCTCACAAACAGCAGTGTTTCTCACCTTATCGCTACGGGAGACACCAGCTATCTGCATGAGAAAGCCCATTTCCGCTGCTTGTATCTGCGATCTCGTTCTTTCGGTCATGAACCATCGCTCATGACCATAGGGGAGGGTAGGAATGAAGACTGAACAGTAGATGGAGAGCTTTGCCTCTCGGCTTAGCTCCCTCTTTGTTCCAACAGTGTGGTAAAGCGACTGTTATACTGCTCCTGCTGCCTCAATTCTCCATCCAATCTCACGTTCCATTGTTCCCTCACTGGTGAACAGGACCCCAAAATACTTAAGCTCTTTCATTTGTGGAAGGACCTCATTCCCCACTCGAAGAAGGCAGTCCACCAGCTTCCTGCTAAGGACCATGGCCTCAGATTTACAAGTGCTGATCCTCATCCCCGCTGCTTCACACTCGGCTGTAAACCAGACCAGTGAGTGCTGCAGGTCAAAGGCCGATGACGCAAACAGAAACATATCATCTGCAAAAGGCATCCCACCAAACCGTAAACCCTCCTCACCACGACTACGCCTTGATAGGACGCAACCCACATTGTTCCTCCTCAATCTCCTTTCCAGCACCTTGGGGTAAACTTTCCCAGGGAGGCTGGGGAGTGTGATGCCGCTGTAGTTGGCACGCACCCTCTGGCCCCCCCTTTAAAAAAGAGGAACCACCACCCCAGTCTGCCACTCTTTCTGCACAATTTTTTTTACAGCAATCTGCTACAGAAAGTCTTTCCATAAATGATAAATCAATATTACAAAAAGGGCCGGTTAATAACGTTCATTGTAGCTGGGTTCATTGTAGCTTTAGGACTTTTAAATAAGCATTTAAGGCAATTAGTTTACATAGTGCAGATATGTTATCCCTGCAGTAAACAGGACAACAGCACTGATCAAGTTACGGTACAGAAGATGGAGAATCAGAGGGAGATGGAGAAGCTGCGGCAGCTTATGGCGCAACGTTTCAAAGCTTCAAAGTTTCAGAGCAGAGTCTGGGGAACTCTGCTCTGAAAACGGCTGGCAGCCAAAGAGTTAATGTCTAATTCAAACATTTTTCTGCGATTGACAGCCTGCAGTATTTACCTGTTATGAATATAACTAGATTGGGTGACTGCATTTCCCTTGACTGCTGGTGATACACCGCAACTTCTCTCCGCTCTCATCTCGCATTAAGTGAATGACCGGAAGTGAAACATGCAGTCAGATATTTTTTTCAAGAACAAAAAAGATGTTAACCTCTTACTTTTATTTTGAAAACCGATTCTATTACAAAACATTAAAAAATATAAATTTTTTGGTTTCGTTTTTGTTCCTGGCAAAATACAAAAAGGCTCTGGTTTTTGTTTTCGTCCCATTAACCGTTTCAAAGGCCTGTTTAAAAAACTTGTGTACGAAAGAACATATTTAAAACAAGAATTTTATTCAACAATATGAGAAAAAGCTGAAAATGCTTGATGGACACAGGAGACACACAACCAAAATACATGTCATTTTTTTCAGCAATCTGCTACAGAAAGTCTTTCCATAAATGATAAAATCAATATTACGAAAAAGGCTAAAGTGTGAAGTGTGTCAGGGAATTCTTTCTGCTAAATGAGAGTTGCTAATTTTCAGAAGAATTACAAGTTAGTCATATTTCTTTAATACATATCGGTATGGGGAGCAGAGCGCTCGAGACTGATGCTCTCACAGTTGTTACAGCAAATTGTTGTTTTTTACTGTTTCAAGCCCATCCCAACAACAAATTTACATTTTACTGCACACAAAACCAGGAAGGGTCATCACCTGTTAGGGTCAGTGACATACCCATTACTGTATTTACTCTGGCCCAAATGGCATAATGACTCTGAGAACATTTCTCACAAGTGTTAACCATTAAGGTATAAAAATAAACACACAGCATTCAAACTTTATTATCTAGACACTAATCATGTGGGGCTTAAATTCTAAATGATAAAAATTGACATTTGAATTTTCACAGGTTTACTAAATATTGGTCAGCTCTTATATGTAAAGGAGATGATCTCATGAAACCTTATATGAACTGGAATGTTGGTGCCCATCCTTATTTTCATGTTTGTAATTACACTCACTTTCAAAATGTTTATTAGCGTAACTTTGCTGTGGGATTAATTTATCAGCCATAGTATTTTTTTGTCTAAAATAACAAGCCAAAGCAATTTTAAAGTCTGTTTTTTTTTTTTATTCATGTCATTCTGAAATTGTTTTAGCATTCCTGATGAAAATGACTTCCTGTATATTGATCCAACAGGATGAATAGTACCTCAGCTATAATTATGAGATGTTTTGTAAGCTTCAAAGATAACTCATACACTGTTATAAACATATTTAATTTTTTAGATTATTTCTTTCTGTAGCAGTATCCATAATAAAGTGTCTCCTGGAACAACATTGGGTTCATTCACTGCTGCTTTCTTTGAAACATTTGCTGAAGCAGTGCTCACAGTCACTGATATGAACTCCCAAAACCTGCGGTGTTTGCTGTCTTTATATACTGCTAAATCCACTTTAGTTCACCTCTTTGACTTAAATGCTTCATTTGAGTAAAACATTTGCAACCAAAGAAACATAGTCCATCGTAAATACCCTTTATCAACTGTCAATCTGCCCATTGGAGCACTTTTTTGTATTCTGAAGCTGTGTTACAGGAACATTCGGTCCTTGCTGTGAGAGAATCGTGTGTTGAGTTCCTGAGACTTCTTCAACAGCCGCTGCTTCTGTGCATCATCAAAGCGATTCACCTGCAAGTCCGCCTCTCGATCAAACTCTCTCCTGCCTGCTGGTTTGGTAGCTTTCTCCTTGGCTTTTTCCTTCATTGTCTTTGTGTGCATGCTGATTAAAGACTCAGAACGCTTGGACTCCTAACAGTGTCAAGACAAAAGATGGTAGGAAGGTAAACTTACTTCTGTGCTAAATTTGAACCCTTCAAAATATGCAGTACATGCAGTAATAGATATATGTGGGGACATTTTAGGAAACTGACTCATAAATTAACACCACTTACATTGTACTTGGACACTTTTGTTGCCATTTCCAAGTCCTTCTGGGAGAATTGTGGGACATCGTTTTTCTCCAAGTCCTCCTTCTTTCCCTCAAGGCGTTCCTATAGCTCAAGAGTAGACCCATTAAACTCAGGGAAAGATTACACAAACAGCACATTTGCTAAGAATTGTCAACACCATTGCAACACGATTTGTAGCTACCCTGATCTTGCGCTCTCTGTCTGCTGGTGTATCTGTCCAAATGGAACGATCCTTGTTTTCTGGACCTGACCTCTTCTTGAATGTTCGAGCCCCCAAACCAATGTGCTGCAGTTCTGGTGGGAGCTCTGTCATCCACGTTTCTCTACTCAGCACCTCAGGGGTGTCCTGTTTACACAAAAGTACACACAGGGATGACCTCAGATGGAAGAGGAGGAAAACATAAAAAGACCAGGAAGGTAACCAGGTACTCTGCCTTGTTGTGGTTGTTGTGTTTCTATTATATTTCTTTCTTTGGTGAGGTATGTGTTTAATGGAAGAGTCTGTACAGTCCCTATGACAATGGTGTCGGTAAAAGGGTAAAAACTCACATTTCCTGTCAGCTTTTCTTTCATTTTTCGTGCTCTCCTCTCAAAGTCAAGAGCCACAGAATCTTGAATAGGCCCTGTAGACGGCATGGGCCCGATGACATCCTCATCCTCACTGCTGGATGACTCGGCGCAGTATCCTGGAGGTAGAGCAGGTCCCGGGAAATCCTCTCTATCTTCAACATCATTGTCATCGTAAGCTGCTCTGCGAAACCCAGGAGGCAAAGCTGGCCCCAGCACAGGTGCTCTAAGGATATACCATAAAATTTTAACATTTCACAAATACAAATAACCATTTTAAGTGCTCACACTTTTTTCAGTAAACTAGAACATTTAGTAGAATGACTTTGTTCACCTCTCCGGTGAACTCTGTTGCTTCTTAAATCCTGGTGGCAACGCTGGTCCAAAGAAACCAAGATCTTTGTCTTGTTCCACCACCCTATTCAAACCACACGCTTTACCGTGATGTCTGTTGAGGTACTTTCTTTTTTCTAACTTTAACTTAATTCACTTAACTTACTTCTCTGCAGATATGTCTGCATCTGTGTGTCTTGTTTTTGCTCTTTTGCGCGCCACCTCTTGTTCACTTTCATCCGAAGAGCTCGACGGTTCTCCCCGTTTGTATCCTGGTGGTAAAGCAGGGCCAGAGACTACACCGATGAGAGAATAATAACAGATTTAATTAAAAATAGAGTTGGTTAATGGGCTTTTATTAAGAGATTTTTGCCTTTATACTTACCATCCTTTTCGTTATCGTAGTCTTCATCGCTCCCCTTTCGTCTGAACATCGGGGGTAAGGCTGGTCCGATTGGTTTATCAGACGACATTTTTGACACTAATACTTTCCTTTACTTGATTAATCTGTTGGACTGTTTCAGTGATTTACGGTTTAGAAGATATATTCTTCACCATGAACCACAGCAATCCTTGGAAATGGAACTTTCACCCCGGAAGTAAACAATGAGGTTCCGTCAAGTTATCAACTTTTAAGTTCAAAGTAACCAATGTTGCAAGAACAAAAGCGTAAGAAATTAAATTTTATTTTATATACAGGATTGTAGTGTATACTATCCTGATACTGTTTCTTTTTACTTATGGCTATTTATCCTTTTCAAAGATTTTCTTGTCCATTAATAGTAATATAAATAAAATAGCATATGTTCTGGGATATGCTAGACTTTATTGTGAAGGACGGAAACGGAATTGGTATCATTTTTCGTACTTGACGGCTATTGTCGCAGTTTTTGCATTAGACACACTGTTGTGGGACTTCGGGAGAAATGTCGAGGCTTGTTGACATATCTATCAAAAAATTAACTTGAAAGATTAATCTATGAAAGATTTAACTTATTGAAGAATTTGTAAAATGGGCAAAAAGGATAAAGTGGATCGGGGTGAGTCTCTAGCTAATATTAGAGTTAAACTGGCTAGCTAGCTTTAACTGCTCTACAAAGTGTTGCATGAGTTTAAATGACATTTATTTGTCGGCTGTGTGGTGCCGACTAGATTAGACGCTGAACACATACCTTGACTATTAATCTGTTGTTATATGATATACTTCAATTGTAGTTCAGACAGTGTTGTTACCTTTTAATACAAATCTAAGTAATATAGTCCGGACGCTTCTAGCCATGAATTTCCATTCACTGCATTATCTTTCAGTTTAAATTAGAAATAAATAGCTGAGTGACACAAATTCTATGTCAAAAAGCATTAAGTGACCGCCATCGTTCTGAATGAAATACCTCTTTTGTCAAGGACGTGTGATGCTAAAGGACTCTAATGCTAAATTGTCATACATGCTAACAAAAAGACAAAAACGCAATCTGTCGGTTTGAAATAGTGTATATCAACCTTATTGTTAAGGCCAGGAGTGTGTGAGCGAGATAACTTACAATATATTATTTTGGTTATTTTTCCACCCTATTTGCTGAAAATCTTTTCTGTCAATAGACAGGAAGTCCAAAAAACGTTTCTACGAAGAGGAGGAAGATGATGAAGAAGCAGTCGGCAGTGAGTCTCAAGAAGCCATACCTGCTGCTGCAGGGAAACAAGTGGATGAATCCACGACCAAACTGGATGAGTATGGAGCCAAAGACTACCGCGTTCAGATGCTTTTGAAGAATGATCACTCCTCACGACCTCTCTGGGTGGTAAGATGTTTGGTTTTCTTCACTTGAGATACGTGGGAATTCGAAACTTATGGTTCTCTTTGATGCTCATTCTTCCCAATTCTAGGCACCAGATGGACACATCTTTCTAGAAGCTTTCTCACCTGTGTATAAGTATGCCCAGGATTTCTTGGTGGCCATTGCAGAGCCAGTTTGCAGGCCTAACCATGTCCATGAGTACAAGTTGACGGCCTATTCCTTGTATGCAGCTGTTAGTGTAGGGCTGCAAACCTCTGATATTGTGGAGTACCTGCAAAAACTCAGCAAGACATCTGTACCTGATGGAATCGTGCAGTTCATCCAGGTACGAATAAGAGAGCATTTTCTGCTTGCAGGTAATGTGATTTTTTTTTTTAAATGTTTTGTCCAAAATGTGATTTTTTTAACCACCTCAATTGTTCTTTTTATTCAGCTCTGCACTGTGAGCTATGGCAAAGTCAAGCTGGTGCTCAAACACAATAGGTAAAGTCATTGAACCATTACTTATGGACTTGCATCATTCACCAATCCCTCCATGCTGTTCTTTATCTGTGCTGCTTGAAATCCCTCAGGTATTTTGTAGAGAGTGCCTTCCCTGATGTGATCCAGCGTCTTCTGCAGGACAGCGTGATCCGTAATTGTCGACTCCGTACTGGAGATGGAGGGGACACTGAGCTTATTACTGAAGTCATCCACAGCAAATCAGCGGTATGCCAACCAGCGTCTTTATTTTTGCTCACACACAAATATGTAAATTACTTAATTATTTTGAGTTCAATTTATCCATGATCTTAAACAGATTTTAAACTTACACATGTTTGTGTTTTCTTCCCAGTACTGGGTTAACAGAATTGGCAATATAATGTGTGATTTTAGTTGTACCATTACAGAACATTTGAAAGAATGAGAGGAGTTGTTGGCATGAACCATTACTTGTATAGCTATTATGCCTCTGACAATACAATGATCTTGCACTTAAACTCTTGTCAGACTTTTAAGTACAGTACTGTACTCTTTTGCATTGTGACGTTCATGAATTTGGGACAGATCATGCATCAGCCGCTAGATGGCGGCACAACCAAAATTAAGATCTGTATGGTCAGTTTTAAAAATGGCATTTTTATTTCCTTTTAACATAATGTTTGGAGAAATCTCTTATGATGCTGAAACTTAACAGTCATACCAGGCCTGTAAGTAAATTAGATTAGTTCAATTCATCTGAAAACAAACAATAAAATTAATATTTGTAAGAAAAAGACATCCTAATCATCCACTAACAAATGCCCTTCTGTGTCTCCCGTCAGATCACAAAGTTTGTTCAGGAAAAGGGAGATTCTTCCACCTCACAGCAACCCAGCGATGGACAGATGTCAAGCCAGCAGATTCCAGAAGACATCTTTAGTTATTATGAACAGATGGATAAAGAGGAGGAGGAGGAGGAGGAAACTCAGACTGTGTCATTTGGGATTCACCAGGTAATCGTCTCACTTCTTAATTTAAATTTTCTCTGTTTCACTTGCTAAGTTTTAATTACTTGTCGGATTTAGTTGAACATGGTAAGAGGTGTAGGTTTGTGACCAGGAAGAACTCATTACATTCTGAAGTGGATCTCGATAAAAGGGCAGTGTGGATTTATTCATTTCCTTTACTTTGTGACTCAGGGTTAACTTCACCATTTTTAATGACACATAACTCTCGACGGAGACAAACTAGTTTTTAAATAGTCATGATCCCCGCTTTAAAAATTAAATCTTATTTGTCTTGTTTACTCTAACCTGTTGTATTTCTCACTTGTCTGTCACAGGACATGATTGAAGAGTTGCAGAAACGCTGTATTGAGCTGGAGTACCCCCTCCTAGCCGAGTACGACTTTCGCAATGATACAGTCAACCCCGATATCAACATAGACCTGAAGCCCACTGCTGTGTTGCGGCCCTACCAGGAAAAGAGTCTGCGCAAGATGTTTGGAAATGGTCGCGCTCGATCTGGGGTCATTGTGCTGCCCTGTGGTGAGACAACTGGCTTGGATCATTGAACGACAAAACACCAATCCTTTCATTCAACTAAACGTCTAAAATTATAATTGAAAAATGTAAAAAACTTATGTATGAAAAGATATTTGAAATGAAATGTTAAACCAACATTTTGTACCCTGTTTTAAAACAAAAGGAGGAGCTCTATAGATGATTCTTATATCTTAATGCTGTAGAGTAACCAAATTATTGCTTACCATGATGAACCATAATGATGATTAAATCTCATTTGTCTCTAATTTTATCCCCCCTTTGCTGTCCAGGAGCGGGCAAATCTCTGGTGGGCGTGACGGCAGCATGCACCGTGCGTAAGCGCTGTCTGGTGCTGGGTAACTCCTCGGTGTCGGTTGAGCAGTGGAAGGCTCAGTTCAAGATGTGGTCAACTATCGATGACTCCCAGATCTGCCGCTTCACTTCTGATGCCAAGGATAAGCCCATCGGCTGCTCGGTGGCCATCAGCACCTACTCTATGCTGGGCCACACCACCAAGCGTTCCTGGGAAGCGGAGAAGGTCATGGAGTGGATGCGGAGCCAGGAGTGGGGGCTCATTATACTGGATGAGGTGCACACTATCCCTGGTGAGCTGTTACTGTGATTCCTTTTGTAGATCTCATTGTTTTGTAGGAGACAACAGGATGTAGACTTTTGAAGTAGATATGGCAATATTCATGCTAACATGAAGATAACACGAGTTTTCTCTGTAGCCAAGATGTTTCGTCGTGTCCTCACCATTGTCCAGGCTCACTGCAAACTTGGACTTACTGCCACACTGGTCAGGGAAGATGACAAGATTGTGGACCTCAACTTCCTCATAGGACCAAAGCTTTTTGAGGCTAACTGGATGGAATTGCAAAACAATGGCTACATTGCCAAAGTTCAGTGTGCAGAGGTGAGTAAATATAGTGTTACACCAAAAAAAAAAACATTAGGAGACATGACATTGTATATTATAAATTTAAACAACTGTTTTGTTTTTAGAGGCATCTTTTATTACCTTTGTGCTATGTCGTGTTATACAGTATGTCTTCACAGTTGCATATCTTTGCATGAGTATGTTCCACATGGCTAAAGCTGCTTGAACAACATACTCATGTCTGCACTTCAGGTGTGGTGCCCCATGTCTCCAGAGTTTTACAGAGAGTATGTGGCTATAAAAACAAAGAAGCGAAACCTACTTTACACAATGAACCCCAACAAGTTCCGCGCGTGCCAGTTTCTCATTCGTTTCCACGAACGGCGCAATGACAAGATTATTGTCTTTGCTGACAATGTGTTTGCCTTGAAGGAATACGCTATTCGCCTCAACAAGTAAGTCAACCAGAAAAAGAGCAGCATGTCAAATGCTTCTACGGTGAACGTTCAGATGGGGTGAATTATGTTAACTCACTTTTATTCCTCTCGAGGCCTTACATCTACGGTCCGACCTCTCAGGGCGAACGTATGCAGATCTTACAGAACTTCAAACACAACCCCAAAATCAACACAATTTTCATCTCCAAGGTAAACTTATCAAACTATAGTACAAAGTTTGTGCATTATATGGATTACTGTACATACTCAGTGATTCTAGCCAACTAACCGTGATTAAAATCAAAGCATTATCTAAGCCAGATTAGTTACAGTATAGTGATATGTCTTTTTTTTGCGCTCGTTTTTTCGTTCTATTGCTGAATGTAAGTGTGGTGAAAGAGCCTCTTTTTCTACCTCCTTGATCTTTTTGTAAAAGAACAATAAATACACAACTGGAACAGCGATACGGTGGTAATGTTTCATGACGTAAATTCGTAATGCGTTCCTTCCACCAAACAGGTTGGAGACACCTCGTTTGACCTGCCAGAAGCCAATGTTTTGATACAGATATCTTCCCATGGTGGATCACGCAGGCAGGAGGCCCAGAGGCTTGGCAGAGTCCTGCGAGCTAAGAAAGGTCCGCCTGCCTTGCAACTAAAACAAAATATTGACTCATGTGTGACAATGCATATCGAAATCATCTTGCTTCCATCCATCTGTGAAAGGTTGCTCTCACTCTTCCTATCTGCTTGTTTAGGGATGGTAGCAGAAGAGTACAATGCATACTTTTATTCTCTGGTGTCCCAGGACACCCAGGAAATGGCCTACTCAACTAAGAGGCAGAGGTTCCTGGTGGACCAAGGCTACAGCTTTAAGGTGCAACATCTAATCAACCACACACAATTTCAAGTTATTAGTGTTGATAAAACTGAATACACATCTCTGTCATGGAACTGGTGATCCATACCCCTAAATGTTTGCTCTTGGGGTCTCAACAGTGTTTTCTTCCATTTTTTTTATATGCACAACTTGCCCCAGACAGGTTATAGTATATCTGATATTATGTCTTCAAAAGTGTTTGGTTTCATCAGATCCAGTTTGTCTGGACTTTTGTATTGTGAATTGGTCCAAGATGCACCAACGCTGAAATCTGAGATGTATTGTGGCAACAGCCAAAGTTTAATTGTGAGGTGACAAAAAAAGAGCAGAGAGAATAACCCTTTAAAGAATGTGGCTTCTGAAAAAAATCATCTTCCATTCACAGAAAGAATTTCTATCTAGAGCACTCCTCCCATTTTCTTGCGTGCCATGGCAATAAAGACATTTTAATTGTTTTAAAACAGACTGTCTTGGAGTTTCAGTTTACGGTAAATGCATCTGGGACAAATTCTTCAATATTAATTTTTTTTTTTTTTTTTAACGAATAAGCACTGAATGGCACCTTTCTTTTTTCGCATTCAAATTCCATCTGTCATCTTTCATGTTGGTCTTTTTTCACAGGTGATCACTAAGTTGGCAGGTATGGAAGAGGAGGACCTGATGTTCTCCTCTAGAGATGACCAACAGCTGCTGCTTCAGAAGGTCCTAGCCGCTTCAGACCTGGATGCTGAGGAAGAAGTAGTGGCTGGGGATTTGGGTGCACGACCACAGGTAAGGAAACAAACGGCCGTATGCTTAACATTGTGTGATTGCATTTGACCATATTCTACTGTTTCTTCTCTCTCTCTTTTTTTCCTTTAGTTTTCAAGGCGAACAGGAACCATGAGCTCCATGTCGGGTGCAGATGACACCGTCTACATGGAATATCAGAGTCGAGGAAGCAAAGCCTCCACAGCAAAGAAGGGCGTCCACCCGCTGTTCAAACGTTTCAGAAAGTAGATGCATTCATTCAAACTTTGAAACACTGAAGATGAAGACCATGCTACTTGTACCAGGTCCAAATAAGCTTATCTGTTCTGCTGTTGATTTAATACGGTACATGGCTTCCTCCTAGGTAGCTGCTACCACTGGTAATGTTGATGGTGATGGCTGAAATAACCTCTTTATCTGGTTCAGAAAGTATAATTTGATTCCCTGCAAGGTTCTTTGGCGAAACTAAGTAATTACAAACCTGGTTTTTCCCGAGCACTTACAGACATATCTGTTAATGAACTGCAAATTCAGTCGATCACCACTGAGCCAATTGGAGACAGTTAAGCCTTGATTATGAGATTCAAAGTGAATTCTGCGATGCCTGGAGGCTTTAAGTTCCTGCTTGAAATAAATTTCAGACACAAATGTCTTCCCAGGAAGAGGTGGGTCAAAGTTGGCGTTGGAGGATGAGGGTGGCCAAAGACCATCCCTCAGACATTTAGCAGTCAGAGGAATGACATAGCTTGTGTTGTTTTGGTGGTAGCCTGATTGGCACCTGTGTTTTGAGGAGAAAAGCACAAACATGTACACTGTCGATATATTTTTGTTGTAAATTTATCTACATTATAGGCATGAATAAATATTACTTTTTAAACCCACACAACACCATAACCAATTTGTACTTTATGTTCCTGTTGGCAGTTTTCTCTCATGTTTCGGACTTTTCCTACACAGTAAAGTATGTCTCGTTTAAAATACTTTTTTTTAATTGTGAAAGGATGGAAAGCTGTATAGGTGTCTGTGTAGGCTCTCATTTATCCAGGTCATGGTTATCCAAAACTTTAAATTAATCTACTGGACTTTAAGGAATTTTCTTGAAGACGTTTCATCTCTCATTCAACAGGCTTCTTCAGTTCTAGTGGTGGCTGGTCTTGTCCCAGTTTATTAATATTATTCATATTCCACTGACCATAGTTGAAACCCATCTGGCTCGTCAACACGACCCAGAGTGTGACAAAGGAGGTTAATCTACTGAGGCATTCTTATAGGCCCTAAAATTTAGGGAGTTTCAAAAGGACCTGATTGTAAATGGGAGAAAGGTGATGTCGCAGACCACCCCCCCCGTTCAGAGATGGCTTCTCTACTTTGACATGGATGGCTTCTTTCACTCCACTCTCAAACTATCTGTTTTCCCTGTCCAAGATCTGAACATCGGCATCCTGAAATGAGTGTCCCTCTTGCTTGGGGTGAAGGAAGACTGCTGAGTAAAAAAAAAAAAAAAAGGGTTAAAAACCACACCTCACAGGTTAATACGCTGGGACAAGGCCAACCACCATTAGAACTAACGAAGCCTCTTGGATGAGAGGTGAAACATCTTCAAGACAAGTTTTTAATCCAGTGGATTGATTTCTGGGTAAAGCTGTGCAGGTTTTTGTATTTTCAAGGACAAAAATAACAGATAATCAGCAATTGCAGGAGGCTGAAATTAACTCCTAAAAACTGGCTTACAATGAAAGCTGCACATGAAGAAGAACCACAGAGGAGTGATCCTATTATCCCAGATAATATGCAGACAATGAAATACGATGAATGGTGATCCAGAAGGACAATTAAGCCCACTGATGTATTCACCTATGTAGCCTACTGGCTACCAAGATGACCTGGGCTACTGTCCACACATTTCTCTCTCCTCAATGTTTGACCTAGTAAAGAAAGTGTCCCTGCTGGATTCCTCCCAGTTGAAAACTGATTGTGAAAAATCCTCTAGAACCTTATACCTAATTAAAATATCCACTTCTGCTCAACAATCCTTCAGGCAACCACCCAGTGGCCCCTATCTGGGGCCTCCTCAGTTTAATCCCAGTTTTTTCACAAGGTAATTTAAGTTTTATTGGTCTATACACCAACCCTTTAATCCAACTTTGAGTGCAGTCTGCGGTGAATTAGTACAAACTAATTACAAGAAGACTACTGAGCCTCTATCTTAGTCCTCGTCTACAATTAATCTTCCAGAAATGTTCAACTGTTTGGTTCCAGAGGGGCAAATGCAATTCAGTGTCAATAAAATCTTATTTTCTTGGCAGTCTGTCTTTGCAGTCCATCAGTATTTTTAAACTTCAAGCTTTCAATCTGAACGAACCGTCAACATTTACACTCGTAGTAATAAACGATTGATGATTTGTGCACATGTTGACGTGAGCCGCACCGTGGGAGGGATTTCCCCGCGTTGCAGGAAATCGGAACATTTAATTTGACTCATGACTGTGACGTCGACCACACTACTATTCACTAAACGTACGCGCGCCCGTGTGTGTGTGTACGCGTGTGTTCACGCAGGCTGCTTAATTGGTGTGATGTAACAGTGTTTGTAACGCACTCCTTTTTCTAAAGAATGAATGCAACAGCTTTTAAGCGGAAACGCCCACCGTGATATCCCTCCCTTCTTTTTGCCGAATGTCCAATCCTCTTCCATTTCAGAGGTCGAACACGCAACTGTTTAAAAGCGATCCACGACACATTCCTGTCGAACATTACATTACCGCACGGAGAGGACTGCGTTTTGCACGTGCCAGGAACATGCATTTGCAGATGTGAACTCTGCGACTTTGCTGCAGATTAATTAATTAATTTCAAGAATCAGCGAAAAAGTATCAAAAACAATGGCAACCCTGCATAAGATGACGCTAACATGCTGGAGGAATTTTCAAGGCGACCGGTTAAATAAGCAACTTTTCTTCATTTTACGCGCCTTACACAAGTCAGCAGCCAGCGAGGCATTTGAGGTCTCCACCGCAGGAGGAGAAACCGTTCCAGAGAGACCGACTCCGCGGAATGCCAGCGAAAGAACCGTTGTCAAGACCCTGAAGGAGATGCCTGGACCGAGCACCTTATCCAACCTAATCGAGTTCTTCTGGAGAGACGGGTTTAGTAGAATTCACGACATACAGGTGATTGTACTCATTCATTGACACTTGGTGCTGCAATTTGTTCAGTTTCTCAGAAATCCTCTCTGCCCATTTAATCTGAACGTGAGTAAGATTCGCCACTTCTGCGTAAAATGGCACAGACCGTTGCGTAAAAGCGCACCAGGAGTCTCGCCGCAGGTCAGATTTCCGTTCCAAGTTATGAGTTCTGTAATCGTCCTTCGTTACATGCAACAAAAAAATGCGTTTGGTCTCTACACGATGCATCCGAAAAATGTGTAAAACGCTTCCGGATTGAAGAGAAAACGTTAACGTTAAAAATGGATAAATGTGTGGATTAGCCAAAAATATCCAAAAGACCCAGTTTTGTACCCAGATATCAAAAGTATGTATTTGAATTATACTTTGTAATTAGTGATGCTCTCGTTTTCTTTTGTTACTTGTGCGTATCAGCACATCTTCAAAATTGAGGTTAACACACCTCTTTATAATTTACTATCTTCATTATTTTAGTTTATTTCTCCGTATTCAGAATGTAGAGATTCCTATTTTTCTTTATCATTACTGTTTTATGTAATGTGTTGTGTATATATATATATATATATATATATATATATATATATATATATATATATATATATATATATATATATATATATATATCTGGACTTTGAGTTTGTAATTACGTTTTATCATATCTCATTAAAATCTAATCAGTACTTTGATTTTCCCGAAGTTGTTGAAAATGATTTCTTCACTATTAATGTCGCTGCTAAGTGGAACTAAGTATTGCCACATTTACTAAATGAATCTGGAAATTATTCGGCGTGATGAAGTGAAATGGTAGCGCGATACGGGGAAAAACATGGACAGATATTCATCCTAAATCAGAATTTCACCAATTATTGCTGTGGATAAGATCAGGTCAGAATTAATGACACACACAAAACGTATATTAAGATACAGAAGCGTCAATGCGTTATTTCTCATAGCCATTCAGTAGATAATGTCTTTGATTCAAACAAATGATGGTGATTAAGACTTTAAATAATGCCAGTGTTACACCCTGGTTATAGAATTAATTTCTTCTTTGGTATGTCTAGCATACAGTCCTATTCAGTATTAGTGTATGACATCACAGTTTTTATCTAAAGTAATCAACTTGATTAAATCAAATGAGTTCTATTGTCATTTATAATATCTTTACAGAGCTAAATCAATGATCTAACCTAAAAATGATACTTACAACTTAACATTTAATTAAATTAATCATATCTCTGTCCTTGTAAATTAACACTGGATTTTCACATAATTTTCTATGAAACTATCAAACAATTAATTGGTGTCTCTGCTGCTTTGTAGATGAAGCACAAGAAGACATACGGCAAAATTTTCAAGTCCTATTTTGGGCCCCAGCTAGTGGTCTCAGTGGCAGATCGTGATCTGGTGGCTGAGGTGCTGAGGGCCGAGGGTGTGGCCCCGCAGAGAGCAAATATGGAGTCTTGGAAGGAGTACAGAGACATGAGAGGCCGTTCCACTGGTCTCATCTCTGCGTGAGTCCCCTTCACCTTGTAAACACTGAGTCTGGGCGAAACAGCTGCTCTTTAGTTCTCAATGCTTTTGCTTGTATAAACTTGATAATATTATGAAGCTAAGTTATGTCCTGCAAGTGTTCATGATTATTTAATATTAAAATACAACCTCTGCATGGATATTCTGAAAATTCCCCTTGTCTCCTGTTTTAAAGGGAAGGAGAAGACTGGTTGAGGATGCGGAGTGTGCTCAGACAGCTCATCATGCACCCGCGTGATGTAGCCGTCTTCTCCGATGATGTAAACAAAGTGGTAGACGACCTTATAAAGCGAATTTGTGTTCTACGATCCCATGACTCTGATGGAGTTACTGTCTTCAATGTAAATGACCTTTTCTTCAAATATGCAATGGAAGGTAAGAAAAAATCTGACGCAGGATGTGAAGGAATTGAAATCTGGGCAATGTGATGGATGTTGGTCAGTGATGCTATCCTAGAGGACAAAAGGTAGGGAGGGAGTGGCAATAGTGAAATGAGAAGGAAAAAGAATGTACATTTGATGTGATTAAACCCTAACAAATTTAGATATTTCATATGTGATGCTTTCAATCCAACAATTAAAGTCGCTGCTGTGCTCAGCTGTACATCGATAGTTTGATTTTTATTCCATTGACAACAATACGAGTTCTGGGAAAGGAATCCATGTAATAAAACTATCAAAACTCTCTTAAAGTCATTCCTCTTGTTCATCTTTACAGGTGTGGCAGCCATTCTGTATGAATGTCGACTAGGCTGTTTGGAAAATGAGATTCCCCAGGAAACCCAAGACTACATTAGTGCACTGCACCTTATGTTCAGCTCCTTCAAGACAACCATGTATGCCGGTGCAATTCCCAAGTGGCTCCGGCCTGTCATCCCAAGACCGTGGAGGGAGTTCTGTCTTTCTTGGGATGGCCTATTCAAATTCAGTAAGGATTACACATCTTGCAATTTAAGCATAATATGAAGCATGTAAATACTTTTTTTTAGTAATAGTAGATATTCCAGCAGTTACTGTACATTGTGCACCTTACAACATTGGGACTTACAACATGGAGATTAAAGCAGGGAAGGCAAAGAGTAGCCTATAGTAAGGTTCAACACCTAAAGTCATCATCAGCAGTTGTTTTTTTAGAACAACAAAATTTGTAAAACACTTCTAGAACCACAGAAGAAATTATGCAACTCTGCAGAGAATGATGCATGAAGTGCATCATTTTCATGAATGCATAAATGATCCTTTCCGTTCTTAATGAAGGACGTCATACAAAATTCTTTTGGGGTGACTTTTTGAAAAACAAATTAGATTTGCAACATAAAAATCCTTTAAATTGAACTTACTCTTTCTCTTGCTTTTAAAATTCCTGCATATACAAATATGCAAAAATTTATAATTTTGCAAATAAAATTGATGGACATAATATTTTTTCATTTTTGGGGTCACAAATCAAGTTCGAATGTTTATTACCTAAAATGAGATTAAAATGGTTAGACTAACACTAACCACTTTTATGTAAAACTCTGCACTTACGTGAAGAAGAAAAAACATTTTTTCTTTTTTTAAGCAAAGACTTACAATTAAAATGTACTTTTTGAAATGCACAGCAAAAACTATGGGTATTATCCAGAAGAAAATAAAGTACAGGGATGCATCATTTCCTCGGCGAGGAAAGGTCATTCTAGTTTGACCTGTAGATATATTACAGTGTGTTTTCTCTGTGTTACTTTTTAAATAACTAAATGTCTGATCAAGTTTTTGTGGATGCATCACCTTAAATCAATAGAAAGGAATGTTGATTTGATATAAATCACTAGTGTTGTACCATGTGGGAGTATGAGGTTCCTTTGTTACATAACCGGTTCTTTCCTCTCTCTTTCCTTCTCTACCCCCCACACCCCATTCATCCCAACTTCCCGGTCTCGTCCCAGGCCGTATTCATGTAAATAAGAGGTTTGCTGAGATCAAGTCCCAGCTGAAACGGGGCGAGGAGGTGAAGGGGGGCCTGCTTACACACATGCTTATTGCCAAGGAGATGAACGTTGAGGAGATCTATGCTAATTCAACGGAGATGCTGCTGGCTGGGGTTGACACGGTGCGTTTTTGTTGTGTGTGTCTGTCTGTGTTTAAATGAAGTGTAGTAGGACAAATACTGTACATATGGAGGTGCAAAAAAATATGGTTTTAGCTGGAATTGGAGGGTCAGGGAATTGCGTGTGTGTACTTTGCCTGTGTGTGAGTGTGTGTTTGAGTCAGTGTTGAGTTTCAAGGGTTGGGTTTCTGGCGCCATATCCATGCCTGTGTAGCTCTGCCAGCGTCAGGTCAGAGCAGTGAATCGGGGGGTTACACATTGTCCCACTGACAAACTTGTTCTCACTCAGATATAGTTTCTTGTCATCTGTCTTTGTCTTTCAGATCTACACAGGGGGCTTCTTGTCTTTTCCCCCTCTGTCAGACCTCAGTGCTGGTTTAAGACCACAGAAGTATCATTATTGGAAGATTTCTTTCTCTGTTTAATTGGCAAGTTATTGAATGTGGAAGTAGGAAACACAGGAAGGGGGCAGGGGTATCATAAAAGCCCAGGATACTTTTACATGGTTGGCCCACTGCCCACTGAGTCATCAGATGCCTGCAGATGACACAAATCAAGCAGAAAATTAAATCCGTTTAGAAAAAAAAATCATTAAATTCCATAATTCTGAGAAAAAAAGAGCAGTTACCCAATAAGAATGATTATTTTCCCAACATTTTCACGCTTTACTGGTGTTAACTGTGTGAATTTGCCTCTGTGTGGACACTGTGTGCACATGTGCACAGTTACTGCCTAATTTGTTTGGGCTACTGTCAGATCAATGAGAATTATGGTGTAGAGTGTTTTGTTCTGAGCTGGGGGCCACGGGATAAAAGGGTGTGTGTGTTTTTGTTAAACTTGTTGCAACGGCCATGTCCTAGTAGGGGGTGGGCTTAGCTGAGCCATTACCTGACCCTGTGGTGCATATGCCTTTACTCGGTGCACATAAGAGCTGTCAAGACACGTTAGCCACAGCCAGAGTTATAGCGCAGACTGGGCAAAGGTGAGATAAAGGGGGGGGGGGCGCTAAGAGGGGGAGGCGTGAGGAAGACGGATACCGTCATGAAACACCAAAGATTGGGGTAGTGGAGGAATAGAGGTGGGAGGAAAGAAGAGATGTGTGTACGATGGATGGTAGAAAATGAAGAGAAGACATGGGGGGAAAAAAGGGGAGAGGCCTAAGCCTTTTAGGGCTGGGATGCGTTGTTGTCATATGATTCCTCTCAGGCTTTGTCTGAGGTGTTGCCAGCATCTGCCCCGGCTGGCGTTGATTAAGTTCATGTCGGTTAGATGGGGTGAGGGTGATGACGGAGTGAGAGGGCAAATCTTAAGAAGAGAAGAGGGAGGAGGGAGACTAAACAGTGAAAAGGATGACGGGGCTTTTCTTTTAGAAGGATAGAGACTCTTTTGCTCATTAGTTAGTCCACTCAGAAATGCTGACCTTGGACTGACCTCCCGAGTCTATTCATTGTGATGTTACCAAAACAACACATCCTCTTTTTATTTTATTTTTTTTACGAACTCTGTGAGATGTATACTTATTGAAATGAGGAAGGCCAATATGAAAGATAGACAGATTGCTGGGAAATGACGTAAGAGGCAGACTTAAGTAAAACGGCGTGTCTTACAGTCACTAATAATGTGATTTCAGTTCAAGAATAATAACTTGGTTTCACATCATTTGCTCATCTGCCTACGTCAAGGAAATTTAAATGCGAGCAACGTGGGAGACAGAAAAGGGAAGCCAATTGAGAACAGCATACTGACTGAAACAAGTATGTAGGGTGGTTGAAATAAAGGAAAGGGGGGGGGGAAATGATCAGGGTGAGTCATGAGATATGTGGTAAGAATTGGCAGAGGTTGCCTGGTGAGGAGGACCAGTGGGAGATTGCATTCAAACAAAGGAAAAACAATTGATCAGAGAGTTAATGGGCTAATAAGCAAGTGATATAGTGTGTTAAATAATTGCTCCTATCCATTTTCCTAGACATCCTTTACTCTTTCGTGGGCCAGCTACCTGTTAGGACGGCATCCTAATGTGCAACAACAAATCTATATGGAAGTCATGAAGATTCTGGGACCTGAAAAAGCTGCCACAGCTGACGATGTCCCTCACCTGCCTCTCGTCCGAGGGCTGGTCAAAGAGACTCTCAGGTGCTCACTGCATGGATTTTTTAATTTTCAAGCATCATCTTCTCCAGCTTGTTTTTGCTTATTAACTTGGAATCAATGTGGCTAGTTGTTGAAAACACTTTCAAAAGCAGCAGCCGCCTTGTGTTTCATACATCCAGATGTTTTGAGTTTGTACATTATTGTTTTTACTGTGTTGCTTTCAACACTTATCTTGCACTTCTTTGGATTAATTTATATTGCTGTTGAATAGCAGTATCTGTATGCCCCTCCCTGGGAGCAGGCTTTTTCCAGTTCTCCCAGGCAATGGCCGGATTACCCAGGATGACTTGGTGGTGGGTGGATACCTCATTCCCAAAGGGGTAAGACTGATGAAGATGTAATAGATGTGAGTCTTCCAGAGTGTGCATGTGTGGAAGAAAAAAAAAAAGAATCAAACAAAACATTACAGTGAAACCAGATGTAACACGATTCAGCATTACTCATCTCTCGTTCCTACAGAAGCATGTACAATAGCACAGCTGTTTTCATTTCACAGCTGACATTTTTTCCCCTGTTTTCCCGCTCTGTTAGACTCAGTTGGCCTTGTGTCACTACTCGACATCTTTGGATGAAGAGAACTTCCCTGATGCACTAGACTTCCGACCTGATCGCTGGATACGGAAACATTCCACAGATCGTGTCGACAACTTTGGCTCCATTCCCTTTGGCTACGGCATCAGGAGCTGCATAGGCAGGAGAATAGCAGAGTTAGAGATGCATCTTGCTCTGACAAGGGTAAGGGAGTAATCCACATTCAATGTTCAGAAGTTTTTATTGTTGGATAATACATATAGACAGCTAAACCAAAATATGTCATTTCAAGTGATAACAAGTAGAAAATAGATAACAACACATTGCATCGTTACTCTATAATACTCAAAAGATCTGCATGATTAGTAGATGATCTACACTGATGTATTCCTCTTATCTTTTGAGATAAAATTAGAACATATACCTGTAAGTGATAACTCTAGCTTAAATGAATGAATAAATCATCTGTACAGCAGAATATTTTGGGGTTTTGTCGAGCTATTTAATGGGAAATGTGATACTGAGTCATCGACATGAATGAGGTGGCAAAAAAGTTGGATTAATTTACCCTCTTCCCAATATTTGCACATTTCAGTCACTTTCTGAATGTTGTTTGCCAACACCAGATGAAATCTACTGGTTACCTACTTGTGCTACTTGTAATTGAAAATGTACTCACATTTGATGTGTCACGTCCAAAATGAGCTGCATTTCTGATTAATACATTCAATTTTTTGTTCCTTGTGCAGCTCATACAACGGTTCCACATTCGCATGTCTCCCATCACTGGTGATGTCCAGGCCAAAACTCATGGCCTGCTCTGCCCTGCTGCCCCCATCCATCTGCAGTTCATTGATAGGGAAAAGTAGAGGCAGTCCCTTCTCCATAAGCCCTACTGTTTTTAGGGGTTGTAATACACTGCTTTTAACAAACATTCCATTTTTAGATTGTAGCTAATGATCTGAGACTGAGGTTTTACTCAGAGAAGAAGTGTGTCTTACATTCTCCTGCTCATTAGTCAGGAGGATACAAACACAGTATTGGACTGATAATATAAAGACAAAGAATGTTCTCTTATGTACTGTATGTTTTTACTGCAGCTTGGACTGTTACTCTCTCCATTCAGTCTATTGAGAATAGCGAGTGGATGGACACATGAACTATAATCTATGTATTCAAACCTTCACTTTTCATTAATGTACATGCATGTATTTAATGTGTACACGCACAGTAAGGCATAATCACACTGATTCTTCCCTGCATTTTGAGAAAGTAATTCACTGAGAATGATGAAGGGCAACCATGAATGTACTAAAAAATTAACTGCATTTAGAGGTACAGTATGTATATAATGAGCTTTAACATTGTTTAAAAATCAGAATTCTGTAGCAGGTAACTCCTTTCCGACATGAAAATGTTTTTATTCACAATTTTGAAATCAAAACAAATTTTTCAGTACTAATGAATTAAATTACAATATTTGCTTGAGTAGTTACATGTCTATGTATTTTTTTTACATGATATATTTGAATCAAAACAAAATAATGGTTCACTATTTTAGGTTTGTGTTGTCTTTATGTGAAGTATTTTTACAAGAACATAAGTTTCACTCTTTTCTAATGAGCATGATAAAGTATGTCACTGAGAAGTTTGTGCAAGTGTAAGAAACAAGTTGTTGGGTTGCACCATTATGAAGGATCACACTGGTTTGCATGAAGGAAAATGGAAAAGTTTTGTATCATTGTATTTATCTGCTCTCTCCTTTATTTTTTATTTTTACTGTAGTCCAGTGAAACTGGAAAGAATAAAATTATCAAATTATTTTAGTATTGCATGTTGTTCTTTGTCTATCCACGATCCTGTAAAAATTGCAATTATCAAAGCATTTGTAATATTTCCATCCAGAATGAAATGACTGAGGTGTAGTCATTTGCAGAGATGAAAAGAACTGAATTCTAACAAATTTTCCACCTCTTTAAAAAACACAAACCAAACCAAACCAGGTTTTCTCTCAACGCAGAAGGTTTATCTCAACTGACTTATTTTGCTCTTTCTATAGGCAGCACAGTGGCATAGTGGTTAGCACTGCTGCCTCATAGCAAGAAGGTCAGGGGTTCAAACCCCATCATTTCTCTCCATGTCTGAATGGGTTTCCTCCGGGTTCTCCAGATTCCCCCCATTATCAGGAAAAGCATGCATCTAGGTAATATTAAGTCATGTTGGACCGTAGTGGCGGCACACCCAGGGTGCAGCAGCTCTGGACCATCTGGCCTTAGAAATTTCATTGTACTGTCTGTGTATGTGTATAATGACAATAAAAGAAAGTTTGACTTTTTTTTTTTTTTACCTTTTCTCTTCAAGTAGATAACAACACTTTCAAATATTGTATGCTTTTTAATTTTTTCAGAAAGAAGAGAGCACATTCGAAAAAATGCAATGATGAATGACTATGAAATTAGTGGATTAAATGTTCCAGATTTCATTACTCTTAACAATACTTTTAAAATCAACTGGGCTAAACATTTTCTAAAAATCCCATCTCCATTTGGAACTTTATTCCTAACTATGTTTTTTCTAGGTTAGGTGGTTTGAATTTTGTAGTAGGATGCAACTACAATGTAGACAAACATCAAGAAAAACTCCTTATTTCATCAACAAGTTCTATTGGCTTGGTCTCTAATATATATCTCTAATATATGTGATATGGAATAATCAGGACGCACTGTTCAAAAATAAATCATTATACTGCTCAATTTGGGTTGAGAAACTTTCTACAGATTTAGCTGTAAACGAGAATCAACTCTTCTGAATAACATTTTTACACCCTTCGTTAAAGCATCAAATACAACTTCATATTCTTAAGGTGTAGGCGGAGATTTATGGGTTTTTAAAAAAGATGAATAAAACATAAGTTGTCCATTACAATTAAAAAGTTAGATTACCAGTATGATCTGTAGTAGAAAAATATGTTTCACTCATTCTAAAAATAGGAAAAGGAATAGAAGCTCCTTAGCTCAAAAAGAATGTATTTTATATCTGTTTCACACATTGTTTCAAAACGGAATTCTTTTGCAAATGATATCAACTGAAAAAAAGTATGGACAATTTCCAGTGTTTTTTTCCCCTCACAAATAAGGTAAAATAATTCTTTTAATTATTCAGAAATATTACCCTGCAAACCACTACATGAATAAAATTCAAAAGAGACATTGATACTAACTGTTCTTTTTGCAGAAATCACCCTAAGACCCTTCAGCACCTTTTCTTGATCTGCAAACATTCTACTTCATTTTGGAAGAGCTTCATTCATTCATTTTCATGTCCCGCCACTTTATCGCCGTAGCGGGTCACGGGGAGCTGGAGCCTGTCCCGGCTGACATAGTGCGTGAGGCAGGGGACACTCCGGGCACGACGCCAGTGCACCGCGGAGCCACATACAAAAACATACAAACACGCACACACACACTCACTCCTAGCTTAATCTTTTGTGAACTCTACATGAACTTGTCTTTAAAATGAAAAAATGCTGTGTATTTTGCTTTTTTAGAAGGCAAAGAAAATGTTTTTTTAAATTATAAACTTATTAATTGTTTTGGCAAAGTTCTATAACCATAAATGTGAAATAGGAATTCACAGACTGCAATATCCTGCGACACCCCTGAATTCACAATTTTACCCTGATTTACTCTCATAGGTCAGGGTCACTTAATAAATGACCCATGATCCAATAACTGGTGTCTCAGTCAAAGGCACTTGGCACACATCAAAGCTAGCTTTGGTTTACGGTCTTACTCACACTGGCCTTCTCCCTTGTCTTTCTATCCTATGCCTGAGTGTACAAAAGTTGAAATTTGACCTTGACTTAGTTTTCTCAAGGTCAACGTCATCATCTAATTTTCATCCCCTTTGGCACCCGAGTAATGTGCTTTTTGTTTCATCTTTTTATCTGTAAACATTGCGAAGATATTTGGTGGACATTCGAACGGACGGACAAATGAAAGAATGAACACACATCACCGCTTTGAAGCGGGATGTATAAGAGAAACCTGCATTCAGACATTTTTATAATGATACTAATCTTCTTTTCCTTTCGGCTTTTCCCTTCAGGGGTTGCCACAGTGAATCAATTGCCTCCATCTAGCCCTGTCCTTTGCATCCTCTTCTCTCACACCAACTACCTTCATGTCCTCTTTCACTACATCCATAAACCTCCTCTTTGGTCTTCCTCTAGGCCTCCTGCCTGGCAGTTCAAAACTCAGCATCCTTCTGCCAATATATTCACTATCTCTCCTCTGGACATGTCCAAACCATCTCAGTCTGGCCTCTCTGACTTTATCTCCAAAACCTCTAACATGTGCTGTCCCTCTGATGTACTCATTCCTGATCCTATCCTTCCTGGTCACTCCCAAAGAGAACCTCAGCATCTTCATCTCTGCTACCTCCAGCTCTGTCTCCTGTCTTTTCCTCAGTGACACTGTCTCTAGACCAAACAACATCGCCGGTCTCACCAGTTTTGTACACCTTTCCTTTCATTTTAGCTGAAACTCTTCTATCACACATCACACCTGACACTTTTCTCCACCTGTTCCATCCTTCCTGTACATGCTTCTTCACCTCTTTTCCACACTCTCCATTGCTCTGGACTGTTGACCCTAAGTACTTAAAATCCTCCACCTTCTTGATCTCTTCTCTTGGCATATATAAAATTAATCAGTGTTTCATTGAACAAAAAGGCTTCAAAAGCTTTTGAAGCCTATTATTTGAATGTATGTAAGGGTTTTATATATTAATTCATGGCAATTGTTATCCTGTCTAATTATTATTCACTCTTAAAAAAAAAAAGATTTAAAGAAAAAAGAAAAAGCGTGACGATTTCCGCGGGCACTCGGGAAACGTTCTCGCGATATTTCGGCAACGAGAACTAAACCGGAAGTAAATAGTCGCAATGGCATGGTCAGTTAGTGATAGCAGATAAAAGCAGCAAGTGATTCGTGAACGTGCTTATGGTGTAGCTGTCACAGTTATTTGCAACTTGTAACGTTAGTTGGCTGAACGCTGAAGAGGAATAGGATTTCGACGATCCTTATTTACATAATAAATACGTTGCTGGAGATAAAGGAATCGTGCAGCACTTTTGGGGCCTGTGGCCTGGAAAGACGTATGCTAACGCGGCTAACTTGGCCAGTGTAATCGCGGCTGTTCAACGTTTTTTTCTGCACCCCAACTTAGCCAAATAGCACAAGTGGCTAGTTTCAGTCTTTATTTTCGTGCATCGTTTAAACGGATTATTAACGTCAACCCACCCCAATAGTTAGGCTGGATCTAAAATGATAATTGAAAACCTTGATACTTTGAAAACATGGCTGTCTGATACCCTCGAGCCTATGTAAGTAGCGTTAGCTGTTCATGAGTCCACCGATGTTACGCTAGTTTTATTTATATAACACATCATACCTAACACCAAGTAGGGTTTTATGAGTTACTAATGTGAAACTTTGTAGTGACTTTAAATTGTATTGTTGTTGTTGTCCTCTGTGGGTTCGTAATGTTTTTGCTTTTACGTTCCAGCTGTGATGCAGACCCTTCTGCACTTGCTAAGTATGTTGTTGCTTTGGTGAAGAAAGACAAGAGTGAAAAGGAATTAAAAGCCTTGTGTATAGACCAGTTGGATGTGTTTCTTCAGAAAGGTATTTAATCCCGTTAAAATTTTTTTTGGATTATTTCTGATCCCGTTTAAAGAGAACGGTGCTTCGTGTGTTAGCCGACTAGTGTTTAATCTTCAATCTGCGTGATTTTAGAGACCCAGCCCTTTGTGGATAAATTGTTCAATGCCATTAACAACAAAAGCTACCTCCCGCAACCAGAGCAGCAATCCTCTGTAGCTAAGGTTGAGAAAGATGAGCAGAAGAAGGATGAGGTAATTTTAAATTTTTTTAAAGAATGCTGTAGTTCAAATACAAGTACTGTACTGTATACGTCATTTACCAAACAACATGGAAGACCTCTCATGTCTTTGGCCATTGTGAATGAGTAATATTTACAAAATCACTTTTATTTATTTTTAAGACAAATCGTGAGGAAGAGAGAGAGAAAAAATTCTCTCGCCGAGTGAATCACAGCCCACCAAGCTACCGCTATAATAGAGAAGTCAGGTGTGTACAACTGCTTTCACAACTCTTTCCACTTTGTCAACTTTTCAGATTTACCTCATGTAATTATCATGTTTTATGTACTCTAATTCCAAGGAGAGGAGATGATCGTAAGAGAGACGACCGTCCCAGGAAAAGGGATTTTGACCGCATTCCGCCAAGGAGAGACTCATACCGTGATCGCTACAACCGCAGACGGGGCCGCAGTCGTAGCCGCAGCCGGAGTTGGAGCAAGGATCGCATTCGAGACCGGGACAGAGAGAGAGATAGGGACAGGGAGAGGGACAGAGAAAGGGATCGAGATCGCAGCAGGAGTCGGTCAAACAGCAGGACACGGTCTAGAAGCAGGAGTAGAGGTAAGAACCTAACTGAAACTAGTTCAAGGCAATCTGCTCACCATCAGCAGCTTGGTTACTTGGTTATCAATCAATCAATCAACTTTTATTTATATAGCACTTAATCATATCTGAAGACATTTCAAAGCGCTTTACAGATAGAAAGTCAACAATGCTACTGGAAAGAGTGGTGATATCAAACCCTGTTTTTTTTTTAAAACACTTTTTTTAGTGTGCTCAAAGTTCATTTTATTCAAAGTAACCCTGTTTTTGTTTCTGAACTTTGTCCATTCAGACAGATTACAGCTGACCTTATTAAACACAAAGATTAACTTGTCAGTTTGTCTAATTCCGCAAAGACATGTTGGATTTTCTTCACTGAGTTAACAGTTCTGTTTAAATAAATTATGTGTGATTATTTTGAGTCACTCTTTGTATATGATGATTTACCAAACTTCAAGTTGTGCTTTTTGAGCTCACACTTCCCATTAATTTTAGCAGCACATATTGCTTACTCTTGGTAAGATTAACAGACAACTAATGACCAAAAGGAAGAACTATGTCGACAACCCATGAAAAATTAGATGTTTGTATTTTGTTAACACATCCAGTTCCTAATGACTGTATGTGCTGAATTTTTCCCCATGAGTTGTAGAAGTGCAGAAGAACATATTCAGCATATCTGTTTTTGCTACATAGCATTACATTGTGCTGTATTTTCATGCATTAAAATTGTCATTTTGAGTTACTCAAAGTTGCCAAATGTAATGCAACAGTATCATCAGGTATATATAGATAGAGATAAAAGATAGACGTTATTAATCCCATGGGAAATTTTGCATACCAGCTGCTCACATACATTCACATACGTTGCATCATAATAAATATATAAATACACATAATCCTTGCCAAAACGACATCAAACCAAAAAAACACAACAAAAGCAATTGAACGTTAGAGACAAAACTAAGCAGGCACACAATTTTTATCAAGCACGAGAAATACAAGAAAAAGTAGCTGAAGTAGAAAGCATAGAAAAGCAGAATGTAACCGTAAAGTGAAGGCCCACGTGTTGCGTAAGATGCATCCAACATAGATAACAATATTTGACACGTATGTCTAGGACCCCTCCATAGTGTATTGTTTGCCGTCTTCACCCACCTGTTCATCCACCGTCCTCTGATTTTGTTGACTTTGCTGGTGTTCCCTAGGTTAGTGTTTATGTTATGTTCTTACACCTTGATCCTACTTTTTTTATACGATCATTTTTGTCTAATTTCAGAAAGAGATTCTGCAAAGCTGAAGTATGATCATGATCACAGGCCAGAGAGTGGTGACAACTACACCCCAGTGCCCCTGGTTTCCAGTACAACCACGTCACACTTCCCCGTGCCAGCACTCAGCAGCGCCATTACGGTCATTGCCCCCACCCATCATCATAGTAACAACACCACTGAAAGTTGGTCAGACTTCCGCCCTGAGCCCCCCGTGGATCATGGGCCTTTCATCATGGCGGTGCCCCCTCAACCAAGGAAACGATGCCGTGATTATGATGGTAAGCCCAGCTATAAAAACGTTTTTTTTTTTCTGTTTTGACTTTTTTGTTTACTCTTTCATTCAGTGTGTTGATGTTGTACAAATGTCTGCTCTGCTTTCCAGAAAAGGGTTTCTGCATGAGGGGGGACATGTGTCCTTTCGACCATGGAAGTGACCCAGTTGTAGTGGAAGATGTCAATCTGCCCAACATGCTACCCTTCCAGGCTCCACCAATACAAGGTGTTGATGCACCACCCCCAGGCCTCCCACCTCCACCACCCACTCTCATGAACCCTCCTCCTGTCAACCTGCGTCCCCCCGTACCCCCACCGGGTGCCCTGCCACCCAGCCTCCCACCCGTTGCAGGTAGGAAATCAGACAGTTCACTGGAATTTGAGTTGGATTAAATTTTTCCCTGAAAGACAAATTTATTTAAGATTTCAGTGAAAGATGATCAATTTTTTAAAGGATTCTGGCTGAGATGGAAGCTTTTGGAACTTACCAAGACTTGAATTTTCTGAAAGCATCTTGAATGCGCCGACTTTCCACTGATCCATGGTTTTTCTTTTCTTCCTGACATGCTTGAGCACAAAATGTCCAGACTTTCCTTTTTTTCCTGTTTTCCCCATGACATTGCTCACCTTTCACAAGTAATGTCTTTTGTTGATGCAGAGAGTCTGTACTCGTCCGTTTTGTAGGTTTTCTGTGGAGAGTACCTGGCTGACATTTTTTCTCCCCCACCAACATGTTAATACCAGTGTCACGGGTTTTCTTGAAACTTGTCTTTTTAGTGGATGTAGTGATAATTTTTTGTACCAGCAATACAATTCAAACACGTTATGATGGGACAACAAAAAAGTCAGAGTTGAGACAGTTGCGTTTTCACAAGCCAGAGTGATCGTTAATGGTGGTGCTCACAACTCACACATTATGGAACTACTGTACTAATGAAGTGACAAAAGAAAAGTACCTGAGATTTGGACAGTAATACAGTACTTGAGCACGTAGTCACGTCTTTGTTGTTAATGTTTGTTGATGTTTCTACCAGTGATTGTCGATTTGCAGGATTACACAAATCACAACCTCAGTGATTTTGTTAATGCTTCATTTTAAACGTGTTTTTGAACAATGCATCTTGGACTGTTTATGACTGTTAGCTCACTTTTTCATCCAGCTTCAAGATATGTACTAATGAAGAAAGCATCCTATCCTCCAATACACTGAGTTGTTTATGACTGTTAGCTCACTTTTTCATCCAGCTTCAAGATATGTACTAATGAAGAAAGCATCCTATCCTCCAATACACTGAGTTGGGGTTTATCAGTGGGTTTGGTTGGTTGATTAGCTCGGAAGTATACCTTTTGAAATGTGGCCTTGTCATTTTTAACGTATGCTTTAACCCAGTATTACAAGTTTTTCAGGAACTGGTTGGTATGAAAATTGACTGAAATGTGAATCCTTTTCTGTTGTTCAAATGTTGACTGCAATAGAAGTTAAAATTTTGTACTTAATTTTCATTACCTGGCACAGGACCACCTCCTCCACTTCCTCCACTGCAACCATCAGGCATGGATGCACCTCCCAATTCTATCACCAGTTCTGTCCCCACCATTGTCACTTCTGGGATGCGGTCCTCGCTTCCACAAGCATCAGTGCCACGCTTTAACCCTGGTACACATTGGATTTCTTTTATTGCTAAACCACTGTTTCTGCACCTTGCTGGGCTGATTTAGTAGTAAATATATCCTCCTCTACTTTTTAGACAACTATGACACAGATGTGTACAATCCTGAGTCTCCCAGCATCACTAATATTTCCAGACCCACCTACCGCCACCGAGTCAATGCCCAGAGACCCAACCTGATTGGCCTCACAATGGGTGATGTGGACCAGCCACAGAGAGGTATTGTTCACATTAACTGAGTAATCCAATCTTTGAATAGACTGATTGTTTAGTAGTATGTATCCACGTATTGTGTCATGGCCTCAGAACTGACCTGTCATTGTTTTTACAACCAGACAAGATTCCAAACAAAAGCATGAGGATCGTTATGGAATCCAATCCAAGGAAAAGATTGGCTATCTCCCATGATGGAGGCCTCCCCTTAAAGAAGCCGTGGTTTGACAAGTAAAAAAACCCTTTTCCTGTCATATCTAAAATGTCTTGTGTTGTCTTCAAAGTCATTTACACATTTGACAGATGTATGTATTAATGAGCTCCTTTTTTAATAAATTTCCTTTTTTGTGTTCAGACCCCACTTCAACAAACCTAACCATCAGGGGTACCACAAAAGAGCCCCGTTCTCTACGAACACCAAGCTGCTAGTTCGGCAAATTCCTCCTGAGCTCAACAACATCAGCAAACTCAATGAACATTTCAGCAAGTTTGGCACCATTGTCAACCTGCAGGTTAGTCTCTGGCTGGTGTTGTAGATGTACATGTAGATGCAGCTTTGATGGGCAGCAGTCATAGATTTTTTTTTTCTTGTGTTCCCATAAATCACCCGGGGATTCTTGAAGGGGTTCTGTTTTGCACCCATTGATAATATCACTGTCACTTTACAGGTGGCCTACCGCAATGACCCAGAAGGCGCACTGATTCAGTTCGCCTCTGCGGATGAGGCTAAGCGGGCGATCCAAAGCACGGAGGCTGTTCTCAACAACCGTTTCATCAGGTTGCACTGGTTCCGTGACGATGGGAGCGATGGTCAGGGTCAAGGCCTGTCTCACTTGCAGCAGCAGCAGCCTCAGACACAGCCGGCCGCGGTAAGAAGTCCAGAGTAACCTACGTCAAAATAAAATTTGATTTGAGCTTGGGAATGATTTAGTCAGCTCCATGTAATTACATCACGCGAAACGGTGATGTATTGTAATTGTCAGTGTTTGTGTGTTCGTTCGTTCGTCCACCAAATATCTTCACAACCGTTGAAAATAGAAAGTTGAAAGAAAAAGCACATTAGTCAGGCAGCGAAGGGGATGAAAATGATGACCTTGAGCTTGAAAAAACTACGTCAAGGTCAAATTTCAACATTTGTAAAAATTTTGCACATATCTTAGGATAAGATAGAAAGACGAAACAAAAAGGCTTTACATTCAGGGAGGCAAGGAGATGAAAATTAGATCACAACCTTGACCTTGAAAAACTAGGTCAAGGTCAAATTTTCACTTTTACACCTTTTTAGATACACATCAAGTATCCATTGCTGCAACCATTATGAAAGTAGGTCAGGATAAAATTTTGAATTCAGGGGTGTTGCAGTCTGTGACTACCTTGTTTCTGGTTTAAATTTTTAGTCTAATTTCATGTATGAAGGACACTCAAGTTTCAAGGTGCTTGAACAGTTTTGGCATTCAGCCTTTTGTATAAGGGTGCATCTACTGGGCATTTAAATAATACAAAACCTCGAATTCAGCATCCCACAGCAACGACTCTGAAGCAGTCTGTCAAGGATCGCCTTGGTCCACTGCTCACCCCAAACTCTGAACCCTCGCAAGATTCCAATGTAGCCTCTCAGGTATGTGTGGGTGACAGTGTTGAAGATTTTTTCACATATGACTGTCCATATCTGGAGAAGGTGTGTATAAACATGCATTTTCTTCCTGTTGGTGCAGAATCCTTCCAAAATGTCTGTGAAGGACCGTTTGGGCTTCTCTGCTAAACCAGCAGCTCCTGTTGAAAAAGTATGTTTTTGCTCAATGTCTCCAAATGCATACTTACAGTTGTGTTCAAAATAATAGCAGTCTGTTTAAAAAATAGAGTAAAGCCCAAAATCCTTAAAATGGTTTTTATTTCCATGCATTGGGAACACTGCACATTATATTCTAAATCAAAACATGACAAAAAAAGAAATTCTTTAATTACTTACAGAAAATGAAGAATTACTTACAGAAAATGAAGAAAAATGAACATTGGGCTGTTAAAAAAATAGTGTCTGCATTTTACTTTACAAACTCAAATATTTACTGTATAAACTGAAAAATATCCAGGATTAAGCATTCCTATGAATCACTAAACTAATATTTAGTTGTATACTCACTGTTTCTGAGAACCGCTTCACATCTGTGTTGCTTGGAATCGACCAACTTCTGGCATCTGTGAACAGGTATTCCAGCCCAGGATGATTTGACATCATTCCAGAATTCCTCTGCATTTCTTGGTTTTTCCTCAGAAACAGCATTTTTAATGTCACCCCACAAGATTTCTATCGTATTAAGGGCCGGAGATTGGGCTGGCCACTCCATGACTTTAATTTTGTTGGTCTGGAACCAAGAAGCTGCTCACTTACTGGTGTGTTTGGGGTTGTTGTCTTGTTGAAACACCCATTTCAAGGGCATTTCCTCTTCAGCATAAGGCAACATGACCTCTTCAAGTATTTTGATGTATCCAAACTGATCCATGATCCCTGGTATGCGATAAATGGGCCAGACACCATAGTAAGAGAAACATCCCCATATCATGATGCTTGCACCACCATGCTTCATTGTCTTCAGAGTGTACTGTGGCTTGAATTCAGTGTTTGGGGGTCGTCTGACAAACTGTCTGCGGCCCTTAGACCCAAAGAGAGCAATCTTACTCTCATCCGTCCACAAAATGTTTCCCCATTTCTCTTTTGGCCAGCCAATGTGTTCTTTGGCAAATTGTATACTCTTCAGCACATGTCTTTTTTTTAACAGTGGAACTTTGCGGGGGCTTCTTGCTGATAGATTAGCTTCACACAGGCGTCTTCTAATTGTCACAGTACTCACAGGTAACTTCAGACTGTCTTTGATCATCCTGGAGCTGATCATTGGCTGAGTTTTCACCATTCTGGCTATTCTTCGTATTCGTATTCTTCGGTAGTCGTCCGTTTTCTTTCACGTCTCTCTGGTTTTGCTTTCCATTTTAAAGCATTGGAGATCATTTTAGCCGAGTAGCCCATCCTTTTCTGCACTTCTTTATATGTTTTCCCTTCATTAATCAACATTTTAATCAAAGTATGTTTTTCTTCTGAACAATGTCTGGAACGACCCATTTTTCTCAGGTTTTCAGAGAGAAATGCATGAGCAACATGTGCTGGCTTCATCCTTAAATAAGGGCCACCTGATTAACACCTGTTTTGTCACAGATGGAATGACTTCACTAATTGAACTCCACACTGCTATTTTTTTGAACAGCCCAATGTTCATTTTTCTTCATTTTCTGTAAAATAATTAAAGAATTTCTGCTTTTTTCTTCATGTTTTGATTTAGAATATAATGGGCAGTGTTCTCAATGCATGGAAATAAAAACCATTATAAGGATTTTGGGCTTTACTCAATTTTTTAAACAGACTGCTATTATTTTGAACACAACTGTATTTTGGATGGAAAATTCTCCCCTTTGAAATCTTGTATTCCGAATGATCACTTTTATTTCCATTTCAGGTGTTTTCTACTTCCATGGGCCTCACAAAGACAGTTTACAATCCTACTGTCCTGAAGGCAGCACAGAAATCCTCAGAAGAGGCTCTGAAAAAGAAGCAGGTGAGAGGAAAAATGGAGAGATTGGTGTGGTGGGAAAGAGGGGTGCGGATAAATTGCAGACAAAGCGGATTAGCAAATAATTTCTAACAATTCCTTTCACAGGAAGCTCTAAGGCTACAGCAGGATGTAAGGAAGAAGAAGCAGGAAATACTGGAGAAGCACATAGAGACGCAGAAGGTAAGAGTTGACATGTTAATACACTCGTTTTGTATGCATGTTTGCTTTTTTTCATCCATCTCTCTGCAAGTTAGTGCTTTTATTTTGTAGGGGTTAATGTTGTTCTTTACATTATCTGCTCATCATATAGTTAGCAGAAGTGCAGAAGCCATTTGATAATATACTGTGAACTATGCACTGTTGTATCAACGTTGTTCTTTGTGTAAACACGCAAAGGGTTCTTGGACCAGAACCCTGCAGTGCTCAGCTATTCTGCAAACCCAGCTTCAGATTTCTAAATCTTTCTTCTTCTTTTTTTCACCCTTGCTCCAAAGCTCCTCATTTCCAAGCTTGAGAAAAATAAAGCAATGAAGGCAGAGGATAAAGCCAAAATCATGGAAACCTTGGGAACTTTAACCAAGAGTATCACAAAACTGCAAGACGAGATAAAGGGAATCTCAAGCAACAGCAACTTACCTCGTACTGCGAAGAGCAAAACCCAGGTTGTGTTCTGAATCAGTTTCATATGTGCAACACTCAAACCAATACAAGTTTGTCTTAGCACAGTGATTTTCACTGTAGTTTCAGTTGGTACCAGCTTTTAGATTATAACTCTGTTTATATTTATCTTTCTTTCATTCTTTGTATCTATTCTTTGTTCCAAGGTAGCACTAGATACGATGCTTTTCAGCTTAGCCTTTGAATTATTATGTGTGACCTGTTTTTTTGGTCCTTATGCTAGTGATTTCTTTTTTTTTTGTTCAGGCACAGAAGGAACTGCTAGATGCAGAGCTGGATCTTTACAAGAAGACTCAGGCAGGAGAAGACACGGCGTTGTTGAAGATGAAGTATACACAGCTGCAAATCGAGGTAACAAAGTTACCCTAAACGAGAAACTTTCTACTGATGGGAGTTTAATCTCTGCAGCTTCAATAAATTTGTGCTGTTCAGATGACCTCACACCCCCTTTTTTTCCCGTCTTGCTCAGGCTGCTAAAAGGGGACTCTTGTCACCAGCACGAGGCAGAGGGCTCCATGTTCGTGGCCGCGGTGCTCTCAGGGCTCGGGGAAGGGGCTCCAGAGGGCGAGGAAGGGGAGTGCCATTGCACGCAGTAGTGGACCATCGACCACGAGCGTTAGAGATTACTGGGTTTGCTGAGAGGCATCGCGTAGACCTGCTGCCACACTTTGCTGTAAGTCAGCCTGAAAATGTCCCGGAGACTGAGAAATTTGATGACCTTTTGGTGGAAGCCGTTAAAGGCCTCTACCTTAATTTTTGAAGGGTGGAAATTCTCACTGCTCCCTGGCCGTTCAAGACTCATGTAACGGCTCATACTTTGGGTGAAGGCTGCTTGGGGCAGTATTCTACAGGAATACAAATTCAAATCACACAGTATAGTTGATTGGACTTTTACCAAAGACCAGAAATAAGTTGAAAAGTTAACATAGAAATGTTAATGTCACATCATATAAATGGAATTATTTAAATTGATAAATGCAACAATAATCAACAGTGACCTCTTGCAACACAAATGCTATTTGACTGTCAAAGGTCTGTGGATATATATGCTTTTGTCTCGTGTACTGGCTCTCAGTCCATCCTCAGATTTCTTAATCTTTGAAATATAATCAATTTGTAGTGCAGATCACAAAGGGATGAAATTACACAACAGTGTACTGCTGTCACTTTGTATTTCTTAGGTAACTGCAATGACAGAAGATGCATGAGATAAGTTTTCAGTAATTGCAAAGGGATGAAAATAGCTGGTGAAGTAACTGGAATTTTGTGTGTGCACAATTTTGAAGCAATTTGGAGAGATTGAAGATTGCCAGATCGAGGACAATAACCTGCCTGCAGTCATCACCTTCAAGTCCAGAGCTGAGGCTGAGCAGGTGGGGCAACTACCAGACGCACACTCATAAACGCACACACAGACGCTTGAATATTATTTATTTATGGAGTTTCTTTGGATTCCAGCACTGAAATATATTTTCAGTTTTAATATCTAACCACACCCCCCCCCAATTTTGCTTTTCCCCTGTTCATAAGGCCGCTCTTCATGGAGTGAGGTTCAACAACCAGAATCTACGCCTGGCCTGGCATAAGGGTGTCATGACCCACAGTCCCACGGATGCAGATGAGGCAGAACCAGAGGAGGAGGAGGTTTGTTACTGACTAGTCTGATCTCAGAAAAGCACTCTGGCAAATATTTCGTGTAGCAGAGTTTCTCTGTTGAGAAGTGTCTGAGGAGCTTAAGTTTCCTACCTGATACACTAATGGAACACAAGAGGGCGCCATTTCACAATAAATGAAGGATTGTGGCTTCTTTTATTGAGTTATTGATCCGTCTGCTGTCCTCTTTAGAGTGTTCATATACATAGTGAGAATTAAGCACCACCTGGAGTAAAATGTTTTTTCACTTTAGGTTTTAAACATTCATAATCACAAAGTGTTTTTCTTTCTGTTAGCAGTACCCAGAGGAGTCACTGAGCGATGAAACCCTGCTGCAGGATGATGATGAGGAAGAGGATGACAATGAGCCTCGCTCGTGGCGCAGATGAAGATCATTCTTCTTCGGTTGCACTGCTGTGGACGA
Source organism: Antennarius maculatus (assembly GCA_013358685.1). Lineage (NCBI taxonomy): Eukaryota > Metazoa > Chordata > Actinopteri > Lophiiformes > Antennariidae > Antennarius > Antennarius maculatus. The sequence continues at coordinate 16,409,731 of CM023606.1, forward strand.
CGAGCAGCCATCCTTCAGCTTGATCAGATTTCAATACCTGTCTGTAAATTAATGAGATGAATGTCACTTCGGCTAGACTTTTTCTTTTTGTTCCATTCACACGTGTAACTGGCCATCAAATCATGTCAAAAGTTTGAATCATTTTAATAATGGATTTTTTTTAACACTCGTAATGTAGGTTTTTTTTTTCTGTTGTTTCACAGAAGTTTGTCTAGACATGTGACAGTGGATGGATCACCTGTTGAACTTCCAATTTAACAAAAAAACTTGTGTTGACATTTAACTGATTGACAGTAGCTTTTGCAGAATAATTTAGTATTAGGGTGACTGATATAGATGCTCATATGTAAATATTTTATCTCTGTTGAAATGATTTGTATAAAAGCTTGGCTTCTCAGTTATTGAATCTAATTTGAATTGTACAAAAAATAAAGAATTGAAATGGTCTTAATGCATCCTGCCAAACAAAAAAAAAAAACAGTGCAGAGGCAGTGACACAACAACGCTCCAAAAAAAGCGAAAAAAAAAAGACCATTTCAAAAAAACAAAAAAACTTCCTCATCCCTAAAAGAGCAAAATTCCTACTACCAACACATTTTTATTTTCATTTTGGATGTCAGGGCAACCTGACTTAAACTTATTTTCATCCCAGGTAAGATCATGACGTTCTGATTTTAATGTTGCAAAATGTCAAAATTGATTACAAGTATGTATTGACTAAGAATGATTTAATGATAGCTAAACTGCTCATACTTTCTGAAATAAATTGCATATCAATGCATTTAAAATACACTTTGCTAATATATTAATATATGTGTTCTGTTTTCTTGCAGGTGCTGCCAGTCTGCTATATCCAGCTACGTCACCTTAAACATTTCAAAATTATCTTTTAACTATTTGATGCCAAAAAACATGCTGCATTAAAATGATCGAGATTATTTTGTGTTTGATTTTAATTTTAATTTTATTTTATATACTTGATTAATTCCCGAAGGGAAATTAGTGACAAATGATAAATCGATAGGTTTTCTGTGACTTTAATAACAGCATCTTAATTTGGGACCATCTTGGGTGTGATACTTACAATTTTGTCCATCAGGTGCAAATGAGTAAGACAAATAGGTGGCAGAATTTGCAAGAGGAAGGTTGATGTTACATCCCATAGTTACACCATGGAGCTGATTGGGAAAATACATGTATGTTGTTAATTCATTTCTATGTTTGTTTTCCAGTTAGGCATCTGTGCCATCTCATGCACTGATATATTCCTGCCATACTGGAATCAATTGCTTACTGAAATAACTCTCATGTCAACATTAATGCCATTATTCTGACGAGAAAGTCTGTTTCCTAGTAGACCCTGCTTCCACTGAAAACCCCCAAATCTGCCACTGTGCTCAGTATATACCTTACAGCTGTTCATTGTCTTTCTTCAAGGGAGTTTCTACATGTGAATGCGAGTCGTATTGCTTTTGTAAAGGGGATATTGCTTTCTGTATGGGGTCAGAATACACCTGCAGAGAGGCTCTCCACAGCACAGCTCCCACAATCCCTCAGTCTTGAAAAGAGGACAAATAACCTAATCGCCGTCTACCAGTTCTGTGTTTCTGGCCCACCCTTGGTGCCTGTCAGGCTTGCAGAGATAATTGTGAGAAATCCGATTTGCTCTTGTGGAATATCTACTGTTTATCATTTAAACCCTTTCCCCCCCTGCGCCATCACCAAACCCCATCTCCCCTTCTTGGCATGGGAGTGTTAAATGCCCCCTCCTGCCGTCTCATTTACCTACTGTGGTGCCACCAAAACTCACAAAGCTCAGATGAGTATCGTTTGTGCTCAAACTAGTGATATGACTCGTACGTACAAACTCTCATGGGCCGATTTCTGTTTTTAATCTACAGGATATGTTCTATTACCAAACATCCTGCTTTGATAGACACAAATACAGATATTCCCTGACTATTATTTAGTGGCACTTGGTGGAACAGCTACACAGATAAATGTGTTTGAGAAAATCTGAGTGTGCCCCTCCTTGTCTTAGTGGTGATGTGACCAGCATGCTGGAATGTGTGAGATCTCTGCCTGCCTCCCTGAGTGTCTCAGCGGGCAAGAATGTTTATTTGCACCGTGTCTGCCTAGAAATTATGGGCTAACAGGTTTATGGCATCTGTGTCATCTATTATATAAAGATCTGTGTCAAAGAGACAAATGGTGTGATATTTTGGAATGAACATTAATAATATTCTTTTTGTTGGTAAGGACTTGGTTACATCAAATCAAAAGTATGTCCAACTGAAAAAAAGATGGATGCATTCAAAGTCACTTTTGTCTGGAGAGTTAGCGTCTTTCATTAAATATGATTATATTTTCTTTTAGACGCCCTCTGGGATGGAAGAAGTCGGTCATATGGATATGCGGCAACTGGGAGAATTCATAACATGGCACACTTGTAATGCATTAATCAGATTCATTTGAATATTATCCCCACATTCTTATCACACAAAAACATTCCTGCATGCCAATTAATAACAATTACCACTCACCAATTTTGTATAGTAATATGTACAAAACTCACCCTAATGGATGGATACTGAGTGGAAACAATGCTTTGGCCACGTGCTCTATGTCATTCATTCATTTAAGGTGAGCACAAACCAGGAAGTCTTTTTTGATCCAGAAATCAACGGTGACCCCTCCCAACACACCACGCTTTTGTAAGTGCCTTGCCTCCGTCGCTACAATGCCAGTTCTCTGTAAAACCATTAATATTTCATGTGATCATGGGCCTCCATAAGCAAATTTCAGTCCCTAGCAAGTTGAGCCAAAGCATGATTAATTTAGTATTTATACCCCGACAACCCTTAACAACACAGGGCCCCCGGCCACAAAGAAAGGCACAGTTTGAAACAAAACTAGCAGCCCCTAAATCATAATCAGCATAGTCATTCAGGATCATTTGAGTTTGGGGACACATTCATTTCTGTAATACCAGCTGCAGTTTTGGAATCAGTGCCTGTGTGAGAACAGCAGTCTCGGTTGTAAAGTTTCACCGGTAAAATTTAGTGTTAGATAAAAGAAATCTTTATTACTCATATGCAAGATGGAAAAAAAAAGAAAAGGAACTCTTGCTTCTTCCTTACTTTAAGAGTCTTCCTCACTTTAAAAACCGGTACATACTAAAGCCATTTAACCTCATCGACTGAGCGTACATCCCAGGCAAAGTTGTCAATGGATCAAAATGTGGCCGGCCTGAAATTGCAGCTCGTGAACATATCCTTCAGTTGTGATTCTACAACCAGATAGATACAGTTAATCTACATAAAACACGGCAATGATTGGAGTAATTTCATTTGGAAATTTTAAATTTTTTTAAAACAAATTTTGCTTTCAGTCAATACATAAGACTACTGCATACTATACATGCTGGTTAATTTCAGTGTTATATTAGGTATTCAAGAAGGACCCGATTTGCATTTCAGTTTATGATCAAGCATAAACAAGAAGGACAATCCACTCATTCATGTCATTTACATTTATCTCTCCAGACATGTTAGTGGTTCAGCAGCGCATTGCTGCATCTAGTGGCAGCAGCAGTATCTAGAACACCATTAAGGTCCTTTTAGTGCAACACAACAGCACCAAGTTTGACTTTGTGATGGCTGCGGGTCGTCCCCTAATCTGAAGATTGTTGGTTTGACTGGCTCTGGCTGCATATCCATGTCCTTGTATCATTTTTATAGGTCAAGTGTTCAAGTTTCATTTTAATGAGCTATTTCGTGCTACGAAAAGTAGGCGTGGGGGGTAGGGGTGGGGTCGTGATTGACTGCTAGAAGGTTGGTGTTAATGGGGACTGCAGTAGGAAAACAAGTTGTGTTTCTAACATGTCGTTTACATTTTTGTGTTTTTAGCTGCCACTATAGGGAAGGGCGGACGGTTGGTTGCAATCAGCAAACACACTTTGAGATGCCAAAAAATTATAACCCGACAATATGCCAAATTTAAAAAAAAAAAACTGTAATTAATTGTATTATACATAATTAGAAAGATAAAATACTCATAAGTACAGCATTTATGTGAATATCCTTTATTAATTTTCACTGACTGACTGGATGGACATTAGCATAGATAGATGTTATATTTTGCCACCAGCGAATCGTCATGCATGAAGCAAGGACCCTAAAGCTAAAGCAAGTGGAATTCAACAATCTTTTATTTGACTATGTTTTTTTCTGTGCCATGCCAATGACGAAAGCAGATAGTGTCGGTCAGATCTTTTTCATTTGACATAATTTGCACAACTAAAAGGGAAAGTGGAAGCCAGTAAGATGGCCGGACGTTGCTCCCTAAATGACACCGTATCTACTGCCTGTTAGGATTAGTGTATGCCATTACAGTCATTCACTATCTGATTAGCCTGTACACTAACACGATCACTGTACAGTTCAACTTCATTAAAGATAATCTGCGCAAAGCCTCGGATGGAACACAACAGGCTCCACCCTCTGCCCTCAACCCTGTCATTGATTGGTGGAATGATTTGCAGCATGCAATCCAATGCACTGTGACAAGTTGACACTGAGGATAACGATGGCAATTTAATTATGTGTCAGAGGTCACATTGAAGGGTGACCTTTGACCCATTACCACAAGACTCTAATTAGTGACAGCCTCATGTTATTCTTATAACAGAGTAACAAGTAATTGATGAAGGATCATTGATGTACCATAGGATTCAAGCACGTCCACTTTTTCTTTTTACCATTTACTATTAATAAAGTCTTGTACCAATGTTGTATTAGCAGTTAATCTGAAACCTTTACTCTTAAATGTCCTCGCGACTAAGTGGTATTTAATTTAATGCATGAACTGGGCTTTTGTGTCAATACTCATCATGAATCATGTTACAGTCATGTTGTACTTTTTCATAATCATTTGAAATTTACTCTCTTTGAAGATTCAAAGCCGGGTCACGAACAAAAGGGATAGACTCAATTGCTGCTTGCAAAAATAGTGAAGCCCTCAACACTAGAAAACAGCAAATTTTTGTATTTACACATTACTGGTTTTTGAGACATGAAGGCAGATGTGTGAAGACGCTTGTTGTTGCATCTTTGGAAACATCCAGTAGAAGTAGATTATATTCAGTGATTATATGCGATTATGAAATGATTTTTAAACCCCGCCTTCAGCAAGAGAGTGAACATGCCTGTTGTGTCAAGGCTTTGTGTTATGAGCTCTGCATACCTCCAGCTGCTTTGTTTTCAATGTAAACTTGATGATTACTTATGTAAATCACTTTTTTTGGATTAAAAGGAATGTTTCTCTGACTTGTTTATGATACTGTGAATGAGTACAGTGTTGTTCTATTGTGTCATTAGGCCCCTGGGTGCAAGAACCGACTAACATTTCTATAGCCAGCCACATATGCAAATGATACGGCCATTGCAGATATACAAATATGTACCCATGGTCCACACGCCCTAATGGCCTCCCTCCCTCTGGCTAGCTCAATGGCTCATTTAGATATCTGCTTGGTTTATTATGTGAATAAGTCACGCCTGGCTTGTTACGACCCTCTAGGTTCCTGTTTCTGCTTTGTAGCTGAGATGTGTGGCGCTCAATTAGGCTGCCTGGCTAGGAGACTTAACTCTTTGCGCCAGATAAGCATTTTTTTCTTAGCCAGATGGGGTTGGTACAATATGGGGGGTTCCAGGCAGGGATCAAAAGATCAATCCTAATACAGTGCTACCAAGCTGACCTCTCAGATGTAATAAAGGTGCCATCTTTCACCCTAGGGGCCCATTCGGCGTGTCCCACCACAGGAAAAAACTGGGTATCTTTAAATTAGCTGACTTGGTTGCCCTGCAGGTAATTGCATTAGTTTATCAATGTTTACCACAATTTATTACATCCTACCTCACCGGAAGGATCCTGGTGTTAATGTTCTCTGTGAGGAGACAGGAGAGGAAGGTCTTTGTGTTGGAGAGTGTGTATTTTTATGTGTGTCTTTGCAAATAAAGAAAAGTAAAAACAATGACACCATGAAGTAAAATTACACTTTTATTGCCAGAGGAGCAGGTCTAAAGCTTAATGATGACCAAACTCTTTTATTTGCATATTTGGACCAATTTATAACTTTACATTTATTACATACATGCAAACATGCATATATTGCAATATCCTCACAGCTGCATCCAAGGTGTCAGATTAAATCCTGCTCTCTGTATCTCAGCTTTGCTTCACTTTATCGTCGGTGATCATTATTGCAGCAGCACTTGTTTTAAAACTTTATATGACAGCAGACTTATAGACCGTAATAGGTGCTTAAATCAGATTGTCTTTCATTACACTAAAAACAATATTACTGTCTCTACTACTCAATGGAGTTCTCTGGCCAGAGGCTGCTGCGTGCCTCTTCTCACATCTGTATGCATTATGGATCTGTCTGAGGTAATAAACAGACCCTGCTCTTATTCCAGCTTCCTGATATCATTATTCCTTGGCCCTCAGATGGATTATAGCCCACTGTGCAACATGTAGATGAGTGTTGCTCCTCTGATTGCCTTATGGCCATCAGGCTTTGCATATTTACTGCCCATGCGTCACTGCGTGCTGAAAACCAACAGCAACACATTCTGATCACCCTCCATTTTTTAACCCTCCACTCTGTTCTATATTTTCTCTGTCTTTCAGTCTCTTATTCCAACTTCTATTCTTCCTCTCACTGCTCTTTTGTCTTCTAATCTCACTCTGTGCCTTGATCTTGCTCAATACATTCCCCACTGCCTAATTAAAGCATGTATTATTAATACAGATACATCTTTGTCCATCCTTCTTCTCTGTTCATATGACTGATACATTAAGTGTAAATTGTTTCTGTGTAATTCCCTTTTAATGCCTCTGTTATAATCAGTGTTCCTGGTGTGTGAAGGCAACGGAGGAGAGAGAGAAAAGAGTGAGAGAGACGACGACTGAGATCTTAGGCTTTTACTGTAACTTAATCTATGATGTGTGACTTGCATACTGCCGGCCCTGTAATTAGGTCTGCTTTACAAGTCAAATGTATATGGCACCATTCAGCAAAATATGAGATTAATAAAAGAAAGTTCTCAGATGTGGCTGACCATCTTTGCTGAGTTCCAAAGAAATTGCAGCAAACTTCATGACTTAGAGCCTGGTTTTTTAAAAAAGCAACTCATTAGCTTGTGAAAACTTAGCAATACTTGGATTTAAAAACCTGCATGATTTGTAATAATCTGAGATCTTAGCCTTTTTTTAAAATTAAAAATTACCTTCCTTTTGGCTTCAAAGGAAAAATAATAAAAGGAAAAAGACGCACAACTGTTACCTGGAGTGGTAGCAACCAAGGTTATTTTAGTTTTATGTGCCTCGGGTTTAAGATAGTTTTTTTGTCTTTGATAAGGTCCGGCTTCCGTGGCAGCAATTTTGTAACTGACAAAATTGAGATTCAACAAGCACTATGCACAGCAATGAAACATTACTTTTAAAAAAAACAACAATGTCCTGTGTATCTTAATACTCAACAGATCTTTGACACGTGCTCGACTGCATCCTCAAGTGATTTATTTATCGGTAGGGTTGAGCAATATTAAATTAGGTCTGAATAAAGCAAATCAGATCCTGGAATTTTTTTGTCCAAGTATCTTAAGATTCCTCAATGGTTGCAATGATCAGTTTTAATCAGTGAAATTTGCTCCTCTTTAGACAAACAAAAAAACCTTTCAGGTCTAAAATTTCATCCAATCGCCATTCCATGTTTAGCACATTAGCATTGTCGGCATGAACATTAACAAAAATGCTTAAAGAAGAACCATTATTATTATTAAAGCTGCTTACCATAAACTTTAAGTCTTATTTAAATATACAGTTATAAATATTTAAAAAAGCAACCTAAAGTCAGTGGAACTAGATGCTTTTCACAAACTTCAACAAATCCATTCTAAGTGTCATCAAATCTCATGGAGAGTTTTACAAATGAAGTCCTGAGCGATTCACATTATTCGCTCACGAGATATCCGTCCCCAGCCAAGGGCAGTCTCCTCGACTCTCCTCCACCCATCATGTCTAATGAAATGGTGTTGATGTTTTACTATTTATTAGTCACAGAGTGGTTGGTCTGCCGTTATTGATTCCAGACGGCCAATTGGCAGGGTGAGTGCTGTAAATTGGGCGATTTAAGACCCACATCCTTCATTGTCACATGATGGGTGTGGAATGAGATTGTAAGAGGCCAAATGACTGTAGCAGCAATAAATAAGGTGAGCAAAATGTGGTAGGCAGACAGAGGCTGTCGATAGGCCGAGTGTCTCTGTTGCCCTCAAAGTGATTATTGGGGCAAGGATGATTAGCTGTGGTGCACTGTGCTCTGGAAGTGCGCTGACAGGATACTTCCTCCTTGTATCTGTGCGCTGCTGTCAGTAAGACTGATGCTGTATGTGACTTATGACACAACCGTCATGCCACACAGAGATCGGCCCACTCCATGCAGTGAGAAGGTGAACATGGAAAGAGTATGTGGGCCCAGTAATATCGTAAAGCAGTGTTTAAATATTTTAATTTCATTCGTCAGAGGGGCCCTTCCTTGCACTCCATTATCCTGCCAACCATCCTTCATCAGCTGAATGAGTGCATTATTCATTAGCACTAATTATTTTCACATAACGTCTGCCCCGATATATTTAACCTCCACATTACACCCGGGATAATAGCCTTGTAAAATTGAATTGCGAGAAAGAAGTGGAGTTGGAAAGCTCATTTAAAGAACATCAGAAAGACGAAAAAAATAGCGAGGGAGGTGCTGGGGAGGCTTTTGAAGCAGCTGGAGTCGGGGGTGTTGACAGGAAGAATGCTAAGCACTTTGGGACACGGAGCCCAGAAGTGATGGGACATTTGTTCCTGTCTCATTTAAATGCTAAGAGAAGAGCCTGGTGGTTCTCTTTTGGGTTGAAGAGATACCCAAATGCCCCATGGGTTGTAGGTACCCTCCAGACAAAGAGTGACGATGATCTCTCCCTGAAATGACACATGACATTAAACCAGGATACAAAAACCCATAGTGGAGGACAGCATGATCAGGGAGGAGAAAGGTGCATCCCCTCCAACCTGATCTCCCTTCCCCATCTTTGCTTTGTCTCTAACTTGTTTTCATTTCATCTTACACCTCAATGTAATCTTTTCCACTTCCTGTTCCTCTTCTGTCTTTTGCTTTGCATTCAGCCACTTACCTGCAGAAGCCCCACTGACAATCACAAGTGGTTCAGTCACCCACTCAGGCCTCACAGGCCCTGTTAAGGAGGACCAATGTCTTCCAGATGGACAGACTTAAACACATACTGAGGACCAGGGTGAGCTCCGCTCCTGCTTCCTTTATTCATGAGAGTGACAATCACACAAAATGTAAACCTGAACAGGACTTGCTGCTCCTGTTCATAACTGCTGTTTTCAGGACAAAACGTGTGATAACCATGCCTGCAGCTGAGCCATGGATTGCACAATGACTGGGCTCGTGGTGCTGGCATACTATGCAGTGAAACCATAATGCTATCTCTCCATATGTCGCTATTAAAATGTCAAACGCATTTGCTCCATGAACATCTTTCTTGAGTTGAGCGGTCCTGAAACCGCTGGGAAAAGGCATGAAGTGAGGCATGCAGTTCTCATGCCTCATGGTAGAGGGCGCTGGTCTTCCCAGGGATTTAACCGAGGATTCCTCTTCCTCAGCCGTAGAAGTTACAGTAAACTACAATCTAGTCAGCGCATCAAGTACAGCCATTCATTTGTTTTCCGCTCACCTTGCCTTACTATAAAAATGGAGGATTACGTATCTCAACTCAAAATTTTTTCAATGCTTTTGTTCAGAAGGAGCTGCGCATGGACTTCATTTATAATTAAACATAAAAAAATGCATAGGTAACAACATAAGTTTTTTTTAATGAAATTTGCTTATTTGTGTGTTACAGTTTGTATTTGTAAATGATTCTGCTATGAGACTCTAAAAATAGCCCACTCACTGTTGCTTATTAAATGGCGAAAACAAAATGGTAAAACATCTTCATCTAATTATGATGAAGCCAGTGCCTCATCAGCCATGAACCTCATCGATATTTATCTATCTATCTATCTATCTATCTATCTATCTATCTATCTATCTATCTATCTATCTATCTATCTATCTATCTATCTATCTATCTCTCTCTCTCTCTCTCTCTCTCTCTCTCTCTCTCTCTCTCTCTCTCTCTCTCTCTCTCTCTCTCTCTCTCTCTCTCTATATATATATATATATATATATATATATATATATATATATATATATATATAGTCCAGCACCCTGAGACTTTACACTAAGTGGAAAGAGGGAGGCCGAGGACTAGTGAGTATCAGGGCCACTGTCCAGGAGGAAACATCGAAAATCCAAGAGTACATCAGGAAGACGGCCCCAACAGATGAACTGCTCAGTGAATGCCTTAGACAGCAGAAACCTGAGGAGGAAGAGGAGGAGGAGGAGACAACATGGAGGGACAAGCCCCTACACAGCCACCGTCAGATAGAGGAAGTGGCTGATATCAAGAAGACCTACCAATGGCTGAATAAAGCTGGACTGAGAGACAGCACAGAGGCACTGATCATGGCAGCACAAGAACAGGCCCTAAGTACAAGAGCAATAGAGGCCAATATCTACCACAGTAGATCTGACCCAAGGTGCAGGCTATGTAAAGAAGCCACAAAGACAGTCCAGCATGTGGTAGCAGGGTGTAAGATGTTCGTATGATCAGCATAAATGGAAAGGCACAACCAAGTAGCTGTGACAGTGTACAGGAACATCTGTACCCAGTATGGACTAGAAGTACCCAAATCCCAATGGGACATACCACCAAAGGTGGTTGAGAACGCCAAGGCTAAGATCCTGTGGGACTTCAGCTTCCAGACTGACAAACAGCTGCTGGCTAACAAACCGAACATAGTGGTGGACAAAGAGCAGAAGAGAGCAGTGGTGATAGATGTGGCGATTCCAGCTGACGCCAACATCAGGAAGAAGGAACACGACAAGATTGAGAAGTATCAAGGGTTGAAAGAATAGCTGGAACACATGTGGAAGATCAAGGTTAATGTGGTCCCCGTGGTAGTGGGAGCACTTGGGGCAGTGACCCCCAAACTGGAGGAGTGGCTCCAGCAGATTCCTGGAACAACATCTGAAGCCTCAGTCCAGAAGAGCGCAGTCCTAGGAACAGCTAAGATACTGCGCAGAACCCTCAGACGCCCAGGCCCCTGGTAGAGGACCCGAGCTTGAGGATGACAAACACAGATACCACCCCCACAAGGGAGAGAAGGACATTTTAAAAAAAAGTTTTTAATATATATATATATATATATATATATATATATATATATATATATATATATATATATATATATATCCATCCATCCATCTTCCACCGCTTACCTGGAGTTGGGTCGCGGGGGCAGCAGCTTCAACAGGGAGCCCCAAACTTCCCTTTCCCTGGCCACACCCACCAGCTCTGACTGGGGGATCCCAAGGCATTCCCAGGCCAGTGTTGAGATATAATCCCTCCACCTGGTCCTGGGTTTGCACCGACATCTCCTCCCAGTTGGACATGCCAGGAACACCTCCCTAGGGAGGCGCCCCAGAGGCATCCGCACCAGATGCCCATACCACCTCAATTGACTCCTTTTGACTGGAAGGAGCAGCGACTCTACTCCGAGTCCCTCTCAAACAGCAGTGTTTCTCATCCTGTCTCTAAGGGAGACACCAGCTATCTGCCTGAGAAAGCCCATTTCCGCCGCTTGTATCCGCGATCTCATTCTTTCGGTCATGACCCATCCCTCATGACCATAGGCGAGGGTAAGGATGAAGATTAAATGGTTGATGAAAAGCTTTGCCTTTCGGCTTAGCTCCCTCTTTGTGGCAGCAGTGTGGTAAAGCAACTGCAATACAGTGCGCCCTCGCGCATTCATGCTGGCAGAACACTGGCAACTCCACCTCATCGCAGATTTTTGGTAGCAGTCATGTGATACCGTATGTGCATTCTATTGGTTGACGACATCTGGGAGTGCGCTCCGTTCCGTCAGTCTCTGACTTTCACGAGACACAAAAATGCTTTAAACAGTCGATAAGAGTGTGGGAAAAGGTAATACAGATAGATAGATAGATAGATAGATAGATAGATAGATAGATAGATAGATAGATAGATAGATAGATAGATAGATAGATAGATAGATAGATAGATAGATAGATAGATAGATAGATAGATAGATACTTTAATGATGCCAAGGGAAATTCAGGTGACATCTGCTCACAAGACATACAATAAATACACAAAACAATGACAGAGAGAAATGGCACAGCCAAAAGACGTTGTGTAAATTACATTATTTACATACTGTTACATAATTATACCAACAGGAAACAGAAGTACCTAGAGTAAAAGGAAGCATAGGGACATGAGAGAAGAAAGAAGTATTGGGTGTAGATGATGTATGATCAGAAGCAGAAACACATGGATGTACCGAGCTGTAAACTGACACTAAGGACCCCCACAAAGTGTCCCACAGTGCATCCACAGTGCGTCCCAGGCCCCCCTCGTCTATCCCTTCTCACCCGACCTTGATGACCCTGCGGCTTCGGCCCCCCTCCTTCTGAGAGAGTGGTTGTGCCCTCTGATGGCACGAGGCACAAAGGAGGTCCTGAGTCTCTCAGTGGAGGAGCTCGGTGACAGCAGTCTGCCACTGAAGGAGCTCCTCTGCTGGGCGAAGGTGGCATGCAGGGGGTGGGTGGTGTTACCCAGGATCGATCTAAACCTGGACATAGTCCTCCTCTCTAGAACAGTCTGTATTGAGTCCAGATCCTGACCGATCACAGAACCAGCCCTACGGATGAGCCTGTCGAGTCTCTCTGTGTCCCGTTTCCTTGCACCACCACCCCAACACACAATGGCGTAGGACAGCACACTGGACACAATGGACTGGTAAAACAGTCTGAGCAGATTAGAGCTGATGTTGAAGGAGGCCAGCCTCCTTAAGAAGTACAACCTACTCTGACCCTTCTTATATACACAGTCCAGGTTGTGCGACCAGTCCAGTCTACTGTCCAGCTGCAGCCCCTGGTACTTATAAGTCCCCACTACCTCCACCTCCTTACCCCCGATGACTACTGGCTGTGGGGAGGGTGGTGCCCGCCAGAAATCCAGCACCATCTCCTTGGTTTTGGAGATGTTTAGCTGAAGCTCATTCCGCTGACACCACCCCACAAAGTCCGTCACCACTCTCCTGTACTCCCTCTCATCACCCTCCCTGATACATGCCACAATTGCAGTGTCATCAGAGAACTTCTGCATGTGGCACGTACCCGAGTTATGTTGGAAATCTGTTGTGTAGAGGGTGAAGAGAAGGGGGGAGAGTACCGTTCCCTGCGGGGCCCCTGTGCTGCTGGTCAACACTGATGACAGACAGTTCCCCATATGGACGTACTGGGGTCTGTCTGTTAGATAGTCCGTGATCCAGCTCTCGAGATAGGGATCCACAGCCATGGATGACAGTTTCTCCTGCAGGAGCCAGGGCTGGATGGTGTTGAAGGCGCTTGAGAAGTCAAAAAAGAGCACCCTCACTGCACAACTCCCCACATCCGAGTAGGAGAGGGCCCGGTGGAGGAGGTACTGGACTGCGTCGTCAGCCCCAACTTGTGGCCGGTAGGCGAACTGGAGAGGGTCCATCGCGCCCTGCACCTGGGGACGCATGAGCTCCAGGACCAGTCGCTCTAGGGTCTTCATCACGTGCGAGGTGAGAGCGACTGGTTGATAGTCGTTGAGCTCAGTGGGGCGTCTCCGCTTGGGTACAGGGACGATGCAGGATGTCTTCCACAAGGACGGGACCCTCCCCAGCCGGAGACTGAGGTCGAAGACCTGGTGTAGGGGTTCGCCCAGTTCGGAAGCACAGGCCCTGAGGAGTCTTGGGGGGACCTGGTCTGGTCCGGCCGCCTTCCTTGGGCGAAGCCTCCTCAACGCAGACGTCACCTGTTCCACATAGATGGCCATGTGTGGGGGCGTGGCACTTTGAAACCTCCGGCCGGGGGGTCTGGCAGTTGAGGTGGGGGAAAGGTCTGGGTTTGGACTGAGGTAAATGGGTGAGGTGGATGGAGAGGGAGAGGGGGAGGCAGATGAGCTGGACGGAGAGGGGGAGAAGGAGGCACGTTGAGTCAGATCAGCTGGGCCATGGGAACTCTGGGGACAGGCCCATGGAGTGGTGGGGGAGCTGAACGGATTAAAAAAGCTGTTAAGTTCATCAGCTCGCTCCACGTTCCCCTCCACTGTACCGCGGCCCTCTCCATAGCCGGTGATGGCCCTCATGCCGCTCCAGACCTCTCGCACCTGGTTGCGCCCAAGCTGGTTCTCCAGCTTTCTTCTGTAGTTCTCCTTTGCCTCCCTCAGGCAGAGTCTCACTGCCTGCTGGGCCTCTCTCATCTGAACGCCCGCTTCTTCCTGTTCAGGACAGCCTTCACCTCTTTGGTTACCCAGGGTTTGTTGTTTGGGTAGCACTTGACTGTCCTGACAGGGACCACGGTATCCACACAGAAGTTCATATAATCCGTTAAACACTGGGCTGCCCCGTCGACGTCCTCCCCATGTGAGCCCACGATGACATCCCAGTTGGTGGTCTGGAAGCAGTCCCTCAGCGTCTCCACTGCTTCCGGGGACCACCTCCTGACCTGCCGTGTTGTTGCTGGCAGCCGTTTCACCAGCGGGATGTAGGTGGGCTGAAGGTACACTAGGTTGTGGTCTGATCTGCCTAGTGGGGGGAGGGGGGTGGCGGTATATGCCTCGCGAAGGACCGCGAAGGACCTCATGTAGTGACCCCAAGAAGGTCGAATACTCCGAACTGCTATTCGGTGCATATGCACAAACAACAGTCAGAGTTTTCCTTCCCACAGCCTTAAGGCGTAGGGAGGCGACCCTCTTGTCCACCGGGGTAAACTCCAACACAGCGGCACTCAGCCGGGGGTTTGTGAGTACCCCCACACCCACCCTGCGCCTCATGCCTGACGCAACTCCAGAGTAAAACAAGGTCCAACCCCTATCCAGGAGTTTGGTTCCAGAACTGAGGCTGTGCTTAGAGGTAAGCCCCATCAGATCCAACTGGTAATACTCCACCTCCAACACAAGCTCCGGCTCCTTCCCTGCCAGTGAGGTGACATTTCACATCCCCAAAGCCAGCTTCTGCCACCTGGGTCTGGTCTGTCGTGACCCCCTGTCATCACTGCCACCCATATGGCAGCTCATGTTTCTCTTCAAATTTCTCTTCAAATGTGCATCTGCATAGCATCTGGACCACGTCCTCATCTACCGATGCTAGAAGTTATTTGTCACCAACTGCCTTGTGTACAGAGGAGCAGAGCTTGGCATCACTGACCACCGCCTGCAGGTGGCCCAGCTTAAGTTAAAGCTGTGAGCCAACCAGCACACCAAGAATCAACCTCGCCTGGACTCCTCCCTACTCAGTGATCCAAACGTTGCCACTGAGTTCAGTTGCTCCATCCGCCGCACCTTCGAAGCCCTGACCACTGACAAAACAAAGTGACGGACTGACAGACTCTCAAGGAATGTGTCATCCAGCTCATAATGTCCTTAGATGCTCCTGATTCTCCCCTAAAAAGCCTTGGATACTGGAGAGGACACTCCACATAATCATCCGGCAGCGATGGTGAAAAGATTGAGAACATGAAAAGATTGAGAAGTATCAAGGGTTGAAAGAACAGTTGAAAGAACATTTGTGGAAGATCAATGTTAACGTGGTCCCTGTGGTAGTAGGAACGCTTGAGCAGTGACCCCCATACTGGAAGAGTGGCTCCAGTAAATTTATGGTCATTTAAACGTTTTGAACCCTCCCCATACTGATATCAAACCACCTTCTATATGTATTACCCACACTCAACTGTGTATAGCACTTTTGTGTTTCGTGTAAGTCCGAGACTCACGGCATTTCCGGATGCCGTCAGCCAATAGAATGTGCATACGGTATCATGTGACTGCCTACCAAAAATCTGCGATGAGGTGAAATCGCGAGCGGAATGTGCGATGGCACACTGTACATATAATTTGAGCATTTAGCTAATTGGAGGAAAGTAAAAATGCTATGGTTTGAAACATTCTAAAAGGAACAGTAAGAGCAGTAATATAATTAACTGCTTGTTTCATCATGAATTCTGGACAATGTTCATCTTAATCTGCAGTTAAACATTGAAACATATCCAGTATCATTTTGCAGAATGTAGCCCGGTAAAGTCACTGTTTTCCTTGTGACACTAAAAATAACTTTTTTGTTTTGGTGTGTTTTCTTTCTCTGCTTTTCTAAGTTAATGTTTCAAACAGTGACCACACTCCTCTCCAGGCTATGTGAGTGTGAATGTACTGCTTTGTATTCTTGATGCTGGGTAATTGCAGTTCATTTCAACTGGGAAAAATATTATTCTCACGCCTTTCTGTGTTACGCCCAGAAGGCAGTGTTTTCTATGTGTAAAGTATCTGTCTTTCTGACATTTAGATTTGCCTTTTAAAGATGACATTTTTCAAATACTGGCATTTCTTCATATGTTTTCTACAGGCGACAAAATTATTCTTACGCATCCTAGTCAAAGTCTTCATATAAGCATGTGATTTACTAAACAGCAACTTGTTTGGTTGTTCTGTTTTCCTTAGTAAGTTTTTCATATTATTCATTGACACACTAAAACTATTGTACTCTACATAGACTGAAACTAATAGTTGAAGAAAATTACCTTTACTTGCATTCAATTTGATGTCTTATTTTGCATTTAATCACACCTAAGTCTGCACAAGTTACCACTTCTTCAGTGTGCTGGTGGAGGCTTGGACACTGCATGGATTGTCTGTGGAGAAAAAAGGACACACATTTGTTATGTGACTGTGATTTATATTCATATACAAATAGCCTACTGCACGTGGCCACAGCTTCATCGTTTTGGATGGCAGCTGATAGTTTTCGGGTGTCTGATGGAGAATTAATGGTGTACTGAATGTAGACATGTTCATCTTTTGAGCCTCTGGAGATTTCCAATTATTGCACTCTGGTGCCTTGCAATGAACCTTTATCCATTCTGCAAATGAGCATGCTATCCCTAAATAATTTCCTCAAGATGGTGCTACGCATTATGAAATATTCAGAACTCAATTTTCCTGCTCTATCAGACTTTGAAAAGAACCGTAATTACATGATAATCCACAATGTAATTCATTTTGGTTACTTTTGGAATCTAAGGTCTCTTCACAGTAAAATGTTGGTGAAGTGGGTTAAAGTCTGCTGTGTGTGTATACATACATATACTATATATGTGAGTGAGTGAGTGAGTGAGTGCGTATGTGTGTGCATGTATGTCTGTATGTGTGTGTGTGTGTGTGTGTGTGTGTGTGTGTGTGTGTGTGTGTGTGTGTGTGTGTGTGTGTGTGTGTGTGTGTGTGCAAACAAGCTGAGGGACAAGGTTGAAAGTGGTTATTACTAAAAATGCAGAACACCTTAGACACATTAAGCTTCCTCCTAAGTTGCAAAGAATGGCAGATTTATGTTAAAAACCTAACAATACCCCATTACATTGTAATTTCAGTTATGATATCGTAATATAAAGTAATACAACAGTATTAGAAACCAAAAGGTGTCGGGTCATACTGGATTATGGCTCACTGGTCGGAAAAGCGAGGTTAAAGTTCAGTTAATGTGCACTACATGTGACGCTTAGAAGGGCCGTGTGCCAGACGTATTGGCATTTAAAAGTAAACAGAAAGGCTCTGCTGTGCATAAGACAGAAGGCCATTTGGCCAACATGGTTGTTGCCCATCTTTACGAGCACACAGCAGTCCTCATGTGACAATAAGCATATTATCTGCACATGCATTTACATTGAATCTTGTGCTATAAAGACAGAGCTTCACATTTCCTGTATAGCTGCTGCCATACATAGAGGTTTATAATGTACAATATAATGTAGACAGCCCTATCACACTGTAAGATATTTAAGAAAGTGGGCCATAAAAAAATCCCTTAGCCACTGGCTTTAAAAGCACTAAAGTTAAATACAGCCGTTGACAGTTTTAGTATTGCGTTATTGTAAGTCGGCCGTCCAAATGCATGTGTGTGCAGCCGAGGAGGTGGAACGTATCAAAACAGCTGTCAGTCACTGTGACAGAACACTCAGAGAGGTGGCGTTAATGCCACTCCATTTAAATGTGGAGCCTGAATGTTAGCAGGGCTGATCTGAAAAGGCCAAAGCTGCCAAGGCACAAAGCTACCATTTATCTATCTGCCTGATTCTCTATCTATCTATCTATCTATCTATCTATCTATCTATCTATCTATCTATCTATCTATCTATCTATCTATCTATCTATCTATCTATCTATCTATCTATCTATCTATCTATCTATCTATCTATCTATCTATCTATCTATCTATCTATCCATCCATCCATCCATCCATCCATCCATCCATCCATCCATCCATCCATCCATCCATCCATCCATCCATCCATCCATCCATCCATCCATCCATCCATCCATCCATCCATCCATCCATCCATCCATCCATCCATCCATCCATCTCTTTAGACTGCCATTACCTTCATTAGTCATTTCTGCCTGAAAAAAGATTTTCCAGTCGATGTAATCAAGACATGATATCCCTCATTTTCTCAACATCACTTTATGATGAATTCCCATCTGCACAGTATTTCTGAATACTTTGCCCAAGGAGGTGTAATTTAAATAATATCAGTCACTATGCTACTGCCAGAATGTCCGCAGTAATATCTCATCTGACACTCAGCAGAAGTAAGACCTTCTTCCTGAATAACAAAACTGCAATAATTCACCTCACAGTATTATCAACCTAATTAGAATGGGAAATCAAGTAGTCAAGACACTTTTCCTGCTCAAATTCACAGCAAAATAAAAAAAAAGATCAATTATGTTAATCTTTTTTCAGGATGGTTAATATCATTAATTTAAGGGCTGCAGCAGAGATTTTTAATGGCTTCGAATAACTGGAGAAATTGGATAAAAGGAGACCACAAACTGAAACACTCAACCCTTTCTTCTTCCCAGTCTCATTTAAAGGTCGCACAAACCATATAAATATTAAACATTCATATCGAATTTACCATGGTGTGCAAACTAACCACACACCAAGAGTAATCTAATTTTCCAAATGTATTTTTATAATTATATCACTATAACAAATTTAATGAGAACAATCATCATTGAACATTTTGCCTCCAAGGAAGCAGAGATCCCAGTCAGTCACAGAGGTATTCCTTGGTCATTCTCTATTAATTTGCACAGTGTGTTCTCCAAGTGTCAGGGTCTTGGTAGTGTCGCTCCCCAATGACTCCTACCTCCAAGCGTGCTGCACAAGGGGGGCCCTAATTAGATTCTCATGTGTATTTAATGGACTCAATGTCTTTGGTCCTGTGAGAGGGCGCATGATGCTACAACGAAGGTCCCACCACACATGGGAGTCACTTGAGAATGGAAGTCTGTGTGTCTGCGTATGTGTGTGTGAGTCTGTGCCTGTGTGTGTGTTTGACAGAGCTCAAACCTGCAGCTAAGTTGCAACAGTCCACTCTTTTATTCAATTCTTTTCACCATGTCTATTCTTGGGGTCCAGGTTGTTCCAGCCTGTAAAATAAACACATAGCTATGATTACCATCTTTTACACATTTATCTTTCTTTATTAGACACCATGTTGTATGAGGAAAAATAGTATTGATATCCAAATCATTGATATCCCCTTTTTAACCCGTAGAAATGTACTACAAAGCAAAGGTTTCCGTTCTTACACTTGGCTTCAAAATTAATAATCAGTTTAATTTCAAGGAAATAATAAAATTATGCTAATACCTTAACACATTTTTTAAAATTTTACTTACCAATATTGTCTCATATGTCCAAACGCTATGTGAAACTTCTTATGTATTTCTAAAAATTAAGTTAGCATAAAAATGAACAACAACACATCAAGGTTATTAAACAATGGTATGTATGTGTTCGGGCAATTAGTAACAGCCTCGGCCTCAAGGAACCCAAACGGAACAAGAAGTTAAAATCGTTCCTTCACCCACATTCTGTTTGAACAATATTTAGTCTGATAGACCTTCAGCTAATCGGAGTCAAGATGTGTGATGTGGTGTTGCGCCTGTTTACTTGTTAGCTGAACATAAAGCACAGGTGAAATTGGTCATTTGCTAGCAATCACTGAATCTCAAGGCTATATAGTTGGTATTAACATGAATAAAAAATATATCTGCTTGATGCTTTGCTTATATATTGGTATTAATATTATTATTATGCTATAAACGCAGTTGTCCTCAGTGAACGTCCATTCACACAAAATGTGAACAAACTTCCAAAATAGGAATAAATACAAGTAAATATTCAGGAGCTGTTTAGTTTACTACTCCCCTCAAATGATTTAAAAAATATATCGCTGTAGACTATCTGGAAGAAACAAATTACATTGACTAATTAGACATCTTACTGCTACTTACTTCTTACCTATCTCATACAAAGTAACTCCACTAACCCCACCAGCTCACAGAATATCATACCAAACCCATATTAAATATAATAAATGGTTGACACTGGTCTGTTACAATCCAAGATGATTGGAAATCAGTCTGGACAGGGGGACACTAGTTGGGAGATATCAGTCTCTGAGATGGCTCAGATATCTCTCCGCCCATGATAATTGAATTTGTGCTGCCCATATAGCATTGATACATTTTAACTAAATCCAGCAGCAACGTGTCCTTCCAAACTTATCATCCTATTTACTTTCTGTAATTTACAAAACATGCCATCAAATAAAATAACATTTCTTTGGAGGAAATAAATGAAAATTGTTTTTCAGTGAACTCTGTGGATCATCAGGTCAAAGAAATATAATTTCAAGTAATATCACTGTTTGTACATTTAATTAATTTCTTTTATTACTTTGACATCTTCACCTTTATTGCTTTGCTGTCAGTTGACAGATAGGACACTGACTGTGTATGACAGGTGAATGGAACAGTGACCCCAACTACAACTAAACTGGGAATGGTTCATTTATATGATATACTGTTATATATGAGTGCGACCGGACACCTATTAAATATATTTCTGTAATGCTCTAAACTCCATAAATTAAATCTGTTTCACTCCCACTGACTTGTATCAAGGAATTACATCTCAGTACAAATACATAAATAAAACCAAAACTACCTGCTTGGCTAAATATCACTGAAAGAGCAAAAAAGGATGAACTGACTCTTTAAATTAAATGCACAGATAAAGCTATGGATAAATCTTAAATCCGCTGAAATGCTCTTTTGATTCTGCACTCGGGTGTGCGGCTGCTTAACTCTCACTTATTTGAATGTTTTCACTTTCAGAAGCATCTCTTCTAATGAGGACAGACATCTGGACCTTCCTCATAATGCAGAGCTGTGATGAATGTGACCCCTGTGGTAAGCCCTTGCCCCCAACCCCACCAGGGCACATAAAGCAGTAGCACAGCCCCTGTTAAAGGGCTGCACAAGAACATAAATCGGTCCTGGTGCTTCTTAACTGTCCAATTTGCATGGCTCTAACACAAAGATGCTAACAATGGTTCACAAGATAAACATGCACAAACACGTCCACAAAACTGTTAATGCACATTGTTGAAAAGGTGGAATGCACACAATATACAAATGTTATATTTGTAAACACCCTGTAATAAAGAGTCAGATACAAAAATCTTTGAAAGGCAAGCCAAAATATATTTTAAGCAAGTGTTATGGAAAACACAAAGACAGGAAATAAAGAAATAGCAGATTGAAAAAGGAAAGATGAAGAGGGTGGTGAGATGGGAGTATGGGTAGTTTTATCTGGTAGGCAGGGAGACGGTGGCGGGAGGATCTGTCTCTGTTAGAGAAAACATGGCCCTGTTATTAAAGCCATTCATCACCAGCTGAATATTCTCCCTTTAATATGCTCTGTCGTTAATTACCTAACTTTGTCAAGATAAGGAGTCAGAGGTTCTCCGTTTTCTCAACCTGTACAAGAAACACTCTAAAGTACACACACAGACCCAAACACACACACACACACACACACACGCACACGCACACACACACACACACACACACACACACACACACACACACACACACACACACACATACACAAACAAACATTCTTGAACATGCCGTTGAAGGACAGGAAGCAGAACTCAAACACAAACACAGATCAGACGAAGCATTTTCTACTTTTGTATTTCTCTCTGGAGATTTTCAAATTTACATAAACTAAAGCATTCAAATACAACAATATAATACTATAAAACATAATGCAATCAAAAGCAAATCCAATACAGTATTTGAACAAGATATACTGTTGCTGAAGAGATTCATTCTTTCAACTCAGATTCACATTCCACAAATTTCAAATATTCCACCGTCGACCCAATTATGGTACAAGAATTTTTATAATCTAACACAAATTTTGTGATTAGAAAAGACGAATTTCTGTTTTTAATTAGTTTTTTTAATTTGTGAAATTGCCCATTTTCACTCAGTATTCTCTACATTATTGTTAATTAAACTGCAAAACAGCATAAATAGCAATTTCATCACAATCTCTTACTACGGTACATTTCAAATTACATTCTGATGCAACCATATTAACAACCCAGAATTATAATACACCATGGTAAAATGAGCATCTTTCAAAGTATGAATTTTTTAAATATCCTCTGATATTTTACAGACAAAATGATAATCAATTATTCCAGAAAATTATTAGGAACTTTATCATTCTCTTGATTAGAGGACAAGGGCTGCAAAAAAAAGGGAGAGATGTAACCAATCCTGCTTCATTTAAGTGTGTGTCTCACATCAACACATTTGATAGAAAGACTTAAATCTGTTGTTGCCATTTCTAAGTGTTCCAACTGAAAATACATCTGATTGTCGAGTGTGAACTCATTCCCAGGTCAACTATCAGTTCTGTGTCTGCAGAGAGGGTCATGCACAGAAAGGCAGAAATTCATATTTAGTATGAAAATAAGAGCAAAGGACAGGGTCTCACTATGACACTGCTGCACAGTTCCAGTGAGCCATAAGTGATGACTGAGAGGGAACCTTTCAAGAAAATCCTGCACAGTGTACCACTAACAAGCAGCATTAAGCTTCCTCTTTCCACGTGGAGGGGAGTCTCAACAGTAGGACTTCTTTTATGTTGAGGGAAACGTTACAGCTGTCCACTATAGAAGGCTATAGGACCACAACATCATCCTCCTATTGTTCTTTATCTCTAAACAGACTCTTTTGTGATCCTTTTATAATTAGCCACTTAACTATCAGTTTGAATGAAACTGTGGCTGTAAAGCATTTACAAGAGCACTTGACAGGGCATGTCAGCACCTTTTGTTTGGCAATTAGTTGGTCTGTGAAAGGTACAAGACAAATAGGCCGGGTGAGCATCTGGCAGCCTGGCTAAGAGAGAGGGAGAGAGGGAGGGAGAGAAAGAGAGGGGGGGGGGAGCAGAGAGAGACATGGAGAGAATAGAAGCAGAGAAGAAGAACAAAGTTCACAGCCTATCAGCAACAATAAAGATTGCACCGCAAGGATTTGCTATAAGGGCTGTAAAGTTTACAATCTGAGGAAACTGATCTGGAAATGAATGAAGCAGCTCCGACAAATATGATGATAAGAGACTCAGAGAGGGCTGTATAATAGGGACCTATTTTTTTGAGCACACTCCTGATTAAGAACTGGTTAAGAGTCTGTAGAGATTCCCATGTGCACAATGCAGCACAGGCAGAGTTTAGTATGCGTCCCAGTAGGGTTTCCTTTAGTACCCAGTCATTTACATTGTAGTTATCTGAAGAAATAAGAAATGCAAGACAGTGTGACAACCCCTCCATTGATCCCTTTGGCCCGATTAGCTCACCAGCGTACTGTCAAAGCAAACTAATCAGATATCATTGATCATAGAATAATTTTTAACGCTTCCCTGGACAATAATACAATTTCTCTCAAGTCAAATGACTTGCTAGTTGGGCAAGTGTCATTGAGCTGCTTTGCAGCAACATGGTGATGACAATAAAATGCCAATTCAGTTTCTGAAATGTAGTCATAATTTCTTGGAAATGCATTTTTGTGAACCTCTAAGTGCTAGAAATAGGTATTACTCACTTCTGCTTTCCTGACTTCATGATTCATTCTGCTACTTTCATTTTTGCCCAGAAGAGGCTGCTGTGTTCTCTGCATTCAACAAGGAGGTGGACATCCATGACAGATCCTAGACACTTCTCTCTGTAGAATAGAGATAGGGTAGGAGAGAAACAAAAACAAATCTAAAGCATTTAAAGTGACTGGAATTCAAGATCCATTCAACATAAAGTCTGAAGTCTGTAGTACTTAAAGAGACTAAACACACATGCAAAATACTCAAACAAATTATCAATGCAATGATAATAAAGAAATATTCCCAAGTAAAATTAGCAGTATGTATAATATACAGTATGTACCATAATGAAATCCCTGTTCCTGAACGATAAATTGTCCCTCCATAAAGCGGTCCAAACAAGACAGAAATTTTGTTAACCATCATCAGACCACAGCTCATCGACAAAGAGCACCTCCTAATTGATTATTGATGTCATTTTCATCATTGACAGTAGGGGGCAGGATCCATACATTGATGAGTCTTCCATTATGAGCAGGTCAAGTAATTTTATTAACACAAGTAACACAATGACACAGTTTTGGGGTGAACATTTCATGTTTCAAATCATATGTTTATTTCCTTCGACTGCTTACTTACTTACTTACTTGCTTACTATCCCTGACAGTGATGTGAATTCTGAAAGAGATTTTAAGGAAAGCAGAGCTCCGATGAAAATCTTCGGAGTAAAATATTCCTTATTCCATTTAGAGCAATATCTAAACAAGCCCCATGACAGAGCTTGAACAGCTGTGAGAGGATCTCTCTGATACCTGTGTTTCTGTGATGCCAGTGATCAAACGCTGTGATAGCATTACATCCCTCCCGGTCTGTCACACCCTCAGGCTAAAACATCAGCAGAGCACCTTGCAGCAGGCAAATGCTCTCATGACAGAGTTAAAATGTCTAGATTAATATCTGACTACTCTATTTTTTTGTCAGTTATCCGTGTCTCTGCTTGAGCTGCTTATCCATTTGACTTCCACTCTGCTGGTTTGGAGGATTCAACCAAGATATGGTCCTGACAGTCCTAAGGATCCCTGTCTGGTTGCTTAATGAGAGCCCCTATGAAGCCTTGAGGGATGTTTGTCCAGACCCAAACAATGCAGTGTCTGCAAAGCATATTAAAATTATCTTGGGATGATATAATGCTATGCATTTAGAATTAGTAAGGTGAGACTATGTTCTAATGATCTATAAAATATATATACATATACATATATATGTATATATATACACACACAACATTTTAGAAGCATCTGTAAAATAAACCTATATATATACACTATATACTGTATATATATACACACAATATATACTGTATATTTATTGTATATATACAGTATATAGTAAACATATATTGTATACACACACACACACACACACACACACACACACACACACACACACACACACACACACACACACATATATATGAAATTTGAGAAGCCTCTGTAAAATAAACATTCTATTGTGTGGTAGAATATAATTTTGATTCTTTGTTATCCTGTTGCCTCCTAAGATATCGTGGTTGACCCCAGTGAAGGGTCTAAAACCACAGGTTGGCAACTGTCATTTTCGATGACGTCTGCTCGTGCCAGGAAGTGAATGTCCCATTAGTAATGTTTCTTCTACTCGACGGTTAATGTCTCATGCATCCATCAACTTTTAAGAAGGCTTCATGCATGATGGCGTGTGACTTAAAAGCCTGGCTAGTCAAACCCAATTAGCTGACGCCTAATCAGACAAAGTCCCAGTACAAGGACATGAGGTGGATTGTGGGAAGCGGTAAAGGCCTCCTCTGTGGCTGACTCAGCAAGAGGAATATAAAAGAACAAGACCTTTAAACAATGTCTGGTAGTCTGAATGTGAGTTCATTTAACTACAAATAAGACTTAAAAGCATTTCCTCATGAAAGACAAAGCCTCGTCTTATCCTTCCCACTATCTCCCCTTTTCAAATCGTTCCTCTTGCATCTCTGTTTCTACATCTGTTCAATGCCACCCCTGCTAATCATTTCTGTACAGTTGTGTTTTCACTGGACCTTTGAGACCCAAACCCTGGTGTACCTGTTTGGTGTTTGATTAACACTGCCTTTTAGTGCACACTATTCAAAGCCAGTGGAGGATGTTTAAAGTGGCTGTGAGCTAACGCGAATGTAGTCGGTGGTATGGGACAGATAGAGAGGAGATAATTGAGGACGAGGGCTGGTTGTGTGTCAAATCTCATTGGTTTCTCTGCGTCAAAACTGCTCTGAAATTGAGATGCTGGTTTGGAGAGATTTTTCAGGTGGTGTAATCTAAGAGCTTCAGCGGGTGGGAGGGGAGAGGACAGGAAAGGACGACATATAGGAGATGGAGAGGAGGAGGCAGACTAGCAATGTCTCCCTGCTCTGTCAGTCCCTGCACACTAAAATATTGAAAAGCTTTTGTTTTGCCTAGTCAAACATGCACTGATGTGACACACACTGTGAACAATGCCCTTTCACACACAAAGTAATTTCTTTCTCTTTATAATTCATGATCAAGTAACAACATGCACCACAGTTTGCTCTTGAAATAATACATATTTTGTGCATATATACTTTAAAAACCATTTGAATAAGGAAATATATAGCAGCATTGAATTCAATGTGTTGTATACATCAATTATAATACTTCCAAACTGACAAACATTGATCTTTTTCAATAGGCTGATATTTGTGTCCTCCCTTCAGACAGGTAGCTTGTTTTTCCCATCTGCTTCTGTAGCAACAACTGTCTAAATAGAGAATGAATGAATTTCAGAAGTTATAAAAGGTGTGTTAAAACCAGGGCTTTGAACCGGTTCATGGAACGAAAACGAAAACCGGAAACTTTTGATATTTTGGCAGGAACGAAAACGAAAACGAAACCAAAAACTTATATTATATATTTCTTATATTTTTTAATGTTCCGGAACAGAATCGGAACAGAAAATAATTGTAAACCAGTTAATACCGCGGTTTTTTTCGTTCTTGAAAAAAATATTTTACCTCATGTTTTACTTCCTGTCATTCACTGGACGCGGGATGAGAGCAGAGAGAAGTAGCGGCTATCAGCAACAGTTAGGAAAAGGGAGGTCTCCCAGTCACCATTTAATCATAACAGGTAAACACTGCTGTATGTCAATCTTAAAATGTATGATTTAGACATTAACTCATTGGCTGCAGTCATTTTCAGTTCAGTGTGTTTCCGTACTGCCAGCGCTTTGTAGTAACATTGAGCTATGGGAGAAGCACAATGAAGATCTGTTGTTCAGCAATAAATGACATGGTGGAAGTTATTCTTTTCTTATTTCATGTAGTGTCTAAGTAGGAGGCATAAGCCTTAACTACAGTGATATAACTTGCATAAAGCAGAGGTGTAGTGCTGTGGTACTGTTTACTGTAGGGTAGGTATATGTCTTTAATTATAGTCTATAGTATACGTATAAACTAATTGCTTTAGTTGCCAATTTAAAAGTCCTTAAGTTACCGTATTTTGCGCACCATTTGGCGCATTGTATAAAGAGGTGCAATCTATATTTCTGTACTTCGATTTTCTATGTGCTTGTGCTTTCTGTGTGCTTTTTCTGTGTTTTGTGTACTTACTATGCTGTGTGCGACAGAGAAATCAATTTCCCTGACGGAACCTCCTTAAGGGATAAATATAGTTATATTCTACTCTCTACTTTTACACACGGTGCACCTTATTGTTCGGTGCATGCTTGCTAATGGAAGCAAAAAGGTGACTGTGGTTGAACTGTGTTGTACTACGTATTTAAATTTAAAAAAATACACCAACATTATATTTTAAATATGTTTTTATTTCTTTATTTTTTGATAAATCTGTGCTAAATACTTCGAAGTCCTTATCTTCGGTCTGCATTGAATAGCTCAGCAATTTCACTATCGCTGACTGTTACGTTTCCGGGTGGCTGTCCGGTAATGATGCCGGCTTTTGTGAAACATCGGACAAAAGTCGAAGCAGACACGTTAGTCTAGGATCCGCAATCCACGCACATATAGTGGGGGTGTAACTCGCTCGGCACTTCCTCCAGTCCTGGTAAACGTGTGTTCACGTCTCTCATCCATCACTCCACGACGCACGCAGCTTAACTTTAAAGGCTCTGTTTACACCAATCTCCAGTGATTGGAGTTCTTTTGTTAATCCTCCCAGGATGATGGCAAGCTCCAAATTCAGCCATTTTTGAGCGGTGGTGTGGGCGTGCATAGAGTCACAGATCAAGAGAGATGGCGAAGCGTGAAAAAAGCCACCCGGTCTCTTTACGTGAACCGGAACAACCGCGGAACTGATAGCCTGGAGTTTACATGTTGCGTCGTTCTCTAATTGGTCCATCGCTGCTGGCGTACGTAGTGACGTAATACATCCTATGTTGGCAGACAATGGCCGATCTGGCGGAGCGCTGACTAAAATCACACAAAAACATTTTTACAGATTTTGGAACTCAGTGTACACATAAGACGCTTAATGTTAAAAGGCGCAGCGTTGATTTTTGAGAAATTTTGAGGCTTTTAAGCGCGTCTTATGGTGCGCAAAATACGGCACCTACATATTTATATTTACAAGGAACGTTATTAACCGGTTCAGGAACTTTATTTTCTTGTTCTAACCAGTTCAGGAACGTCAGTTTATGGGTGGAACACAAAACCGGAAACGTTATAATTCCGTTTCTGTTCGGAACGAACCGATTGGCAAAAAATTCTGGTTCAAAGCCCTGGTTGAAACCCATTTAAACTTTTTTCCCCAGCACTAGCATATTTTCTTGCTGAAAAGGGACAGCGCTGTGATAATTTGAAACTCAGTTTGATGCAAGTACAAATATTTTTTCAGCCTGTAGGTCAGTCTGCAGTCCTCAATGGACCAGACACTGGCCTCACAGAGTGGTTTAAAAACATTGTTATGGTTTATTTCAGAAAAAAACACAAAGAAGATATTTAAGGAAGTTATTACAGATACTCTTATGTGCAATTATCTATTTTTTCCCTGACATCAATCTCATGTCTTGTAATTCTTTGCTTCCTTGGCTGCAGCTCAATGCAGCTGTGACCAACAAACAACAGCATTAGGAAAAATAATCTAGCTTGGCTTTAATCATGTTCAAATGCAGTTAGTTGCTTCTTTGATACTGAAGGATGCTTAAGATAATATGCTTAGACAATCAACCTCTTTTCATTAGACACTAGACGCAAATACAGTAACAAACTAATCTCAGAAAAATGTTTCGAAAATTAGGATGGAAAATATACTATGCCAACGCACTGGCTATCAGTAAATATTGATTCTGATGTACTGTATATATCTTTTACTTGTAGTACAGGAATATCAAATGTAAATTGACATGTCTTGGTCAAACATGCTTCATTATGCCGTATGTATGTGTGTGTGTGAGTGTATGTGTGTGTGTGTGTGTGTATGTACGTATGTATGTATGTACATATGCATATCTGAATCAATATCAGGGAATATTAGTAATGATGTAAATAGATATTGACACTGAAAATTCCAGTAAAATCTGCCATTTGTTTGTTCACAATGATGAATATAATAATATAATATCCTTACTGGTAAAATAAATAATGTCACACTATAAGTGCAGAAAGTGCAGAATCCCACCATGAATTACTCTGGTGTTAGTCTGGCCTAAACCCAGGATGTGGTTATGTGACCCCTAAAGACATAAAAACAGGGATTCAGAAAATACAGTTATCATTTTAAAGCATCAGACACTATCCAGGAGGACTAGGAGGACATACACACATGCAGCCATAAATACCTACAATCTCACACACACTGAATGCCTTGTATATACTCTGAGCATGAATTATACATTTCTCTTGAGAAATTCTCTTTTTTCCCCTGACCCTACTTCTTTTTTTCCCTATTGGTAGAAATTGAAATCATCTGATATAAAAATTAAACTAAAACAAGAAACACTTCTTTTGCACCATCAAATACTTGAGTGTTAAGCATAAATAGGTTTGAAGTATCTGCATGAAAATCATATGAGCAAGAGTAACAGTGAATGTTGGATACAGTTTTAGCCATGGATGCCTCTAAGCACAACTACAATCTCTTATTCTGAATTTTGACAATTGCAAGCCAGGCCTATTTATATTTTCAGAGAGAAAATGAAGATGTCTGTTGATGTTTGTCTTATTTTAGAGCATTGCTCTAAAGAAGCAGTATATAAAAGGTTCACGCTGAAAAAGTCAGTCACAATGAATAAATGATTCCATCATCACTGTGGGGAACCTGATTTCTACTGACATTCAACGAACATGTTTTCAGATGATGTGGAAGTATGGGTTAGCAAATTAAACTGTATGGGGACATTCTGCTCCTGTGTGGGTGTGTGTGTGTGTGTGTGTGTGTGTGTGTGTGTGTGTGTGTGTGTGTGTGTGTGTGTGTGTGTGTGTGTGTGTGTGTGTGTGTGTGTGTGTGTCTCAGATAAAACAAATCGTACCTGCAGTGGCCCAGGGACACGCCAACCATAATTGTGCAAGTGGCATTTTAGAAATACTCACACAACAGGGGTCAATTTCTCTTCAGGTCACTGAGAATGACATCATCAAACTACCATTAACTCTGCAAACAATCTGAGACCGACTGTGTCTGTACTGACAATGAATACCTTCAAAACAAACAGCGAGCTGCGGGCTTTGCCCTCAATCTAAAACCATAACCTCAGAGTGAATAACAGAGATATATCCATCCAGAAAGAACGGACCAAGGCTGAGGAGAGGAGGACTAAAACTGACATGGCAAACAAATCTGAGCAACCGCTTCACCCTCACCGCACTTTCAAGCAGGCATCCGCCTTAGCTCTACATCTATCTGCCAGTATTTCGGTATCTCCTCCAGAGCCATTCCTATGCCTGATATAGTGACACAAAGTCCTTTGTTTCTTTTCCTCTTATTAAGACGTCCTGCGCTTCATCTAAATAACCCGTTAAGTGCCTTCCTCAATGTGGGATACGAGTTTTTCACCACGCCTGGTGAATACGATCCACGCAGCTTGGCCTTGTTTTAAGATGTGAGCTCAAAAGAGCAACATGCGTATTGACATACAAACATGAGGAGAGCTTCCAGATGCAGTCCACTGTTTTTCTGTAAAAATAGCTTGCAGTCTTTATGTTTAATAATTAATGTGGTCTATGCAATACAAAGTGGGCAACATGCAGACTGCACTCCTCTACCCTCTGTCTCATTCTCTAGCTCCCCTGATAGACACAATACACATGACTGGACTTACTTTTGTGTATTTTAAGCATTAGCACTTGAGCTGTATTCTATTATGTTAATCATAATGAAATAATGATAATCATAATTTTAGCTTCCAAAGCGGCTGCAACAAAAGCGACAAGAGACCATAAAAAGAAGATTAAAACAGCAATTAATATCAGTAATAATAGCCTTATAACCCTCCCATGATCACCTCGTCTTGTTTATCATGTCTCTGCTTTGCAATTGTATTTAGATTTAACAAATTTAAGGCCAATTAATATTTTCTCATGAAAGATTAATGAAGTAAAAGTTGATATTAAATCTTGTTGTACACAACACATTTAAAAGAAAAAAGCATTAAAACATAATTACAACAATATATAAAAAACATCCCGCAACAGCCCTAAATTCAAAATTTTACCCTGACCTACTTGCATAGGTCAAAGATCAAAGCTATTGCTCTGACCTACTTACATATATCAAAGCACAAGCTTTGATCTATGGTCTTACCCACACTGGCCTTCTCCCTCGTCTTTCTATCTTATCCGGTTCCTGAGAGTACAAAAGTTGAAATTTGACCTTCACCTAGTTTTCTCAAGGTTATCATCTCATTTTCATCCTCTTTGCTGCCCGAGTAATGTGCTTTTTGTTTCATCTTCCTATCTGCAACAGTTGCGGAGGTATTTGGTGGACTAATGGATGAAAACACGAACACTGACAATTACAATACATCACTGCTTTGAAGCGGGATGTAACAACATAAACCCACTAAGAGGGCTGTTATGCTACAAGAGTGTAATCTGCAAAACTAATAATCTGCTTAGTTGTGAAAATTTGCTAGTTTTGTCAATTTAGTTTAAATATGGGCATTACTGATAGTAACAGAAGAATGTGTTCTATGACATAATCATTGTTCAGGCCAAAGTGTAAATGAAAAAGGCACCTATTGATGGTAATGGGTGAACAAAATCTTAATGATTCACCCACCCCTTCTTGCCCTATCGAGCCCATGCTGTTTTTCTGTGCTGTTTTTACAAGAAACAATCTTATTTGGCATTATGGTGCAATAAATGCACAGAGGCATATCGGAGGTTATGGCAGGAACAGTCACATGATCAATACCCTTCTGACCCTCCTCTCCTTGCCCCTTCCACCACTTTTCTTTCTTTCTCCTCTTGCCACCTTTACTCCTAATCAATTAACTTCCCCAAGTAAATAGATCTGTCCCCATGCACACAGCTCCCTCCTGTAACTGGATAGGCCTCCTCCTCCTGCCTCTCCTCTTTGTACCATCCAAGACAGGGAGAGAAACCAGACACCTGGCAGGACGTTACTGTTAGCTCTATTCCATTGTGCGTCAAGGCAAGAAGGCTAAAAAAAGGCCAATGACATCATCTGTGCAGTCTTTATCCTCATCCTCATTACTGACATCATGACCTTTAAATGGGATCAAACATGGCACAGTCTGTGCAACAATGACTCTGTTGTCTCCTCAGAAACACATAAATGATGCTATGATCCTATTTTTCAAAATGAAGACATTTGGTTGGTATTTGTCTTGATTATTTCCATGTCAATTCTTTTCATAAGAAAAGTATTTCCGGGATAGTGTGTTGTTGTTGAATATATAACATTTATTAGCAATGGAGTATTTTTACTGTTGCTACATTTCCTTCCAGAAAGTTTAATAATATATAATTTATTTTCCTTCTGCAGCTGTTCCACATCTTATGTTGTAACAGCTATTTATGAAAAAACAAATCTTACACATCATCACAGCACAGATTCGCAAACTAGACTACGCTTCTTTTATTTAGACCTTCATCTGAACATCTGGAGTGCCCAGCTGAGCTGCCCATGCAATGGTCCAAATGTGTCCTTCTCAATTTACAGTGGAATGTAGACTTACTCTACTCTTAGAATTAGCTGAAAAACAAGCAGATGCCCACTATAGTTGTACTAAATTTAAAATACATATATATTTTATTCTAAAACTGCAATGTGTGAAATGTTGGGTGAGAAGACATTTTATTAACATTATACAAAAATACACAGCTCAATGTTTTGCACAGGAAAAGTCAAACTGAGCCCTCCTTCCAATTATCTTGCTCACTCAATAAACCAGGTGACTACAAGGAAATTCCCACAGGTCCTTGAACATAAAATTGTTCATTCTTCCACCACCACAGTCACTGAGAGAGGAGATACAGAGAGGACCAATCTATATCTTCCGTGACCCTCCACATCATGTCGTTATACTTGCTAATCAGATTTTGAGACAACAAGTGAAAGGATGGCCTCTCTGGGCCGTTTGCTTCACAAATGGATCTGCTTAATATGGGAGATTAATAGACTACTATCTAATCTTCTCTGTGATTGAAGCTGTGATCTGGTTACTGAGAAACATGATGGATGTTGAGGCAGCGGCACAAAAGAGTCATATTAAGCCTTTCAAAACAGGACGCAAGCTTTCTTTGCAAGTTGCTGACTGCCTTTATACAATGCAGAGCAGCGATCACAATGATGAAGATGTCTGCGGGGCAGTCAGATTATTAGCAGCGGTGTGCAAAATGACTTCTTTGAGCTCCCAGCAGTGTCAAATTAAAATCTGAATTAATTTTCAGCGGTGTGAAAAAAATAATTACACTTCTCTTGAGCATTTCATGTGACGTTTGTCCCACTGTGATTTTTCAATAGCTTTTTATTACAGTATGAAAAAAAACAAATAATATAATAAATATAGTTTAATTGGAACAAAATTTTTCTTCTTGTCTTTGTGATCAATTTAAAACTGTAATGCAATTACCTGACTTTCAGTTAGCACAATATGTTGCTTAAAAAAACACGTGCATCAGGTTATTCTTTAAAACCAAAGCTACTAAAAATATAGAACAAAATGACTACTACTTTGCAATAAACAAAATATATAATTATAACAGATATTGACATTTGGGCTGAAATAAAGGGTTTAAGTTTTGGTTTTTGGGTTGCTAATAATTCCGTGATACTGCTGACTTGTTCTCATGGCTGAATCATTTTCTGTTGCTTGAAGAAAGGTGAGTAACAGCAGTGTGAAACCATGTGTAAATCACAGAGAAAAAGCTGTAGTGCCCGATAGGGTCTTATTAGTCGCTACAGAACCATAATGACTGATGCCTCACGGGCAAACTAATTATCAGGTACTTAACAGTCCAGATCAGCAATACATCTGCCCTGGACCAAGGAGAGACACGCTGTCGCTTGTATCACCTCTTCCATGTTTCTCTTTTTACCGTATTGTCAATCTCTTCTTTTTTTCCTCTTTATTCCTGTCTCTCTTCCTTCCTAAGAATGTTGTTTTCATTTTACCATCATTGCTTCTTTTCCCCTTTTTTGCTGTTCTCTCAGGGAACCAGCTGGGAAACTGGCCTTGGGATACAAGGTAGGAGCATAAAACCATATGCTAGATATTATCATGGAAGGTGTGTTTTTCCGTGTGTCTGTGTGTCTGCATGTGTGAAAAGAAAGCAGGGGGAAGGGTCTGATTTTCTTTTTGAAATGTACTACAGTGTAATAGTTAAGTAGGACATTTATCTGGCAGTGGTTTATCTTCCCCTGTTGTGCTTGTGTGTGAGTTCCTGAGTTCCCTCTATCCCACAGCTAAATGCATTCAATGCAGACAATTTTTGCTCCCCATAACACACACACACACACACACACACACACACACACACACACACACACACACACACACACACACACACACACACACACACACACACACACACACACACACACACACACACACACACACACACTACAAACTGTACAAGCTGACTGCTGAGAGGGAGCTGCTAGAGACACTGACACAGCTTGCTCATTAGACAGTTTCTTCTTGGATTGAGGCCAAATATCTGCAGGTCATAAACTCACTGATGTAACAGGCAATGCAACTCACTGATGTTGAGAAGTGTTCATAAGCTACACATCTTTTCTTCGGACTTTTATCACTATTTATTATACTCATTACATTTTTCTCCATCAATATGAAGAAAGACACGCGGATGTGCGATGCTGTCGACAAAACATGGACCTCTACCCACTGCAGGCCTGTCGTTTGACTGTACATTGTTATACAAGTCCTGGTAACAGCTTTTAAAAGAAACTTAAATAATTTAGGCAACCACTTTTTGTCCTTGATTTGAGATGTCCAGCTCCCTTGTAGTGTAATTTTTTTCACAGTTGGAGGCTATAAAGAGGTAAGCGCCTCCTTCAGTATACATCCCTACATGGACATAGCCCTAAACTACTAAGAAGATTTGCTAATGTGGCTCCAAAGACCAGATCCTTCACTGGCTTCCCACTGGTGAAAACTGACATTGTCTTTGTTTAATTGAATAAACGGGGTACAACCCTGGTCCGTGTCCACCACTTGTTTTCTGGTTTGGAGAGAGTTTACTTTGCTTAGTATTGCTAGAGACACGTAAGTCCTGCACATGTCCATCCAGGTAGTTACTCCACCTCAGTTTTTGTGTGCATTCAGCAAATTAGCTACATATTTAATGGTGAGCTTTTGAGATGCTTGTAGGTAAACTTTGCAATCTCTGACAGAACCAGTTTTTTAACTAAGTTAATGTAATCATATCACATTAACATGAAAGATACGAAGGAGATATTAATTGTCTTTTTTAACACTTGGCAATGGAGTGAATGAGGAAATTCTCTCTACTTTCAATACTGATTGTCAGTCAACAATTCAAATACAGTATTTGCAATCTTACAGTTTAATACACAGGCTATTATTAAAATAATTTCTCAGTGTTTTTTGTTTTCAATATTTAAATGTGTCCTTAGTAACTCTTGAGGAAACTGGAATAATTTCTGTGGCATTTTAGGACGCATCCTATGCAGTGTCCTTCTCACTGTGCACCACCCTGTTCGCATGCACACATTTTTACCCCCTCAGGGTGAGAATAAAGAGGCAGGCTCCATCTCTCATTAACCTACTGGTTGAATAAATCAAAGTTCAGGGCAGAGGGGAGAACCTTAGCACCAGCTATTCAGATAAGAACACCCCACACAAGCTCATAGCCTACAGCTCAGTGATATATGGATCTGTAGAGGCTAATAGCAAAGTATTGACAGGGAAATGGTGTGCTTATTCTGCTGTTTCCTGCTGGGGAGGGGTCCCAAAAGCAGATGGGACACACTTTAGGGAGAGGGGAAGAAGAGGAGGGGGTGAGAGGATGAGCTAGAACTATACTGGGAGAATTAAAGTCTTTATTGCTTTATCTCAGCTAATTAGTCCATTATTTTGGTCTCAGTTTCCTTCTTGTTTAAACAACCACTTTTGTGTATTTTTTCTATTTTTTCTTGATAGTTTCAAATATATTTATAGTTTTAGTTTTGTATTTTAATTTTGTATTTTAATTATTCATTAATTTAATTATTTTAATCTAGCCCAATCTTGTGTTATTATATGTTATTATGTTTAGAACAGTATGCAGGGCAATAACAATTGGTTTCCATGGAAGTGTTTAAAAAATATTTTCAGTTGATTCAATCAGTAGAACCTGTAATAAACATGTGATACAATAACGTGCATTGAACAAAGAGAGATGATTTGATATACCTAAAAGCTTGACAACACTTCTACTCATGTTACTGCTTTTCATGTTCCTCTTCTTCTAAGTCTTGGTCTGTATAGATCTACTTCAAAGAAGCCATAGCGCCACCTGTTGGATCAAAATCTGAACACACTGCACTTAAGTCAAAAATATTCAATGTATTATCTTCTCTCTTTTTATTTTGCTATGATGTCATTACTAGCCAATGGCTGATATCATAAATAGCTGATTATCAGACAAATAGTTTATCAGGTCATATACTCATGAATCCCTGGTGGTTTCACAGGATAATATTTTGCATGTAAACATTTGATATGATTGTCAGATCTGAGGTTAGGACATGAAAGAAGGCTGTATGTTTGTAAAAGCATGAGCTACCAAATTTCTCATGAGCTTAGAAAGCCAGGAGCCTTTGCCTTTTAGCCATTCTCTTAATTCTATCTGACTTTCCATGTCAATCCAATGGACACATTTCTCCATGCCTACCCACAGCTTTGCAAAAATGCAAAATACACAGGCTGCAGTCAGCAATACTCTCCTTTGACAAGAAGCAATGAATCAAGGTGTAGGTTGTGCTCCCATTGGTGAAGTCTTTAATGTCGGAGTCAGTAGGTTATCGCCGTGGGCCCGGCACCTTGTTCTAAGTGCCTGCTCTATCAAGAGCAACCAATTCCTCCATTGATGCTGGAGAAGGGCCCTAATGGCAACACTCCATCAACCTCAGAGAAGATGTACAGAAAAACTGCTACCTACGATATCAGATTAAAATTTTGATGCTGTTACTGGACCACCAGGGATAATTTGGATAAAAGTTGTATGGCTGTAAGTATTAAGGATCTGGAATTACTGGTTGACTTTCACAGAAACAGTTTCAACAATGCAGAATTTGTTTGATCTCCCTACCTATATATTTGAATAAGCTCACTTGAAAGTCTCACGCTCTCACCAAACTCCACCTACTACCTGTCAATCAAGCACCCAACCAATCACAGCACATCTGCCAGAAGGAATCACGTGAACAATATGGTGTAAGGCATCTGCTATGTTAGGAGAAGAAATAACTATACATGGACTTCCCAGTTTTTAGAGTGTCATAACTGTTCCAACAATTTTTATGTATGGTTTGCGTTTGGAATGGGATAATTGATGTAGTATCCAAAATGCTCTCCGGGAATATGACAAAAACGCTCTTTAAGTCATACAGTTTTCTTCATGTAGTCAGCTAACAGAACAATCACTTCTCTAAAATTTCTTTTCCACTTGCTCTTTTGACAGGTGCCCTTTCCTTTGATGTTAGCTCCTTTCCCAATCTCACCATTAGTCAGCTTTCTTTCTGCAGTTAGCCTGCTAACATTCACCTATGGCTTTGCAATGCCCGCCAAGGGCAATCCATGATTTGCCAACACAAAGTTATTACGTCACCACGTTGAATTTTGACTACGTTGGGTGCACTAGGTTTATAATACCAATACATTTGTTTTCATATGTTTGGTATGAAGTCTGATACTATTGTTTTATCATGGAATTTCCATGGGTTCCCTCTAGTATACATATAAAGGTTTTACTGTCCAAGAGTCTTAATGTAAGTCAAGCAAGGACAAGCTTTGTTTGGATAGATCTACACAATTACCAGGAAGCAGACATGCTGATTTGTGTTAGGAAGAATGACTGAACGAATAAATGAACGAAAGAATGAATGAATGAATGAATGAATGAATGAATGAACGAATGAATGAATGATGAATGATGAATGAATGAATGAAATGACAGTAGCATTCAAGTTTTCCTTACACAAACACATGTAATAAGTTCCATGTCTTACGTTGAACAAACATGACAGCTGATTGCTGTTAAATTTTATCTATATTCTGAATTTGCTGTTTTGAGCTTGTTTCATCCATGAGAGAAAAACGCACTGAAATCTTATACTATAGTCAGTTCTAAAAACTAAATATGTAACTGCATCAATGAGCACTGATGACAAACCACCATTCTACCCTGACAAATTCCTTCTCATCCCTAAAGGATACAACGTAGGGCCATCTTTACAACTAGGTATCAAACTCCATTCCAGGCCTGTCTATGACCATGATTACACACTTGACATCTTTATAGCTCCCTGGCAGAAATCCACTTCGAACACAACTAGAGAGAGAAATACAGAATGCCAAAGTGGTCCCACAATTTTGTGTGGGACATCAGAGTTTTGTGTTGAAATAATTAGCCTGTTTAGCTGCCATCTGGGCTCTGGTTGCTGGCGTGTGGCATGAGCCAGGTGCTTCATGGGTAATACCACAGAGAGTCATACAGCAGATGTTCATGGGTAGAACTGGTCACATTGGTGCAGATCTGGAATCAGTTAACTTCTATGCAATGTGAGATAAAACCACAGAAAGGAACAAAGACAAGACAGATTTGAGGACAGTTTTTTAAAGCATGCATATCAAAACGCTTTGAAGCAATGACTATATTGAAGTCTGTGTGGAAAAAAATAAAAACTTAATGATACTGTTAAGAATAACTTAGCAACTTCACACTTTAACCCAGAAAAAAAATCTATGAAATTGCTTTCTGCTTAGAACTGAAATGGAGATAAGCTAACTCCCGCCCAATATAAAACACAATCCAAACAAAACAAACCTTATCTTTGTAAGCAGGTTCCATTTAATGACTGCATTGCCCACTGCAAAGCTCAAAATTTGAGGAGGAATAAACATTTTTTGAGCAGTTCAGTAGGCCAGTAACTTGATAAGGCCCCTGGATTTACTCGATGAGGAAGAAAGTTCCTGAGCAAGCAGCAGGCATGTGGTTGTTGTTCCCAGAGGGCTGGGAAACCATATCTATGCTGGAGGAGCATCCTCTTTGGTAAGCACTTCTTATCCAGGCCATCACTGCAGGCCGATAGCAGCAGGGTAATATCCAGTAACTGCAGCTTTATGTGCGATCCAATACTTGGATCAATCCCTGGGATGGGGGGATTGCCATTAACCCCTGAGATCTCTCTCTCTCTCTTTCTCTTTTGTTTTCTCTTTTTCTCTCGTCTTCTCAATCTGTTTCTCTTTTGATACGGCAGAAGAAATCTTGAAATCATTTTGAGAAGGGAAAAATTGCTCTTTATGTTGCTGTGTTGCAGGAGAAGTATTACACTTCTTCTAATTTTACTCAAAATTGCAAAGAGACAAAAAACAAGAACATTTTCAGTATGGCTGATAAGCTGGAATTTCAGTTTTTCACCCCAACTTTTCAGTAATTTAAAGGTTCAAAAGAATAACATGAATCCTGGCTGGGTTTCAAGGACTATACTTAAGTTTGAATACATTAGCTGTTAAGGTGCATGCATTCTGTTTGTTGATATGAATTTCAGTACGGGCATGTACACATGTTTTTGAATGTCCATGTGTGAAGAGAAAGTTAGAAAGACAGTTCTGAAAAGGGATGGAGCAAGGGATGGAGTACTAGGAGTTTCAGACTTTGTCTGAAACTCCTAGTACTTTCAGGAGTATTGCACCATATTTTGTCCCATGTGACCAAGCAGGAGAAAGTTAGACTGAATCAAAGATGTATTTCTCTTGGTGTTTTGGTAAATCCAAAAGGACAAATAGTCACTGATATTAGTCTAACATA
This sequence comes from Antennarius maculatus, assembly GCA_013358685.1. Taxonomy (NCBI): domain Eukaryota; kingdom Metazoa; phylum Chordata; class Actinopteri; order Lophiiformes; family Antennariidae; genus Antennarius; species Antennarius maculatus. The sequence goes on from CM023606.1 coordinate 16,450,496, forward strand.
GACTTCGAATCTCACATAAAAAATAGTTACTGATGCCAAAATACAATACAAATTATGCAGAGATGCCATTCTCATTAGAATGTAATACAATAAATAAATATCACTGCAGACATAAGTTTAAAAGAATGTATCCAAATAATTTAAGGTAGTTATTATATTTAAATGTTTGATTGAAAAAATTTCCCATCACTCCAGTATTATTCAGATTGGTCTAAAGCAAGAGAAGAATCAGTGTGGAGGATACACTTACTATCAGGCTTCCACATATTCAGTCTGTAAATGATTAAACTAGACAATCAGTTTATTGTCACCAGTGGAAACGAGGATTTATAAACAAACAAATGAGTTAAATCAGAAAATGTCAATCTTTTTTATGTATGATCAAAACTTTGCATCAAGTATTTGATGGTATAGTTGATCATCAAATCACACTTATATTCCTACAGCCTAAAATGATTTTTTTATTATTTACGTAGTTCAAATTAATAAAACTTAAAAAAACAACTGGCTGACCAAAATGAATGCTTTCATGCGGCTAAAAAAAAGGATTGTTTTTTTTAGACGAAATAAACAAAACATTTAATTAGTTTTTAGAGCAGTGCACTTGAAAATTTATTTACAGTGAAATGCAGTTTAAGCTCAACTCGAAGTCTGAGAAGTTTCACTTACCTGGAGTATAGCTTATTCTAGGAGGGTCAGGACCCCAGGCTTGAATGCGGGTGTAGAACAGGAAGGTCAAACATGTTCCCCTTCCTTTTCCGTGCAAACACCAGAGGCCACCGGGCAGCTAACTGTGCTTGACTGCACAACAGTAACAAGCACAAGTGCAACAGAGCCATCGTGATAAACTGATGAGTGGTCTACCAGAGGGGCTGGTTGGTCAGTCCCGGCAGCAGAGACAAGTGGACAGGCACACAGGAAGAAGGGCTGAGCCGGAGTGGGGTCTGCTGGAAGGCTTTTTCGCCTCTCCTTCCCTGAATGAAAGCAATCCCTATGAGTGAATGGGTAATGAGAGACTGGCTCCTGAGATTTTAGCTTTCTTAATCATGTTCATAATTAATTCAAGAACATTGATAATTTCATTACATTCTTTTTGTCTTATCAATAAATGATGTGCCTGCACTTTTGGTCTTGTGTATACGAGAGAGAGGGAGGGAGAGAGTGGGACAAGATAAGTAATACTGCACTAAAAGCACAGGAGATGGAAAATGATACAAACAGGGAAGTGGTAATTATAATCTTTGACCAAGCCACTGGCAGCACAATATGAAGTCAAGTGGCCACAAATAATTAATAAGGCCTCCTGGTGTGTGTGTGTGTGTGTGTGTGTGTGTGTGTGTGTGTGTGTGTGTGTGTGTGTGTGTGTGTGTGTGTGTGTGTGTGTGTGTGTGTGTGTAGTAAGGGTTCGGAGTTGAGGGGGAGGGTGACAAATGTCATCAAATATAATTTCATCAGCACTGAGTATTTTTTAAAAAAAAAAATCATGATACAACCGTTACACATTATTGTGTTTCCACAACGTTGTGTTACATACACAGTTCACAGCTAATACACTTACCTTTAATCCTCACCTTTAGACAGAGGATGAGGAGGATGCCTGTCTTGAGATCCAATAAGGTGTCAGGTTTCAGCGGCAGTAGTGCACCGAGGACCCACTCTCCTCCTTCCCCTCTCTTCTCTTCATGTGCTCTCTGCTAGGTCAAGGATGGAAAAACACAACTCACTTTACGTCTCACTGTGGCATGTAGTTTTGAGCTGTTTTGCAACTGGAATAATTAGATAATGCATTTTTAATAGTTTCTCTGCAGACTGTTCAATAACCCTTCACCTTTGTGGATACTGTTATAGATTCTGAGCTTTATCAATCGAACTTTCTGCTAAAAACTGAGCTGAAAATAGAATGAGAAGGAGTGCATAGAGAGGAGAAAGGAAGTAATAGATACCGCCTGTTTCCTAAAAATACTGTAATGATGATTGAGTCTAAGCTCTGAATCACTGCCTGTTCTTTGTGTTCCAAACCATGACAAGCAGAGGAATACTTTTGTCTGTCAAAAATGTAATCAGTTCCAAGAATAGTGGAGATGTTTATCCTGATCGGACAGCCCTGATACATACATAGGCATTCATTCAGGTATTTGAAATAGTATTTCAATGGGAGTTATTGGACTTTCTTGTGAAACATTACAGCATTTATTTTTACCTGAAGGCACTGTGTCACCTGGATTTTACTTGTGCTTGAAGACAGTTGGTTCGGAGAATTTTGGATTATAATTGGGATAATTTGATAATAACAGATTACTTGAATTTTGGTCACTCTGCACTGGATTTCCAGCTTGTGACACACTATATAATAGATTACCAAAGCTATTTGAGGCATTACAGATTCATGTACTTTATGTCCTATTTATTTCCTATGTGCCATAGGCCCCCTGTCTTGAGATATGACCAGCAGAACACAAGAAACCTTTAATAAAATAAAAAAGTAAAGAGGTGAAAATAGAGATTTACTACTGGACACTTTGACAGTGAACTTGATATAAGGTGTTCATAACAGGTTTTGCATTTTATTCCTGGTCCCCTCATACACATTTTAATCATATTTTATGTGATCTATGTATGCAGAACTCATCCCCTCTCTGTCACCCAACCTCTACAATACGTCCCTGTTAAACAGATTGCTACAATACTTGTAATGATGGTCCTTCCCAGCTGTGCTACAGGAGAGGGGAAGGGAGCAGCAGGCTATAGTATTACCATAATACCCACTCCCCCTTCTCCACTGTCCCAAGGGCCCATGTGGGTCTGCATGGGGATGTGGGGTAACTCTGCTGTGGAGGGGACGCAACTGGCTGCCGGTCCTGCAGGCTGTGTGGATGTGCATGTGAGTGTGTGCATGTGTGTGACAGGGCTGAACTTGCCTTTGGGCAATGTAATAAAAGCACCACACACTGCTGGTAGTGATGGTGGCACTGCTGCTGTAGCTGCAGAGGAAGGGATAAATATAAACCGGGCCCGCATCAAGGAGACGGCCCTCCAGTCACAGCCTGACTTACATCCTAATAATTAGGCCCCTTTCCAATAAAACAAGGATTTGTAGCCATGCATCTATTTCACTTGTGTTTGCGACTGCAGTGGGAGGGATGCATGTTCTGCAATCTCTGCAAATAGCTAAAGCTTCCAAAGGCTTTTAGGCTCAACAGCACTAAAAAGTGATCAGTGACATTTACTGATTTTACATCCTGAAGTTTAAACTTCAGAGAAATTCTTTTTATATTGTAAGATTTGTGTATTTGTATATTTACTTCTTTCCAAATATTACAAGAAAGTACTGATAGGCACTTTCCAGTTCACTCATTGGAGGCATTTTCCCATTTCTTTGAATTTCCACTCAAACACACACGCACACACGCACACACGCACACGCACACACACACACACACACACACACACACACACACACACACACACACACACACACACACACACACGCACACACAGTCCGGTCTGTGATAGTGGCTAATCAATAGATGTGGTCTGCAGGTTACCATTGAATGTTATCTTAAACCTCCTAACGTGTACCAATCCTTTTACTCTGACTGTTATTCCACATTACTTCATTCTCTGCATTTTATTCTCTCTTTTTGTCACATTTGAAATTTACCATTGGATTTCCATTATTTATTCAGTTATAGAATGTGGGTTCAGTTCAGATCAGTTCAGATCATTTTATTACAAATATATATTAAAAGCATTACAAATTCGTTCACATACAATAGGTGGCAATGCATATTTGTAAATGGGACACCCTTGAAGCAGCATTTGGCTTATGTATGGAGCCCACAACAATAAACAATATTTAAAACAAACATTCAGTGCTTACCTAACCAGTACCTACCTAAGCTTACCTACCGACTAAAACATACCTATCTTCCCTACATACATTTTAATTGCCTACTTTACTTTAGCTATCATGTGTATCCTATGTAATTTATAAAAGTACACATTTTGTTGCAAAACATGAACTACATTTTTTTTTTTAATTCCTAAGTTAATACTGTGACTTATGAATGGTCGAAGTATTAATTTTGACCATTCAAAGTTAATACTTTGAATTGTCAAAGCATCACCTCGACCTTTCAAACCTACTGGTCAAAGCAACAGCTACTGTTTATTATAGTTTCCTAAGAGCTCCGTTTTTAATTTCTTTTTAAAAATGAACACGATGATGCAGCTTTAATGTCCGTGTTCAGCTCATTCCAAACCTGTGGGCCTTTACACGACACACCAAAGCTTGTGCACTTTAGTTTTCTCATTTTTCCCTTCAAGAGGGTTTTACGTCTGGTGGTGTGGGAATGAGCAGGTGTAGAGACAGGAATGAGCTGAGCCAGTCTGTCCTCAGGTCGATTAACTGCAATGTACATCATGGGTGATTATTTTTAAACACTCACACCATGTATTTCATTCATTACTTACATTAAACCAAACTACTGTTGCTTCTATGAATTTTACTTTAACTTGAATGATACATTAACTTGCTTGGCATGATAGTAAAGATAGCTATTGTTTCCTCCCTTATATATTACAATATGTGCTTACACATTTCATATATTTTTCCCTTCCTATCATATTGTTAGGTGATGGTTTAAAAAAAGCACTGTGGGAAGAGAGTAGTAGATGGAGCATTGGAGGAAGACAGACAGAGTAGCTGGGTGGGTTGACAGTCCAGGCAGGGGGTATCAGGCTAATTAAAGCAAGCATTTGTCAGAGATTAAGCCTTAAACAGAAAAGGTCATCTGAGCACCAGAGCGCACTGTTTCGCTGTTGTGCTCTTAGGGCAGTCTAAACCTTTCCAGGCTAAATGGTAAAGATGCTATTTGCCAGGGATGGGGGAGGGGATCCAGATCCTGATCAGTTGTAAGAGTGACACTCGGGTCATTGGTTCTTCACTGTCCATTACACAGGCTGGTCAAAGCTGGCAATCCGTGTCATTTAGGGATGAAAAATAAGTGCTTGAGCAAGATCAATAGATGCAGTCCTCTGAACCAGCTGTGATTAATTGACTGTCACCAATTAATGACCGGCTTGTTGCAACGCAATGTGTCTTCGAGGGACAATGGGACTTGTTGGAAAACGGGTAGTTCCTTCATCTCAGTTTATTTGTTATTCTTGAGTGCGTTTTCCCCAAAAGAACTCAGGAGTTCAACAACGACTTCACGTAGAATTTGCAAATTTACTATGGCACACTAGAAAGTCTCACTGACAGCGTTGTGCGTGCTAGGTGCTCTTTGAAGTTGCTAAAAATATTGAGATGAATATGGACCTGAATACTGCAAACACATCTACATCTTTTTTTTAGTTCAATTTGAGAGTTGCTAAAAATATTTGAATATTTCCTTGTTTGCACGCTTGTGCTTTGTTTGCATATACCTGTATAAATTTAAATAAATTACACTAGATTTGATAAAAAGTGACATTATTTAACTCAATATATGTTACTTAAACTTAACTGAATATTTTTTCTTGTATATATGAACGTCAAACATCTTCATAAACCCTTTTATGTCTATGAAATGAGTGAAAACATGCTGTGGTTTGTGATCAATTCACATTCTGTTGAAAACAATCAAGTACATGTTCTCAAACTGGGATCAGTATACAAGCTTTTTGCAGTCAGTCAATTCTAATCACATTAGACCCTGAGAAGATGCCCTGGTTTGTGACACAGTGAATCGGTTCAGATATGAATGATGGCTCTTGAGTCTTAAACTGTGCTGTGTGTCATTTAAAATATTAGTGGTTCAAATTATGTTAATTATACTTGGTTTCGTTATAAATTTTATCATTTACCTGAGATGAAGGCTAACAAAAATATTGCATTGTAATCTTTATTCAATGAATAAATGTGATGTTGGTATGATCTGTGATTTATTACCTTAACCTACCAACAGAAGCAATAATCATAGCTAACAACATTAAGATATATATATATATTTTTTTTGGGAGCACATTGACCTACAGCAAGGAGCTTACACAAAGAACATTCATATCTGGGTGAGGGGATAAGTTTAATTTACAGAGATCCAATCTATATATTACTTCTTGTACATTTAATACTAATTTTTTTTATTTTTATCACATTATACCTTTAGAACAGCTTGTAAGACATGCTTTTTTTCTTCCTACTTTACCTTTTTCCAGAATATTTTTCAATATAATTTTAGCATCTTTGGATAACTTAAGGACTTTAGGATGACTTTAGGATTAACTTTTCTTTCTCCATCAATTCGGTGTTTATTTTTGCAATGAAAAATGCTGTAGCAAAATGCAATGAAAAATGCATGGTTGTCTGTGAGATGGAAAATGGATGATCAAGTAGAAACACTGACTTGGGGAACTTTTAGACACAAGCCCTGTTTATTTTATGAGATATTTTTATTGACTGGGTTGGAAAAATCAGAAGATGTTTAAGAAGATTTTTATTCAATGTGTCAACTATGTTGCTGATAATAATCTGCAGTAGTAAAGATATATCCCAAACCCCCAATTATTCCATCTCAAAACCAACACTAATGCAGTACACATAAGATTTTAATAAATTAAAACAACTCTCCGTAAGATTGGACTAAATAATCTTTAAATTTACTGTAAGGTCAAGTTTTGACATTCTCACCAACTCAACATCATCAACATTAATCATGTGAAAACTACCTAGTGTTACTATCTGGCTAGCTGAGACAAGTGATCAACAAAGTATCAGCTATAGATACAGATGTTGCTTTCAGGAGTGGGTGGGGAACAAAACAGAGCAGAAACTAACAAATAACAAAAACAAGCAAACAAAAACAATAGAAAGTTAATAAAATGCTTTTTCCATCTTGGGTGTGATGTATTTTTTCAGAGCATGAGTCATAGCAGATTTGTACTGCAATAATTTACCAGGGAAGCTTTTTTTGCCAAGATCAGTTTGTGATTATTGAAATTTTACTTATCTGATTATTCAGATAAGTAAAATTCAGATTCAGATTCAGATTGAATCAGCCAATTTCACGAAAGTGATTACTCATACTTTTAATAGTGATTAAAATGCTGAGTAATCATTTTAACAACTTTTAAACTGTTCTGAAACATTTTATTATATAGATTGTGAAAAGAAGTTAACAAAGATAACAATTGTGCTCATTTTAACTAGATACATGTCGACTACATTTAATAGTTCACTAGCAATTTGTATGTATTGTATGAATCTGTAGGAAACTACAGCGACTGGTCTATTATCTCGATATGTCAGGCAAGTGCAGGCAAATAGGCTAAAGAAACAACCAACAATATTTACCTCTCATAACCATAAAATAACCTCCAGTAAAACAAAACTAGCTCAGAAATCGGCTCAGGTAGAACATGTACAGTATATGTATCCTTACAAGAAGCTATGCCTCAGATGGATGCATTGCTACTTTAAGTAGATTTCACATTTGTGCAATGGTAGCGTTACTATTTTAAGAATGATTGACCTTTTTTTAGTTCATTTGTTACATCAGGCGAAGCGGTGATGCATCGTAATTCAGTGTTTGTGTGTTAGTCTGTCCGTCCACCAAATATCTTCACAACCGTTGCAGATAGAAAGATGAAACAAAAATCACATTACTCAGAAGGCAAAGGGGATGAAAAGGAGATGATGACCTTGACCTTGAGAAAACTAGGTCAAGGTCAAATTTCAACTTTTGTACATTTTTTGCACATATCTGAGGAACCGGATAAGATAGAAAGACGAAACAAAAGGGATTATATTCAGGGAGGCAAGGGGAAAAAAATTAGATCAGAACCTAGACCTTGAAAAACTAGGTCAAGGTCAAATTTTCACTTTCATACCTTTTTAGGTACACATCTCTGAAACCTGATGAGATATAATCACAAAACAAAAAGCAACATTTTCAGGAAGCCAGAGGCACAAAAATGTGTAGGTCAGGGTAAAATTGTCAATTCAGGGGTGTCGCGGGATGTTGCAGTCTCTGAGTGCCGTGATAATACTCAAATAGTGTCCACTGTCAGCAACATTTGTCAGCAACGTATTTCTGAAACTCAGCACAACTTCCTGAAGTGGTCTAATATAAATTTGCTGCTTAAAGAAACCCTTTCTACGACTATAATGTCACGAACAAACGCTTGGGCTGAAACGTGATATTTAACCGAGTTACATGTAGACTGACTAGTTTACTAAGTACACATTACAAGCCGCTTGCCCTCTCTTTGCTGTTTCATTTGACAACGAGAGAACGACATGCGCGAATAAGAGTCTTTAGGGCCTTTGTGGCTTCCGTAGCTCAGAGTTTGGCGCGCGACGGAGCGGGTCCTGCTGGGATACTGTATTTGTATTTCCTCCTCAGCAGCAGCGTGTTTGTGTATTCATTCAAAACATGGATCTGAACTTCCAGACATCTACCCTGTCTCTGACTTTGCCGATTTCATGCCAGATATGTCTTGGAAAGGTAATCTTTGCGTTGTTTTAAAATCGCTAGTGTCTGTTGGAGTTTGAATGTAAAAGTTGTGTTTACACGAGTTAAACTGTCGCTCAGCTGTGCCGCTATTGTCGTTGCATTCCCAGTTTAATGCGACTGAAACTCACGCAGGTGACGTTAGATTCAGATTCTTGAAGTTTACTTTACGTCCAAGTATCTTACTGCCAATATTTAGGAACAGTTGACTCGTGTTTCCACTTGTGCAGGTCAGGCAGCCGGTCATTTGTGCCAACCACCACGTGTTCTGTTCATCCTGCATGGAAATGTGGCTAAAGAAAGCCAGCCAATGTCCCACTTGTAGAGTCCCCATCACGTCAGAAAACCCATGCAGAGAGATAATCGGTACGTATCTACACACACACACACACACACACACACACACACACACACACACACACACACACACACACACACAAATATACACACACACGAGAAGTGTGAGAGTAGAGGTAATGTGAAGCTTCTTCTCTTTTTTACGTTATCCAAACTGCAGGCAAATATGGGCCAAATCATTTGTATTGTTCATATATGACTCAGTTACTGAAGGCCACATGAATTCAAATGTGTTCTGACTCACTTCAAATGCCTACATATTGTGGATGTAAATGATCTACAACCCCATGTGAAAGTGACTTAAATTGAGTATTGTTTGTACAACCCTCCTGAAAAACATGAAATTTGAGTCATTTCACCCTGGTAATGTGTTGTAATGGCAGAATGAATATGTCCAAAACATGCATCCGTGTAGAGCAGAGTAAGACGGCATTAATCTCTAATAAATCTTTGTGTTATACAGCCAAAAATCATATTTTTCAAAATAAAAACCCACACGAAACAAAAGAAAGCTTCAAGGACAAGGCTGACTGTTTTATGAAAGTGCATCACAGTTCCCTGCATACAAAACTTCACACCTTCATCCCGTCTTTGAATAAACTTTTCAGTGAAGCTGATCTTAAAGATTAACTGTCTAATTCATGTTTGCTTTTAATAGAATCCGTCTTATAATTAAACAAATACACTATGCACCCGCAATGAAAGCTGATTCACTTTGAAGAATCGCTTAAAGATGTGTCTTGTTGTCAAATCTGTTTTTCTGTTACCTACCTGTCATGCATTTACAGGAGGCACAAATGAGACTGATCACAGCGATTTTCCATCCATGCGAAAATGTCTTAGAAAAACCAGAGGGGAACTAGTTTTGCGAGAGTATGAGGTATGGGGTCAACATATATTGTGTTTTCATCTTTATCATCATAAAACATAAACACAGACTATATGGTGAACACAGTTAGTATGACTTTCAATTCCAGCACCATCACTGAAAGCTTTTTAAGAATGATGCTTTTATTTGTTACAGTAGTATGTGGATAATTTAGAACATTGAATTTTTTTGTACCTAATCCATTAAAGAATTAGCTGACATATTTCCATTGAACAGTATCAATGGCAGTTAAATCTTGTTTCCTATTATAGCCTAGTGTCTAGCTTTCAAATACCAAAAAGGACAACAAGAACAGTGATGGTGGTTCTCACAAATGATGATATGATGCTCCTCTCCAATCCAACAGGAGGAAATTGAAGGACTCATCAGAGAGAACGAAGACTTGAAAATAAAAAATCAAAGTCTTGAGTCACAGCTGAAGTCTGCTTTGGATCCCTGCAGCATTAATGTGGTGGAAACGGATGACAAAAAAGTTGACTCTTATACCCTGGAAGACTGGACAAACAAGCTGCAAGCAGCGACAGATGTTTGTGATAAATTGAAGCTGGACATGGACAGGCTCAAAGAGGTACACAAATTTATACTGTGAATTTTTAAGTAATGTAAAAGTGCAAAGATGGTATTTATTCTCTGTCATCAGTGTATTTAAGTTACTATCAGACAAACAAGTGCTAAAAAATGTACTCCTTATGAAATATTATACTATGACATAACGCAGCAAAAAAAAATAAATTAACTTGCGTGTAGTTTTCCTCCTCATTCATTGTTTTACATTCTGAACACAAGGCAAAGTGTTAGAATGACATACATAAACTAGAACAGCTGTTCAATGCATGCCTTTGCCAAGGCTGAACAATCTTACAATTGACTGTTTAACTAAACCTATTTCATATTGTTGAAAAATTCTTTGATCCGACCCTCCAGTTCAAATCTGCACCAGAGTTCTTGTCTAACTCAAGAGCCCATCCTTCATTGACGTTGTGTAGAAATAAATTAATAATTTCTATGTAATATGCTAAAATGTCAAAACAAATGACAATGTTCAAGAAAGTTCATCAATTCAGTACTTGATGCATATTTTTTATTAACAATCACACCAACTTACCAACCAGCAAACTGGAGAGTCTATTAAACAAAGCTGCAGAAAACTACCTGGATCAACACTCTTGTCAGGATCTGCCTCAAAATCCAGTCAGTCTTTTCGTATTTCCAGCAACACCTCTAATGATTTTCAGTGATATCTATTGAGAACTTCGTGAGACATTCTACTAACAGACAAATTGTGATGGAAACATAACATCCTTTCCAATTGAAATATACATCTTTCAGCAGAAAGGCTGGTTAATGAAGAGCATCGTTGATAATTCTATATTTGTATCATAACTTGTTATTTTGCTACTTGTGGAATAATGCGTACATTCTGCAAATGTGTATCCTCAGACAAATAAGGCATTGCGATCTCAAAATGTTGACCTTGTCCAGGAGAATATGAGATTGAAAGCAGAAGTGGCAAACAGATCACCACAGAAGTAAGTATCTCTCTTGTGTTAAAGCTTCATAAGTACAACTTTCTAAGTCACTGTATGAATAACTTCACCTATGTATTTGCTCTGTCAAGCCACTAACAAACAAACAACAGTTTTAAAGACAATAATCTGTCTCCAGGTTTGGCCGGTACACAGTGGCGGCACTGGAGGCTAAAATCCAGCAATATGAGCGTGATGCAGACCACTTGAAGAGAGCTCTGGAGCGCAGTGACCAGTACATTGAAGAACTGGAGTCTCGGGTTGGAGGCCCTGAGAACAGACATCCTGCAGTGCATGATGGGTGTAGGAACAGTAAAGCTGGATCAGAAGCTCTTACTCAGCAACAGAAGATCAACATGATGATAAGAAGCTTGAGTGACAATGAGAGGGGCTCAATCTGCAGTAATCCAGAAGCTGAATATCAATTTTTTTCTAGAAATCACAGTTTCATATGTTTGCCGTCTACAGAGCACAAAGATGTTAGTAAGAATCTGGCAGAGGACTTTAAAGCCATCTCCTCTGAGGCTTTGCCAACCACACCATCCTCTGCTTTCCAGTCCCTGACTCTGAGGAGCCCTGGTGTGCGAGGAAAGAAAGCTGCATTCAAACCGATGTCTTACTTGAGAAAGCTAAATTTTGAAGAATTTCCTAGTCCGAGTAAAAGTCTGATGGAGAACCATTTCAGCAGCCTCGACAAATTCCATAAAGACTTTCCTCTAAGCTCTGATGTTGAACCATCAAAGTCTGTTTTGTGGGGAGGTTGGCAAAGAATTAAATCTGGTGAACCAAGTCCGAGTAAAGAAAGCTCAGTTAAAGGAGCCACATGTGCCAATTTTGTAAGCGATGAGCCTGGAAGTTCTCACATGTCCAGCGAGGCTTCTATGGATGCAGCTTATCTGGACAAAATCTCAGAGTTGGACTCGATGCTGGATGGCGAGAGTTCCAGTAGCAGAGAGTCGCAGCTGTCCTTGGCTGCCTCCACTCCTGTGGACTTGGATGACACTCTTGTCCCGGAACAACCCAGCCAGGATGTCTCTTCAAGCCACGCACCATGTGACGACACAGACGACTCCTTGAATGACAAAGAGCCTTCAAAAATCTCTTCAGAGGAAGGTTTTGCTATGCATGGATTGGGCAGGGATGCAGAGGTTGACATCCCTGACTGCACAGGTCTTGGAGTATCCTCTCAAAATGATGAATTGTCTTTTGATTTGCTGTTTAATGCATTAGAAGAAAATAAGGCTGGCCACTCTGGCTCTCCAGGTCACGTAAATCCCTCTTTCTCCAGCATCAACGGGAAACCTACAAACACAGCAAAAGATGATTATATGCTGAACATCACCCAGCCAGCAAAGAGAAAGTCGCACAGTCCCTTTAATGTGAGCAGTCCCACTAAACTCTCAAAGCTCACGTGAAGGTTTTGGAATAAACTGAACCGAAGTTCTCACTGTAGTGTGACTGGATCAGGATTCACAGCAAAACATGACCAGAACCTTTATACATAATACATGAATGTGATGTCAGACGTTACTGTCTGTTATCATTTTGTCTCCTGTAATATAACGTAAATGGAAAGAAAAAAAATACATGCAAAGTATTCTCGTCAGATGCTTTGCATTGTCTTTTTGACAATTATATGGTCTCTTATGATTTAACAACTGTTTTAAATCTTCATAGGCAGACAAGAATGACTCTCATGGAAAACAATACCTTGAATAAAATATTGCTTTGTAAGACTTTCAAATTAAACTGGTAGAACACTGAAATGATGTGTCTCTCACCCTGTCATCTGTGTGTCTGGTTTGCAGCGCTCTAGTAACATCCAAGTTAGCCTTTCTTATTTACATGGGCTTTGTTGGCCTTTATTTTGTGGTTAATTTTCAACAGTCTAGTAAAATTGGGAATTTAAATAGTATTTTTGTACTTTCCCAATTCTCAGTTTTGTGCTGCTGCTCTTGATTAGTTGCACCAGCTTACATTAAACAGAAATTAATTTGGTGCCATTATAAGTCGGAAAAGCATCGTGTTCGTGCAGATGTACACATTAGAGACCTCACATGCGCAATAATTCCATTATACCAGAAAGCACCTTATTTATTATGCAAATTTAACGATATCATATATATTTCACATACCTCTAATCGCTGCATTAAATTTTAATTGGGCAACCGTTGTGGTTTGAATAAATGAAATGTTAATTCATTGGGATTAATTAATTTAGGTAAAGACTGTGTACAAGGTTACAGTGGTGTATTAAATCAATTTGCTTAGTGCTCATCTGGCGATGATGGGCTGTAATGATAAGATTGTGGAGTCATTACTTCTAAGGTTTAAGACAGCGCTAATGTGTCCGTACTATTCCTGCTGTTAAACATTATTGGGATTGTGTATTTTGGCGTTACGCGGGAATAACAAAATATTGTTAAAAAATAAAAAAAAGCCCCACGATGATATATTATTAAAAAAAAAAAACAAATCTACTAGAATATGCAGCATTATGCCAATGGTTTAACGGCCTCTAGGTAAAGAATAAGGCCCAGAGACACTGGGACCGAAGTGGTTCCGTGACTGGATGGAGTGTGTGTGCCCTTTAAAACGTAGTCTCCAGATGCCCTGTGAGCACTTTTTATCTGTCAGCTTGTTCACTGTTCTGGCAGTTCATGTCTCGCGAGAGCAGCCGAGCACGGAGCTTGACGAGATCTGAGGCGCTCAGGTGTAAGAGCCTCTCTCATCCCCAGCAGTGGGGAAACAGTAGACAGATAAGTGCGTCTGAGAGACTGCAGGCATCTCTGTGATCTTCGGGCTCAAGGCTGCAACTCGGCGCACTACATAGCGAACTACACAGCATCATTACTGGATAGGCAAAGGATCACTGTTTTTCCAGCTGTAGTAGCCGTTTCTCCCCTTCTTCCGTTCCGTTGCACTTTAATTGGAGAAGCTCGCCAAGATGATGTCCATGAACAGCAAACAGCCGCACTTCGCCATGCATCCCTCTTTACCCGAGCATAAGTACACCACCCTGCATTCCAGCTCGGAAGCTATTAGAAGAGCCTGTCTACAAACTCCACAGGTAAATTAACCACGGAAACTTTGACTTTTGTCCTATTTTGTGCCACGGCTGTATGTTGCGCTGATCCCGTGCGTAATACGATTTGCTCCAAGGCACACACAGTCAATACGCGCGCTTAATGTTTTTTTCATGTATTCTGCAATCAGTGGAAGGATCTTCTCTTTGAAAGCACACTCAGAAAATGAATGACTTTATTGTTTTTGTGTTCTGTTTTACTTCCTGCGTATTAGGGAATACTTTGGCTGTGTTAAAAGTCCCGACTGATGCATATATTTATATTTTCCCTTTATCGAATATCTTAATTCATATTTGTTCTCCCTGTCTCTCCCCCTTTCTTACCCGTGTCGGACGCATCCATTCTTTCATCCCCCTTCCTTCTGATTTTCACTCTCGCAGCTGCAGAGTAACATATTTGCGAGTTTGGATGAGACCCTCCTGGCCCGGGCTGAGGCTTTGGCTGCCGTGGACATCGCTGTGTCCCAGGGCAAGACACACCCGTTCAAGCCCGACGCCACTTACCACACGATGAACACCGTGCCATGCTCATCGACATCCACTGTTCCACTGGCCCACCATCATCACCACCATCACCACCACCACCACCAGAACCTGGAGCCCCCGGACATCATGGACCACATCAGCTCCTCGTCCCTCACTCTAATGTCCAGTGCGCACGACGGGACCGGCGGAGGAGGTGGCGGGGCCGGCGGAGGTGGCGGTGGCGGAATCATTTCCACGTCCCATCCGCACTCTCACATGCACGGCTTAAGTCACCTCTCTCACCAGGCTATGAGCATGAACTCTCCTCTCACACACCACGGGCTCTTACCGGGTCATCACGGGGGGAGTCAAGGCGGTCCAGGGCTCACAAACGCCGGACTCCCCTCCATCAATGACTCGGACACAGACCCAAGGGAGCTGGAGGCGTTCGCAGAGAGATTCAAGCAACGGAGGATCAAGCTGGGGGTCACTCAGGCGGACGTAGGAGGTGCTCTCGCTAATCTCAAAATCCCCGGCGTGGGCTCACTGAGTCAAAGTACAATTTGTCGATTCGAGTCTTTAACTCTCTCCCACAACAATATGATCGCGCTAAAACCTATCCTCCAGGCCTGGTTGGAGGAGGCCGAGGGGGCCCAGAGGGAGAAAATGAGCAAACCTGACATTTTCAACGGAGCAGAGAAGAAACGCAAGAGGACCTCCATAGCGGCCCCCGAAAAGAGGTCTTTGGAGGCTTACTTCGCCGTTCAGCCGCGGCCGTCGTCCGAGAAAATAGCAGCTATAGCTGAAAAGTTGGACCTGAAAAAAAATGTGGTGCGAGTATGGTTTTGCAACCAAAGACAGAAACAGAAAAGGTTGAAATTTTCCGCTGCTCACTGATGGGAGGTGAGGGGAGAAAAACAAAAGAAAAGAAAAGGGAAAACTAAGTTGAGTGACTGAATTTGGGGACCAATGGACACCAAGACACCATTTTCAGTCTTTTTGTCTCCAGCGATTTTACACGTTGGTGCACAATGGGCTTTAGATACCCATTTTACGAGGCTTCATATATCTTTTTTATTTTCACGTTATCGGTGAATGTGAAGTATGCAAATAACAGATTTACACAAATTTCGCTCAGTTGTTTCGAGGGAAAAGTTTAGCGTCGTCGACATTGCCTTTTAAACACGTGGAAAGAGGTAATTTGCTTGATACTATAGCGAGTTATTTTCTCCGAATAGGCCTATTATTTGAAGTATAGCCATTTACGAATTACCTCATTGATTGTTGAACTGTGTTTTTCGGTTTGATTTTTTGTCGTTGTTGATACAGAATTAATCTCTTTAATTTATTCATCTGTTCATTATTCTTTGGAGGCTGCTATAATCTGAAATTTAGTTTGCAAATCTTTATGACTGAAAAAACAAACAAACAAAAAGAAACTGTAGGCCTGCATGAAATCCTAATTCACGGGCAGAAATTGAGCCTATGTAGGCTGTCACATCTAGAGATATATTTATTTTTAATTTGCACAAAATACCCTTTATGTTTATATGTCGGTTATATATGTCGAAATGGTTTTGTATATACAGACGTCACGTTGTCCCTAATCAGAGGTGAGCTCCGGGGTTTTTGGAAATAAATTACAAGGTTTATCGACACCATTGGTATGATAAGAAAACTTTCAGATCCAGAATGATCGAGAGCCTTGTCTTCTTAATTGAGAAGAAAAAAACCCCGAAGTTTTTCTTTCACGTGTTTCAGTTTGCAGTGCAAACGCTCTATGCATTGGAAAAAGAATCACTGCGTACAGTAGAGCTGTCTACTTATGTTGTGGATGGTGTAAGTCACTGTTAAATGCCTGTTTTCACATTACGATCACCACGTTGTTTGTCGTGTTAATTGTTACGGAAACGTTGTGTAAGTAATATTTTACTTTGTGCACAAGTATGTTCACCAAACTGCGGCGACATGTGCATCATGGAGAAATGTCCCACTGTCTCCTTCCTTCTCTCACATCTTCTCCTCTGTTGTCCTCTTACTTTCATTGGTACTAGCCTATTCATCCTGTAAGCCAAATTCAACAGGGAGGTGTGTTCCAGCAATCTTCTAATAAATTGAAGAAAGAAAGCTATGTTTTTTTTCTGGTTGTGAATGGGCACACAATAATTCTGAGGCTTCAGTTATGGGCGTAATGTTTAAACGCGCAATTGTGGTCATAACTTAATATAAAGAGTTGATAAAATCTAATTATAGGCTTTAAGCTTGTTTTTTGTCCTAACCATTTTGTCTTATTTTGTTTATAAACGTTCAGCTAAAATGTTAGTTGATCGAAATAATGATTGTTTTCTTTTTCAAAGTTTGTCTATCTTTTATTTTTTGTATATTGAAGCAAATTGCAAACCATAACAAATTTTAGGAAATGAAAAAAACAAAACAAACAACCCCCCCCCCAAACAAATCGCTGGCCTTTGTCTCAGTTCAAACTGTAATGTTCTTAATTATTTATGTTCAATACACTTACGTACCAATTGTGTAAACTAATGAAAGCAGACAAAAACTACAATAATTATAATAATAATAATAATGATAACAATAATATTCTCATAAAAATAATATATTTTTGTAAACGGATATTAACTAACTTTGTAAAATAATTCGTATGATGTGTTTAAAGTCATCTACAATTTTTGCACACATGAATGATCATTTGCATGTGTGGAATTATTCCGGCCTTGTGCCTAATAGTCAACGCCAAACGAAATGTCACAGCAGAGACGGAATATCCTGACAACGAAGAGACAAAATGAGAGTCAGAGGAAATTAAAGAAAAGTTAATTTTTTTTAACGAACATAGTGTGACATCCATCCTACTCCAAATATTACAGGCAGACGGGCCTGCTTTCAAATATTTTTGTGTAACCTCACTTTCTTCAGCTTTCATTAAAAAAAAAACATTTTCAGGCGGGGTTAATACAATATTAATCATGGTTTGCCGATATAAAATGCAATATTTCCAGATCGCTACATCCTCCGTTTCAGGGAGAAGCAGGCAGATAAAGACGCCGCGCTTGAACTGCATATAATTCAGTTCCTTAATATTTTTCTATTGCTTTTGGCCATATGGACAGAAGAGTGAAAGATTCCTTATCGTGAGGGAGTAAAACATTATACTGCATTTTGATTTTTTTGTTTATCAATACCGTTTTTTTTTACCTATCCATCCATCCATCCATCCATCCATCCATCCATCCATCCATCCATCCATCCATCCATCCATCCATCTATCTATCTATCTATCTATCTATCTATCTATCTATCTATCTATCTATCTATCTATCTATCTATCTATCTATCTATCTATCTATCTATCTATCTATCTATCTATCTATCCATCTAT
This sequence comes from Antennarius maculatus, assembly GCA_013358685.1. Classification (NCBI taxonomy): domain Eukaryota; kingdom Metazoa; phylum Chordata; class Actinopteri; order Lophiiformes; family Antennariidae; genus Antennarius; species Antennarius maculatus. The sequence continues at coordinate 16,468,707 of CM023606.1, forward strand.
CCATCTATCCATCTATCTATACGCACCATACGCACCACATGGCAATAATTTCAGCACCACGAACAGTTCCGCCGGCGGATTGAAGAGTAATGCATTATTGAAAGCCTATATCAAACAGCTCTGGGGTGCTGTCTCTCTGCACAAGGGCTCTGGATGAAGTCGGACTGTCTGCCTGCACAATAACCTCTAATATGTTAATGGCTGTAGGGGATGCCTGAGGTACCGTCCCCAGCTGCCTCGCCTACCATATGTCAGCCCTTTACGACAGACTCCTCTATTAATCAGAGGGATATTTCATCAGTAACTTTACCGATATCATAACCCTTAAAGCTCCATCAATAGCAGGTCTCAGCATCACCTGATGGTATAGCTACAGTTTTAGCCAGGGCCCAAAAGGGACTACCCACTTGTTAATGTTCAAATAATTCTTGCCCCCCCATCAACCTTATTTCATCCCATCCTTTGGGTGTTCCGTCTGAGCCAATTATAGCATTGGAAAAATACTTAAATTCCCAGTACAGGACATTAAATCGATAAATAATAAACGTTTATGTGAACAATTCGTTTAGCTAAAAAATTACTTATTATTATTATTATTATTATTATTATTATTATTATTATTATTATTATTATTATTATCATCCCGTCTCGCGCACATTGATGACTTTCTCTCCATCGTCATTCATAGGCCGCAATGGATTAATCATGAAGCCGACCAAAGGATCTCATAACTTAATTCCTTCAGGCTACTAGTCGGGAGAGTAATTAATCTATACCGTGCATGTAAATAAAAGGAAATTGGATTCCTGACAGACGAGATGAGGGAGTCTCTGACACCACATCGCAAAACACTGATTTCTGCGCACGTTACGGTAACGCAGGCGCTCAGATTTACGAGCTCACGACTTTTCACTATAGCTCTAAGCGGAAGTGAGTGGGCCCGTCCTAAACGCAGCTGTTAGGCGCTCAGGTTAAGATTGATTAGATCATTAGAATTACAACATTACAAACTGAAATAATAAAAAAAAAAGAAACAGCACGCATGAACCGAGTTGATTCATTTCGTTGAATTGACGCACCTTGTTCTTGTCCTTGTTTTTGACATTATTCTACTCTTGCAGTATCTTAAAACAATACAAAAAAAAAAAAAAGAAGAAGTAATAAGAGGTCTCATCGAGGGGCTCCGTTGATCGAACAAAGCGGAGGAAGGTTGGCCTTTGGACGGAAATGTCAAACCGGGGATGTGGATGGGTAGATCCCCCAGATCTGCACTCATTTCCCACTTATATTTGCTCAGTAATCCGCTGTGGCAGCCCTTCATCGCCCGGGACCGGGTTTGAGAGGCAATGCTGTTGACACAGGGGTATATTTCAATCACACAGGGTTCAGAGTCAGACGAGCAACTTATTTGTCTAATAAATCCGTCATTTAGTAAGAAAAATATTTGATCTTGAGGGGCTGACCTCTTGTCATGTAGCTAGTGAGGGATTGAAAAATGGGCAGGTTTCCTTATGGATATGCAGGTAGCTTGTATTATAAAAAGCAAAATTAAAATTCCTATTTTTATGGAGCACAAACAGATCAAAGTCTGCCAGCACATGTTTTGTATTGAATATTTCACAGACAAATAATCACACATGGAAGAAACCTAAATTATTTTATGTAGTTTGAAGGAGAATTTGAGGACAAAGCAATTCAAGAATTAAAAGTGAAAACAGAATTGTTAAAATATTTCTTTCAGAATATTCAAAACTATCTAATTATTTGGAGATAGCAAAGGATGGAATGAACTTCTGTGTTGTAGATTTAAGATTAAGCATAAAGCAGGTCTCAGAAAAGATGTGATTTCCCAAGTGTAATTTCCTTTGAGAGGAGAGCTGAAACTTATTTCATTGTAGAGAGAGTTAAAATTTAATTGCAAAGCAAGTTGGACAGTGCCACATACTTTGATTTTGGAAACAAATAAAATGAGCTAGCCAATGATAGAGCAGCCTTAATTAGAGTGCAATATCACCCAAATTAGTTGAACATCTGAAGTCTTTACAGTGCCAAAGTGACATTTTTGGTACTTTATAGAATTTCATTACAGACAACAGTCCAGTAACTGCAGTGTGCCACTTCAATCTGTGAAATAAAAACTGTCCCTAAAGCTGCTCATTTACTCTGCTTCAGCTCTCCAAGTACACTAGCTGCTGCAGTTTTAAAACCTCTCTTTAACTCCCTTCAATCCAGAGGGTTAGATGAATCTGAATGTATTGTTGTAAACTTTATTAAATGTTCCACATTGGACAGGACTCCAATCTCAACTACACTAAAGCAAACAAACACACACCTTATATGTTGAAACTACCCAAGAGCCATTTTGCAGTTTTATTTTGAAGACCTAGGCACTTGTTTCAGTCTTTTTGTAGGTCATTATTCAGCATTCATGCCACCCACAGCTACAAACAGCACTTTTCATAGCAGTTGTTGAATTTACAGCTTTAGACAGGTATGATGTCTAACAATGAAATAATTTGTTTTTGCACAATCAACTGTTTTTAATTCCTCAGTCATAATTTCATTTTAAGGTTTAAGTTATATAATTTAACTCCAGTCTGTCCTTATGTGTGGAAAAAGTGAAAAAAATTCTCTTCTTTTCCAAGATGATGATGTGTCAAAGCTTTGCCCAAATATTTGACATCCACCCTAATAAAGTGCAGCATTAAATCATCAAAGGGCTTGTGGGTCTCTATGCTGGTTTGTCGTGGGATGTTGCACTGTAATAATAATATAAAAAAAGGCTATATATTGTCAACCAAATGTCATTTCATGCAAAATCTGTCCTACTACCTAAATGCCATTTACGTCTCAAGTCCTGCCTCTCAAGAGCCATCACTGCCTGGGGCCGAGCGGACTTTGAACCCTCGTATTGAACCCATTTTCCTGTCGCCATTGCCCACACGTGCCTCAGACAGACGACATGCAATGAAGCGGGGGGCGCAAAACCGGAAACAGAAGGCAGTGCAACACCAAATATGGAGATTCTGCCATCAAACTAAGAAAAACGAAGTGAAATTCAAGTTATGCATCAAACCTCTTAGTGGTTAACCAAAACACAGCTGTGGTTTCATGTCAGCTAGAGAAAAAAATCTTTTGTTGTCATGAATTACAGTATATCATGATCGTCTTATTTCATTGTTATGTACAGTATAATCTAAGAAAAACAAACAAAAAAATCAACCTAAATTGTCTTAAACCAGAGGTGTGGAGAACTAAGCCTAACCTATTGTTTTCAATCTTTCAGAAAAAAGGGGGTATTACATCTGCACACATATATTAAAGCAGAAGAAACACTTTAGTGATCTTATCCTTTGACCTTGGTGATGTCCTTCATACTCACCTTACTGTGCAACCCTGAAAGTTTTACGTGTCAGCCTGATGCTGAGTTTAATCTGAAGTTTTAAATAAAAGCCTTCATATACGAATCTACAGAGAAAAGGGCCTTCCTATGGTTTTATTGCTACCAAGTATTCAAATATTTCCTCAGTCGTCCTTTGGGATGAACTACACTTTTTAAATTTCTAATTTACAATAAATTATTAGCCATATTACAAAACTAAATTCTCTGTGCGATACTACAAATGTGATTTAAATACCAAGACCCTTGCTATTTAAATCACCCTTGTTTAATGGCGTTAAACCTATAAATGCAACAAGATTGGTTTAGCTCTTATGTGATAGAGTAGGCCTAAATTACAATACATTATACTTATTACTGAATACAATAATTTCCGCTTTTGTATAAACTTGTATATAACATGCTGTTTTTCTTTAGGGGCACTTCATGTGGCCGAGAGAGGCCAGTCCCCCCATCAGTAGATATTGAATATCTTCCTCTGTACACATGGACTCCTATAATGAGGAGAGTGTCGGCCACCGTTTGCCCGCCGCCACACCATCAAATATTCATCACTGTTGATTAAACAGCCAGCAGCTGCCGATCGGCCGGGTGTCAAATTTGTATCCAGCTACCTCTCTACACCCAGCCTGAATACAATGAAATGGGGACTGAAATCATGCATGAAATAATATAGCAATGTAAAGTGGAAGTTCACTCTGTGTATGTGTGTGTGTGTGTGTGTGTGTGTGTGTGTCTCTGTGTGTGCGTGTGTGTGTGAGAGAGAGAGAAAGAGAGATAGGGTGATAGGATATCACCTGCGCTGTAAAAATCTAGTGGGGCTTAACGTTTCCATCCTGTGACCATCAGCTAGAATGGCAGAAAGAAAAATGTGAAAGAGAAAGAGAGAGAATAAGACCAAGAACGAGAGAGGGGGGGTTACTGTGAGGCACGTTAAATATTTCATGAGATGTTGGAGTGAAGAGGAAAGAGTGCCCAGGAAGGTTGGTTCAACTCATTTGCTGAACTCAGACTGAGAAGCATGCGGGGGAACAAATGTTGATGCAGTTCTACACACACACACGCACACACGCACACACACACACACACACACACACACACACACACACACACACACACACACACACACACACACACACACACACACACACACACACACACACACACAATGGCTGAATAGTTACTTGATTGAAGGTTACTGACAATTCAAATAGAAGTACAATAATAACGTGCCTGTCAATCTCTTCCCCCCCTCTTCTAAAGATGTAAACTCCACTGGGCTACGACTTTACAGCTCATTTAGCAAGACAACAGAAGTCTAATTTGATGATTCATGGCCGTTTGGTGTTTTGCTCCTGACATGGCTAAACACACACTGTGCACGTGTGCGCGCACGAACATGCGCACACACACACACACACACACACACACACACACACACACACACACACACACACACATACACACACACACACACCAGCCTGATGCTATGTGACACGACAAATACTGACTATAGACATCCCCAAATCAATTTGTCTTCATAGGACAAAACAAAAAGTCTAAGTTATGTTTATCCCTGGAGACCTTGGACACAAAGAACACATTTATTCATTCATCTTCCGAACTGCTTTATCGTAGCCGTAACGGGTCACGGGTAGCTGGAGCCTATCCCAGCTGGCTTAGGGTGTGAGGCGGGGCAAACTCCGGGCGCGACGCCGGTCCACCTGGGAGCGACACAGAAAACTAAGAAATCTTAAACTTTTCTTAATGTAAACTGATGAGCCAAAACCTAAATTTCTTCATTTTGCCATGATATAAAAGAATTGAAAAGAAAAATGTTCTCACATTAGCAGAAAGGGAACTTGCAAATTTGCTTAAGAGATGACTCGGCACACGAATCAATCATCAGATACGTGGGGATTAAACATATTGATTGACTAACTGGATAATAGACTGATTGTTTTAGCCTTAAATCCCATAACCTTACACTAGGCCTGAGCTGGGAATAGAGGCTTAGATTTAAGTCTGGAAGCAGTCTGTCAAATAAATGATCCATCTTTGATGTCCCATGTTAAAGGCATTCTCATGTCACTAAACGTGGTGACGTATTTCTTCCTACAAATATTTACACATTTCAAAACAAATAACATCAGTAGTCAGTCAAAACTAAACCATTTATTGCATGTTCAGGGAATTTGGAACGTTTTAGAAAACCATACAAAAATCAACATTCTGAAGAGGAAACAACCACATAAGAGAGTACAAGAGGGAGACAAAAAGACAGCTCAGTTTACTGGCCATTGATTGTCTCTATGTGATCTTATTAGTCTCTTGTTACTAGGTCTGGAATATCATCCTCTAGATCTCCTTACTGAAATATCCAATGCAGTTGACACTGTTGTCAGATAAGGATCTTAACCTGTGTGTTGCCAGTTGGATGGTCAGCAACCAATAAAGATGACAAGTGCTGCACCAAGTGATCACGTAACTGAAAACCTCCTTTTCTGAAGCTGTGCTATAAAATGTGAATGTGTCCAGTATGAAAAAAGAAAACAGGAAAAAGTTTGATGATATATTGCTCAAGGGCATTTCACCAAAATGCCTTGACTTCTCAGGTATCAGGACAATCTATTAAATCCAATATACTTGCTGCTGCTGTAGCCTTACGTCATTGTTATAGCACTCTAAAAACATTCTGTATTAATCGTGATCATGCCCGAGAGACACCCAGAGTGCCTGCAGGATCCTATGTTAGATTTCAGTAATTTCTGACAGTTTTCATCAATACCACATGTTCTTACATTGATTGTCGAGTCCTCAGCGTCCTGACTTCACACCTCGTAGGTCACACTGTACGAAATCAACTCTTCCTTTTATTACTCAGGGGACTTCATTGGCCCAGCAGAAGATTGTTAGCTTTGACAGGTAGAGCCAGAGTCAGCTTTGACAAAGTACTGATTAGCCTGTCACTCTGAATGCAGGACAGCCACCACCTATGTAAAATTCATTCAATGACTCCCCATGAGTCAGATAGATGGCATACTGAATGCTTTACATCACTGATAGAGATTCACATGATAAATTACGCTTGAGTCAGAAGTCACACTGAGGGATCTGTCCTAATGTTTCAGAGCTTGGTTTATGGTTAGTAACTACCTAATTAATTAATATATAAGCAAAAGACTAAATTATATGAATAATCAGATTGTTCTCAAAACCATCTTCGAGAGTGGCTTTTTTGGGCAAAATCTACCCTATATCCGATTCAACTTCAGACTTCAATTGTTGTCCTATATCTGTTGTCAAGTGGATTTTTTGGATGTCTAGGTAACCATGTGCCATTTTTGAGGTCCACAAAAGAACATGTATGTTCACAAGCAGTAAAAAACACACTCTTATACCAATTATTGTGAAGGTTTGAGTAAAACGTATTAGACAGACAGAAATACCTAAGTTTTTAACAAAGACCTTATTTAAAAATTAAGGTTGATTTTATTCGGCATGCTCGCAGACTATTTGACAGAGGTCTTCTCAAGAAAATAGAGATAAGATTAAGATGCAAAATAAACATAAATTTAATGTAGCACTGCGATGCACTGGTGATGCATTTGGGGGCGTACCCCCTCTCCCTTGTAGCTTGCTTGGATAGACTTCATAATTCGCAAAGTTGAAAAAAGGGCTGAAAATGAAACGATTAAGGTCTTCTTGGCTTCAAGACAATTGATGGTTGGATAGGTGGATGGTTTCATCTAACATTAGCACATTAGCTCACTAAACTTACTCACTGTTAATTTAACATCTGTGCACTGTGTCACTGAAATAATACCATCTTCTTAATTTAATGTTTGTGAGCCAAGTTGGTCATTAAATGTTAACTTCTTAGCTCTCTGAACTAATTTTACCACCCTAGACCTAATAATGAATTGGTGAGTGCTGCACACCACTTTAACTTTATATCAAACACTAGATATCTAGTGTGTCACATCCAAGTCATCTCTTGTACCACTTATTCTTATTTAAAATGGTCATTGTAGCTGGTTGACTACTGACTTACAAAAATGGTAGAAATGCCTAACACGATAAAATAGCACATTTAGTTTGCAGCTTAACATTTGCTAAGGAAAGCAGATGAAAATGGCAGTAATTAAAAAGCGCCTTGCATTGGTGAGATGTGGGTTGTTTAAATTGTTGATATAGATATTTTGTTGAAGGAACACTGAATGCTACCAAATTTTAAATTGCAAGGCCCAGCATCCCTGGGCTTTTCTTCTCTGGTTAATTAGTTGACCTAAACTACTATTTAGGCAAAAATTTTCTCAGTGTTTTCAATTTCTTTAGATAATAATGTGATGGTGAAGGGGTGTAGTACTTATTTAATTTTTTTTAAAGAAAGTGGTAAAGTTCAAACAATCGATTTGTGCGCAAGCTGAAGGAGTAAGTCTAATATACTATTTGCTTACTGACTAATTACCCTATGGGGTAATTTACCTGAAACTAATTTACTTGCTTAAAATCAAAGGTGATTTCCTTTGTTTTACATCATTAAATAGAATGTGTTGGGAGTTTTGAATTGTTATAAGGATAAAAAATGCTACTTAAACTCACATCACTTTGGTCAAAGAAACAATTGACCAGTTGAGAAAATAATTGACAGATTAATGCATCACTAATATGGATTATTTGTACCATAAACATGGTGTTTACAATTTGAGACTCACATCTTGCCCCGAAAAGTTGAGAGATAAATTTACAGGTCACAAATTGATGAATATATTACATACGTTATTGTTTTTAAAATTTACTTTTAATATTTTAGTTGAAGACTTTTGATAAAACTCTGATATACATCATGTAACAGCAAACTTGTGGAAGCCTCACATTATGCTTAAACTGGTCATAACTGCAGTGCACTGGCATCGTGCCCGGAGTTTCCCCCGCCTCACGTCCGAAGCCAGCTGGAATAGGCTCCAGCTCCACGTGACAGCGGACAAAAGCAGTAACAGAAAATGGATGGATAAATGAATGGTCATAACAGATACACACTGATGGACAGGTGTCAGAGTTACATGACTTTGTGTGACAGAGATCACATTCCAAAACAGAACGGCAACCATCGTCTTGGAGTAACCAACTGGCAGTAGACAGTCGACAGATTAACTCAAATAAAAAAATAAAATAAAATAGTTTAAATATATGCAAATAAATTACCATATTCAAAAGGGATCACTCATTCCTGCAGAACATTGAGTTTGCGGATCCTAAGAATAGCTAGAACTTCAACACATCCTTTACCTCAAACCTCAGTGGACCAGACTACTGTTGATACCTCCTCTAATTACAGTGATTGACTGTTGTGCAATACTATCTGTCTGCCCCCCCATATCTACACCCTACAAGTCACCCTGTCCCACACAGTCAGGATCCAAATTTTACCCACTTATTGACCAATGTGACAAATGGTTTGGCAGAGGCTGGGAGGGCGGGGCAGCAGTGTGGGGAGAGGGGAAGGTGAGGAGATAAAGTGTACCACTGAATAATTCAGAATGAAAACACCAAGAAAATCGATCATGAGGCTAAAATCTGATATTAACAGAAAATTACACCATAATGTTCAGTTGCAGGTGAGGATGTATTTGTTTACCAAGAAGAAACAGTAAAAGTTACAGACAACTATTTTAAGTTCTGCGGTGTTGATCAAGCTCACTCAGGGAGCTCACGTTGCTTTTATTTTATTACCTAAAAAAAAACCCCAGCTGTGCTGAAGTGTAATGATCTCAATGATAGTCAAGACACTTAAGAGTTGCTAACTAATTAGTGCTACATTGTATTTTATAATTGGCTATCATGGGCCTTTATTGGTCAATTACCCATTCAAATCAAGTGATTCAGCCAAATGTAACGATCTTATTATTACTCAATTAAAACAAATGCTCTCTGTGGTAGGGGGTTTGTGAGGTAGAGGGATGTGTGGGAGTCAGGGCAGGCTCCAGATTCCCAGTATATCATCAGGTAATTAATATTTTCATTAACTCACTCCGTGTTGAGCTGCGACCTGCCTCTGATCATTTCATTTCCTCTCCATGGGTTCGATACTGTAGTGGCTCCATAATTAGTTTGATTTATATCTGGCCCTGTAATGAAGGAGAGCCCTCATTCCTTTCCTCTTCCATTTGCTGAGCACTGCTGCACCCCGTGCGAGCTTCTAATGTCCGATAAATACACTGGGCTGTGCTCCATGAAAGGAATAAGCCCCTGTGTATTGAGACAGCTCATGAACAAGAAACAGAGACATGGCTTGTGAAAAATTCACACTGTGGTCTTTGAGGGATAGAGTCAGGACTTGCATGTAACATGGCAAGGAAACAAGGCTTATTAAAGATTGAAGCTTTCATACATGATTCTTTTCTGTCTCAAGACTGAAATTCTTGGTATGGTACCCCAAAACCACAGGGATTAAGAGAAATGCAGTGTAGGAACATACTGACAGGAAGTCAAAGGTTTCAAAGGCCTCTGGAGGATGTGCTTTATGTTAATAGTTCATGATCAGTGCAAACTATAAGGTCTCTGGGTTATTAACAACAAAATCCAGATCTTAGTAGATGGCAACAACTCATAGATTCTGACCATAATAAGCAGCTATGATAGGTGCCCATTTTTTTTTAACTACTTAATACACATAATGCAATCCACTTTATGGGTGTTATTTCTTTGGTGGCTTTAAACTCAGCAGGGTAACACACTAGTGCACATGAATGATTTCAGCATTAATAATGCTCGATTGATTATTGTTCTGCTGTTTAAAGGTGAAGATTTCTGAGCAGCAGGGGAGAGAGAGGCCTGTGCGACTCAGTGAAGGCCTGATTTACATTTTGAAAAGTGCACCACATTCCCTGGGGTTTGCCTATCGTTTTCAGTCAATACTGACTCTGAACTTTCTTTGTTGTGGAAAACTCTCTAGTCATTTACACACAGGTTGCTTTATGGCAGCTTCACTTTTTTTTAAAAACAACTTGTGTGCAGTTGAAATCATGTCCAAATCTATATGTAGGAATGTAGTGTAAAGCTGTACAAAATACAGATGGTCTTACAAAAAATTAAACACCAAGACCATTCCAAAGTTTCCACAGAATGCACCAAAACGTTTCTGACAAAGTTGCATTGGTTCGTTAATGCAGTGAGTTTTCAGGGGTAGGTTTCCCTGAGTAGGCTCACACACGGTTTTTCTGCTGATCGCATTATTCACAGGCATGATTGGAGTGCAACAGATCTCTGGCCTCTTTGAAAGGCATGCCTCCTCCTCAGACATGAGCAGGAGAACAACTGCTGACAACTGCCCTCTAGCTAGTGCTGTAATAAGGTTGTCTCAGGCTCAAGATTTCTAGAAAGGTAATTGTCAGCATAATATTCACAGCACAACACAGCACAGAGGTAAAAGCAACTTTCACTGGATCCCAAAATGTTCACTTGGGGAGATGTAGTCTTCTACCATTGCGCAAACATGGTGTAAAGATTTGAAATCTCAATGCCACAATGTGAGATACTGCCTTTCTTGTTTTTGCAAACTGTCAGTCATACATTTACAATAGGATAACAATAAGTACACCCTTAGAGTTTTGCATTAGCATCCTTTGTACAATTAAGTCCAAAGCTCTTATTCATGAATGAGTCTTGCATGCCCTACAGGATGAGACATGCATTTGACTTTATGTTGTTTTGATGCTCTTTGGGATCGATATGTACCATCAAACAATTGATAAATGGCAATGGCAGGAAACACAATCTGTTGACTTCCTAGGTTTCGTAAGAGCCAAAGCTAAGCGGGTGGAAACATAAAGATAATTTTCAGTGCCACATAAAAAGGAGCCAAATTATCAAGCTAGCCAGACTGTCCATCTCAGCATCTCTCAGGCACATTTAACAAGGATTGAATGCAGCCCTATCCACCATTTCCCCTTACTCAATTATTAATGGTAATTATCATGGCATGCTTAGTCTGGACCATAACAATATATTCTTAACAAGAAGTCAGTGGGCCTTCTCTCAAATTACCATTTATTTCTAATGGAATGTTCTTGACTGAAAACTCTGATAGAGGCGATTCTTCTACATGTAATAATTTATGTAACTACAAAGTCACATAACACGCCAGAAAAGAAAGCATGGCTCAGGCAAGAGAAACTCTGTGTCAGAGAGGACAATACCTGTTATATGTAAGGTTTTCAAGCAGGTTTTAAAATCATTCTTAGTGATCGTAATTAAAAAACTGCTCTATCCTAACTTTAAATGATCTCAAAACACAATTCTAATAGACTGAATCTAGACCACGAGACACTAATTCTAAACATTTTAACCATGTTAAACTAATGGGTTCATGTTTTATGACTCTATGGCAGCTGGAACAAACTGACCCAGTGAAATAATTTACTGCAATTAAATCCCAGCACCGGTTTTGTATATATCAAGGACATTTCAGAATAAGAACTGAATCAAAAACTGCCAAAATGCAAAATATGTCCCTCATCATGCAGCATGTCCCATATATGTAGAGTCAGACATGTAAACAGACAAAAGCAGCTGAAACTAAACATCTTCCTCCATCATGATTACAATCTAGGCCTTTTCTGTCCTTGATTTCCCTGTCTGTTCCGGTGGAAGGCCTTAGCTTTCCGTCTTCCAGCCCCGCAGGGCATGGAGCTTGCCGGTGGTGAGTTTCCATCAATTAGTGCACCCCTGCGGCCTCATGGCAGAACCCACCTTTGACTGCAGAGAGATATTGATTAGTTCAGCTGCACTGTCAGGTCTCGAGTGAACAGAGCTGGGTGATCCAAGGCCTTCACCGGAGACAAGATCATGTCGAGTTTCTGACACATGTAAGCACACACCCATACACATAGGCATGTACACTCAGACATGTACACACACACGCACACACACGCACACACATGCACACACACACACACACACACACACACACACACACACACACGCTCACACACACGCACACACACGCACACACACGCACACACACACACGCACACACACGCACACACACACACACACACACACACACACACACACACACACACACACACACACACACACACATAAATGCAATAAAATCTGCTCTCTCAGATGACTACAAGGTGAGAGAGAGGAAGATAAGAGGAGAAGTCCACAAGACTTGCTTGTCAGGAGGGGATGGCTGAGAATTGACAAGCGCTTGTTAGTTTTTTTTCTCTACCAGGTAGAGTTTGTATGAAAACAATGAGCTGGAGAGCCTCTGGGCTCACAGAGAGATAGCCAGTCACAATGGAGAACTATATCTATATATCTGTATATCTATATAAACACAAAAAAAAGACCTACAACAAAAACAAAGCTCTTTTTATTTCACGTCAACACCAACTGCTTCTTGGTCTCTATATAGTACGACGGAGGAAATGTATGTTTTTAACACATTACTCCACCTCAAGAAAGAAATGGAAAATTAATTTCTGCTGTCAGCAATATGCAGATTAAGAGCAGGATATAAACTGAGACAAGAAATGTGTTGCTGACTCCCAAGTGACAGAACAAAAGCATGTCCACAAAATAGTAATGAATTCTTTTAAGAGCATTTGTTATGATGGGTGTATGTTTAAAAGAAAGATCCACCGGTATTAACTGTATAATTACACTATTGCACAAAATCTAAATAATCTGACAATTTTAAATGACCAAATGACTTCTAGCAAAAGGTGTATAAATAATTAAAATGGTGGAGCTTTTTACACAGTAAACCAATAAAATATTTTCTACTGCAATACACATTAGAAATTACGATAAACATATAAATAAGAGTGCATTCCAAACATTCCAAGTCAAACAAAAGATAATTCAGAGGTCATACAAATGAAGAAAACCCTGCCAGACAACAAATAAACTGTCCTTTTAATTACGAAATTTCCTCTCCATACCTAATTTTTGGGAGACGAGAAGTTATTTTTACTTTCTAATCCCAGTGAACTGGCTGCATTAAAAAATGACGTTGCTAAATAATTTTGAGAGCAAGCTAAGGAATTATCCCATTCAAAAGATGCTGTGCCTACAAAATATCAGTTTCACTGACCCAAGGGTACATGATAAACTCCATTTACAGTTTGCATGTCTATGAAGTTCATAAGTTCAAAAAGGAAGGGGTGTGGTTTCATCTGTGGCCTTCCTGCTGTGTGAGCAGACAACTTCCTGTTTCCTTTCTACTTTATACAAGCAGAACAAAGCTACTGATAGAGACCTAAAGCCCCCTGCAGTTCCTTGCTCTCTGTCAGTTAAATAATCCATTTCACTGCTCTTTTCATCCTCCCCGCTCCTCTCATACAAGCTGCCATCTGGTTAGGCTGAGTGCTGGAGCTTTGTATACAGTGTGTATAGGGCTGAATACTTACACACATAGTCTTGCTCAAGTATTGTACAAAAAGACTAAGAGATACTGGAATGTCTGCTTTGAAATGACTTTTGAACATATGATTGATAATTGAAATTGAACCACAGTTATCTAGTTGTACTCCAAATTGGATAATCCTACCTTTCTCATATGCACCACCATGTTGCATAGAACAGCACCAAACAGATAATGTGTAATTGGTAAAATACTGAAAAATGCTAAGGGAAGAGAAAAAAATTCCAATCTACTGAAACATTTCTTGGGTTCAAGTCTCACACTTCATACTAGTTTGATGGTAATCAGTAAAAAATGAATGCCTAGCTCACAAATATCAACCAAACCTCGGGTTTAGTTAACACTTGGTTGGTAATTTGTACATAACAATAGCCACAAAAGATAAAAATGCCTTTTATTGCAAATTCAAAGTCAACAAGAACCAAGGCAGTCAGAGAATGCAGTATCCCGTGACCTACCCTGACCTACGTCCAGGGTAGGTCAGGGTACCCTGAAAGTAGTACCTGACAAGTGCATAGCTTTGACCTTTCAGGGAAGGTCAAAGCTATGCACTAGCTTTGACCATCAATCAAAGCTAGTGCATAGGTAGATCAAGGTACTAGCTTTGATCTATGGTCTTACTCACACTGGCCTTCTCCCTCATCTTTCTATCTTATCCATTTCTTCAGTGTACAAAAGTTGAAATTTGACCTTGACCAAGTTTTCTCAAGCTCAAGGTCATCATCTCATTTTCATCCCCTTTGCCGCCCGAGTAATGTGCTTTTTGTTTCATCTTTCTATCATCTTTCTGTGCGAAGATATTTGGTGGACTATTGAAAGAACGGACGAACGGACGGACATACGAACACTGACAATTACAATACATCACCGATTAGAAGCGGGATGTAATTAAAGTTCCCCTAAATCTACCCTTTGATCTGCATCCACTTTTCCCCTCGTGCTATATGCCAAACTCTCTCACCAAGTTTAATGAAAATTCACCTAGTGAACAAACAAATATGACATCGTAGACAGTTTCAGATTTCTTTTCTATCAACAAAACTCTTGATTTGCATATTGTTTCTAGTGGTGCTGAGTCTAAATGTTATGGTTGAAATTTGTGGATTTATTGTATTTTCTGAAGCAAGTTGCATTGGTTCATCTTTCCTTGTCCTCATTATTAAACAAATAGTTGTTTTTATCTCAAATTAAATTCTTATATTTCTCCCCTATTTCTTGTCACTTGCATTTTCACTTCATGTCCATCAGATAATGACATTATCATGCATGAAAGTCCACACTGGAGATCATCTGGGCTGCCTGCCTGTGATTTGCAGTATCTGGATGTCATCTCTTTACAAAAAAATGTAGACCCCTGCTTAAATTGATTTTGTCGCTTCATTGCCTCCAAGGCCACCAGGTCAAAGGAATGGTCATAATTGAGAGGAGAATTAGCAAAACCTTAGATATATGGCAGATGATATATCATTACCCATAGACTTGACCCTGCCTGACCCTTCCTTCTCCCTTGTGGGCCCCTGCTCAGGCTAGCGTGCAGACACTGAGGCCTACCTCCTCACAAACAGCTAAATCAACAGTGTCTCGCCGGAGCTCGCACTGGAGTGGTTTGCTTGAATGGTTTTATGAAAAACTAATCATCTGTTCATCATGGAGATCAAACATACTCAGGGTGCAATGATTAGGAAAAGCAATCTGATAAACCAAGAAGAGTCACTAGTAAGATAAAATAGTACTGAGATTAAAAATACCCCCTTCCTTCCTCTGTCTCCTTGTCATTTTTATTCTCAGCCTTCATCATCAATGCTTAGACCATCCTGAATTTCAAGTATAGAAGCAAAACTGTTTTATTACTTGTAGTTGCTGCTCTAATGATTTCTGGACAACCACATCCCTTATTTACAGAACATTTGTCAACCCTGATCTCATCAAGGATAGTCTGTGTTCTCTATTCTAGAAGGACACAATACAAAAGGGGGCATATTCCACTTCTTCTTAGATCACTTGTATTATAAATTCATATATACAGCATGTGAAATCTACTGAACACCTTTACAAAGCAGTTATAAATTATATAGACCCAAACAAACAGTGTTTATCATGAGTATTTAAGTTTGTAATATCTCTCTGCTGTTGTTAATCTTGTTCAGCATACAAATGCAGATTATATCCAGTAATTAAAAAAGTCAACATGCAGGCCACTTGGTTATTTATTCCCATTTTTGAAGCAAATGTGAAGTTAGACAGAGTTCAAAGCAATCTCCTTGCTTCTCTAATAGTCTGATCCACAAGTTAAAAAAAACCCCCAAACATAATAGGGAAAGTTTTACAATGTGACTGAAGAGAAGTGGAGTTGTTCTAAGGATCCATTTAAAGTTGTCCGGAGTCGAGGTTCCCAGGAGATCAGAGAAGAAAAAGATGATTTTTCATGTGCAAGGACTCTCTCAAGCTTAAACCAATTACTTGCAGATGCCCTTGTGTTACTTAAGCAAATAAAGTGAAAATAAATACTGGCTATGTAATGTTGGATACACTGGCTGAACATAATATCATTTTGTCATTTCCACAAAGTGG
Organism: Antennarius maculatus; assembly: GCA_013358685.1. Lineage (NCBI taxonomy): Eukaryota > Metazoa > Chordata > Actinopteri > Lophiiformes > Antennariidae > Antennarius > Antennarius maculatus. The sequence goes on from CM023606.1 coordinate 16,485,116, forward strand.
ACTAGAATGAAATTAGAGGTCCCTGTTGTCTGTAATGAAATGTGGTGCTTGGACTCTAATGCATTTTGTCATCATGGATGTATTAATGCTCCTCTCTAACATTGTCTTGATTGATGCAGGCTTCTGAAATAAAGATAAGCCAAAAACATTAACATCGAGGGACAGTGCCCGAATACTGTCCCGCAATTCAGTTTAAGATATGAAATATGATATGAACAGCTACAAATGACATTTGTAACATTCACGTCTAAACTCGATGCTTTGATGTGTATAACATTTGATGGCATACAGTACTGACTTTCAGTCCAATACTGTATGTCATCTCCAATTGCCCTAATTTTCAATTACATGTATAACTACAAACTTGTTGACTGTATTATGAAGGTAAGGTTTCCTGATGTTCACATAGTTCTGATAAAATACAAGTGAATATTCAATATTCAAATGTTTGATTGAATTCTGCAATTATAATAAAACAGAAGAAAGCATAAAAAAAACCCTGAGGATTCTTCCATGCATTACATTTCAAGAGTCAATATTTTTATTTTGATGAAAGGTATTCTTAGACAAATGACCTTAAAATGAACACAAAAAAAAATCAATAATCATTGAACAATATTCACATCTCTCGACATATTGATGGAACATAGCATATTGACACATACTGTTGTACAGTTTCTTTGGAGTGTGTCTACATATATTACTGAGCACTAATAGAGATCTAAATAAAAAAACAAATTTGACTTCATGATGTCACATGACAATAAGGTGAATTTTCATTTTGGTTCAGTTATTCTACTCAACATAAAATATCCAGATGTACTTAAACTAACAACTCCATTGTCATTTGTCACAGTTGTAATTTGCATATCACAGATGGCCCTTATCTACTGTGGATGCAGCTGACTGAGACTCACTCTTTACTGGAGACGGCGCTCAAACAGACCACCGGACATCCCAATGGGATCAGGAAAGATGAAAAAGACAGGGCCACAATGGATCCACAGCTACAAATCCCCAAGGCTGCAGTATCACTCGCACCCCTTTTGTGTTACCACTCATTACAAAACCCTTCAGGGTAAAACTAGCAAATAAACTTCATCACTGGCTACACTGGCATGAATTTGCATCTTCTTTGCTGGTAATGGGTTTATGTATTGTTACTGTGAGGCTAAAGAAACCACAAATAAAGCTTAGTGTGTCTAATTTTACTGTCACCCACCAAAGCTACAAGAGGAGGAGAAAGAGAGGTCATTATCAGGTGACATGGGGGCGTTGGTTAATCTGTAAATAATGTCATGGGTGAGGGTGGTGTAATGTGTGAGGGATTTTTTTTTTTTTTTTGGTCGAGAGGTGCATTGATTGTGTCGCCTGGCAGTTCATCTATATTTTATGCCGTCACTCATACAAACGAAACCAGAGCCACCCGGAACAAGGGGGGACCCTCTGACACTTCAAAGAGAAGTCCTATGGGTGGTTTTTCATTGAAGCTCGGCCTGTTCCAATCCCAACCCACGTACATAACCCCCCCCAACCCATGCTGAGAAGCTGCCGGGGCCTCATTAACCCTTAAACAGGCTTATGAGGGGTGCAACGTACGGGAGACTAATTACCCTGCTCACACACTGCAAGAAACACTCCAGCAATGACAAACAAACACAAACACACACCACACACAGTGCCAGTAGTGAGACGGTAGCAGTGGTGGTGAAAGTAGAAGCGCCTTAATTGAAAACCCAGGCCCCCACACCCCCCCCCCCACACACACACACTCCACCTCCACACACTCCTCTCTGTGCCCCGTCCTCACTGTCATACAATAGCATTTTTTTCATGATAAGCGAAATCTGACAGTAGTAATGAGGAGAGAGGAAAGATGAAAGAGGAGGAAAGAGAAGAGACACAGAATGAGAGAAAAAAAAATCAGATATCAAAGAAGGGTCTAATTGAGGTAACACAGCCAGCCAAATCCACAGCTCCATTTGCATAAAACAGTGCAGCTTCATTTGGCCATCTCTAACAACGCTAATGTCTTAACAAATTAATTTTGCTAATTAGACACGCCCAGTGGAGCTCACCAGCAGATTAAACAGATTAAACAAACAGATGCTGATTACCCCTGGGCAGGCTGAGAGGTGCGACTCCAAGCGAATGCTTGCCATTCTGTGCTGTGACACTCTCGGCATGGCAGGTCTTACTCTGTGACATGTACAATCCCGTAGCACTTTTAAAATTCTCACCAAACATTTTGTGTGAGCCGTCAGATTCTGTCGTAACTGCCAGAACTATTGTAGGATTTTCACTGTCTTCACAATAGAAAACTACTGAAACTGATACATGAAAAGGAATCCCTTGAGATTCTTCCTGTAAGGTGATCATTTTACTCAACTTTCTACATGGACAACAAAAGTAATTGATTAAATTAGGTGAAGAAAGAGAGATCTCATCTCCTTTAGTAACTGGTGTTGACGTTAAGTTACCACTGTAAAGCAAAAGTCCTTGGCTTCACTGATTTTTTAAACATGAAGTATGAAATATTGAGATAATTTATTTTTCCTACTGCAACAATCGTTCGAAATGTTTTAATGAATTTTTGTGACAATGTATCCAAGCATACTTATTTTACGATTTTAAAATACATATTTTTTATAATAACTTTTATTGACTGTTGTTTTAAGATGAAATCTAAAGACATGCGTGAGTGAGATTGACCAAGATAGATGCCAAATGTATACCACTGAACTCAAGTCTTTTTTTCCCTCTCCCTCTGCTTACATAAATACATGTGCAAACAGCGTAAAATTCCACCTATGACTGAAACACATTGTTGTGAGCCTGAACTTAATTGTCAGTTTTTATTTATCTTGCTGTGCAAAACAGAAAAGGGAAACTTGTATTTTGTCCTGATTAATTGAAAAAAGCATATATATATATATACAGTATACATATACTGTATATATTTATGTATATAAATTTTGACTTTGAGCCAAACAGCAGTGTGAAGCGCTGTGAGGGAGTGATTGTTATCACTGCTGCCATCAAGCTGTCAAGTCCTGCCTTAAAGTTTTAATCCTCACCCTCATCACGGTATTCCTGTCCTAGTATCCCTCCTCCAGTCCCCTGGTGGTGCATTGTGTGACAGCTGCTGCCCTCTTTGGCGGTGGTGAAATGAATAGATTATGAGCAGTAATTAGGTGTACAGCAGAATCAATGTGCTCTGAGGCAAGGCCTGGGGGTGGGGTTTGGAGGTGGGGAGCATGGAGGGTGTCTGGGTGATGAAGAGGGGAAACAGCAAGCAGGGACAATCAGGAAGAATCCATGGGGGTAGTAAAATGTGAGGGGAGGTTTATACACTCAAAGTGAAAATCAGGGTGTGACTAAGGTTTACTGTTTAGTCGAGGCTCGTTAAAAGATGGTTTATAACATCGGGAAATCAAATTTTCATTATTTAAAAAAAGGTTCACAAAAGACTCATTTAGGCTTGCTGACCTCACATTTCTTTATTGTTCACCTTTGTTTATTTAAAAAATCAAAATAGGGACAATGTAAAAACATTCAAATGTGAAAATAAACAAACAAGACTTAGCTTCATATTATATCCATAATGTAAAGACAGATGAAATTAGGGATTGCTTCCATATATAATGATTTGAAATATTTTGTAAACGGTCAGATGCTGGCTGATTAGCCTCAACTTGGTCAAGTGATCCTGCTAAGCTGTTGTAATCAGTTGAGGTCTCCCAAAAACCCAACACAGACCAACTTCCTGATCAAAACCATACCTGCTGACGTTGTTGCTTTGATACAAAGTCTTTCTCTGCACTGAGCCTTCCTTTTATACCTGTTGGGTGTTCTAAACTGCATCCATGTTAACTGATTATATGATGAGTTGTGATTTTTTTTTGTGTGTCATGTAATTCAATTGTGTCACTTAAACCAGTGTTGTAAATGTTAAGTCTTTAATAAGTTCTGCTTTATGAAAGCAGTTCACAGAAGTGATGTACAGTGCACCCTCACGCATTCGCGCATCAACGCTCGCGACTTCACCTCATTGCAGATTTTTGGTAGGCAGTCACGTGATACTGTACGCGCATTCTATTGGCTGATAGCATTCGGAAGTGCACTCGGTTCCGTGAGTGTCGGACTTACGTGAGACACAAAATTGCTTTTAACAGTCGATAAGAGTGTGGGAAAAAGTAATAAAGATAGTTTGTTGCTCGATTGCGGAATTCGTTGTGTTTCCAGGAACGCATTAACCGCAGAGAATGAGGGCGCACTGTAAATTAAAACGACGATCATCTGGAAATATGCTTTGATTAAATATTTGATTCAATAGCCTGATAGAGATTCTTAAAATCTGTTTGATCTACTGCGTGCCTTATTATTAGAGAAGGACAGTGGACATTTCAGTGAAAAACATGCTTGATGTATTTAAATTTTTTTTAATTAACAAAAAAGTGATATAGAAGATGATGAGTGAGGGTGACGTAAAAGAGGAGGCTGAGGAGAGAGGGGTGGTGGTGCAGAATGGGGCTGTACCCTCACCAGCCTGGATATGCCCTCCAGTAATGCATCTCACTCCTTTTTTGGTGGCAGAGTGCTGGATGACCTGCCTGTGATCTCCTCCATAATTAACATATGCTTGTTAGTCAAGGCTGGTTGGAGGCTCTACAACCCATAGACACACACACACACACACACACACACACACACACACACACACACACACACACACACACACACACACACACACACACACACATGCAAACACACTGGTTTTACATCGATATCACTGCTTACTGCCACTTTGAGCACATTAAACTATACATGATAATTTCAGCAATCTCCTTCATTTTATGTTTAAATAACACTTATCAGCCTCAACGCTTTACTTAGATCTGACCAAATTTGCTTTGAAAATGACTCCAGACCACTTGAATAGGGTCATGAATATGAAGCGCTGCATACATGCGTGTTGTATTTGTCCAATCTCTTCCAACCTCATTTGGACATAATGAAGACACGGCCTCAGTTCTGATTATTCCCCCTATTTCCCAGGGCTCTTGACCTCTCTGTGAAAAAATAAACAGAACCTCCTTATCTTATCAGGAAAATAGATGAGAATCAGTGTGTATCCATAGCAAAGTTATGCTAATTCACTCTCCTTCAGACAATCCAAAGTTGCGATGAGGTGTTTTTTTTAAGACATCTACATTATAAGGTGTTGGTGGGGTTACAGGCTTTTTTTATCAGTCCTTGACTGACTCAAATATTAACCTTTTTCCACAAAAAAGTAAAGATGTAAGTAATGTCATCATGCATAACGGGTCAGAAAGAGGACGGCAAGGAAACAAAAACAGAAGAGGGGAAGAAAAAATTGAACATCCATGTGTGGTTCTGCACTCACTAGCAAATCTGTACCAACTTGCATGTTTATGTGTGTGTGCGTGTGTGTGTGTGTGTGTGTGTGTGTATGGCATGTACAGACTGTCTGGTTATGCAGAAGTGTACTGTGCGTGTGTGTGTGTGTGTGTGTGTGTATGTGTGTGTGTGTGTGTGTGTGTGTCTGTGTGTGTGTGTGTGTGTGTGTGTGTGTGTGTGTGTGTGTGTGTGTGTGTGTGTGTGTTTGCTCTCTCAGCATCTCAGTGACATCAAAACACTGTGCAAACTGAGCCCCTGGCAGCTCTTTAGAATTCCATCTCCTCTCTCTGTTTAAAGCGGGCAAGAGAGAAAAGACCCAAACTAATAGGAGAGGTGTTATTCAAAAGAGAAATAGACTGCTCAAATGTGTGTCATGTTTGCACGTGTGCATGTGTCAGAGATTCGGAGAGAGAGAGGAAAGAAATATTAGGAAGAAAGAGAGGAAAATGTATGAAGGATAATAGAGAACAATAGTGAAAGTGGAGGGGGGGTGATAAAGAGGGATAAAGAGGGCAGAGGGAGCAAATAGGGGAGCGAAGCGGAAAAAAGGATGGCAGCCAATGTTCCCCCAAAGCCTAGCTGTTTTCACAGAGCTGCTCGTCACGCATTATGACACAAAAACAGTTGTTGGTATAATCAAACAAAACGCAAGGCCAGAAAGCTCACACTTGCATTTGTTTTGTTCGATGCCAAACGCTGTTCTGACTGTTCCTACTGATGGTTTAATGCTGAAACATAACAGAGATGAAGAGAAGAAAGAGAAGAAAGATGGCTCTTATTATATTGTGGATTTGACCCTGTCAAACCCTAACTGCATGAAAAGCAGTTACATTTTCTGCTTTTTTTTTGTTCCTGGTAAATTTCAAATAAATGACAGCATATTTGAGGGAAAAAATGCTCTGCTTTTCTTGATAAGAGTCTTCTTAAAACTGAGCTGAGCATGTTCAAAATCCTGCTTTTTTCCCCCCTCCACTCTTCTTTTTAATGGTTCTCTGACTGGAGCGGCAACCAGAGAGGAATCGAAAGCTTGAAACAGAGGAAGGAGTGCAGAGGGAGAAAAGCTCAGTTCAATTGACTCTGTAAAATAAAATACTTAGTAAATGTGAAAAAATGCGGCAGTGAGTGGAAGATTCATGCGCTCAAATAAACTGGGGCTTTTGAATTTTTAATTGGAGTGGCTCTAATTATGGCCATCAGACAGTACTTCTAAACACATGCACTGCACTTTTTCCCCATTGCTCTTTCCCCCAGCCTCTCCGGTTTGGCTGTGGACGAGGCCTCAGTCCGGGTGTATTTTTCCATGCCATTAATATTTGATGAAAATGGGCCAGGCTGCATCAGCTGCTCATCGCCACTAAGAACATGGCCTCCATTATGAGCTCTGTGCTTCCTCTTAGCTGTGTACATTAGCGAGATGACAGAACGCGACGGAACGCAGGGATGGATGGGAGGTGTGAATGCATGTGCGCATGCAGGTTAAAATATTGGGGTTGTGCGCGTGAATGAGTTCGTGTGTGTTTGCGTGTGCGCTGGCTCGTCAACCATCCCTGTCGATTGATGCTATTAGGTGGTGAGAAACAGTTGGGTGTGAGCTATAATTGAGCTGACACTAATAATGAAAGCAGATACTGTCTGAAAGCCCTTGGCAATATGCTAAAGATATTGATGCCCCTAATAATTCAGGGGCTCGACAGAGTGGAGGAGAATTCTTTCTTTTTTTTTTTTTTTTTAAATTTTACCCAGGAAGCAGGAAAATAAGATTTAAAATGGCTTTAAAATTCAGCAACGCCCCATCTTTTAAAGCTTTTTCTGGCCTTGTATTCAGTCATTTTGAATCACATCATGAATTTTGGACATTGATTATAACATGATGCAGTATGTAGGAAATTGCCTCTCCTTTAAGTGAAGATATATTGGACTGTAGTTTCCTGCAAGAATGGCATGATGATCATATTTAGTTTGGCAGGGTGCACACGCACACACACACACACACACACACGCACACACACACACACACACACACATACACACAGACACACACACGCAAACACACACACACACACACACACACACACACACACACACACACACACACACACACACACATGCAAACACACAGACATACACACATAGGTCTGTTTTTTTCTTCAATTTATCATTCACTGGGGAATGTATGAGGCCAGTGTTAGGATTTGTAAGTTTGTGTTGAGTCTTATTCAAGGACCTTCATAACGATCAACTCAACCTTGTGACTCTTGTCAGAGAGGCGGGTCCCTAGGGGTGATATGAGTGTGTATGTGTGTGTGTGTGTGTGTGTTGACATGGTGGGTTGACCCCATAATCTATGGGTAAGATAAAATGAAAAGTGAATAACAGTAGCCCAATTAACAAAGAGAGATTTATAAGTTTGATATTCATGTTCCTGTGTGGATGTTGATAGATTGATATGTATGTATAAAATTGCCCTGTCTGAAAAGGAAAGGAATTGGAAACTTGTGTCTGCCTAGTGGAGGCAGATGTTTTAATTTACAGATACACTTTGTAAAAATTTGACATTTTTAAAAACCTCAGCTTGTGTTTTCCTCAGTTTAATTATTGACAGAGCCAGGTTCAGTCATAGTTCTGCACTTTGGTCAAAAGCTCTAAATGCTCCTAGAACAAGCAGTGACTGATTTCTAGGTTCCATTTGATGGGGTTAAAAAGGGTAGCTTTGATCTGAAGCTCAGTGGTCATGCCAAATGAAAAGAGACTGGGGTAAGTAGAGTAGAAAGCACCTGTCATATCCAGCTCTCGGCCTGCTTGATTAACATCAAATTTTAATTTTTTTTCTCAGACTTGTGCTCTGAAAGGCTGTGATGCTCCTGCTGCACAAGCTGTCCCTAAGTTTTTGTTTTTTGTTTTTTTTGAGGGGGGAGTTATAACATTAATGTAAACCAGGGAAACCAACACAAAATGATGAGTTATACTATTCTACTTCTACTGTTTGCCGATGACTAGAAAAGCTATTTAAATAAATTGGGCTTTTGTGAATACAATACCCATCTGTTACATGCAAATGCACCCAACTTTATTAAACTAAATTCCCATCTGTCCCTGATTTGTCGTCTGAGTTAAACTGCATCTTGGCTTGTAAAAATAAAAAACCCTATCTGGGGAAAAATAGAACACAATCACTTCAAAGGCTTCCCAAACGCACAAGAAGCGAGAATGCAGGACCCCAAACAACTCGAAACGGTTGCAGTCCCAACATGGTGGCTGTAATATTTCTTAATTGGCTGATGGAAATCATAAAGGCCTTTTGTTTAACTCTGTGCACCAGCAACACCCCACACTCCTTCCTCTCTGACTCGCTCCCCATGTCTCATTTGCATATTCATTGCGATATCAATTATTTATTCCTCAGCACAATGACTTGCTGCATTACTATTTTCCTCCATACTGTATAACATATCAGTATATGCACTTTACTGAATAATACATAGAATAAGTTGAATGAATCAGTTTGTATCGTAGTCACATAATAAAGCCAGTATATTTAAAAAATACAGACATATATATAGCAATCTAAAATTATAGAAAGACAGAAAAAGAGAAAGATGCATTCATTTACATTTGTTATTCATAGTTTTCGTTGTTATTCACTTGAGTATATGTTTAAGAAAGTTCAAGATACTCAATTGTTTTATAAAAATATAGAAAAAGCTAAAAACTACTTTTTTAAGCAAGCAAAATTCCTGCTTTGATTGCTAATTAAACTGTGCCTTTCTACGAGTAAAAAAAAATTGATCAAGAATAACGAAAAATAGAAAATTGTGGAATACTTAAACTTCTACCTAAAATCTTCTACCAGATTGTAAATTCATCTGTTTCCTCAAGTACACACACACACACACACACACACACACACACACACACACACACACACACACACACACACACACACACACACACACACACACACACACACACACACACACGCACTCTCACTCACACTCACACACACACACACATACACCAATACAAGTGAATTGTTATCCCCTAGCATGTAATATATGTATATTTATATTAGGAAGCATTAGAGCGCATGCAAAGGTAAGAATAGGGCACAATATTTGAAAACCTTCCTTACAATAACCCCATTACTCCCAGAGGCACATTCCTATTTACATGTTGTTGCCCCTGTGAGCTGTTTTCTCGTTGTATTATTATTATTATCATTATTATTGTAGGGAAACAATGGGATGACTAATAAAAATATAATTTGAGTGGTGCAAAGAAACTCTCAGTAATACAGCAGCAGCCCAACCAACTATGACCTGAAGAAAAAGTCACGGTCTCACCAGCCAATACTCTTTCTCCTTCAAGCCAGTTCCAAAGCAGACACACATGCACGCATGCACGAACATACACACACACACACAGACACAGACACACAGACACAGACACAGACACACACACACACACACACACACACACACACACACACACACACACACACACACACACACACACACACACACACACACACACAAATATACACATACACCGACTCCGTCACAATGACACACACAGGCACATGCACACACACAGAGCAACACACTATTGCACGTTGCCGTAGTACAGAATAGATGACCGCACTTACTTTAAATGTCCCGTGAAGGAAAGTTTTCTGATTTTTTTTCTTCTCTCCTCCGCCTCCCTCAGACCTACTCCATTTTTAGTGCCTTGGCATGGAGCAGACAGGAGCTCAGAGAAAGTGCACCAAGCTGGTGGCCCCTCTTATCTGATATCTATAGCTAAAAAAGCAGGTAGCTTCCTATCATTTTATTCATTTTCCCTTGTATGGTCTTCTACCTTGCACGGATGCAGACTGTGCTCTCTGCATCTGGTTGCACAAGCACAATCAATAGGGAAGGGGAGAGCTATTTTATGATTGGAGAAGTTGTTGTGTTTTTGGTGGTGAAATTCATTATTTAGTATCTGAACCTTCAGCAATTCAGTATCATTTATTCATAAAGTCCCTTTTTGCCAGGAGGAAATGGATACAGCTGCAGCAACTGAGAGAGGGAGAGAGAGAGGGAGAGAGAGAGAGAGAGAGAGAGAGAGAGAGAGGGAGAGAAAGGGAGAAAGAACTAAAGAAATAGAATGAGGGAAAAGATGAAGAGAAACAATATATGGGGATTGCGAACACAGAAGGCGGATGGATTGACGATATTGATCAGGCACCTCTTGAAATAAAGGCATCAAGGCTTTTATTTTTCAAGCTTTATATTTTCAAGTTTGCATGATTGACAGATAAAGAGAGAGAATAGCTGGGAGGAGGAGAGGGCCTTGAACATCACATGCCGACACTGAGCGATTAAAGGAGTTCTTCTGACAAGCACAGCGAGGCAGGCTCAAGCACACTGCAGAAACAGAGGGGCGGATTGTGAGAAATCACTAGAAATTGTTTGTTTACTTTTAAAAACACAGGAGAAAGAGAGGATGGAGGGAGAGAGTTGTTAAGTAAAAGAGTTGTGCATGCAAGACGAAGTCGGCTTTGTAAATTTGTTCCTCAGACGCCACAATACGGGCTGTACAAATGCTGACTAATGTTGAAGCAGATGAACTGTTCTTTGAAAAATATGAAAATATAAAAAAACAAAAACAAAAAAAAGGCAGTTGTAATAAAAGGCAGTTTGTGTTAAAGTCCGCGTTGACAGTGTGTTGTATATTGCAGAAATAAGCAGAGATTTATGAAATAATTCACGATGCAATGTTTTCCCATGCTTTTCTCTGACAAGCAAATCTTTCTGAGCTCACAGAAAAGGGTAGAAGGGATTTTTTTTTCATTGTTTTGTATTCTGTTCAAAATAAAAGCAATTTGAAAATCATTCCAGGTCTTGAATTATTTAGATTCGACTTAGTGCAATGCTAGCAACAGAAATTGCTGAGATCCATCTCAGTCAGGCGGTAAAGAATGAGTTGCACCTGTAGCTGTCATGGCCTTTGGCTCTGCAGCTGCCATCGGCTGCTACAACTTCCTGTCTCGTTTGCTTGGGTGTTGTATGATCATTTCTGACAGTCTAGCTACTCATTTCCTTCATCAGAAATAAAGGAATTGTTACTGAATTTTTTAAAATTGATATTTTATATTGAGATATTTTAATGTTATAAAAAACACATAGGCCAGATCAAACAAAAGGATAACATGACCTTTAACTCCTATAATACATACTTTTTATGACAAATTAAAAATAAAGAGATTATGTCTCTACTATAGCATCATTTTTGTTTTATTGTGTCTTTCTGTTTCATCCTAACTGTACAGCAGATGCTGCAGTGGGTTGATGCAGTGGGTCAATTTTTAAGCCTTCAGTAGTCTGTTGTTGCTTCACAACGTATGATACATATTATGTATGATACTTTAAATAAGGTTTACTCATTCATTAATATTCAATCATTCTCTTTCTGATTTAAATCCTATCTGCCGTGGGTGTTTTAAGGCAGAGCAGAAAAAGTAGTGCTTAAACTTGTATCATGATGTACTTTATCTTAATTGTGTAGTATGTTCGCAGTGTCCAGCTATATTGTTACCAAATTAGTATAATGTAAAATGATACCACAAGAAATGTTGTTCCAATTTGGTAAGATTGATGATTTCAGTTGACAATATTTAAAATTTTAATTAACAAAAAGAAATAATTATGAAACTCCATAGCTTCATAACTGATATTGAAAACATTTTGAATAAATTCTGCTTAGTTTGCAAATCTATAAACTGCTGCTACATTTGTGAGAAGAAGACATTAGAGAGAATACCTACAGGGTGCTGTAAAAGCCTGAAAAGATGTTTACTGAATTTATAAACTGTAATGCATGAGGTAAATGCTAGGAAGTCTATGACAATCTCGTACTTACTCTATGGCTTTTATTTCCTTATGAAATTATTGACAGTTCAGAGCTCCATGAATTTCCCATTGCTCTCGTTATTGGTGATTTTACAATCAAGCTATCTGTGTGTGTGTGTGTGTGTGTGTGTATGTGTGTATGTGTGTGTGTGTGTGTATGTGTGTGTGTGTGTGTGTGTGTGTGTGTGTGTGTGTGTGTGTATGTGTGTGTGTGTGTGTGTGTGTGTGTAACTGGGCTGGATCTGCAGCCTATTAAAAAAGTCACATTTATTGTTGATTTGTGACTGATTTGTGTAAGTACAACAATAATATAACTCCATCAAGTCAGTCAGAGCTCCAGACAGTTAGAAATACAAAATTTGCATTTAAAACTGATGGCATCTAAGTTAAAAAAAAAAACAAAAAACTTTTAACAGTGTCATTTAGAGTTACCGTACAAGTGTGAACTTAACAGCACAGTTTACTGAAGATTATAAAGTTTTAAAGGTTCATATTAAACAGAATTCCTTTTTTTTTCTGCTGACATTTTAAAAGGTTGACCTTTATACAATGAACTTGACTTGATAAATGTTTTTGTTGAACAGGAGGAAACTATATTGATCACAAGCCATAATGCAGTACATTAATAGAGCAGTCATGTGATTATTTTTTTCAGTCTGTCTGCATGTTAATGCTCCTGGGAGTCTGCCGCCTTGTCTCTGATGTCATGAATTTACTACAGGGGTAAGTTTAGACAATGCTAAAGAAAGAGCAATATACCGTCTGCTACCTCCTAAGGCTGAGATGATTTACTGCTCCTCCAAGTAAGAGCACTCCAGTGTCACATAATTAAATTAATAATTTAGGACGCCTGTTAATCCAGAGGCATTTTAGTGAAGCATAAACCTGGACACTATTTCTCTTGCTGTAAACTTTGAAAAGAATGATTCTACATTGCAAACTTCAGCGTCCGGAGGAAGCTGCTTCGCCATGGAGGTGACCACTTGGAGATAGAGAGAGAGATAGAGAACAGTATAGGTAAAAAAAAAAAAAAAAAAATCAGCGTTTCAACTTTTTCTTGATCTGAAGACGCTTTGCACCGGGGATACTTTCAGCTGTGGATTGACTGGCAACTGTGGAGCCACTGATGTCAGCTGTCGATCAAACTGTCAAAGCAGGAAACGTCTGGTTGCAAAGCCTCCATGACTGTGAGTGGTTAGCAGCACAAGACTGAAGGGGCCAACCACATTAAAGCACTTGGTTCTCCTTCATTACCAGAGGGACACAATAGCTCTGCCTACCAAAACCCTTGTGAATTCACACTCTAGTCCAAATTACATATACCTGCAGCCCAATGTGATACAATTAGGAATAGATTATTTGTAAATCAAATGATGACAGCCCAACTATGCGGATGTCTGGCATGTTGTCATTCCCCGGTATCCAATCCGCTGCCTTGGGAGAGTGGTAATTGATTCTCAGGCTCCCCCTGTGGGAATGCTGGTCTCCCTTATCTTGCATGGCACAGTTGCATGAGGATCCCCTACATGGGAAAACTCAACAAGCGCAGACACTCACATTGTTAATTCTGTACGAACTTTGACCCACAACACGTTGAATCTCTAAGAGAAAGGATTACAGCTCCTGTTGCATAGTGAGAGTGGCATATGGGAGGTATATGGAGCAAATATATAACATAAAAATGTGTGTGCATTCGTTTTGGCATTAATTGGACGTGAAAAGTGTTTTCCTATGTAGTTTGTGTGTGTGTGTGTGTGTGTGTGTGTGTGTGTGTGTGGGTGTGTATGTGCGTGTGTTTGTGTGTGTTTGCTTGTGCGTGTGTATTTATGGCCTGTGCCAAATCACTCACTTCTTTTTGAAGCCTCTGTGAAATATTTATGAGATGTTGAACCATTGTGTTGGTGTGTGCACATCCTGATGAGAATGTGTCTTTGTGCACTTCAAAGCCGTAGTGTACACGTTAACCTTTACTTTTTTTGCTTTTCTATCTGAATCCCCAACACTCACTGTAATGTGACTAGTAGCTTATTATTTGCTCTTGATGTTTGCTATCAAACTGCCTTTTTTGTAGGCCTATAACAACAGATATTCTCCTATGAAGTTAATAAAAAATTAGCAATAATTTGTTAAAGATGTGAAATGTCACAACAAATAATTTGGATTGTATGAAATATGTTGTAGAAATCTATTTAAGTTTTTTGATTGGCTGCTATTGGTATAATTTTGACTAATTTTGACTAAGTTGAAAAAGTTCTCTTTACTGTCCTGTAATTCTCAAACTTCTTTTCTGTCAATTGCTTTCACTGTAGCGTAAAAACTGTGCTACAAACAAAAAATAAAAAACAGCTTAGAGCTTAATAGTGGAATGTGGCATTTGGGCAAGTTTAATTGATTAAAATTTCCTATGCCAGTTAACGTGACAAGAAGCTTGAATAAATAATATTTTAAAATTTCAATTTCAATCCTGTTGATCAAAGATATTCCAGCGCCAATATTCCCCTTAAAATAATAATAATAGTAATAGTAATAATAATAATAATAATAATAATAATAATAAATGATAATAATGATACAGATAATGATAACAATAATAATAATAATAATAATAATAATAATAATAATAATAATAATAATAAATGATAATAATGATAATGATAATGATAATGATAATGATAATGATAACAATAATAATAATAATAATAATAATAATAATTATTATTATTATTACAATAGTACGAATAAGAATAACAAAGAATAGAATAAGAATCATTATCTTTTCTTGAGAAATTAAGAGGAGCACATACACAATAAACAAAAGAATAAAAGGGAGATTTCTGCACATGTGACCGATGAGTGTGTCAGAAAAGGGCATCTTGTGAAAGCACTTCAGTTACCGGTGTGAGAGCTATGAGTGTTGCTTCATTGAGTATTAGGCCTTTCACAACAACTTGTCCACAGATCTCAGGCGGTATTCCCAGTGAGACTGATTATCTGGCCCTGTCACAGACACAAGGGACAATTACAGGGTCTCCCTTAGGTCACTGCTCTCTCCATGCCCCTTGAATTGAAATACAAATCTCAGTGAGTTTCCGAAGAAGAGTGGGAGGAAACACATGGTATATCACACCCATACACACAAAAACTAGAGGCTGGACATTTTTCTTTCTCCCGTAAGTCTTTCCTGTCCGAGTCTAGATCCATTTCTCCTGTTTTGAAATTTCTTGTCTTCTCTCTTTACGTGCTACACCAGATCTGTCTCTTTCTCTCTCACTCAGACATGGTCTCAGATCTTAATCTAGATTTTAGGCTCGCTCTTTCTTTCAGATGCTTTTTCTCTCTACTTACTTTCACCCTGGTGTTGTTTCACATTTCCACTACCAGAGCTACCTCTCCTTCTAGTGGTGGAAGGAGGAACTACACAGTACACAGACGAGCGCAACTCATCTCCCATGCAGCCCATTCCTGTTAGTCAGTGACAATGATGTATAAAAGATAGGGGAGAAAAGAATCTGTGAGGGATGAAACTCCACAAGGACAAAGTGACACTGGAAATCCGAGATCTGTTTGTCCCAGAACCCCCACAGGAACGTAACACCAAAGCCCCTTTTCTTACCAAAATAAAAGTGCCTGCAGACTGAATCCTCTTGGACTTGCCTTAATAACCCCATGCTTGAGTGTGTTGAAAACAGGTGGAAATAAAATCAATGAAATAAAAAAAAAAAAACCTAGTCAGTCTTTCAAATCTATATTCTGAATCACAAAAATTAGTTTTGTGCCACTGGATATTTAAGATAGATTCTAAAATTCTCAAGAGTTTTTAAGAGTTCTTAATTTCAAGTTTCAATGTTACCCTGGCGGCACAGACATTAGGCATTCGGCAAATGCATCGAAAGCAGCGAAAACAATTACATCACTGTTGCATTGCTCTGATAATGGCTGTTATAAATAAATGATTAGGCTCAGGCTGAGCTCGGCTGGGTCATGGGGTGTACTTGTTCATAGGGTAGGTTTGACCCAGTCTGGCAAGAAAGCTGTGAATCCTAGCATCGAAAGTAAACAACAACAAAAGTGAGAAAAGCAAACAATTAAGGTAAAGACAAGACAAACTGAAAGGAAAAGACTACAGCTGTATCATTTACTTAAAAGATAATGCTCCATTTTGTCCCCTGCTCTGTGACAAACTTCAGAGACATTAGCAGCGTTTAGGATCACTTCAGAGCCAACACTGTATCAGCCAGGACCCTACCCTCCCTTCATCCCCTCTCTCTGTGTGTGGCTACTTAATTATTGATGCTTATGTATTGCTGATTTCGGTCTTTGTGTTGTCCCACGTGATTGCTCTAGTAAGGCGAATGGAGGTATTTATCTAACTCAGAAAGTAGGGTTCTATTCCTCATCCTGTCCACACACCACCAGGCCATCCCAGTGGATATGACCTCAGCACTGCAGCAACGAGAGGACATTCTCTCAGTTTCTGTTGTCATTTACTGGTGAAATGAAATGACAAAGAGGGTGACGCTGTGGTCTGCAGTTGTTCATGAGACAGCCTTGTGGGAAATTGCTCATAAAATGGGTATCAATCCCCCAAACAAAACAAAATAAAACAACACAAAACAAAACAAAAACAAAACAAAACAAAACAAAACAAAACAAAACCCAGGACAATGAGAAAACGTATGCTGTTGTTCAGAACATATATATTTGCACTGGTTCTCAAGATTAAAAAATGTAATCAGATAAGAAAATGTTCTTAAAAATTACAATAAAAATGTGATTTCCTTTTACTTACTTTGAACCTTTCAATATGTTAATCATGATCCTGTTTCAGTCTCGCTTTAGTTACTTCCATGCATGCATGTATGTAAATATTATGACCTTAGTACAATGTTATTGGTAAATCCTGTACAGTATTCATGCTACTTGTTCCCAGGAAGTGCAACAGCGTCCTCTTGTGGTGAAGATGCATCATTGCTATTTTTAACCTACTGATAATTTTTATGCAAAACTTCATGAATATTCAATGAAATGGTTTTCCAAAGATCTACTACTTAATCTTTGTCATATGACATTGTTTCATTTCTTCCTATCGCTGACATTTATATCCAAAATAATGTTTTTGTGTGTCGTTTTATATGAACAGAATTGACCTATGTCTTGATGCATGTCATCAGTGAAAAGTAAAATGTACAGTAAATGTAATGTTCTTTATTAATCCCCATAGGGAAATTGTTAGTCCATTCTAGCACATCCTGGTAGTTAGTAGCATGCATATATGGTGGGTACAGGCCCATAACACACACACAGGGGGCCTGTGGGCATGCAAGTTGGGGGGGGTAGGACGGTGGGCAGCTCCTTAGTGGTGCTCCCTAATGACCAACTTATAAGGGGCATGGTGTCTTGCTCAAGGGCGCCTCGGCAGTACTGGGGGGTGAGCTGACGCCTCCCACTGCCAGCTCACACTCCGAACTTTTTGCTTGATAAGTGTCTTGAGCCGCCGATGCTCCAGTCCCCAGCCAAAGATGGACTGAGCTACTGTCAACGCCTCCATTCCACTTACTGCCCCACTTTCACTACATTTTGTATACCACTGCAAATTAATTTGTACAAATACACAAAGAAGTGCACTTTCTAAGACTTTCTAAGAATCACTCTCAATTTGATTGAATTTGTTTCCTGTATGAGTGGTGTCTCCATTTCCTTTGTGCATTGCACTTTGAAGAGAGTATCACTGTCCATCAACAGTACTCAGATATCAGGTTTTGTCTGTTTGACTAAGCACTCAAGATTTACTGAGAAATGTTTACACAAAAAATAGATTTTTAATTTGCAAAAGTTAGAAATGCAATAAAACACTATAATTATCACACAATCAAAAATAACACACTTACAATTTCACATTTTTGTAGAAACACTAAATGAATAGAATGTTGAAATTGTTGTTTCCTGAATCACGCCAAATCAACAGAACATGAGTATTTTGTCCCTGCAATGAGCTGGTGTCTCATCCAGGGTGTACCCCACCTCTCACCTATGGGATCGGGATAGGGATATTGTGTTCAAGGAGATGAATGAATAAGTGAATGAATTAAAATTTTGTCTTTCTTCTCTAAGAATTACGAGATAATTTTCATTTAAAACTTTTGGGATACGTTCACTTGATTGAGGGGTGAGCATAAAATTATTTAATTTGAATTCAGATTACAGTAAAACTATTCTTTGCCTCTCCTCTCCTCTCCTCTCCTCTCCTCTCCTCTCCTCTCCTCTCCTCTCCTCTCCTCTCCTCTCCTCTCCTCTCCTCTCCCCTCCCCTCCCCTCCCCTCCCCTCCCCTCCCCTCCCATCCCATCCCATCCCATCCTATCCTATCCTATCCTATCCTAACAAAAGGTTCTATCCAACAGGTCTGGTTATACAAGCTTTAGCTCTGAAGAGGCAAAGGGTTTCTGAAAACAATATTAGCAGTATTGACATCTATAATGTACGGCGAATGTCTAATCCCAGAGGCTACCACACTAATGGGGAAATATTGAGTGTTGCAAGAACAAAGGTTTTCTCAAATCCGTCCATTATGTGCTTTGGACAACCACTTTCACCAGAGAGGAATGCACTAAGATGGACAGGAGATGAGACTATCAATTCTGATACAATAAAAGGGCTGATAAAACAAAGTCAGTTCCACTCCAATGATGTAACTTCTACATTTCTAAAACAATACTATTACACTAAGATCCCTCTCATTTCCTGACGCAGTCTTTTGCTAAGTAATTAAAGCAATGTCCAAATTTCTTTGCCTTTTGTCTGTAACTTTGTGTCACTTAGTTTCTGTTGATGTTGCTAGCACCAGATAAAAAGCAGTTTGACTTTTAGGATGTGGGGCTACAA
This sequence comes from Antennarius maculatus, assembly GCA_013358685.1. NCBI lineage: Eukaryota > Metazoa > Chordata > Actinopteri > Lophiiformes > Antennariidae > Antennarius > Antennarius maculatus. Next base: position 16,504,307 of record CM023606.1, read on the forward strand.
CCACCAGTCACCACTGTATGACCCTCCACATAGTGTATAGCTGTGTACATTTTACTAAATAATGGAACTGGCAGGATGTAAGAAACAGTGAGGGAAGTAGGGAGCTGAAATTAGCCGGCTGAAGAAGACACATCCAGTTCTCTGATGCATAACTAAGACACAACTGTGGTTCTGTGCTTTAGCAACACAATGCTCTTTTTCTATCCCTGGGTTTTTATCAGAGGGCCCTATCACTCTCCAACATGCAGCCACATTGGGTCTGCACATCATCCCAGCCAGCCAGCGGATGGCACTGTAGCCAGCGATAACACTTTGTTATGTCTTGAGTTTTCAGCATGTTTGGATTCAGTGAATAACTGCAGAGTTAAAGAACATATTCCTGGTCTAGATGTAGTTTTTATTAAATCAGGCTGTCAAGAAATGTGGGTTTATAACTAATTCCAATTTTCAATGTCCTTGTTTTTTTTGTATTAATCACATACTGTTGATAGTATTGACATATACATATTACATATTTACAAATCAGCAGATATAATGGTGCAAGAATACTCCAGCATTGGCTCTGCGGTGCACTGGCGTCGTGCCCGGAGTGTCCCCTGCCACATGCCCTATGTCAACTGGGATAGGCTCCAGCTCCCCGTGACCTGCTACGGCGGATACAGCGGCGGTACATGACAATGAATGAATGAATGAATGAATATTCAAGATTAATGTCACTGAATACATTTGAAAATTTAAAATGAATATTTCAACACATGTGAATGTTGAAATAATGGTCAATCACTGATTTACAGTAATGTAAAATCAAATTGAAAAAGTCAAAAAATCCAATCACTGCTGCTTCCTGTACAGAATTCTGAATAACTTGCCTGTTGTTCAAAGCCGACTCTGTCACATAGCTTTGAACCAAAAACACAAACTGAAGTGCACAAATGGATTTATACAATTTTGAGGTGTGTCAAATCAATAAATTTTTAATATGTCTAAAGGGGGGATATGAATTACTCCATTGAGTGACTGGTTGTATGTAATTTGTGACACATTTTGCTTAAAACACACAAAAGGAAAACAAATGTTTGGGCTTTGAGGGATGCATTTCTACTGTAGTTAGAGTTCTACCAAGGAAACTTAGTCAACAGATGTGCCTGTTACACAAACATGCACTGACGTGCGGTCAGGGGAGGCAGGTGAGGCACGGCCTCACCTGCCATAATGAGAGAAATAAAATGAAAAATGGAAGAAATAAATTAAATGGTTATATTTATCCAGTGATGTGTATTATAAAGTTATTTTTCATTTAACATCACCAATTTTAGGTTAATTTTACTCAGAATTTTTCACATTTACCGCTGAAATACTGAGCAGAGACCTGTGGTGAGGCACCAGCCAGCTGTGCCTCACCACGGATTGATCAATGGCCCGGCTAACTGCACTGGCATGCTATACAGTGAGACGGTAATGCTATCTCTCTATATGTTGCTAGTAAAATATTCAAACACGCTTGCCCTATGAACTAAATTTCCATAATTTAGCTAATGTATATAATGTACACTATTTTTTGTCAACAACTGCATGTGTGTAATGTCTTTCTTGAATTGAGCGGTCCTGAAACCGCTGTGACAAGGCACTTCTTGAGGCACGATGCTGTCGTGCCTCATTGGTAGGGGGCGCTGGTGATCCCAGGGATTCGACCGAGGATTCCTATTCCTCGACCGTAGAAGAAGTGACAGTAAACTAGAGCCATTCATTTGTTCTCCGCTCGCCTTGCCTTACTATATAATTCTTTTCGCTACTTTTGTTCAGAAGGAGCGGGACATGGACTTCATTTATAAGTAAACGTAACATATAAACAAACATGTAGGTAACAACATAACGTATTATTTAATCAAATGTGCTAATTTGTGTGTCACAGTTTGAATGTGCAAATACTTCTTTAAAAATAACCCACTCACTGTTGATAATTAAACGGTGAATAAGCTACAATGTAGGTTCATATGTTTGTAAATCTAATTATGATGAGATAAGTGCCTCACCAGCCATGAACCTCACCACACGTCACTGCAAACATGGTATAGTACTGTGTAAGTACTGTTTGAAAAAAGAAAAAGTATTGCTGTAAGGAAGAAAACAAGGTCTTTGACAAAAATACACACCAAAAAAACAAAAACAATATTTTTTAGAATTGTAAAACATGAATGGAGAGTGAGGTCAAATTACAGACCAGCCTAAACTGGACTGAAACAAAGACATGTAATCAATCAATACTCTAGATTTCCACTATACTGCAGTCAATGTGTTTTAAATTGGTTGCATCACCTATGTTAAAAGGCATTTTCTGCACTGAATGGCTGTAAATTTCTCACACTGTTAACTTTAAGTAGTTCATTACCATGAGTCAATTTAACGGTCACTGTGTTAGATGTTTGTGTTAACAGCCCTATCAGCAGGTAAACATTGAAGAGGACACAACTCCGGCTGATGCATTTATTCTCCAGGCTGAGGAAAAGGAACACACCAGCAGAGGGTTGTTTAACTTAAAAATAAATGCTACGAATAAAACATCTGATTATTTTAGTTGAGGCAGAATTTTTGTTTCATGTCTGTTTTTTTTAAGCCTACAACTTCAAAAAAGTCAAGCAAAATACAACTGAGGCAAGTTGTGAATAAACAGGCCAGCATTATTGAATAAAGCAAGGCAAGGGGATTTTCTTCTTCTTAGAAATAGCTGATTACAGTTGCTGGAATCTGATGGGTCTAAATAACGCTCTTTCTGTCCTACCGCTTTGTCCTACCACTTTGCCGGCTCACCCTTTTATAACGAAGTCGGTTTGGTACCATGAGTACCTTTACTATTGGCTCAATGGAGGGATAAAAATTAATGTCCATTATGCCTTTCGAACATTTATAGGAAGCATTCATGCACAATAAGGCTGAACAGTCTGTGTGAAATGGGGTCTAGTTGAAATGTAATACAGTTATTATGCAAAGATGAAAAATAAATGTGCATGAAAAAAAGTGCCAGCTTCTTTTTCCTAAAGTCAGACTTTACTCTGACTCAAACATTTCCAAAAGGACCTGGGGGAAGGGAAGGACTCAAAACGAATGCAGAATTTTAGTGACATTGTTTTCTTGTCCTTTATTTTTACGCACTGTCATATTCTTCTACATTATCTCCCTACTGAGATGCGTGCTGAGACCTTTCTGCCCCCGCCTGTGACCTTTACAAATTTTGCCCTTTGCTGCTACTTTGTGCGAACTGACCTTATTAAACTTTATTTTACACAAGGCTCCCACGAGTTTGAGTCAAGTCCTGCTTTGAACACCATATCAGTGCCATTCTTCAAATAAAAACAAGAGGAAGCAGGGATGACACTCATTAAAGTGAAATTCCAGTCTAGTTAAATGACTAACATAGACACAATACAGATAGAAAAAACAGGGGTGAGAAAGTGGGAGAAGTTAAGAGAGAGAGCGGTAGGGAACAAGGGAGCAAAAGAGAGGTGCAGACTTTTGACTGATTCTAGTAAACAAGGACTCATTACTCTACATCTGTTCCTCTGGCATGGTGACACATCTTTGCGCCACAACAGCTGCCCAGTGCAGGCCAGCCAAGCCTTGATATGCTTTACCGCCCTACAGGGTGGAGACGACATGCATAATTTCTGTTGTACTTTGTTTGCCTCTTCCTTTTTTTGACGGAAAACAAAGTTTTCTTTGTTTTCCATCAAAAAAAAAGAAAAGAAAAACATAAAACTGGATATGGAGGGGGAAAATCAACAGTTATTATTGGGGGTGTGCATGCATTGTGTTTTTTTTTAGTTCAGTCTGGTGGCATGGTTCTAGGGTCAGAAGTGTCAATCAGTCTTGCACCTTCGTCTAAATTGGAATATCTTAATGAATATCGGTTCAACTGCGATGGTGCTAGAGGGTGAACCTTAATGACCGACTTTGCTTCAAATTTAAATATTTTAATAACTATTGAAATAATTGCAAATATTTGATGTTAATCATACCACAATTACAATATTTTTGACTCATAAAAAGGAATTATGTCCATTGTTTTTCGATTGATGAGCAAGCAAGTACTAAGTTAACAACAATTCTATCAGCTTTTTCTGCTTTATTTTAGTTCTAGTGAGAGACTGTTAGCATGCTAACATACCAAGAAGAAATTAACTTATATTATCCTTCAAATACTGGAATGATAGCAATGTCATTATGCTTATTAGCACTCTTATTAACATAGCATGAACTGATAAACTACAGCTATGTCATGGAATGTGATAAATCAGTTTTCACAGATAATGCTGTAGGATTTGACAATACTTTCTATATATCTACTGTCAATTCCAGAAAGTCCCAATAGTTCTTCAGTGGAGAGTTCTACTGAGGAACTAAAGATGTGATATCATATCAGCTAATTTTGTGGTTACTACATCTGACCCTTTAGTCATATGGGTTTCAATCTCGTAACTGGGCTGTTTATTCTATAATTTGATGTTTGATTCTTGAAATGCTACTCTGGTTCTCTGCAAACTGAGCTAACTGAACAACACGATGACTCAATCATAGCCGCTCTCTCTCTCTGTGGTTGTGTGTGTGTGTGTGTGTGTGTGTGTGTGTGCGTGTGCGTGTGCGTGTGCGTGTGCGTGTGTGCGTGTGTGCGTGTGTGCGTGTGTGCGCATGCGCCATCAGAGGGATGCAGATTCTATATTCTGAATAAATTTAAGACCGTGTCAATGGAAAAAAAACTGATTGGGACGTCTTGAAAATACTGATCAGACCACAGCAAAATTATACTGTACATTTCCTCCTCTTTTTTTGTAACATTTCATTGAAAAAGATATATTTAAACTACACATTATAGAAACCTCAGACATCCTTCTTCCTTTTCAAAAAGGACCAGGGCCGAATTAACGAACTTCCTTCCTCATTACTTGAAGTAAAATAGACCTGGCAGTGGTGGACTGTGAATGACAAAAGGGTGGGTCACATTTTTTGCTGCTTGATCTAATCACGGTCCTGATGTCCTAGAGGATGGCTGACATAAAGATGGATGAATCTTATGAGGGTGTAATGGCAAATTCTATCAGGGATGTAGTCACTGTCTTCAAAATGCAATTAGAAATTCCAGCTAAAATTACTTACTGCATCTTTAAAGACGTTTTGGCCCCTTAGTGATCTCATCACATTCATTCCGCACCACTTCCACACCACAATTTCATAGCTATTTTGACTATATTGTGAACCTCAACTTTTGCTTCGCAAATGATTTTTGGCACCTATCTCCAGTTTTAGGTTCTGTTCCATCTACCATTATCATTATAGTATGTATTATGACTGAGGTGAGAAAATGTTTGCATCACTTTAATGCATATGATCCCAGCATGTGTGCTTCTCAGTCATTCAGATTGAACAACATGGGTTGGTTAGGGTTCCCTTAATTTAATTTTCCACCTCATGTCATTATGGTGTCAAGTGTATTGTAGTCATACAAAATTATTTTCCCTAATCACTCTCCTACAAAATTAATGAATTGACATTGAACTTCAATGAACTACATTTAGAGTTATGTGCCAGGTGGCCATTTGGGATTCAGGCTGGTGGGTTATCCTCGGCACAGCAGAAAGTGACAAAGTTTATCTTTCTGATGAAGTGTAAACAGCAATCCTTTGGGAAAGTTAGAGTTTAGAGCCAACAGAAGAATAAATTGTTTAACGTAGGACTCCTGAGTCAGGTTTGGATCCCATGTGTGTATTTAGTGACATAAACTTTCACAAATGAGACATTCAGCATTTTATTAATATCATCTAATTGTACTGTGCTGACAAACTGACTCAAGGCTCCTTGTGGGTGCAGCACTCGGATGAATGATGTGTGCTAGAAGAAATCTGTCGACTGCAGTGTACTACTACTTCCCCTCCATTTTCCATTCCACAAAACAAATATCTGACCTGAGGCCAAACAATGCAGAAGAGCATTCAGTGGCTGGTAGAGGGTTGCCACTCATCTCCACAATGGGTTTTGGAAAATTATTATTGTTCTAAAAAGATGTTATTAATATCTAATTACCCTTGAAAGTGTTTAATTTCACCTCTCAGAAAATTTAATTGAAACAAACATGCTGTATATTTTTCCCAAAGCTCCTAAATGCCTTATCACCAAGTGATAAGACGAAATATGATTTCAAACATCCCTAAATTTAAGAGAAAAACATTACACTGGTGTTAAAAAAAACATAAAATGCTATTATCTTTGCTTGAGACGAGCCTTTGAAGAAGCCTATTGAGAATTTTGTATCTGTTAACAGAAGACCAATAGGATTTTCTCAGGAAAAAAACACAATACAACAACATGTCAGGGGCTGATATGAATACACACATGCAAACACACGTGCACACATGCGCGCAAACACACACAGGAATTTTAGCTCTGACGACCGGATGATGCTGTCATCTTTAAAATAACTATAAGAATGTCATACATGTCAAGGCTGACATTTGGAAAATCTGCTTTGTTAATTACTCACAGTGAACTAATTATCAGACGTCAATGTTGATGCCATTTGAGCCACATTAATTTATTTATAAAAATACACATCTCAATGACGTTTGTCCTATTTTATATGCATAAATGTATCCAGCTTCGATGCAGCAGAGAAATGAAGAAGATTTTTGGTAATCCCAGGTCAGTGCAGATGGCTTACTTGCAAAGACTAAAAGGGCATATAGAAATTAAGAATTCTGTTGGTGGGTGGAATGAATGAGCTCCAAGAGACCCTCGTGCTGCACATTGTAGTGTTGAAGCAGATGCCAAATATCACCATAAAGGGAGTGGGAAATGTTAATGAGGATGAAATTTGCTTTCATATTTGTTTCAGCTTCTCCTGCAGCCTCAGCATCGCCCAGGTTCAGAGAACAGAAACTTATTTTGGCTTATTAGAGATCGTGCCCACATTCCCCCACTTGGCTGTTTACCCTCTTCACCTATCACTACAGAGAACAGTGTGCAATCCAAAACTGATAGAAAAGATAGTTTTAAAAAGCAGTATATTCCAAACTCCTGTGCAATATGTTTTATTAGAACTGCCCAGCCTGTTGTTGATGTGCACCTCGGGTACTTGGCACCATGTCCACCTCCTCATCCTTTATTTTGACATGTGTCACTGACCTCCTGCTCAGTAATAAGCAGTAAAATCATTTCAAGTGACAACCTTCATTCCATGAGGACGAATTCTCATTTGATGAGGAGCCACTTCAAAGGTGACAACTGCCTCGGCGAATGAGTTGTCACTGGATTGTTTGAGGGACATGAGTGACGGCCCATGTGTGGCAGCTGTTTCAGCTGCCATTTCAGCCCCAAATGACCACTTCCAGCACACACTTGGCTCTGGATTTCTAAACAATTTTACACCATCACATAGCAAAATGCCAACTATAATAATAGGTTGTGGAACATTTGTGCTCCAGGCTGTGCTCCAGACATTTATGGAACTCTGCAAACTGCATTAAATCTACTCAGTTTTTGCGATGGAGCACAATTTTTATAATGCTGTTTTTCATATCAACATAGCTTTTTTTTAAAAAACAAAACAAAAAGATTAATCTCATAAACATAAAAGAAAATCACAAAATGTTCACATATATATAATTATGTATAATTTACATCAGCAAAATCAAGAATTAATAAAAAAAAAAATTTACACTAAATGTTTTATGCATAAATTGTAAAAACCTTTTCAGCTGAAAATAAAAAAGTGGGAGGCTGTAAGGGTGACAGTGTCAGATGATTATTTTAACTTAATACAGCGCTGTGCTGGTGTTCCATTGTCAAATTCATTCAGCTTGCTTATGAGAGAATGCCTGAATCAATACAAATCCATACCATGTTTTCACTGCTGTGCTGAACTCAGACACATTCCCACAGAGTGCACCAACTCACAAGAACACAGCTAATGCAAGATAGTCATTGATGCTCTGAAGCTGAGTCAAGGTGGGCCACAGAGGGTCAACACAAAAAGCCTTGAGCAAAGAGTTACCAAAGTTGGAAAAAAGGAAAGATAGCAAAAAAGAGGTAAGAAGAGGTAAGAAGTAAGTGTTTGATTTTTAAAAAAATATTTACCACATTGCATTTGTTCATAGAAATGGGTTGATATTTTCGTGAGGCTACAAATTTCTTGCATAAATGACTGTAATTTATAATAGTTTTCTTGATTTATCTGCTCACACGCTTGTTATACTTGTGAATTAATGACTATTGCATTTCATGAAAAGTGGCAGATGGTTTCTGTATTAATGCCCTTTGTCATAAAAAAGATTCCTTGAATGAATTTTTCTTGGCAGCAGGGTTATGTGTGCAGACGTTATCACCGAGATAAGTGCATAGTAACGCAATCTAGCTTAGAGACATACAGCTCAGTAATTCATTAGAGCTTTAAGAATGACTGGAAGATGAATGCGTTGGAATATGCATTCGGGCATTTTGTCTGAACTTGTCTTCTTCACACACACTCATAACTTTGATACACTTAGCAAATTAATTTAATAAAAATTGCAGTCGCATGATGCAAGGATAAAGGGTTCCTAGTTTTCAAATACACAAGTATTAGTTATCAAAGATGGTACTGAAGTAGTCAATGAATCAAAGTCTGTATTTTTAATATCCTTAAATTTGCCATCTGGGGCCAGTCAACCGCTTTCGTTTAAATTACAAAATGCACCCACATTTTATTTTATTAAAAGTGACCAGAATGCAGGAAAACACTGTATACCCATATCCTATATATGAGAATGGTTGATGTAGTAGGAGAAATACAACTATACTTGAGAAGATGGGTTTCTAAAAATGTTGGCAATATGGATATACAGTATCATACAAAAAAACCCCCACTTGGCATAAATTGTTCCTGTACGGTACAGTAACTGCTTGCATCTGTTATTCTGCTAAAATGTACTGGACAATCTCTGAGGCATCTTTGTGCATCCTGGGTCTTGTCTGCTGGGGTCGAATCCTGTCTCCATGGATCTGTTGCTCAGGGCCTCTTCTTGTGCTGCCATAATCAGAACCTACTCCCTGTTCTTTGGGCCTTTTTTTTTTCCAACCAGTGGTACAATTTCTTGATGTCAGCCACTTCCTCTATCTGCTGGTGAAACATCCCATGGCAGGGCTTGGTCTTCTATATTGCTTCCTCATCACCCTCTGTCACCAGCTGCCTTAGGCACTCTTATGGCAGCTCATCCCAGGAGAGTGGCTTTTTCCTGATAGTCTTTTTTTTCATCCTGGGTCATGGCTCTGACTCTGGTTAATACTCACCCTCTTTCTTTACATTGCAGGACATCCATCCTGCCTTTGCACAAGGCAAAGTGATATTTTGGCGACATAATATGCATGAAATCACACAACAAGAATACTTAAATTGCAAAGATGAAAATCAACTGAAAATGTCTCTAAATTCAAAATTTTTACATATCTTGGATGCTGGGGCACCTTTGCTTTGGAGTTAGAGACAGAAGGTTCTGATTGGATGATCTAACATGCTGGTCAATGGCGTAGTCATCATAAGCAGACATGTGACAGGTGACAAGTCATGAACTCAATTATAAATACTTTAAAAATATATATCTGGCAGTCTAGCTGCTGATTTCTTGACCAGTTGATGTCTCACCAGGGCAGTTTGACTCAGGCAGCTACAAGGAGAATAAAGCAAGTCAAGGCAGTTTCTATTCTCTGAACCTGGGCGAGGTCAAAAGCAGAACAGTTTGATTTTTACAGTAAATATCAGTCAGACGCAACAGGATTGAACCCGTTTGTTGACATGATGAACCCTTTTCTAAAATGTAATGAGTTTCTGATGTGGGATTTGACAAGGGTGGCAAGTGGGACTATGTATTTAACATGTCTTCTGTACAATTTTCAGGGCTGGTAATGTGTTGAAAAACATCAAATTCAAAGCTGTATGTCTATACACACACACACACGCACGCACGCACGCAAGCACGCATGCACACACACACACAGTAGTACGTTTAGATAAAAGTTAATTTCAAATATTGCATGCTTATGTACAAACTGTTAGGAATCATACAAATTTCACAGACCATATTATCCATATTGTGGAGCTGACATGGATATTAAATGGTTCATAAGTATTCTGTGTTACCAAGAGTAGCATCCTAAAATAAATGTAATCGGCTTCTTCTACAATAATTCTAATTTATTCATTTAATTTTACATATCAAAACACAAGGCAATAGCAACAAAGCTTTGTTTTGAATAAAACTGTCACAACAGTCACATTTCTCATAATGAGTTGTCATTTATTCTGAAATGTGCTATCTTGTATATTTGGTTGGTTTAATATTAGACAAATGGATAGTATGTTTGTATTTAACGGCTAGAAAAGTATGTATGATTCAAGACACTTAAATTATGATCGACTAGCTGCTATTATTGACATTTGTCTGTGTAAACTAGTAAATAAGATTACACCAAGTAAATGCTGGAACATATTTTAAGCCTCATATCATTGACTTAGATTCTTAAGTAAATCCCCTGTGGAGTCACAACACCTTCGGTGGTGGCGGCTGATGGATCTACTTCAATTGATGAAGATAAATAGGCTGATGAAATGATGTCAATTAATCTGCAAAACCTGGGTGAGGGTAGTAATGTGGAGGGTGGTGTGTGTGCTTAACAGTAGCATGGAAGAAGTAGGGGTATGGAAAAACAAATAAAAAGACAGCAAAATAATAGGCTAAGAATGAAGGGGAGGACCCATGTTATTGGACAGATGTGACCACATGATGTGAACAGTTGAAATCCGGTGAGAGCAGGGATGCAATTAATGAAGCATTAATAAGAAGCGTGAATGATGATGAGTAGGATGCCATAAGAAAAGAACAATGGATCAGTGCTCAGATTTCTCAATTTGGAAAAATTAATCAGTGATATAAAATAAAAAATAGACAAACAACAGGGATAAACCTGTGATTTCTGCATTCTCATTCAGAATCCCCAAATGTTCTTCTTTTCTGTTAGTGTATCTATCAGGGTTCTCTTACTTTAGATGATTAATCTGTTCACATAATTCATACAATTGTCATGTTAATTTATGTGATGTTAATTTAGCAACTCTTTGCTAACTAATATGAAGCAAATTGTTTTAAATTTTAAATGGATATTATTTCATAAAATGATCATATGTTTTAAATGTCAAATGCAATTCATAAATGTGTTGTTCGTAAGTCGTTATTTACTAAATGTCAACCTGTAATCGGCATTTGAGCCCTTTTAAATGCCATTACTACTCTATTTACAAAAGTACCATTCCCTAAGGCTTACCAGAAAGAATAACAGGACATAAAAACAACACACAATAAAAAAAATACAGGTACAGGTCGTTTTTAATCGTGTTTCTCGATGTTTTTTGGATACAATACATCATTTTACTTGAATTTACGTCTGTCCATCACAAATATTGGAATCATGAAATCACTAGAAAACCATTTATTTGTGGAGGACATCTGTCTTCCACAAATATTAGACTCTTCTACAGCTTCATCCGCTATGGCGGGTCACGGGGAGCTGGAGCCTATCCCAGCTAGTTTGGGCGTGAGGCGGGTGACACTCTGGGCACCGCGGAACCACACAGAGACGAGCACAAACACACACTCTCACACTCGCAGTGCACGGGCAATTTTGGACCAGTCAATTAACCTGAAGCACATGTTTTTGGAGGTGGGAGGAAGCCAGAGAACCAGGAGAGAACCAACGCAGACACAGGGAGAACAATCAAACTCCGCACAGAGCGGGACGAGAACCTGGAACCGAATACATCACCGCTTCGCGGCATGTAATATCTTCACTTTGCTTTATCATCCATGATGAACAGTGAACTATCCAAGGTACGAAGCATGACATGCAGAGACAACAACAAACAAGGCAGTCAGAGACTGCAACATCCCACGACACCCCTAAATTCAAAATTTTACCCTGACCTACTTTCATAGGTCAGGGTCATTTAATAAAAGACCCATGATTCAACATGTAACTGGCGCATTCTATTTGTCATGAGGTTTCAGAGATGTGTACCTAAAAAGATGTAAAAGTGAAAATTTGACCTTGACCTAGTTTTTCAAGGACAAAGCTGTGATCTAATTTTCATCCCCTTGCCTCCCTGAATAGAACGGCTTTTGTTTCATCTTTCTTTTCTGAGATATGCGCAAAAATATCTGAGGATAGAAAATATCTCAGACCATAGATCAAAGCTGGTGCTTTGATTTATGGTCTTACTCACACTGGCCTTCTCCCTTGTCTTTCTATCTTATTCGGTTCTTGAGCGTACAAAAGTTGAAATTTGACGTTGACCTAATTTTCACAAGGTCATTTTATTTTCATCCGCTTTGCTGTCCGAGCAATGTGCTTTTTGTTTCATCTTTCTATCTGCCACGGTTGTGAAGATATTTGGTGGATGGATGGATGGACGGACGGAAGAACACACAAACACTGATAATTACAATACATTACAGCTTTGCAGGATGTAACAAAAGGGGTAAATGAGTGCTCGACATGCTTGTCTGCAACGGTGCTGCTTGGCAGGGGTGAGGCAGAAAGGGGAACTGCAATAGTCGAATATGACAGCACATGTTTTTTTGTATCTCCGAATGTTTGTAAGTCAAATATTTGTATGTTGAGGACTACCTGTAGTGGTAAATAAGTACCTCACTCGAGTACTTACACATCAAGCTGTATACGAATCACAGACATTGAAATTCCAGAAACACCTCATCAGATAAGTGCAGTCTTCACTGAAGCATCTTGGATAAAGAATGAAACAGCTTTACTTCTACAATAAGCCAGGGAATATAATAGTTTCATCTGGACAGTTATTTTAATTCTTTAAAAATTGCTTATTTTGCTGAATGTTAATAATGCATATCATTTTTTGGATGAAATAAAGTCTAGTCTGCAAAAATGTATGACAGATTAAGTATTTCTTAACTATGACATTTTAGTCTTTGCATTTCTCCACATTAATAATCCGTAATCACATTTTAATGAGATATACCAATCATGGGCATTAGAGGTGAGCTTAGGGAGAATGCTTAGGACTGCTAAGTACCCTTCGCCCTGGCTTAAAACCTAGTCACAGTGTAAATACAGCTCCAATACAGTCATAATCTCCTGGCTGAAAATCTGCAGCAACATCTTTTTTATTCAATAAGTACGATGATTGACATTCCATTCCATAGCCACTGACAACATAAAAGCCTGCCTGCCAGTAAATCGGCCAACACTCCTAATTCCTTGAAAAAACACAACAAACATCCCTCCACATTGCCCTTCTAAATGCCCGCCGTCCATCCCTCCGGATTTACGCTGCCCTGATAACAAGTAAACCAAGGCCATGAGCCCCGCGATTATTCCATCCCTTAATTAGAATTCTCATTATTTACGTAGTAAAGGAAAAGCCTCTGCAGTCACATTCACATCAAAGGCGTCATCCGAAGGCAAAGATGATAATTAGATAGTCTAATCTGTTCTCTGAAGTGTCGGTTCCAAATCAACATTTCTAGGGTGTTTGTTTTCCTTCCCCCTCTGCCTTTGCTTTGCTAAGAGACTGATCAATTAAAAAAGATTCACTGGTGACTCATTTCCATTCTGCCATATGCAGCTTTTCTCTCTACTCCCCATTATAGCTGACGAATGTGATTTATACGTATTTGCCTCAAATTTGTATTCATAAAATAGACCGGAGAATAAATGAGCTTCAGTTGTGATTTAGAAAAAAAAAATGTGTGGCTCAGGTATACACATGCAAAAGAGGTATCCTTAAATGTGTGCAATTCCTGCATTTTCCCTTTACCAGTATCAAGAGATGGCACTGTTTCCCTGCCAACTGAATCATCGCTCTGCCCCTTTTCTTTTTTTCCCCTGTGTCTCCGACTCTTTGTCTGTCTCATTTCCCTTTTCCCATTTACTTAAGCAGAATGAGGGCACTGGAGAATCATTAAGTGTAACCGCTACCTGAGATTAGTGAGTGGGGCTCAAATGAAGTGTCACTAATATGAGGATTACAACAGCAAAGCCACCTGAAGTCCCCCTGGATCTGCTTCTAAACACCAGACAGAGAATGCGGTGGTAAGAGACGTGGGGAAAACGCTCTTATCTATTCAAGTCTTAACATTTTTTCTTATTGTTATTAAATTTTCTTATACTGCAGAAATACTGTGCCTAAATCACATCTAATGAAATAAAACTAAAGTAAACCACATAGTAACATAATAGCCTTTTGTGAGATGTAATTAAAATTGTGAATGTATAACTTAGCAACTTTCTCTATGTACTTACCTTAACAAGCTGTTACAATTTACACCTCACCTTCACATATTCTTGTTGGGAATGTTAACAGCTGATATGACAGCAAATAACATTCAAATGTAGGTTTATAAATTTATTACTGTGGCAGGAATGTGCCCAGGTGTGTTAACACTATACACTGGTGTTCACAGGTGGAAAGCCGGTGAGCGATGATCTCTGCACCGGAGGAACACATGCAGCTGCAGTCTCATGCTGCAGATGTAAACCTCAATGAAACTTGCTCTCACTTCGCAGTTTCACAGAAAAGGATAAATTGTACATCACCCTCTGCTGGCTTCCCACCAGTTAACATTGCCGCCAGTAATGTTTGCTGAAAAACAGAGGCTCCACTGATGGGAAATGAATCCAGATTTCTGTTAGAACACCTGGTGTTTTTAAATGGCATTGTATTTTTTCAAAGCAAAGCATTGTAACAAGATTAAAACATGCATAAATACGTTGTAATATTGTTAAGAACAAATTTAATTTGATCAAAACTTATTGTGTGTAATCTAATTTAAGTCTATTGACAACAACATAGTTCTCCTTTGTGTTCCTGAGTAGAAGACGAACAAAGAGGTTGAGATTCAAACAAACCTCTGAGTAAAGTTCAATGTGAAATAGAAAATCAAGCCACTGAATAAAAAGTATAATAAAAAAACAATTTCCTCTTCAACTGTAAACTGTTGCACACTAAAATTTTGGCTCAGCTCAATTTCACCCTAATGATTAACATAGTGATTCAGATAATCTGTCTTAATTAAGGTAACTTGTTGCTGCATCAAACTTGCAGTGAATTTTGCCAGATCTCAGTCATAATTTTGGTAAATGCACTGTTACAAATGATGGCAAAAATAAGACGCTATGTTCTAATAAAGCATGATCCTTCAAAGAAATTGAATGCATCTACAACATAAATCCAATCTAGATCTAAAGCATTCATTTGTTTTTGTGTGTCCTTCTATAGTTGTTGCAAAGGAATGTCATTGGCAGTAAGTTACTAAGTCCTGGGAAAATAAAAAGCAATGAAAAGAAACATGTGTTGGAGCTAGTTCTTATCCTTAAATCATGAGCTCTTGTCCTAGCTTCTCCATGAAGAAGGAATGCTTTAGTGAGATGATCAATATATGTAGGCTGCATCAGTTTGAGAGCACTAGAAAGAGAAAGACGGAGCCTTGGAGATCTTCAAAAACAAACTCATAACAATGTTTTATTTGCAAGGGATGTTAAAAGAGAATTTGCAATGTCTACATGTACGGAACAGGCTACTGAGAGTGTGGACCATCAGTTACCACGGTCCACATTACAGAGCACTGAAGGCTGAGAAACACTTTCAAGTAAATAAAGCTTTTGAGGCCCTAGATTTCATCAAAACAGAGAAATATTTCTGAATAATGATGACTATGTGTTGGGAATTGTCCTGTTTTTATTTTTTCGATAAAAAGAAAAGAAATGGACCAGAGAAGGGAAATACCAGTTTGCCTTGGCTAGATTTTAAACCAGGAAGCTGTGGTTACTAAGTGCATACTGTAGCAGCCTGAGCTACAGGTGCATCGTTCTGCAAAGGAAGCATCCGGCTGTGAGACATATATCTTGAGGTGAGGGTGGAATGCAAGAGCATGTAAACTGTATCAGACTATATACAAGATACACTGTATGTGTAAAGTCATGGAAATTTACATCACCTTTGTAGGGATCAAATTCTTTTTTATTCTCTATTTGGGTACAGAGGAGGATCCACTGTCCAAGGAGAATTTAGGAACGCCTGTTACTCATTTAATATTGTCTTTACAATCTTTTAAAGCACTCAGAAGGATCATTGATAATTTCTATCAAAAGGAATGCTTCATTGGATGGAATATAAATCATGAAAAGGAATATGAACTTTTCCTTATGTCCAATTAATGTTTTAGCTGACATCAGCAGAAGATAGGTTCACAGTCAAGTTAACAAGGCATTCAAGTGAACAAGGGATAACTGCATCACACTTGAGGGGAGCAGCAATAAAACAAGACAATAGCAAGAGTATGGATCTAGCTCTGTGGCTATTCAGCTGATCAATCAATAAAATTATATTTTTCCAAGAATGAGAATTTATTAGATTTTATATTTTATATTCTTGTCATTGTCAAGAGGGGTATAGAAGCATGAAGGTACACAGATACAATTTTCAGCGTTTTCAATGTATCGTTAAAAAAGAAAACCGTGATAAAAGAAGCAAAAAAGTTTACACTGATCCACAACCATTACATTTCACGATATTATGAGAATAGCTGTGAAAATGAACAAAGAGGGATGTTTGCACATACTATATAATTTTCATAAGCTCTTGCTTAAGCAATTCACTTTAGGTCACATAGTATGCAATCTATTCCTTTGTTTAAAGGCACTCAAGTTCTTTGTGTTTTGTGTATTCTCAACTGCCGGGACATTAGAAAGGAACAGTGCTATTATACTAATTTTAATTGGGCAGTGTAAGGCTCTCAGCAGTTTGGGTACTTTAGGCATGAATCATAGAATACTCATAAAATGAGAAACTAGTATGAAACAAAAATTATGGGACAAATTCCGCTGCTTTTCAGTTCCTTCCTGTCCTTCAAAGTAATGTTTTCTCTGAAGTGAACAATGGCCACTTGGTTGTATGATTGGGGATCTAGAGGCTTACAAGAAAGTAGACAGGGCAACTTCGCCTCACAGCATGAAGGTTTGGTTTGAATGTTCTCCCTGTGTCTGTTTATCTGTCCGTCCTTCTGTCCCTCCATCCGTGTGTGTGTTTGTGTGTATATATAAAAAAAAAGAAAAATGTCCCTCTCACCCTTGTGGGGTGGTATCTGTGTGTCATCCTCAAGCTCGGGTCCTCTACCAGAGGCCTGGGAGTCTGAGGGTTCTGCGCAGAATCTTAGCTGTTCCTAGGACTGCGCTCTTCTGGACTGAGGCTTCAGATGTTGTTCCAGGAATCTGCTGGAGCCACTCTTCCAGTTTGGGGGTCACTGCCCCAAGTGCTCCTACTACCACGGGGACCACTTTAACCTTGACCTTCCACATCTGTTCCAGCTGTTCTTTCAACCCTTGATACTTCTCAGTCTTGTCGTGTTCCTTCTTCCTGATGTTGGCGTCAGCTGGAATCGCCACATCTATCACCACTGCTCTCTTCTGCTCTTTGTCCACCACCACTATGCCCGGTTTGTTAGCCAGCAGCTGTTTGTCAGTCTGGAAGCTGAAGTCCCACAGGATCTTAGCCTTGTTGTTCTCAACCACCTTTGGTGGTATGTCCCATTGGGATTTGGGTACTTCTAGTCCATACTGGGTACAGATGTTCCTGTACACTATCACGGCTACTTGATTGTGCCTTTCCATGTATGCTGAGCTGGCGAGCATCTTACACCCTGCTACCACATGCTGGACTGTCTCTGGGGCTTCTTTACATAGCCTGCACCTTGGGTCAGATCTACTGCGGTAGATATTGGCCTCTATTGCTCTTGTACTTAGGGCCTGTTCTGGTGCTGCCATGATCAGTGCCTCTGTGCTGTCTGTCAGTCCAGCTTTATTCAGCCATTGGTAGGTCTTCTTGATATCATCCACTTCCTCTATCTGACGGTGGTACATGCCGTGTAGGGGCTTGTCCCTCCATGTTGTCTCCTCCTCCTCCTCTTCCTCCTCAGGTTTCTGCTGTCTAAGGCATTCACTGAGCAGTACATCTGTTGGGGCCATCTTCCTGATGTACTCTTGGATTTTTGATGTCTCATCCTGGACAGTGGCCCTGATGCTCACTAGTCCTCGGCCCCTCTCTTTCCGCTTAGTGTACAGCCTCAGGGTGCTGGACTTGGGGTGAAACCCTCCATGTATGGTGAGGAGCTTTCTAGTCTTGATATCTGTGGCTTCTAGCTCCTCCTTTGGCCAGCTTATGATCCCAGCGGAGTATCTGATGACCGGCAGTGCATACATGTTGATGGCTCGGACCTTTGTTCTTGCCATTCAGCTGACTTCTCACGACTCGCCTTACTCTCTGGAGATATTTGGCTGTGGATGACTTCCTTGCAGCCTCCTCATGATTGCCATTAGCCTGTGGGATTCCAAGGTATTTGTAGCTGTCCTTGATGTCTTCTGTCCTGCCCCCTGGTAGGTCAACCCCTTCAGTTCTGATCATCTTGCCTCTTCCTGATACCATCCGGCCACATTTGTCTAATCCGAATGGCATCCCTATGTCATCGCTGTAGATCCTGATGGTGTGGATCAGTGAGTCAATTTCTCGCTCATTCCTGGCATACAGCTTGATGTCATCCTTGTAGAGGAGATGGCTGATTGTTGTCCCGCTTCGGAATCGGTATCCGTAGCCACTCTTTGTGATGATGTGACTGAGGGGGTTCAGGCCTATGCAGAACAGCAGTGGTGATAGTGCATCCCCTTGGTATATGCCACACTTGATGATAACTTGGGCAATTGGCTTGGAGTTAGTCTCCATGGTTGTCTTCCACATTTCCATTGAGTTCTTGATGAAGGCTCTTAGTGTCCTGTTGATCTTATACAGTTCCAGACATTCTAGTATCCACGTGTGTGGCATTGAATCGTATGCTGTCTGGTCTCTATCCAGGCGGTGCACAAGTTGGTCTGCCTATTCTTACAGTTTCTGTGTACTGTTCTGTCCACCAGTACCTGGTGCTTGGCTCCCCCGGTGTTACTACCAACTCCTTTCTGTGCCCCGCTCATATGTTGATCCATGTGCCTACTCATCTTAGCCGCCATGATGCCTGACAGGAGCTTCCATGTTGTACAGAGACAGGTTATTGGCCGGTAGATGGATGGGGTAGATCCCTTTCGTGGGTCTTTCATGATCAGGACTGTCCTGCCTTCAGTCAACCAATCTTGGTGCGTCCCATCCCTTAGCAGCTGGTTCATCTGTGCTGCTAGACGTTCATGGAGTGCTGTCAGCTTCTTATATACATATGTATATATATATATATATATATATATATATATATATATATATATATATATATATATATATATATATATATATATGGTTTTGAACCCCAGACATGGCGGACACTATCCAGTGAGGGTCCTTAGGCAAGACCCTTAATGCTATACCAATATCTACCACAGTAGATCTGACCCAAGGTGCAGGCTATGTAAAGAAGCCCCAGAGACAGTCCAGCATGTGGTAGCAGGGTGTAAGATGCTCGCCAGCTCAGCATACATGGAAAGGCACAACCAAGTAGCCGTGATAGTGTACAGGAACATCTGTACCCAGTATGGACTAGAAGTACCCAAATCCCAATGGGACATACCACCAAAGGTGGTTGAGAACAACAAGGCTAAGATCCTGTGGGACTTCAGCTTCCAGACTGACAAACAGCTGCTGGCTAACAAACCGGGCATAGTGGTGGTGGACAAAGAGCAGAAGAGAGCAGTGGTGATAGATGTGGCGATTCCAGCTGACGCCAACATCAGGAAGAAGGAACACGACAAGGTTGAGAAGTATCAAGGGTTGAAAGAACAGCTGGAACAGATGTGGAAGGTCAAGGTTAATGTGGTCCCCGTGGTAGTAGGAGCACTTGGGGCAGTGACCCCCAAACTGGAAGAGTGGCTCCAGCAGGAACAACATCTGAAGCCTCAGTCCAGAAGAGCGCAGTCCTAGGAACAGCTAAGATACTGCGCAGAACCCTCAGACTCCCAGGCCTCTGGTAGAGGACCCGAGCTTGAGGACGACACAGATACCACCCCACAAGGGTGAGAGGGACATTTTTTTTAAACATATATACATGTATTTATATATATACATATATTTCCGACCACAATTTATTCCGGGAGGCTGTTCGAATACCGATTTGTTCGAATTCCAAATACATTTTTCCCATTACAAATAATTTATATGGTCTTAATCCGTTCCAGGATGCTAGAAACTACCTTTTTCCAACATAATATCCATCCATTTTCTGCTGCTGTATCCGCGTACTATATGATTTTTCTAAATATCATTTATATATCAAATTGTATAGTGAGGAAACAAATCAAAGAAATGTAAAAGAAAGAAGCAAACAAGAGAAAGTGTTAAGTACGATCTTGTGACGCTCTTATTTTGGAACTTCCTGTTATACCCGGAAGTGATTGCATGTAAATATAATGCTCTTGTTCTGTTGAATGCGACATGCGTAATGTTCCAGTGTTCAACTGTGTGTTCAGGTGAGCGTTGCAGGCCCCGGCTCAATAAAGAGGAGAAAAACTTATTTCGTTCCGCTTATCATTCACCACGCAGATTTGAGTACGAGTTATCGTCGTCTTTTGGACAGAAGTTTACGGTACCTTAACTCGTACCATAGGCAATGGAACGCAAATTAAGTGAAAAATTATTGAATACAGTAAACTAAAATAAAAAGCACATTACAGTTATAGCATAAGAACAATAAAGATAAGAATTTTTACCTTTGTGGTGGTGAGCAGTTGGCATACGTGAACGTTGGAGAGGGAGAGGAGGAGGATGTATGTTACTGTGTTTGTTTCGTGTTCGACTTCCAAATTTTGTTTGACTTCCAAAACAAAAAAATTCTGAATTTTTTGGTCGAATTCCGACTTGTTCGATGTCCAAAGCGTTCGAAAACCAAAGTTTGCTTGTATATACTGTATATATATATATATACACACACACACATATATATATAAATATATATACTGTGTGTATATATATATACATACACTATGTGTGTATATATATATACATACACTATGTGTGTATATACAAATACAGTATATATGCATATATACAATGCGCCCTCGTTACTCGTGGTCAATGCGTTTCAGGAACCACACTCGAATAACGCATTCTGCGATATAGCAACAAACTATTTATTTTATTATTTACGGTAATTTAAACATATATGAACTCTCCCCATATGATATTAAACCACTTTCTATCTGTATTACCTTTTCCCACACTCTGATAGACTATTTAAAGCACTTTTGTGTCTCACGGAAGTCCGACACTCATGGACTTCTGTGGATTCTGAGAAATTTAAAATCGGTTCTTTGAACATCAACGGAGGGAGAGATAAGCACAAAAGAGCTTTAGTGTCTGAAGTTATAACTCAGAAAGGAGTTGATGTGATGTTTCTCCAGGAGACTCACACTACTCCTGATGAGATGGATTGGACCCTACCAAAAATCCGCAATGAGATGATGGGTTTCAACAACTGTCATTGGAATGTGAATAGCACTGACCACACCCCACAGAGTTAATAAACTGTGACATGGCCAGCCACCTTTAGAACTGAAGAAGTCTCTTGGATGAGAGACAAAACGTCTACAAGAACTTTCTTGAAGTCTAGTGGATTAGTTTAAAGGAACAGTAAAGTTAATTTTAAGTGACATACGTATATGCTATTCATCATTATAAAAATAGAAGAAAAAATTTATTTTATGTGTCTAGCATCATCCGTTTGGTCAAAAAAAGCTTAAAATCTGCGCCGCAGCAGCGTCCGCATTCAGTGGTCACGTGGGCGTCATACGTCACTGGGGCCGAATAGAGCTTAGCAGCCATAAGAAACAGTATAATTCTAGACACGATTAACACCAAAAGTATCATGGTTACCTGCGCGATGAACGGTTGTGTCAACAGAACAGCAAAAAGATGCGAAGACATGGAGCTGTCGTACTTTAGAATACCTTCTGGGAAGGTATCGCGCTAACATACTGTATATGTCACTTAAAATTAACTTTACTGTCCCTTTAAACAGCTTTGGATAACCATGACCTGGATAACTGAGAACCTACACAGACTTTGTCAATAATAAAATAGTTCAGTTTGTCGCTAGATCGCGGATTTCGTTAATTGCGTGTGGTTAACTTGAACGCATTAACCGCAAAGAACCAGGGGTCTCTGTATATATATATATATATATATATATATATATATATATATATATATATATATATATATATATATTACAAAGCAGCATATGACTTTTTGTTGGCAAAGTTGGTATAAACAAAGATGACAATATCTGTTACTGTAAAAGAGAAGAAACATATATTCATGCTCCAGGCAAATTACATAATATATGCATGTGATATGAGAGATAGACTCAATTTATTCCATTTTCAATTAAATATATGGCAATTTCTAATGGTTTTGAGCTCTGTGCTTGCTCCTTACGTTATACATTTCGTTCCAAACCACAAATCTACAATCCTGACATGTATGCAGAGATGCGCCTCACACATATGCATGTGAATATATACTGTTTATTTAATGTTTACTTGTCTGTATAGGTACAGTTCAACATCACATTTCAAATCTACAAATCCTTACACATGCATGCAAATAGCCATCTGGATTCTTTTATTTATTTAACCGTGTATTTACTTTGCAAACACAGGTTTCATAAATTAGTTCTCACGAGACACCAACACTGAGTAAACATATACTGTACATCCACGTGGAAATATACATGCAGGTGGATTGCACATATAGAATGATAAATAATTAATGACCGACTTGCACTTGTATTTTCCTTCACATTGGTCTGGATCTGTGTTTGGACAAGCTCATAACCCTCACAAATCAATATGCAATAGCTAATGATGCTCACAGGAAAACTCAGACCAAGAAATGAAATGCTTAGACATCATGTGATTTGTGTGTATCTTCACCGTTGCCTTGAGTGTTACAAGTCAGCAGAAGTAAACAGGTCATTGAACTTAATCGTGCTGTGAAAAATACGCCTGTGCAATAGAATAAAATAAAAAAAAACACTCCTGGAATTAAGTACACTTTAACATTGTTCATTGTTCAGCCAATTGCTTTTTCTTCAAGCATATCTGTGTAAGAAGATGCAGATCAATTTTCTCATCAAAAGGTTGTCACAAAATTCTGACAGTCTTATGGTTTCTGTATCTTTCATCTGAACCACATAAGCACACCAATTTGACAAAATTTGAGTGGATGCAATATTTACTGCCGTATACCTCAGTCTGAGAATGCCTCTTGATACGGATGTGTTCATCCTTTCAATTGGATTTATAGTTGTGGCTGTGATGACAAAGTAATTCCTTGTTATAGCTCTATCATGTTAGGTGTGAAAGGGAGGCTTAAGTATTGTTGCTTCGGTGCAATATCCGTGAAAATGAATCCTATGAGTAGTGCTTCTCCATCTACAGTATCCATATCAATGACACAAGTAAGATTTGCTTTGCCTAGAATTCAAAGGCTGAGACATTTTTCATATTACAAAGTGTGATCGCTGTAATCAGATTGTATCTTACTCACTTAGTGCAGTTACATCATACCACATTCTTTATATGTTCTTCTGCATTTTATGGATATTGTCAGTGGAGAGCAAGCCTAATGTGCATTGCATCTAAAGTGAAATTATGTTCTACAGTGCTACACTGACTAAGAATTTATGCTCAAACATTCTTAAGATGTGTAACAAATCTTTCCTTTTGCATGTGTGATAGCTTAAGGAGCACAATCAATATCGAAGACATTGCCTTTAACTGACAAATTTTTTTTTAGCTGTCCTGCATATAATGGAAATTAGTTTTAGGGATAGGAATCATGGGGGGTGCTGCCTGGTGTAAAATAAATAAATAAATTCCTGGTTCATCATGTAAATTCATTCTCTCAACTGTGGCACATTCTTCAAACAGACACCTCCTCTGGTGTGAGGGAGACACAGTCTGATGAAGAGACAAATGAGATAGTGATCTCCATATCAGCCTCTTCCCTTACTTGCACTGCTCCCTTGTGAGTGTGTGTGTTTATATATATATGTGTGTGTGTGTGTGTGTGTGTGTGTGTGTGTGTGTGTGTGTCTGTGTGTGAGTGTGTGTGTGTGTGTGTGTGTGTCTGTGTGTGTGTGTTTGTCTGTGTGTGTGTGTGTGTGTGTGTCTGTGTGTGACCAATATGCAAGCCAGTGACAGAGGGGCACTGTGGTTATGGTAGAGTGTGGGCTTCAACGACCTTAGCAATGATGACAAGCGAACAAGCCTGAGTATGCGGGATTTATTTATACCTGGTGATTACTGATATCTGTTGTATAGAGAGCCAGCTGGTGAAATCTCTAGCTGTACCTCTACAAGAAATGCTACTGGTGTTTTGTATCATTACAGCAGGGACCATAATTATAAAAGTACACTGTGATTATGCATAATTATATGATGGTATACCACACAATAAAACAGATTGTGCCCACATTAGCAATAAATACTGTGTCAAATCAACAATTACAGATGTGTATTAAAATTACAACTAATTATTGTTTTTGTTATGGTAAGTATGAGTTGTTTATTCTTAATATTTCCTCATTTGTTAGCTCAAGTGACGCTCATATCACTGTCTGTATTCCAAAAATGTTTTAGCATAAAATATGTAAAACAGAAAAGGAAGAAAACTGTCTTTTGAAAGACTCAAAAAGGAACAACATAAAGAGTTTCCATCTACAGCGCTACTGACACAAGCAATAGTGGAGTTGTACTTAGGACAACCATGTTTATCAACCATGTCTCCTCTCCTCTCCTCTCCTCTCCTCTCCTCTCCTCTTCTCTCCTGTCCTGTCCTGTCCTGTCCTGTTTCCGGTGAGTGGTGGATCAAGTGCGCGAATGGTTTGAATGATTTTTTTTTCTTTCTGTCCCTGTGGTTGGACTAATTCCACCCTTTCTTTTTCTTCTGTACTATGTACATGGTCAGGTAAGTGTTTTCTCTTTTTTCGTTTATGAATCGTTAATTGTGTAATTGCTGGTGTTGTGAGGACTCTCCGGGTACAATGGTGCACGCTGAGTCGCCACCTCCGTCACTCCAGCATGGAGTACAGATCGTCCCTCCGGACAACACCTTGTCGGTGGAGGACGTTCTACTGGCGGTAGGAGACCAGGTGGGTCACGAGAATGTGTTGTATGCCTCGAGGATGAACATGTTGAATGTAGTACATTTTACTTAGTACTTTTCAATATATATCACCAGTGATGTCACTGTTGCTGTAGCACTTTCGGTTCCTGTTCAGACGGTGCGTGAGATCGTTGATGCTGTGTGTGTCGCTCCTGCTACAAGCTAATAAAAGCTCCGCTAAACAACAATAGGTTATGGGCCCAGATCGTCGCTAAAAAAGCTGTTGTACACGGTTGTGTGGGATAAACAGTGTTGTGGGAATTCACAATGGAGGATAAGCGGTTTATTGACAGGCTGAACGGACCAGAGAACTGGGCAACATGGAAGTTTCAAATGGAACACTTGCTAAAGGCTAAAGGACTATGGGGTATGTTAATGGAGACAGAAACACTTGCTCAAGATGCTAACGCAGCAGCACAAGCTGAGTTCGCTAAACGGAGAGAGAAAGCATTCTCTATGTTGGTGCTGAACGTAAGTACACCCCAGTTGTACCTAATAACAAGCTGTCAGACTCCCAAAGAGGCGTGGACCACGCTGAAAGCCCATTTTGAGAGAGACACTTTGGCAAATAAACTGTTTCTGAAGAAAAGATATTTCCGATGTGAAATGAAGGAAGGAGATGCCTCAACCGATCATTTGAAACAGATGAAGGAGATAACTGATCAGCTATCAGCAATTGGACCTGTCATTGAAGGAGAAGATCAAATTGTAACACTGTTAGGCAGTTTACCACCAAGCTATACTACAATTGTCACTGCACTAGAAACAAAGATTGACAACTTGACACTGAAGTTTGTTCAGCAAGCATTAATAAATGAAGAACAAAAGCGGGTAAATGCTAATGGTTCAAGTGGTGCTATGTCTGGTGGTGCATCAGCTATGTCATCACAATTTCGAGGAAATGTGCAGGGTACCTCCAAGTCAGTGGGAGCAGTAGACAAAAGCATGTGGAGATGTTATAAATGTGGGAAAGAAGGCCACATAAAGCGTGACTGTCCAAGCTTAAAAAATAAGACAAAAAAGAAAATTCACAAGGCCAAAAACATGACATGTGAGGATGAGGAAGATTCCTCTGAAAGTACTTTTGTAGTCAGAGAGGCTAGCACTGACAGACCACAACAGGTTGAATGGATAATTGATTCTGGAGCATGAAAACACATGACTTGTGATAAAGACATTCTCCAAGGATACCAGCAATTCTCAAAAGCACAGTCTGTGAAACTAGGTGACGGCAGGGTCGTTGATGGCCTAGGAATTGGAAATGTCAACATGAAAATGACTTTCAAATTAAGTGATGTAAAAAATGTCACAATGTACGATGTACTGTATGTTCCAAAGCTGTCTGGGAATTTATTTTCAGTGGGAGCTGCTACCAAAAAAGGGAATACAGTGCAGTTCAGACAGTCTCGCTGCTACATACGTGGAAAAGATAGAATACTAAAAGGAATGGGAACACAAAGAGCTGATGGACTGTACCAGCTAGACATTGAAGGAAGCAAATTTGTCTGTCACAGTGCATCAATAGCTGCCAGCCTGTGGCACCAGCGCCTAGGTCACACCACAAAACTGAAGGAGCTAACAGATCTGGTAAATGGAGTGGACTTCTCCGCAGAGAAAGAGATTCCCTTCTGTGAAGGATGCATGGAAGGCAAATTAGCTAAAAAGCCATTCAAGTCGATTGGAGGAATCCGTTCCAAACGCAAGATGCAGCTGATTCATAGTGATGTCTGTGGTCCCATGCAGACTGAGTCAGTAGGTGGAGCAAAATACTTTGTGACTTTCATTGATGACTATTCAAGATGCTGCAAGGTATACTTCATGAAACAGAAGAATGAGGTACTAAGCAAGTTCAAGGAATTTGAGAGAACATTCTCAAATGAGTGTGGCTTGAACGTTGGAAGGCTGAGAACTGACAATGGTGGGGAGTACACCTCAAAGGAGTTTCAAGAATATTTGAAGACTCAAAGCATCCACCATGAAATGACTGTACCTCATTCACCACAGCAAAATGGTGTTGTGGAAAGAAAAAACAGAACATTAGTTGAAGCAGCTAGAAGCATGCTGTCACATGCAAAGTTACAGAAGATGTTCTGGGCAGAGGCTGTAGCCACCGCAGCGTACATACAGAACAGACTACCCACAGCTGTTCTAAAGGAAGAGACACCATATGAGAGATGGTGTGGAAAGAAACCTAACATGAGTCACATGAAGGTGTTTGGCTGTGTTGCTTATGCACATGTCCCAGATGAAGAAAGAAGGAAACTTGACAAAAAGGCTGTAAAGCTTCGTTTTGTAGGATATGCAAACAATGCCAAAGGTATGTTTGATGAAGAGAAGAGGAGGATTCTAATTCGTCGTGATGTCATCTTTGATGAATCAAACTTCGACTGGAAACAGGAAGTAAAAGTACCCTGTTCAGAGAACGAGATAAGCATGAAAACAGATGAGATTGAAACACAAGATGATGCAGTCACTGCTGATACCAGCACTGTTAGAGCAAGCGGCAGAATCAGAAATGCACCAAGGAGATATGGATATGATGAATTTGCTGATTTAATGACTGTTGATCATCATGCCAATATGTGTCGTGTGACAGACCCAATCACACTAAAAGACGCATTGGAGAGTCCTAATGCAAAAGAATGGCAGGAGGCGGCTGACTTGGAATATGAGTCTCTGCTGGAAAATGAAACTTGGGACTTAGTGGATTTACCCAAGAGAAAGAAAAGCAGTAGGATCGAGATGAGAGTTCAGAGTCAAGCATCATAGTGATGGAAGAGTGGAATGATACAAGTGTAGGCTCGTTGCCAAGGGCTACTCACAGTTGTATGGTGCTGACTATTATGAAACCTTTTCACCAGTTGTACGTTTCAGCTCTATTCGTACATTACTGTCCTTTGCTATTCAAAACAATCTACATGTACACCAGATGGATGTTGTAACTGCATTCCTTAATGGATACTTGGAAGAGGAAATCTACATGCAGCAAACAGAAGGCTACATAAAACCAGGGCAGGAACACCTGGTGTGTAAGCTTAAAAAATCAATCTATGGACTGAAGCAGTCTCCTCGCTGCTGGAGCAAGGCTTTCACGGAGTTCATGATGGAAATTGGATTCAAACAAAGCACATCAGACCCCTGTGTGTTTGTGAGATTAAGACAAGAGCTTGAGATACTAGCAGTCTACGTGGATGATCTCATTCTGATAACAGAGTCAACTGAAAGCATGAACGAGCTCAAGGTAGATCTCAAGGAGCGCTACAAGATGAAGGACATGGGTGAGCTGTCCTATATACTGGGCATTTCTGTGATTCAAGATAAAGAAAAGAACTGTGTCATTCTTCATCAGAAGCACTACATTGAAGCCATACTTCAAAAATATGGAATGGACAATGCAAATCCTGTAGCAACTCCTGCTGATGCCAATGTTAAGTTGAAGAAGAGTGATGGTGTCAGTAAGCCAGTGGACCAACATACTTATCAGTCAATGGTAGGAAGTCTGCTGTATGCTGCAATGGCAAGACCAGACATAGCTCAAGCAGACCAGACATAGCTCAAGCAAGACCAGACATAGCTCAAGCAGTGAGTGCTGTGTCAAAGTTCAACGCAAATCCAGATGCTTCACATCTGACTGCTGTGAAGAGGATACTACGTTACTTGAAAGGGACAGTGAGTCTTGCTCTCAAGTATGAGCAGTCAGCCTCTGGAGCTTTGATTGGATTCTCGGATGCGGACTGGGCTGGAGATCAGGATGATCGTCGCTCAACTACAGGCAACATCTTTCTAACGAGTGGAGGAGCGATGAGCTGGCTCAGCAAGAAACAACCAACAGTTGCACTTTCAACAGCAGAAGCCGAGTACATCGCACTCAGTCAAGCCGCTCAGGAAGGAATTTGGCTGAGACGATTACTGAGTGATCTCGGAGTGGAGTCTATGTCCACAGTGATCCTGGAAGACAACCAAGGAGCCATCACAATCGCGAAGAATCCTGTGAACCACTCTAGGACCAAGCACATAGACATTCGCTATCACTACATCCGTGAATTTGTACAGAATGGACAAATAGAACTACAATATTGTCCAACAAATGACATGAAAGCGGATATATTGACCAAGCCACTGACCAAAGAAAAGTTTGAATATCTCAGGGGAGAGATTGGACTTTTCCCTGTTCAATTAGAATAGGTGTTTGTGCTTGACAGGTGTACGCCGAACGCTGCCTGATCAATGCAAGTCCGAAAAATGTGATACTTGAATGTGAAAAAGAGTTCCAGAACATAAATGTAAAAAAAAAAAAAAGGGAGAAAAAACAAAGAGCATTGTGAAAAAGAGTTCCAGATAAAAACAATGTAAACAACAGTATTTGAGAAAGGAAAAATGGAAGTTTTTTTTTGTTGTTTAGAATTTATTGACAGTTTTGTGAAGGAGAGTACACTCTGTAATATTATTTAACGGAAATTAATACTAATTGAAAAAGTAAGTGGGAGTGTTGAATGTAGTACATTTTACTTAGTACTTTTCAATATATATCACCAGTGATGTCACTGTTGCTGTAGCACTTTCGGTTTCTGTTCAGACGGTGCGTGAGATCGTTGATGCTGTGTGTGTCGCTCCTGCTACAAGCTAATAAAAGCTCTGCTAAACAACAATAGAACAAAGGCGTCATTGTCTTCCTACAGGACGAACAGAACGTCTATCAGCTAATAGAGCTTGGAGTGTTCATCAATCAGCTGTTTATTCAGGTGTCCCCACTGTCGGCACCATCCACGCGGATCACAGTATCAGGTGTTCCGCCATTTATTCCGAATGAGTTGTTGGAAAATGGACTCTGTCGGTTGGGAAAATTTGCAAGTAGGTTTACTGAGATAAAATTGGGTTGTAAAAGCCCTAAATTGAAGCATGTTAAGTCCCTGCGCCGGCAGGTGTTCACGTTTGTGGACACACCCAATCAGTCTCTGGAGGTGTCCTTCAGAGTGAAACACGGTTATATGTCCTTCATGGTTTACGCTAATTCGGGGCAGATGAAATGTTTTCAATGTGGCGACGTTGGACACAAATGTTCACTGTGTCCGCACAGGCGATGGGCATCCGCTTCTGTGTTACCCGCGGAGGGTGGCGAGGCCTCTGCCGCGGTGGTGGCTGATGATGCTGTAGGGGCAGAGGCTGCGGTTGCGGAGCGTAGCAGCGAGGTAGTAACCGAAGCTGGTCCAGGTGTCGGTCTGAACGTGTCCTCTGATGCGGCACGTGGCAACGAGGTAGTGGTCGAAGCTGCTCCCGTTGCTGATGTGCTCGCGTCCGAGGTTGCGGCCAGTTGTGTTGGGGTGGTGGCGAAAGCCGCTCCAGATTTTGTGCGCTTGTGTCTTCGGATGCAGGGGTTTGTGCTGAAACGGAAAAGTGTATTGATGTAGTGAAAAATAGAACCGCTGTACTCGACTCGTTGACGGCACACAATGCCGTGGGTACTGCAGGTGTTTCTGTAATTGTGCCAAATAAGAAATATAGAAAAAAAGAGATCAAATAAGAGAAACAGGCTGAGGAGAAGAAGCAGGTTTCCAGAGCTGTGGAGACCAGCAGCAGCTCTCTGATTGAGGTCAATGAGGTTTCTTCTCGGACGGATGATGCTGCTTCCGCTTCAAATGATGTAAATGAAAATGGGACCGACGGACAGATTGCGTCTCACAGCCAGGAGTCGGTTGACATTGAGATGGACTACGACTCTGAGTCAGATACAGTTTCTGTGGGTGAGTCTTCCAGCAAGCTTACGGATCTGTACTTTTTAGAAGACATTGTCCATTTCCTTGATGAAACCTATAAAAGATCGACAAACATAAGTGATTACTTCAATGATACTGATAAATTCATCCGTTCAGTTAATGTACTTAAAAGGAGGGTAGGTCTTGATCAGTTGGATGAAAGAAAGTGATTTCGTTTAAAAAAACACATCACAACTCTGCGAAAGGAAAAATCAGGTAAAATAGTCAAGAAAGTAAGAAAATCTAAATGACCATGTACGGTCTTTCTTGCTGAACTTTTTTTCCTTAAATGTTGCTTTTTGTCTGTTTTGTCTGTCTCTTTCTTACCTTTTGTATGGAGAAATTTAAAATCATTTCTTTGAACGTCAACGGAGGGAGAGATAAGCACGAAAGAGCTTTAGTGTTTGAAGTTATAACTCAGAAAGGAGTTGATGTGATGTTTCTCCAGGAGACTCACAGTACTCCTGATGAGATGGATTGGACTTTATGGTGGGAGGGGTCCCTTGTCCTCAGTCATACCAGTAGTTTTAGTGCAGGTGTGGCTGTTCTTTTTAGATCCAAGGACAACATTAAGGTTTTGTCGTCTTCTGAGGTGGTGAAGGGTCGGCTCCTAATGGTTAGAGCAGAAATAAATAATTCTGTGTTCTGTTTACTTGACATGTATGCTCCAAATCAAGGAGCAGATAGAACAGCTTTTTTCAATATCTTAGAACTGGAACTGAAGGAGCTTCATCAAGAACGGCTAATTTTAGGGGGGGACTTAAACTGTACCTTGGATTTTACACTGGATAAAACTGCTGAAGAGCCTCATCCACTATCCTCGAAGAACTTGAAGCACTTCATTGATCAGGCAGATCTGGTGGATGCATGGAAAGTTAAGCATCCAGAGTCCAAACAGTATACGTGGTGGAAGGTTATCAATACTAGGGTGTGTGCAGCTAGATTAGATCGGCTGTACATTTCCCAGTGTCTCACCTCCTCGTTAGCCAATAGTAGAATAACCCCAGTTGGGTTTACGGACCACCACCTCATATGTGCAGGTATTATCCTTTCACCAGGTGGGAGGGTTAATTCTAATTGGTGCTTTAATAATAAACTCCTGCAAGATAGGAATTTCTGTAAGAGTTTTCAGGTTTTCTGGCAGAGATGAAGAGAGAGAAAGGTTGACTTTAATTCGATAAGGCTGTGGTGGGAGGTTGGAAAAACACAGATTCGAATGTTCTGCCAGCAGTATACCGCTTGATCACCTGTTAATTTCAAAGCAATTGTTAAACACCTTGAAGTGGATATTAGTGTTTTAGAAGAGGGATTACTTCGGAGTTCAGGTCCTAACACAGGTCGCCTGCTACAGGAGAAGAGGCAGGAGCTCAGCTCTTTCCTCCAAGAAAGAGTGAAGGGGGTGCTGGTCTGGTCCTGCTTCCTTCAGCTAAAGGATGTGGATGCTCCAAGTTCCTTCTTCTTCAATCTGGAGAGATCAATGGCACTGAGGAGGAGAATGACCTTCCTGCAGCTTCCAAGGGGTAGACTATCTACTGATCTGTCAGAGATGAGGAATCATGCAATGGATTTCTACGCAGACCTCTTTTGGGCAGAAGCCTGCAAAATCGAGAGTTGTGAGGAGCTCCTGGATGGTCTTCCTCAGCTTGATCTGGAAGAGAAAGCTGTTCTGGACTTGGAACTGACAATGGAGGAGCTGACTATAGCAGTGAACCAAATGGCGCTAGGACGGGCCCCAGAAATTCATGGTCTCTCCTCTGATTTCTACAGACACTTTTGGAAAATCCTCGGGCTGGATCTGTATGGGGTCCTCCTTGACTGTTTTAGAACTGGGTCTCTTTCTGTGTCCTGTCAGTGACCAGTGCTCTTCCTGCTGCTGAAGAAGGGGGACCTGACTCTGATCAGGAACTGGAGACCGGTTGCTTTGTTGTGCACTGACTATAAGGTGCTCTCCAGAGCTCTGTCCAATTGATTGAAAGATGTGTTAGCTTTAATTGTGGATCGTGACCAAACCTATTATATCCCTGATAGAACTATCATGGACAATATTTTCCTCATGAGGGACATTTTTAATTTAAGTCGGGAATATGGAATTAATGTTGGTATTGTCTCACTAGATCAGGAAAAAGCTTTTGACAGGGTGGACAATTCTTATTTGTTTGCTGCACTTAAGGCTTTTGGTTTTGGTGATGGGTTTATATCTTGGGTCAGTTTACTGTATAGTGGTGCACAGTGTTTGTTGAAGACGGGTGGCAGGGCTGAGTCGGCCGATTCCTGTGCAGAGAGGGATAAGGCAGGGCTGTCCTATCTCGGGTCAACTCTACAGCCTTGCCTTTGCTGTACAGATTGCGAGGGCGGCTCAGTGGTATTTCGATACCTGGATCCCTTGATTTTGAGCGTCCTCCTATTGTATCTGCCTACGCAGATGATGTTTGTTTTTGTGTCCATGCAGGAGGAGGTTCATTATTTGGGGGACACTCTGTCCCTATATGAAAGGGCCTCATCTATCCTGGGTGAAATGGGGGAAGAGTGAAGCATTGTTGGTAGGGCAGGGGAGGAACCAGGTGGTACCTGCATTGCCCGGAGGGCTTAAGTGGGGGATTGATGGGCTGAGAGTGTTGTTTTTTTGGGGGGAACTGAGGGCTTCCAAAGGTAGAATTGGGAGGGAGTGAAAGAGAAAGTGTGCGCCAAGTTGTCTAAATGGAAATGGTTGCTACCCCAGCTGTCATATAGGGGAAGGGTTTTGGTTGCTGATAACTTGGTTGCCTCGAATCTGTGGCACAAGCTAGTTGCTTTGACTCCACCACCTGGTCTACTGGAGGAGATCCAGAAAAATATTGTGGACTTTTTCTGGTCTGGCCGGCATTGGGTCCGAAGACCAATGCTCTACCTGCCGGTTAGTGAAGGAGGCCAAGGACTGGTGGATGTTAAATGTAAACTTGCCTCCTTTAGACTTCAAACAGCTATAAGACTCCTGTACAGCTGTGGACCTAGCTGGCTGGATTCTGCTCGGTTATTGCTGAGGAGAGCTGGGAGGCTGGCATATGATAAACAGTTGTTCCTGCTTCGATCGGAGGATGTGGACCTTTCTGGGCTGTCTCCCTTCTATGCCAAGGTTTTGCAAGCCTGGAAGATCTTTAACATCGTCCGTGATAACCTTACACCCGGAATGTGGTTATTTCAGGAACCGTTGTTTTTCAGTGACTTTTTAAGAACTGAACCATTATAATTTGTTATCTTGTGGACCAAGCTTAGGGGGGCTGGCTGTACCAAACTGGGTCATCTGATGCGGTTGTCGTGGATGCTCTGAGGGAGAAGTGTGGCATCAGCTATATAAGATTGGCTATGGGAGTGGTGGCTGAAGTCTGTACTGCCCTACCTCCTTCACTGAGGAGATTTGCAACGGACTGGGGCCTCTGCGATCAGTGGAGTGAAGATGGCATTTACGTCTTCTCTTCAGTGTCGATAAACCCAGCCGTTGGGGAGTGGAGGGAAGGAGGAGGCCAACTTCTATCCCTCGAGACACCCAGGCTGGGCACATTTCATGAGGCAAAAAAGAAGGACCTCTATGTGTGTAAAGGTTTTGAACATTGGAACACTGGGCAGTGTTCGGGAGTCGAGATGGGCCTGGTTTTTTGGCCCAGATTCTTCCCCGAAGGGCAGTTGGTGGAGCCTGTACAAGTTGCCCGTTGAGAAACAGGCTGCAGACCTCCAGTGGAGGGTTGTACATGGGGCTATAGCCACAAACAGATACAGGGCGCACCTTGATCCTGAGCTAGGGGAGGGGTGTTTCTTTTGTGGGAGTAATGAAACTCTGGAACATTTGTTTGTTCAGTGTGCCAGGCTGGTGGCACTACTAGATTTGCTTAAGAGGTGGTTTCAGGGTTTTGGAAAAGTTTTTACGTATAATCTGTTCATTTTTGGACCTAAATATTAAGCTGCAGATATGCCTGTTATTGTTTAGCTTAATTTTTTGTTGGCTGCTGCAAAGTTGACGATCTGGATTACACGCAGGAACCGGACTCAGGGTGCTGGTAGCAGAGGTTGTACCTGTGCTGGAGGTACTGGAGGGACTAGTGAAAACCAGACTAAGAGTTTAACATTCATTTTTGATTAACCTTTTGTTGTTTCTGATGTTTTTGTAATTGCTTCGGTGATTTTATGTTGATTTGTTAATGTTAATGTTTCTTTGAAACCAAAACCTCCTCTCCTCTCCTCTCCTCTCCTCTCCTCTCCTCTCCTCTCCTCTCCTCTCCTCTCCTCTCCTCTCCTCTCCTCTCCTGCATTCAGGTTTTCCAACAAGGTGATAATAAAATTGCCTGACATTTCTAGATTTATTGCTGTGCTTTCTTATTATCGGCAAAAATATACACAAGATTCTGTCCCATAAATCACTGTTTGGGAGCAATGCAGACACTATCATGTTTAGACCATTGCTCCAATTTTTGGATTGGAAATAAATTGCTGCCTCATTTTCACCAATGGAAACAAAACAGTATGGCTACAGCCACAGCGTGACTTTCTGAAGAAAAAGGTTTATCAATGGAGGGATTTCCTGAGTATCGCTGCTCCATGAGGATCAATTCAGATGAGTTCTTACTGGTTTTGACAATGTAGTTATATTATACTCTTCTCTCTCCCTGTGGGTTCCAATCTGCTTCTTGCTGTCATTGGATTAGAAATGTGCTGACAGAAAAATACACTGTAATGTAATATAATATAGAATAGAAGATTTCACGGTATGTATAAATGCCATGAGAATGAATGACAAAGGTTACATTTGTGATTTATCAGTCATCCTTGTTGCTTTTGCAGTCTCCTCTTTCTATACTTTTACCAGTATACTGAATGACATTATGCATAACACAAAACATGGATAGAATTTTATTTGAAGGCTCAAAAAATATAAGTCAATATAATATTTTCTTCATTTCACAGATAAATTGTGCTGACTTTATGTGTTTGGGTTGCTTGGGTCACTGTGATAAAGACTGATTTAGCACAGAATGATGCTGATGACATGCAGAGACCTTACACTTTATACAAAAAGTGTCATTTTCAGTGTTGGAAAACAGATTTAAACTCGATTGGGCTATGACCTTTCCCTGCGCTGCTGAGGGCAAAGGATCCAGCAGACTTTTTTAATATTTATGGGCTTTTTGATGCCACACAAGGTCAAAGCAGATGTTCTTCCTACACTTCCTAGATAGTTCTTCCCATTGAATCTGAGACTCCTTTCTGTTTAGAAATCACTTTTTTATACTGAAAGTCCACACATCTCTGGGAAGGATGCAGGGAAGGATTTTAGGTAGTTAACTTTTAAATCTGTGAAAGAAATGCTGGCCCCAAAGTTTAGAATCTGCCTGCCTCTTCACTCTGCTATTCATAGTGTACATCTGATGTTACCATTCCTGAAAGGGTGATAGATATACCTCTCTTTAGACCAAGCAACTTGTGATAGCTTGATGAACAAATCTATGGAGGACAGAAGGACGTAACCATGACCTGAAGAAACAGAAAGAAGTTTGACTTCATGTTTTTGTTAGTTTTATTGCTAATGACATAACATATTAACCTTTAAAAATTACATTCATATATTACTTTTGTTCAAAACTGATAACCTCAGTTTTTATATCCTCATTGTAAGTTTATTAAACAGTTCTTAAGGTAAAGTCTGTCATCACAATTAAGTGTTGAAAACATTTTTTGGCAGTTTAATGCCAAATTCACTACCACAGTTTACTGGATCAGTGGTCCCGAACTAAGGCCCGCGGGCTGGATGCTGCCCACCACCACATTTGGCACAGCCCCCTGAACAAGTACCAGAAAAATATCCCTCCCTGCCCCGACAAAACAGTTTCAGAGCTGATCAATCCAGATTGGACATGGCACCTCACATTTTTAACAGATGTGACAGAAATGTCGAACAGCCTTAACTTGCTGCTACAAGGCCAGGGGAAACGCATTTGCGACAAGTATTCCCACAAAAAGACATTTCAGGTGAAACTAGAGCTGGTCTTGGAACAAGTGAAAAAGCACAACTTCATCCATTTCCCTGCTATCCAAAACCTCTGCAGAGAACCCAGCGGTCCTGTTGCCAGCTGAAAGATGTGTAGAAGCACTGGAAATGCTGAAGGCGGAGTTCGGTGTGTGCTTCAATGATTAACATGCAAATGCTAATGCTAATGCAAAGAAGTTTGTTTTTTCTAGAGCCCATTTGTTGCTGAAACTGAAGCCCGTGATGTTCTGAAAGATGCATTCAAGCCGGACAGTCTCACTGACTTCTATGCTGTCCTTCCAAATGACATAACAACCTACTCGCATAGGTCAAAGATCAAAGCTAGTGCTCCGACCTGCTTTCATATATCAAAGCAGTAGCTTTGATCTGCATACACTAGCCTCCCCTGGCTTTCTATCTTATCCAGTTCCTGAGTGGACAAAAGTTAAAATTTGACCTTGACCTAGTTTTCTCAAGGTCAAGGTCATCATCTCATTCTCATTCCCTTTGCCGCCCGACTAATGTGTTTTTTTGTCTATCTTTCTATCTGCAACAATTGGGAAGACATTTGGTGGACTAATGTATGAATGTACAGTTTGAGACACCACTTGGCGAAAACAAATTCCTTGTCTGTTTTTTAACAAACGATGGCAATTAAAACTGATTCTGATAAATGTGCTCTCATCTATATCATCATCTGTTAAATGATGAAACCTATTAACCTATTGTAACCCAGTGACAATAAAGGGTTAAAAATAGAGAGAGCCGATAAGCCAATCATTATATTTTATTGGTTAGGTTCCGCCTACGAGTGGACATGATTGACAGATCTATCTGTGTGATGGGATGAGAGAGACGTGACATGCTCATGACAAGGGGAGAACAAATTGATGCAGCTTTGAAAACTTTAAAACTTAGCTCTGCAAGTTTTTCAATAAACGTGCAAGATATTTGAACACTTAGAAGACACCGTGAGTTGGGAAGTCCCTGTGACTTGCTACAATATATCTCGGTAAGCTAGCAACACATTTTAATGTGCTAATTGTGATATAGCTCGTTAAGCTAGCAACACGTTTTAACGTGCTAATTGTGTGTGCGATGCTACGCAATTTATTGTACGAGTTTAACTATTGAACAACTTAGTTAGAATACATTTTAAAGTCCTGTTTGTTAAAAAAACAAACAAATCCAGTTCTATTGATGGCGAGCCTCCCAGCATCATTTGACCTGGACTCAAGGGATTCATCAAATACTCCTCGTGGGGTAAGGTGGTGCCAGTCGTCTGGACTGTCACCCACAAGTGAAAAGAGTGCACTCTGCTTCAGAAACTGTTAAAACATTTAAGAATCTACAGAAAGTAGATTTACAAGTGATCACCAACGAAAGAAGATTTATTATTTTGAAGGGCCCAATTTTGTTTTGTTAATATGTATGTTAATATGTAATTGTCCGGTATCTGATCTGTGTACCTTCATGTATGGTTATTACAGTTCACTCCCTCAGCTCCTTACAAACCTGGATTAGAGGTGTATTCACTAGAAGTGGGTTACACTATTATTTAAAGAAAAGAGTAAATTGGCATATGCACGTTACAAAAACAGTTCACAAGAAGAATGTTCAACTAATGCATGTACCTATATTATGAAAGACCTGAAATTGAGAACAGCTATTTTGCATGGTATTCTTTATAATAGCCAAAACTGCTTTAGATATTACACCAATAACTGTGGATTATGCTGCTTAGAACAGGTTTTAGGCATTCCGAGTTTTATTTTGTATGTTTTACTCACATGGTACACATGTGTTGCTCCCCTGGGGGCCTGGTTCAGTGTCAGGGGTCTGTCCTCCAGATATAAGCCATCAAATTCTCAAAGACATCAAAGCCTCCTGTGATGTAAAGTGTATATATTAGAGACAAGTTAGTTGTTTCAAACATTTACGCTTCCTTCCAAGCTACAGTTTGTTTTTCAGGTAAGACTCACTATATAGCTGTGAGTCGGGAACTGAGGCAGAACACTTTTCCTCCATAGTCTACAGCATCACATATGATCTGGACAGATGTTAGTTTATCTATGATGTACTCTTTAACATGATGAAACAGTAGTCAATCTACATGTACTGGCACATTTTTATTTAATTACATCCCGCTTCAAAGCGGTGATGTATTGTGATTGTCAGCGTTTGTCCCTGCGTCCGTCCGTTCATCTGTTAGTCCACCAGATATGTTCGCAACCGTTACAGATAAAAAGATGAAACAAAAAGCACAGGGGATGAAAATGAGATGATGACCTTGACCTTGAGAAAACTAGAGCAAGGTCAAATTTCGTCTTTTGTACTCAGGAACTGGATAAGATAGAAGGACGAGGGAGAAGGCCAATGTGAGTAAGACCATAGATCAAAGCTACTGATTTGATTAATGACAGTAGATCAGAGCACTAGCTTTGATCTTTAACCTATGCAAGTAGGTCAGAGTACATTTTGAATTCAGGGGAAAGCAGACTTCAGAATTGTGTTTGCCATGTCACGGGATGTTGCAATCTGTGACTGCCTTGGTTCAAGGTTTTTTTTTGTTGTCTTTTTGACATGTTAATATAACAGACACACCTTCATCACATTTGCAACATCAACAACAACGGGCCCATTTCACAAAGGCAGGGTTAACATACCCTGAGGTAAACCTGTGGTTCTGGGTTGCTTTACCCTGAACTTGCAAAAACCAGGGATATTGGTTTCACAAAGGTGGTTTAGGGGTAGTTTAAGTAACCCAGGGTAGATTGACCCGCAGTTTAACAGACACGACAACTCGAAAACAAGCCATCATCCATGGAGCCCCAATTCAACTATTCACCATGACGACGGATGAGACGTGCACCGCAGTGCTTTACAGCAGTCGGAGTACAGATTTTAATTTATGAGTATGAAGACTTTGAGGACATTTTCAGAAGAAACAGAACAGCGTTGCAGCTGCAAAGAAGAGTGAGATATCGTGGGAGTGAATTGCTCCTCAAGTCGATGCGTAAGTTTAAACGTAGTCTGTTGTACTCACGGTAAAAATACGTAAGTAAACGGCTTCAATAATAGTTTATTAATTTATTGTATTTAGGTGCGATCCAGTGGAGGGAGAAGCGCACGTCAGCAGCTGAGAATGAAATATAAAAACATTGTACACACAAGTCAGACTTCTGCATCATCTCGTTAGGGATCCTCCTCATCATTATGTTTGATATTGTACAGTAAATGTTAAGTGGACGTTTGACTGTTCAGTTGTTTTATCGCTAACATAATGCTCTTTTCACGCACATAAATGCGCTCTCATCTACTGTATACTGTATTAGGTTCTGTTCTATAAGCAAATATATTTAAACGTTTTATTGTTGTGGAAATAAAACAGTAAATTGACATATGCACGTTACAAAAACAGTTGAGAAGGATATTCACACAGTTGCGTATACCTATATTATATAAGAACTGAAATCAAGGACTGACATGTAGCTCGTTTGATACAGTAATTGCCAAAACTGCTTTAGTTCTTATATCAGTGGCTGTGACATTGTACTGCTTATATCCGTTTTAAGGCATTCCAAGTTTTATTTTCTGTCTGTTTTAGTCACATAATTCACACAGGAATTCATAATTGATAAAAACAAAAATTAACAAGAAATAGAAGAAAACAAAGGTGGTCTAATATTTTATGTTACTGATTGTTCTATTCCCATTGTTTCACATTCTGGTGGAAGACAGAGTGTGACATTTATCCTATACGGAAGTATTAACAAATTCTCATCCTTTTTTAACAGAGCATGGATTGGCAGAAGCAGAAGAGTCCCAACTGCACAGACTATCACAATGAATTAGACGCTCAGTGACCACCAGCGGCTCATTCTGTGGAATTCATATGCACTATGTTTTAATGTCCTACTCATGTATTCCCATCAATCTGCTGAAGAAGTTTATAGAATTTACTTTCTAATAAAGTACAGAAAATAGAAATGGTTTACTAGGACCTCCAGATTAGGAGGACAGATCTGGACATAGAAATACTGGAGCACAAGTTAGAGGTGGGTGATGGACACAGGTGAATCATGTTAACTATTAGAATGTTAAGTATTGTAACGATACAAAAACTAACTTTGTATTTGTCAGAAATAAAAATGACCACAGGAAATATGTATTGTATGTTTTTATTGCCCGCTGTGATGGTGGTGATGGTGACTCTGAAATAATTCTGGCAGATGGTGTCTGTCACTGCTCTGCCGTTCTGAATGGCAGGAATCATCCTGAGGTGTCATAGGCTCTCCTGTAATGTATAGTGGATTCATTAGACTGGATTACACAATGAAAACAAGTGAATTTTTGTTCAAATCTTTAGGTTACTGACCACATTTCAGTAAGCTGCTCAGGTAAGACCATATATCCAAGAGTCAGGAACAGACCCAGACCTCCACATTAGAAATGTAGTCTGCAGCATCACATGAGCTGGACAGATGTTTATCTATGATGCAGTCTTGAACATATAGAAACGGTAGTCAATCTACTTGTACCTGCATATATTTGCTGTGAATTGACATCCTCTTCACATCATCACCTTCATTATGTGAGGGAGCCTTGATGGGAATGTGGGTACCATCTATGGCAGCAAATTACATTGGGATATCCGAAAAGAAATAACCCAAGTCTGACATTGCAGTACAGTATCATGAAGAAAACATACTTTCAAATGAATTTATCAGATTTCTACATCATTCACCTGCGGTCCTGTGGAACTCCTCCTTGATGATTCTGACGGTTTTCTCTCCAGTGAAATAGAAAAATTGGGGTAAAAGTTTAAAGGCAAAGTACACTGAGCATCTCCCACATTATACAGGAAGAATACCGTTTGCAAATAAAAAATGAAAAACTTAACGGAGCGCTACACGCAGCGCTGCTGCAGATGTGAGGATGGATCAGGTGTGTGTGTGTGTGTGTTCGATCGGGACGTGAGCGGTACCGATCATAAACAGAACTTCTGGACATGACTGGACATCTGAACGCGATACAAAAATATCTAATTCTCTGTGAATTAATGCGGAAACTGCATCAAGGGGCTCCACGTCAAACGAACATGCAATGTTCGCCTCTAAAATACCTCTGAAATACGGAGTTATTTATAAAACCTTACGTCGGTCAAACTCTCCGTCCGACAGAACCAGGAAATGAAGCCGCGCGAGCGGCGGTAAAAGGGGGCGGAGTCAGAGAAAACCCTGGGTTTGTGGAATAAAACCTGCTATCGACCAGGTTATGTTCAGAGTCTGTTACTGCGGTAACAAACCCAGCGGTTCAGTTTACCTCGCTACGTGAAACACGCCGGGGTTACAGCTCTAACTCTGGGTTAAGTTACCTCCCTTTGTGAAACCGAAAACCCTGGTTTTCCCTGATTTCAGGGTTAACTTACCCAGAGTTTCCGCTGAACCTGCTTCGTGAGGCTAGCTTCAGAGTCTGTTTGTGTGGGAACAAACCAAGAGGTTTACTTTACTTCGCCTCGTGACACAGGCTAGGTTTACTTCTTTGACTCTGGATTAAGTTACCTCCCTTTGTGAAACCGGAAACCCTGGTTTTCCCTGATTTCAGGGTTAACTTACCCAGGTTTTCCACTAAACCGGCTTTGTGAAATCAAACACCTCTCTCATTACAATAGGTTGTCAACCAATTCAGACATGAAATGTTTTCAACCAGGTCATATGTTGAATTATGGCAAAATTTCACTCTTATCCAAATACAGATATTAGCCTTTGTCCCAGAGATAACCTAGGGCATGGCCGTGTTTATATTCTTCCTAGGAACAACAAGGTTTGTTAACATCATAGATAGTCAAACCAAGAAGTTGACCTTGCCAGTGTTCTCACAAGAATATAATGATCATATTATCCTATTGGCAGACAGTGTTTATCCAAGAATTAACCAGTTTGTTACAGACACTTTAACAGTCGCACATTCCTCTATATTATCAACAGATATCGACATGCTCTTTAAAGTGTCAAACTTAATGTTAACCCTCCAAGCAGAAATCCATGTTTTTGTTTTCATTAATCCATGTTTCTGACATTGATGATGTTGAATGTCTTTTTGTTATGACCCTATGGGTCATGTACTGTTATGTATGTGTTGTGCTGCAATGTCCTCTCTCTCCTTGGCTTGTGTTTGTGTTATTTTTGTCAGTCAGTCATTTTCTTAACCCGCTTGTTTTTGCTTGTCTGTTGTCCAAAGTGCCCCTGGCGTGGTGGAACATTGACCTCTCTATGTGGCAGATCGTCGGAATCGTGGCCGGATGTGTCGCCGTTGTGGCCCTGATGGTGACTGTGCCATAACGGCGAGTTTCTGTTAACTCGACCAATAGTTAACGTCAACTAGCAAAACATTGAGAGTCCAGTGTTAGCGTTATTTAAAGCTTCCAGGCAGAAACTTAACCTGGTTAACATCGGTTCCTACATTTTTTAGTTCGTGCTGCAAATGTAGGAGAACTAAAAAAACGCCCTCCAGTCCTCCAAGAAGATGGGCCAATTACTGAACTGACTTTCCTCCTGGATTTTGTTTGACTTTAAATAAAGCGTTAAAAAAAATAAGATAAGAGTGGAATTAAATGAATTTACAAATGAAGCAAAGTATTTCCTAACTTTTGATTTTAATTTATTTCAACTTCATTTAAAACTAAACTTATACCGGTCTTTTTTCACAACACAAGCTTTACACATACAGGAACCATATCAGTCTAACACATGAACCCCATTAAACACACTGGCTTTTCATATCAGCCAAACTGTGTGTGTGTTTCATATGTGCTTGATGCATTTAATGGATGTCTACTGTGTTTTTCTGTCCACCGTGGGTCCACACACTTTACAGCTTCTTTTTGTTTCTGCTTGCCACAACTTCAGGCTATGCAGATGGGGGCTCTGTGGGTTGTGTGGGTGGTTACCAGTATTCTCCTCTTGACTCCTCATGATGGCTGCAGAAACTGGGGTTCTTGGGACTTGTCATCTTCTCTGGATTTGAGGTCTCACCAGCACCTTTCCCAGTTCATAAAGAAAGAGATGTCTCCTCTGGAGTTTCCCTCGTTTCCATTCTGGGTCCAGTGCCATCCAGATGACAAAAGTGTTGTATGCAGCCATATCCAATGTGTCAATTAACACCTCATGATGCAGCTGTAGGACTTTGATAATGTATGTGATATATGTTCCCCACAGAAAATGAACCAAGGACACACTGAGGTGAAAGACACTTTGATGCACTTCCTGGTCATCAAAAGACACGCCCCTTTATGTTTTATTACTCTCTTTTATTTCATGAAATTTCTGTTAACTCGACCAATAGTTAACGTCAACTAGCAAAATATTGAGAGTCCAGTGTTAGCGTTAGTTAAAGCTTCCAGGCAGAAACTTAATCTGGCCAACATTGGTTCCTACATCATTTAGTTCGTACAGGAGGACAACCTCGTCAATAATTAATAAATCTGAACTAACAACAGGTTGTGACAGAGTTTTCTGAGAAGTGGTCTATAGCAGTGGTCCCCAAACTA
The DNA here is from genome assembly GCA_013358685.1 of Antennarius maculatus. Classification (NCBI taxonomy): domain Eukaryota; kingdom Metazoa; phylum Chordata; class Actinopteri; order Lophiiformes; family Antennariidae; genus Antennarius; species Antennarius maculatus. Next base: position 16,548,847 of record CM023606.1, read on the forward strand.
AAATCCGCGGGCCGGATGCGGCCCACCACCACATTTTGTATGGGCCCCTGAGCAAGTACCAGCACCCCCCCCCCAACTACCCAAAACCTCTCTGCAGAGAACCCTGCAGCAGTCCCGTTCCCAGCTAAAAGGTGTGTGGAAGCACTGGAAATACTGAAGGCAGAGTTCAGTGCGCGCTTCCATGAATTACATGCTAGTGCAATAAAAGTCCGTCTTTTCCAGAACCCCTTTGTTGCCAACATTGATGAAGCCCAGCCTTCTTAACAGTTTAAGAAGGCCAAGTTACGAACTTTGATGTTCTTAACTTTGATGTTCTGAAAGATGAATTCAAGCTGGACAGTCTCATTGACTTCTATGCCGCGCTCCCAAATGACATAACCGCAAAGGGTCATTAATATTTAGTTCTGGAATATATGTTTACATATAGGCTATCGTCAGAGTTTCTCTGTTACATACTGACCCCGGCCCCCGATCATAGAAGGGGAAAAGTCATGCCCTTACAGGAAAAACTTTGGAGACTCCTATATCAGGGAGAAGAGAAGTAGATTAAATTGCACTAGACTTAATTTCTATATGACACATACTTTAAGTATTAAAGCATTAATATAAAAAACTTATTCATGTTCAAAGGTATCTGCAATGTTGCTGCTCGCAAACCATTGTGCCATCTTTATAAAAATTCATCTGGATTCACTATTCTAAATCTGAGTCATGATATTGCCTTTTATAACTTTTGAATAAGTTCCTCATTGAATATAAACCAGCAAATTTCAAAATACTTGATGTCTTTAGTTTTAATTTTAAGACTCAGGAAAGTGGAGTGTGGAAAATAATTAGGCTGAATAACATTGTTTTTACAAAAGGTAAAAAGAGCGCAAATGTATTTAATCTTAAATGTTTTCTTTATTTTTAAATTCATGTTTCTTCTTTCCATATGTTAAAATTTGTGACTCAAAAGCTGCTTAAAACCCAAACTAGCACAGATATCAAAACTCTTAGTTGCTCTTAGTCTCTTAGTTTCTGTTTGTATTTTGACAACTATTTGTTATAATGTCTTTGACAGTGTTTGAACTTCTCACAGACTCGATTATGAACTGATGTGATTCATCAATAATGCAAGCCATCATTAGTTATAGCCTCATATGTTCGAATACCATATACTGACACAGAATGGATTAAAGTCACCAGCAAATTAAGGTGAGCGCCATGTAAGACATCTGGAGAAATTGACTCATATTAGTTTAAAATCAGTTGTGAGATAGCAGTAACCTTTACTCCTACAAATATGTGCCTCATTAAAGGTGTTTCTCCCTATCATTTGTGCAAATGTCACAGAAATACCACCATGACACATTGACATGTCCACTCCAGTGTAGGGCAGGTGACGTCACTTTCCCATCTTTCATTTTAGCATCAGGCCAGATATTTCTCCATTCCCAGTATGGTTCCAAAGGTGAATATTGCTTTGTACACTTTCTGATATTAACTATCGTATTGAAACTTTAGTCAGCCAAAATGATCCACTTAATAATGAAATATTGCCAATACCCCCAGAAACACTTTAAGGATTTAAGATATGATAAAATATAATGAGACCAGCTACACATGATGTTGGGTCAAGATTGAAAAACAGGACGGAACCAAGATCGGTTTTAAACACCGCTCTCAGGCAGGTCGGGTGTCGTCGCCTCCTCCTGCCGACTGTCGCTGTTATAAGTGCCGTAAGAAAGATCACTTGATTGCCAACTGTCCTTTGTTTAAAAACAAAGGTGACAAAGCTGAATCTTCTCCGAATGGGTTGTGTCATTTAGTTGCCGTACCTGTTGGAATTAATGACAGCTTGGTTTCTTCTTACGATCCTTTTGTGCTTAACGGCTACGTTTCTCTTGGCGCAGGAGAAAAACGAACCACTGCGTATACTCTGTGATACTGGAGCTGCGCAGTCATTCATCTTGGGAAATGTATTACCATTCAATAAGGAGTCATCATGTGGGTCGAGTGTTTTAGTTCAGGGTGTTGGAATGGAGTACATCTCGGAACCGTTACATCATATTAACCTCACCTGTGATCTGGTAAGCGGTCATTTTGCTGTTGGTGTCCGGCCTTCATTGCCCATGCGAGGTGTTACGCTTCTTTTAGGGAACGACATTGCTGGGTGCGTCTCCAGTGGCTGCTCTGGGAGTGGTAAGTCACAACTTTCAGGAGTTAGGCTGTGATGAAGATGGATTGGATGCCTGTCGACTTCACCAACAAACTCCCCGGTTGTCCAATTCAGAGATGTTGATAAACCTTCCCAGTCTGATGTCACACTTAAGTGCAAATCAACAATCGCAGTTAGGGTCTTAGAATTTAGAGTTCTCGGTTTTGTTTGGGGACACACCGTCTCGTACTAATGTGTTGGTACATGAGATCGATGTAGGTGATGCTCGTCCTATAAAACAGCATCCTTACTGTGTAGACCGGATCAAAAGAGCGGTGATGAAACAGGAGACAGACTACTTACTGAAGCATGGTCTAGCAAAACGTAGCTCTAGTACATGGAGTAGTCCCTGTTTGCTGGTCCCAAAACCAGACTCAACTTTTCGTTTCTGCACCGATTACCGCAAGGTGAATAACATCACGGTATCAGACTCGTTTCCATTACCGCGTGTCGACGATTGTGTTGACACGATTGGATCTGCCACTTTTGTGTCAAAGTTAGACCTTCTGAAAGGTTATTGGCAGGTGCCTCTGTCAGCTCGGGCATCAGACATCTCGGTTTTTGTAACACCAGACACGTTCCTTCAGTACACTGTGATGCCGTTTGGCTTGAAGAACGCACCTGCGTGTTTTCAGAAATTGGTAAAAACCGTGTTGGGTGATGTTCCAAATACAACATCATATTTAGATGATGTTGTGGTCCATTCGTGTTGCTGGGAAGAACACATGTATTCGCTGAGGGCTGTGTTTCAACGTTTAGCTGACGCCTCGCTAACTATCAACCTTGCGAAGTGCAAGTTCGGGAAGGCCACAGTAACATACTTGGATAAGCAGGTGGGTGGTGGCAAAGTGCGCTCCCTGGCTGAGAAAGTGGCAGCTGTCAAAGCGTTTCCTGTTCCTAGCACCGGGCGAGAGTTGCTGCGGTTTTTGGGAATGGCCGGTTATTACAGAGGGTTCTGTAAGAACTTCTCTGCTGTAACAGCCCCATTAGCTGACCTGGTCAGCCCCAAGCGTGATTTTTTGTGGTCTCCTCAGTGTCAACAGGCTTTTGAGAGCTGTAAAGCTCTTTTATGCAGTGCTCCTGTATTAAGTGCTCCTGACTCCACTCGTCCTTTTGCACTGGAAGTGGACGCCAGTTGCATTGGGGCAGGTGCGGTTTTGATCCAGTCGGACTTACAGGGGTTGGATCATCCGGTGGGATACTTCTCAAAGAAGTTCATCGTCTGGTGGCCGAGTTGGCAGGCACCAAGTCAAAGAGGAGGTCTGGTCAGGATCTGCGAGCTGCGTTGACAGCTCAGTGTGAAGACAGCTTTGAGGCCTTAAAGGCAAAGTTGCTGTCTACCCCGGTCCTCACCTATGCCGACTTTTCACGCTCCTTTATTCTGGAGGTTGATGCCAGTCATAGTGGCCTTGGTGCTGTCCTCACCCAAGAGACTGACAGTGGTGTCAGACCGGTGGCCTATGCCAGCAGGGGTCTGCGGCCCACTGAGCACAACATGTCCAACTACAGCTCTATGAAGCTGGAATTTTTTGCGCTCAAGTGGGCCATGACCGAGAAATTCCGGGAATACCTGTTGGGGCATAAGTGTATTGTCTACACTGATAACAACCCATTGAGTTATCTCCAGTCTGCCAAACTTGGGGCCAAGGAGCAGCATTGGGCTGTGCAACTTGCCGCTTTTGATTTTAACATCAAGTATTGTTCTGGCTGTAGCAACAGGAATGCCGATGCACTGTCACGACACTATGTGCCTGGTTCCCACCATGGGACTGAATCTTTGCCTGGTACTGCAGTTCCTGCTGATTTTCAGCTTGACTCTAACCAAAACCCTGTAGTGTCAACCACTCAGTACATGGTTTCTGTTCTTCCCTCTCATTCTGTTGCTGACCTCCAGTCCTTGAAGGAGGATGATCCCCTTCTAAAGACTGTGTTGCCATTTTGGCGACGTAAGGTTCGACCAAACCGGGATGAGCGCCAGCAACTTTCTAAGGAAGCCCTGGTTCTGTTGCATCAATGGGACCGTTTGGTGGAAAAAGATGGGGTACTTTTTCGTCAGGTCTTCCGCCCAGACGGGGCAGAAGGGTGTCTCCAACTTATCTTGCCTGTAGTTCTAAAGCAGGAGACCTTGAACCAGCTCCACCAAGAACACGGTCACCAGGGCATTGAAAGAACAACAGAGTTGGTCAGACAGCGTTGCTATTGGCCAAACATGTCTGCTGACCTTAAGCAGTGGGTCTTGGCATGTCAGCGCTGCCAGGTCGCTAAGGACTCTGGACCTCAGTCACATAGCTTCATGGGCCACTTGCTTGCCTCCCGACCCAATGAGATCTTGGCCATAGATTTCACGCTGTTGGAGCCTTCTCGAAACGGGTATGAAAATGTTCTGGTTATGACCGACGTGTTCAATAAATTCACTGTGGCTGTCCCAACACGTGATCAGCGGGCCTCCACTGTTGCACAGGTGCTGATCTCCGAGTGGTTTTACAAGTTTGGCATTCTGAGCCGCCTTCATTTGGATCAGGGAAGGTGTTTTGAGAGTTTGTTAATTAACCAGCTCTGCTCCTTGTACAGTGTTGCAAAATCCCATACTACCCCATACCATCCGGCAGGTAGTGGCCAATGCGAACGGTTTAACCGAACTCTGCATAACCTCCTTCGGACTCTTCCAGTATCACGGAAATGTGACTGGGCCTCCTGTTTGCCTCAGGTTCTGTTTTGTTATAACACCACTCCTCACCAGGGTACGGGCGAGTCTCCGTTTTACTTGATGTTTGGGCAGGAACCTCGGCTTCCTGTAGACTTCCTCCTTGGTAGAGTCGATGATCCAGAACCAGGCAATGTACAGGACTGGGTGGTGGAACATCAAGCCAGACTCAAGGTAGCTTTTGAGGGTGCTCGTGAGCGGTTGCTTGCAGCGGCTGACAAACGAAAGGAGCGACACGACCAACGTGTTCGGGAGGCACCTCTTTCAGTGGGTCAGTTGGTGTATGTGAGGGACCACAGCAGTAGGGGGCGCCAGAAAATCCAAGATCTCTGGAGCTCAGTCGTCCACCAGGTGGTGAGGGCTCCTACTAGTGAAGGAACAGTTTACACTGTTGCCCCGGTGAAGGACCTGCACAAGGTTCGAAACGTGCATCGGGACATGCTAAAGGCAGTGGTCCGGCCTGAGGCTGCACCTCCTTCATTGGGGGTGTCCTCTCCACCTGCCCTGGCCGCACCAGATGAGTCTTCGAGCGATGGTGAGTTGTGGGTCTTGCTTCCTGAAACACCCCATCCACCACCTGTAGCTGTTGCTTCATGTCCCTCAGGCACCCCAGTCGTGACCCATTTGCCAGCCCCGCTCGCGCCACCAACCTCTCCATCATCTGAAAATCCCTGGCTGCCAACTCCTTTGTCTCCAAATGATCAACCAGGTAAAGGTCAGCAAGCCCTGCGCAGGACTGCTCGCTGCACCGCTGGTCACCATTCAAATGTACATAATCTCCCCCGGTCTGCTGGTCGCAGTGACGGTGCTGCTGGTGCTGCCGCAGGTCCAGTGTCCAACGCCCAGCTGACTATTTTCCGGCCTTGGTGTTAACTCCAGCATCTTGCACACATCGTCGGGCCGACGATGCAAAAAGTGGGGGTAGATATAGTCAGAGGCTATTTCCCCTCCTCGTCACTATTTGGCACTGTGCCAGCTTTTATGCACAGCTGTGGCGCACTGATGGGGGGGGGGGCGGCGGTGCTACACGCGCCGTTATAGTCAGGTGCGTGTGGTCGCGCCCGCTCCTCGCGTGCTCCCGTGGTGGCTGTGGCTCGGCGTGGCCGCAATTTGTTTGGCGTGGCATCGGCAGCTGCGTTTCATCAGACAGCTTCCTATTTGGCGTGGCGTGAACCCGTCGTGTGGCCGCCATCTATGTACACAATCTTCTCGCCCAGGTAAGCACCCTGCCGTCTTTCCGTCCTGTGTGTGCGTAATGCGCACTGTGGTGACACGATCTCCACCTGTTTCAGTGTGGCTGGCTGTCGGGGGCCGAGGGAGAGGGGCTGACCTGTTTGGAGCCCTGCTGTGTGCGTCTGTCTACCTGCCCGCTCTGGTACGTTAGTTTGCGCTTTGTCCGCCTTTGTTTGCTGTGTTTCAAAGCGCTCAGCTGATTAATATCTGTGCGTAAATCCCAGGCTGTGTACTCCAGGCGTGTTTTGAGACACACGTCCTCCGGTTGCCTGGGGTGTGCTGTGCTTGCGGCGCACCGACCGTTAAGGACACCACAGACCACTACTCCTTGGGCCACGCTGCTATCCTGGCTCTCTCGCTTAGTCCTGGCCCATTTATACTGGTTTTCTCTTATACTGGCTCTCTTAACCACATTGTTTGAAGTATAGTACATTTAATTTTGGATTATTTGGCTTTTTGAATTTCCTTTTTTTTTGTTCTTCTCCATTTGGTTCTTTATTTTGGTTCTGTTCTTATTGGGTTAATTCATTCATTCTTAGTTTAATTGTTATTTCATATTTTGTTGCCATGTTTTGCTAATTTTGTTTCGTCTTGGTCAGTGAGCAGAGAGCGGACTGAGTCTTAGTCAGCGGCTTATCGCCCTGATTTAAAGGTTGGTTGGTTCACAGGCGGCTTTAGGGCCTGCATGGTCACCCACGCCTAGTGAACACCACTTTACATTTTAAGTCTGTTTCTTTGTCTCTGTGACCATTCAACATTCAGTTTATTATACTTTGATTGTATTTTGATATTTTTCTACGCTGTTACATTTTCGTTATCTACCATTAGGTTATTGAATTAGTTTGTTTAAATCATGTAAATCATTATTTAGTCCACACCAGTTTGTGCTGTTCTTGGGCATGTTGTACTAATTGTTTTCTCCTTTTCTGTTAGGTGCTGCGGGCTGACAGCGGCAGTTTTATCCCTGGTGGTGGTGCGTTCTTCACGATCCCCTCTCTTTCTTTGGTTTGAGTGTGTGCAGTGTCACTGGGTGATTCGTTTGATTTTGGTTGCCCCTGCCGCTTGGTAAGCCCGGAGCCCCAGCCCTCCTTATTTCCTTTCGACCTGAGTGCTCATTTTATAGTTTGTTTTAATGGAAAACAGTCTCGCCCCAGTGGTATATCGGACCTGTGTGATTTTGTCAATTAAAAATCTGAGTTTAGGATTTCCTGGGGTGCAATTCCCCAGGTGGCGTTGTCGACACATTAACTCTGGTATTCTTCACCACCCCATACACCGCTCCCGCCACATATGGAATGGGTTAATCCAGATAGGCCTGTTTTATATTAACTGGGAGTTGATGTTTTGGGGGGGAAGTGTTACGGGTGGAGGTATGTGATGTTATGTTTATGTTGTTTCCCCTTGGTTTGTGTTTGTGTTCATCGAATCAGTTCCTTCTCAATAGGTTTCACCTGTGTGATCAAGAAAGGCCTTCACAGCTGAAACCAGTTATTCTTCAATCAAGCAATCACCAATCATCTCTCCCCTGGTCTACATAAGTTCAGTTGTTTGCTTTGTGGAAAGAGGTGGCAGCTCTCATTTTTGGCTTGTGTTGTTTTTTTGCATTTGACTTATGTTATCTTGTTTTCCCAGCCTTGTTAGTTTTGTTCTTTGACCATGTGTTTGCCTTTTTGATGTCAACCTAATTTTGTCTTTTTCTTCTCAGACGGGGCCAGAGCCAAGAGGTAGGGAACTTGGTTACACACCTGCAGGTATACATCGTGTTCCCCCCTCACATAGCCAATCCTCTGATATATACACTAGCTAAAGTGCTGGCACTAACCCTTGTATTTTTGGGGGCACAACGGTGCCTGTTACGTTAGGGTTAGTTTTGGGGTCATTTTGGAAGAAGGATTTAGTTTCTTTTGGGGCTTTTTAGTGACCAGTGCATGGCTTAGGGGGTTGGGGTCCATGTGTGTCCGTGCTCTGTGTCCCGTGGAGAAATTTTGTTTTCTGTAAATTATTAATTAGTAACATTGGTTGTCCTGCCTCCCTCATTCGCACCCACGCTGTCTTATGTTACGCTGGCGGCCTGACCATCAAAGGAGGGCGTAACAACCATGTTACATCAATTCCAGCTTCTTGGTTTTTCACCCTTGTGTAATTTAAATATGCCTTAGATTACATGGAACATATCAGTAACTGCTTAACACATTACATGTGGACGTTATGTATGCAATACAAAAGTATCTAACTCGATACTGAATGTGCAAAAATTCAGACAAATACATTTTTCCCTCCACCAAAGGACAAAGTGAAGGCATTGATAAGAGCAGATAATAGTCTAACAGAGAGAACAAATGCATTTGCTTTCAGTTCTGACAGTTTGTTCTATTTTTTCAAAGGAGTCAAGGATCAGTATTTTATTTGCTTTCTTGCTGAGAATTCAATGAGACGACCAATGCCGCTCTCATGTCTGAACAATTTTAAAGCTAGTGCTAACTTGCAAAAGTTGAAATGAGATAAAGAACTGTCTGAAGAAATCTACCAAACACCCCTCAAGTTTAGCTTGAATGAAGACGCCCTTGTTTATATTAAATAAGATAAAAGATGCAAGCTAAGCTAACTTGCTGCAAGATGTGTGGATTCACACATCTCCATGGTACTGTTTGCAATATTTTCATCATATCCTGGCAAAAACAAATAAAAATGGAATCCTAAGCATTAAGTTGTTTTTTTTTAACTCATTCAAGTTCACAACTGTTCTGTGCCAATAGTTATGAAAGCTTGGAAAGTCAAATGTCTTTTTGTTCAGTGATGTACCGTAATTACACCAGAGGCAAAAAGTGATAAATAAAAGGACACTCTATATAGTCAAGACATGAATACCATTAAAATGACTAGCCTCAGGGTTTTTCCCAAGATGATTAGACATAAAAAAAACCCCAGATCCACTCCATCTAAGCCTACAGTCTCTTCTATGGAACATAACAGACTTCCACCAGGTTTCATCGTAGTCTGTGTTGTTGCTCATGACTGTCAAACAAGTCCTGTCTTGCAATAATCAAAAACAAACAAGGATTCATGAATGTGCTCCTTTGTCCAGATCATCACCACCTATTTGGAGATGGTAAAATGTAATTTGATAGGCAGGTGAAAATGATGTGCCCACGTTAGTCATTTTATTATACGATCCTTTCAAACTGGATAATGTGTGGAAGAAAATAACTCCTGACTGGCTCTTTTATGCCTGTGTTGATGCCCTTAACCAGGCAGTGACATCTCTTTTGAAAATTAAAATCTGCTCCCTCCTGCAAATTAGGAACACACTGGCGACTAAATTAATGTTTGGCAATATTTGTATTTGCAATTCAGGGTCAGGAGCAAGCAAGGATAACAGAAACTGAGACAAACTGAAAAGCAAAATGTGTGTGGACAAAGCTTGCTTTTATGTCAGAAAATATCAAATTAATCAGCCAAATCCTGTTTATACTGTATTTTACAATACTCTATTTGAAGGTCGAGCATCTTCAAGAGAGCAGCCTTATCTAGAGAGATAAAGTCTAATAATTACTGCTGCCCTGTTAGCAGCCACCACACAGACTGGAGAAAAGAGACAACACCCTTGCTTAAATTGTTAGGATGCAGAAATGCTCTCAGAGGGGAATTATTCAGGGGTTACGAGGGTGTGTATGTGTAGAAAGAAACAACACTCTAAGATTGAGTACACTACTATCATAAATTGGTCCAATAAAATTGTGTCAGTTAAAGAATCCTTTAGAATATAAATTGGTCAAATGTTACGTGGATAATGGTTATGAATATTCTTGTGTTACAATGTGAACATTTTAGTTTCCACATTTTACTGTTTCCACTTCTTGTTTGAGACACGACAGGCATTTGCAACACTTGTTTTCCAAATGTATGTGCTATTGAAACAAAACTGACCTCATCCACTTCATATTCTATCTTTTGCCATTGCTTGTTTGGCCCTGTTGTGGAAAAGAATAGAATAATAAGAACGATTGCAGATCACTACTTGGATCCTCAGTTCACAGCGAGACTTATAAATCCACCTCTCTTCCATCAGCCTGTCTGATTGCTTCTCTCTTTCTGTTTCTGAAGTTTCTGTGACAAAGACCCTCCCTCCCTGGTGTGTGCACCAGAAAGAAGCTCAAGAACTGCAGTTATAATGCAACTTTAACTGCAAAATAAAAATATTTTAGCCATCTTTTCAGTGTGGATTACACTATTTGCATGTAGAAAAAAAATTTAAGTTGCCAGTCAAAAGACATTACACTTAATGCTTAGACATTGTAAGTAGCTGTTTCTGTTTTATTCCTGTTTTTTTCCTACATTTCCCAGAGTGAATATAGAGTTGAACAAGAGGATGTGTTTGAAAACAGTCATCAAAAGACATAAGTAAAGCACACAAGTTAACACACACAGCAGATGCAGCAGAAAATTAATTGGAAAGTTTATAATTGTCAATTCTGACTCAGGACGTGGCTCTAATCTGGCATACTGAGTGTTCAAATATGCCAAATTAGATTGCAGAAATTTAACTATAAACCCATTTGTTTACTCTGACAATTGTCAAGTGTTTATTCACTCATGCCACTGCATAATTAAAAAAAAGTCACAATCAGTCAACTCAAAAGTTGGACACACTACTGACAGTCTGCCTCCTCGTTAGTTGAAATGTGGCTGAATCAAGTTTTTTAGTCAACTAATGATGTTACTACTGAGGAGAAAATGATTGATTTTGGATCCTACTTATCCCAGAAGAAAAGCTTATGAAGAGCAGAACTCCCCCATTTATCAGTAGTTGTAACGTCTGGAGGATTTAACAGAGAGATCAACAATTAATGTAATTTCGAAACACGGGAGTTGTGGAGTCATCTCTACTTATAATTAACATGGTGTGAGATATAATAAATCCCTTCCAGGCACCAAGCATGAAAAAGAAAAAAACAAATCATCAAATGTCGCACATGCCATTCACATTCATCGTGGTTAAGATAAGTTCACTAACTACATCTTTAAACAAAAAAAAGGTACATTTGAAAAGTGTAAAACTGAAACTGTCTATTGTGTTACCAAGTGTGACTTGATAAATTCAAGGAGATAAACAAATTCCATTTAATTTAACACAGGGTCACTCCAACGGTGTTCAAAGCACTCTGAGGAATTCTGAGTAAGCGTGTGCCTGAATCTGCACGTCTGAATCTGTTTATAATAGTAGAGAAAATCATCAAAGTAAATGAAGTTAATAAATATTTGTACTCCACATTTCTTTGTTATTTGGCTGGGTTTTATTTTGGATTCTGTTGGTTTAACAGTGAGATTGCCAGCATCCAGTTTGTATTACAAGTCTGTCTAACATAGTATCCCAGTAGGAACTAAATTTTCTCTTTTAGTGGTGTTACCTTGTTCTGTATTTAAAACAGCTTTACTTTGAGCACAATGTATTATTTCCACCCTTTGAAATTAATGCAATGTAATGTCTTGTGTGTCCTATGGTGCAAGATCAATCTTATCATATTCTGAAGCATAATGACTAATAGCTAGTTTGATCTTATAAGGAAGACAAATCGAGCTAAAAAAGCTATATTCATTAAAAAAAAGTTATATTCATTAGTTATATTCATTAGTACCTGGAACCCACTGTAATTAGAGATACATTATAGGAGGCATTCTAAGTCCAAGTGATGAATTTTGGAGCTGCATGAGACATAATTGAGCGGCTGGGGCAGTATTACTGTGACTGTGTTCTTAGAATGTCTTCATCTTTAAAAACACAACCATTTCCATGTTGTCGGAACACAGTTAAATCAGTAAAAATGTACATGTACAGGTAACTTAAATCATCTTTCTTTAGAGCCACTGGTCATTTTTCTTGTATATAATACAGGATGCATACAGCACATGTATAAGTTTGAAAGAGAAACATGATGGCACAAAGACAGACTATGAGATGATGTTTACAATGTAAATGAATAACATCGGTATTTAAAGTTACAAATTCACATTTTTATTTCTCACAGTTGTTGCAATTCATTGAGAGTGACATTTTACTAAACAAAGAAAGAACAATCATTTATTGCGGGTACATTACAGCACTTCTAACAAGCCGATTCGACCGTCCTACCTCCAAGTGTGTCCAGAAAAAAAAAACATCCATGAAGCACTGGCAACATTTACAACCAGGCAGACCAGGAGTCCATTATTTTGTAAAGCTCTATCAATTAATTCCATCCACCTGGATACAGAAATGCAAGAACTCCCTCAGTGGTCCACATCAGGGATGGAAACAGTGAATCAACCCACATCAATACAATAATTATTAGTGGTTACAAAAACAGAAGTTTTCAAATTTAAAAATATGACTACTTTGCACAACAAAAGGGTAGACTCATCAAAAAGCAAGTATTTCCATTCCCAGAAGAAATATATAAATAATATCACTACTAAATAATAACACCTTAAAAAAGAGGAGACATAAAGTGAAATATCAAAGATGCTTTGACAGGGAAAAAGATGTCAATCCAAGTGTTTGGATTAGAGACAGAACAAGTAGAATTTTTGTTCTTCTTTGAATTGCAAACTAAGTGGCAATGAATGATGTTACTCTAAATTTCAAAAATATATGCAATTAGTCCTCTTCCTGCCATAAAACCTCGTGTCAGGCTTTCAACAGAGAAATTCTGCACTGCTTTTGACAGCTTGTTTACTGAGATAAGTGAATTTTTCCTTATTTATCAGATTTTTTCAAAAAGAAAACAACTACATAGGTTTTATTTGTCAATTCACTCTTCAGACTCTGCGTTATTGCAGTGAAGTCAGTGATTCAGAGGATGCAACCTATTTTTGATAATATAGACATGCCAATTTTAATAATGGTAGGAGAAATAAGAATAATAATTGTCAAGTATTGTTGATTTGATAAATAAATGTCATTGCTCTTTTAAGTATCTGTTGCTGGAGCTTCTAATCATATTATGAGAAAAAGTGTAATGACATAACATGCTATATTGTCAGAAGATAACCTGTTTTCTGGGTGACTCTCGCTTACCACCAGACACACTAAATAAGAACATTAAGTTAAAAGAACTTCAGAAATGGTGACAAACAACATTAAGCACATTAAATGAAACGATAGGTGCTCATAAATGCATGGCAGCAACAGTTTCACAGAGTTAATTGTGCAATAAATCAACAAACAGTGAATATGAAATAAAGGAAGTTGTCTGTGTGTGTGTGGTGCACCAAAATTATCCATTAACAGAGTATGCTTTCAGTGGCTCTTCTGAAAAAGTGCACTAGTTATTAAAATTAATTATGTCCCCTGAAATTACTTGCCCATGTCTGCTCAAGGGCCCAAGTAAGATTAACCTTTAAATGAGAAAATGTTTGCTGCGGCTAAACTTCACAACAAATATCATACAGACAAAACCAAACAATGTGGGATGAGCCATGAGGAGAAGGTGCTGGTACTCGTGGTACCTGGGTCAGCTCTAGAAAGGGATCTTTTCTCCCTGTTAACTCCTCTTTTTTATCATATCTATCACTGACTCTAGTAAACTTTACTTTAACTCCACCTCCTAAACTGTCATTGTTCTGGAGAGCATAAAGCATTACACCAACCTGATCTTTTCTTGCTCCTTTATCAATTGGTTTAAATGAAACTAGGGGCAATCAACAGATGGATAGTATTAGATATACATGTAGATATTTGTTGGAAACAGGTACATAGTTTAAAAAAAAACAGGCAATGAAATTTTAATTGAAACTAGGAAAAGGGGGAAAATAAATTCGGCTTTTTTGCTGTTATTATTGATTGATTGGTTGATTGATTCAATCACTGGGCAATAATCTACACAAAGTAATACTAGTCCCAGCCAGCGGTAGGCAGTGGCCAAATTCCAAACAGCACAGACAAATTTGTCACTGAATTAGTCCTGCTGTATCTAGAGCGCTGTATGTAATAGTAGCATAGGATGTTATGTATGGTGACATGTGGTTCAGAGTCTTTATGACATCTTTGGAGAAGGTACAAAAATTGAGAACGATACGGTAACATTGACACATCATGACCTGTTTTACAGATGATGAACTCTAAAACATGTAAAATAAAATTGTGTGTCGGATTTAGAATGAAGTGAGACATCTGTCCTCACTCTTTGTGTTATGTGTTTTTGCTCCTGAACAGAAAATGGCAGCCTAGGGTGCTAGTCTTTGTCGCATCTACACATATTTTCATGCTTTTTTAAATCTTTCTGTAGTCACTTTTTTTTTTGTAAGATTTGGTTTGATTTGTTTGAATTCATACTGAATCAGTTATTCCCTGTTGTTTTTAACCATTCTACCACTGTTTACTAGATTGTGACCTTGGAGATGGAATTTTGAAAGCATCCCTCTATGGTTAGCGAGTCAGCTAATGAACAAACAAACGGTAAATTAAGGTGGAATTACTGTGTGTAAATTAATAATGGCTGACATTTCTGCAAGTCAGATTGGAGATTTCAGGCTGTATTGAGATGGGGTTTATGTTTGTTTTCATATCTGCCCAAATGTCCAATTATTTTTGTTCTGGTGGAAAAAAAATCCATACTATGGATAAAATGAAACTTCCACATTATAAGACTGAACTTTAGGGCAACGGTCAAATACTGAATGTACAACCACCGTCATTAAGTGCATGAACTTACAAGTTAGCGGCCGTCATTTTCATTCATGTTTTTTATTGAAAGCAGTTAGTGTGCTAACAGCTTGATAACTTATTCTGATAAGTGGTGTTGAGTAAGGGTGTCAAAAGAAGTAGTAAAGCGAAGAAGACTTATAAACCTAAAAAAACAAACATAGAATGGTAAAAAAGTACTCACTCTCAATGTGAGGATTCCAAAGCTAGAGGTAGAGCTAAAGGCAATGCTATGATAGCATCATCACTTTTTGAATTTCAGTAGCTTTGCTTTTATCAATTATTACAGATGCGCCAATGCTAGCTGTATATTTCACCAGAATTTCTGAAGCTCAGTAAGTGATGCCAAAGTCATGCGTGTATATGTTGTATATGAACACAGAAGTATGAGTTGTCTATGTTATTCAGAATATGTGAAAATAACATGAATGAAAACTGGCAAGACAGAGAGATGGAGATGGGAAGGACGTGCAGCAGGTTAGGGTGATTAAGGATAGGGATGGAAGTCTATTGACAGGTGCCAGCAGTGTGATGGGAAGATGGAAAGAGTACTTTGAAGAGTTGATGAACGTGGAAAATGAGAGAGAACAAAGACTAGAAGAGGTGACTGTTGTGGACCAGGATGTAGCAAAGATTAGTCAGGATGAAGTGAGGAGAGCACTGAAGAGGATGAAGAGTGGAAAGGCAGTCGGTCCTGATGATATACCTGTAGAGGTTTGGAAGTGTCTAGGAGAGGTGGCAGTAGAGTTTCTGACTGTGTTGTTCAACAGGATCTTAGATAGTGAGAAGATGCCTGAGGAATGGAGGAGAAGTGTGCTGGTGCCCATTTTTAAGAACAAGGGAGATGTGCAGAGTTGTGGCAACTACAGAGGAATAAAGCTGATGAGCCATACAATGAAGTTATGGGAAAGAGTAGTGGAAGCTAGACTAAGGGCAGAAGTGAGCATTTGTGAGCAGCAGTATGGTTTCATGCCAAAAAAGAGTACTACAGATGCAGTATTTGCTTTGAGGATGTTGATAGAGAAGTACAGAGAAGGCCAGATGGAGCTGCATTGTGTTTTTGTAGATCTGGAGAAAGCTTATGACAGGGTGCCCAGAGAGGAACTGTGGTATTGAATGAGGAAGTCTGGAGTGGCAGAGAAGTATGTTAGAGCGGTGCAGGACATGTATGAGGACTGTAAGACAGTGGTGAGGTGTGCTGTAGGTGTGACAGAGGAGTTCAAGGTGGAGGTGGGACTGCATCAGGGATCAGCTCTGAGCCCCTTCTTGTTCGCTATGGTGATGGACAGGCTGACAGATGAGGTTAGACAGGAATCTCCATGGACTATGATGTTTGCAGATGACATTGTGATCTGCAGTGAGAGTAGGGAAGAGGTGGAGGAGAAGCTAGAGAGGTGGAGGTTTGTCCTGGAAAGGAGAGGGATGAAGGTTAGCCGCAGTAAGACAGAGTACATGTGTGTGAATGAGAGGGACCAAAGTGGAAGAGTGAGGTTACAGGGAGAAGAGATCAAGAAGGTGGAGGATTTCAAGTACTTAGGGTCAACAGTCCAGAGCAATGGAGAGTGGGAAAAAGAGGTGAAGAAACGTGTGCAGGCAGGATGGAATGGGTGGAGAAAAGTGTCAGGTGTGATGTGTGATAGAAGAGTTTCAGCTAAAATGAAAGGAAAGGTGTACAAAACTGTGGTGAGACCAGCGATATTGTTTGGTCTAGAGACAGTGTCACTGAGGAAAAGACAGGAGGCAGAGCTGGAGGTAGCAGAGATGAAGATGCTGAGGTTCTCTCTGGGAGTGACCAGGAAGGATAGGATCAGGAATGAGTACATCAGAGGGACAGCACATGTTAGAGGTTTTGGAGATAAAGTCAGAGAGGCCAGACTGAGATGGTTTGGACATGTCCAGAGGAGAGATAGTGAATATATTGGTAGAAGGATGCTGAGTTTTGAACTGCCAGGCAGGAGGCCTAGAGGAAGACCAAAGAGGAGGTTTATGGATGTAGTGAAAGAGGACATGAAGGTAGTTGGTGTGAGAGAAGAGGATGCAAAGGACAGGGTTAGATGGAGGCAATTGATTCGCTGTGGCGACCCCTGAAGGGAAAAGCCGAAAGGAAAAGAAGAAGAACATGAATGCAAATATTTTGTATGCAAGAAACTCTGTGGTATGTGTTTATGATGAAACAATATCGATTTATTTGCACCTATTGTTTCATAGTATGCCTGGAACAGCAGCAGCAAATGAGAGAACACAAACGTCCAAGACAATAAGAGACCTGTTCTGAGTGTGTCGAAATGTCTCTTTTTTTGTCGCCACTCATGCCATTGTTCCATTAAAATGTATTTCAAACAAAATATTCTCCACCACATGTGGCCTATGTGCTGTTGTGAAAATGAATTCCGGGTGAATAAAGTTCGAAATGCGAGTAGTTTTAAGTTTATAAAATATCCTGATAATGGAAGAAGTCAACAGGGCAGATAATGCGAAAGAGATACCAACAGAGCTGGGGCGAGTCAAGCCAGTGTGTGTGTGCAACAGAGATGCTGCTATGTTTGTGTCTGAAGACAAGCAAACAGATTAAGGTAGTTTGTGGGTAAACAAGTGCGTGTGCATCCCTGCCACAGTTACACTCAATAAAATCTTCTGAGAAAAACACTAACCAGACCAAAAACACTAACAATTTTTGACCACTGTAACAAAAATTGAGTGTTTTCTGTTTACTTTTGAAATTTTGCACTTAAATATTTTCTGTATATGTGCTATGTTCAATTGAAAATCAGCACACAGGTTCTAAATAGAAGGAGAAACTTGAACAAACATGTATAGATACATTTTATGTGTTGGGGCTGGAGACTGTTGTGAACCCAAATTGCAGGAGACAGGCAGATCAATGTTCAGAAAAGTTTATTATGAAAATTGTGCAAGAACACAAAAAACAGCTGCAGGTAGCCTGTTGGTGGCACGAGGCTTGGGCTCCAAAAAATAAAGGCATGAGGCACCAAACTGCAATTGACAAAAAAACAAAACAAAACAAGAACAAGGCTGTCAGAGACTGCAACATCCCTGAATTCCAAATTTTACCCTGAGCTACACTTTTTTTGTGCCTCTGGTGTCTTGAAAATGTTGCTTTTTGTTTTGTGATTATATCATCATGTTATAGAGATGTGTACCTAAAAAGGTATAAAAGTTTGAACTTTTTGAACTTGATGTAGTCTTTCAAGGTCAAGGTTGTGATCTACTTTTCGTCGCCTTGCCTCCCTGAATATAACGCCTTTTGTTTCGCTTTCTATCTTATCTGGTTCCTGAGACATGTGCAAAAAAAGATTAGATGATTAGATTCAACTTTATTGTCATTACACATGTACAAGTACAATGTAACGAAATGCAGTTTGGCATCTAACCAGAAGTGCAATTAGTTTAGAGTACAATTACAGAATATACAGAATATACAGATAAACAGATTTTTGAGTGTGATATGCAATATCTATGTACATGTGTGGTGCTATGGACAAACTATACAAGAATATACATAATATGGTATACTGATTATTGGAGTATACAGACTACAATGCAGTGGTTATCAAGAGTGGAAAATATCAGTATACAGACTAAAGTAAAGTGAGTATAAGTGGACATGATATATGGATAAAATGAGTGATATGAACATGCTATACAGAAGTACTATGGACATATTTTACAAATGAGATATAAATACACTATACATAATACACAGATGGATAACAGTTTTTGTGGTGTGAATATACTATACATGTTTAAGTAGTATGGACATATTTTACTGGTGGGATAGAGATGTGTGGAGGGGTCAGCGGGGGGCAGAGTTCAGTAGGGAAACAGCTCTGGGGAAAAAACTGTTCCTCAGCCTGCTGGTTCTGGTCCGGAGGTTCCTGAAGCGCCTGCCGGAGGGCAGAAGGACAGTCTGTGGGCAGGGTGGGAGAAGTCTTTGAGGATGCTGCGAGGTCAACGTAAACAGCGTTTCCTCTGGACGTCCTCAATGGCTGATGCGTTGGGCGGTTTTCACCACCCGCTGAAGCATCTTGCGGTCTGCGACAGAGCAATTCCCATACCAGACTGTGATACAGCTGGTCAGGATGCTCTCAATCGCACAGCGGTAGAAGTTCACCAGTATGGCTGGAGACATGTGGTGTCTCTTCAATGTCCTCAGGAAGGACATTGAAGAAAAAATGTACAAAAGTTGAAAGTTCATCTCATTTTCATCCCCTTTGCTGCCCGAGTAATGTGCCTTCTGTTTTTTCCCCGTGACACTAATCATCCTATTTAACTCACAAACACAAACACATATGTTTATATTTATATTAAATATGTATGCATGAACATGTTATCTACAGTATATCTCATTGCTTTATTGAACCCTGCAAGAACCAATTATCATAAAACAATTTCCTATAATACATGGCTGCAATACAGCAGGCAAGGATTAACACATTGAATTGGATTATATTCGGTTTTATTCAGAAAATATATGCAATACAGGAAAGGTTGTGTGGTTGCAGTACAGTCATCCTGCCAAGGAGGGTGTCCACGTTCCCAATGAATGGGGCGTCGACTAATGAAACAGTTTTCGGCACAACTGTCCCAAACGTTTTGAAGCCCCATGGGGTGCCATTCAGACGTCACTACCTGCAAGGATTTCTATTGCTCAATAAATTTTATTAAGCACACAGTAGGGACTGCACTCAGAATTGAATGTAAGTTTGCAGAGTTAAGGGGGCCATTCGGAAAGAGCTCAACAATACTATTCCTATTTGGCAGAGAGTAATTTAGCAATCACAAACTTAAAAAAGGGGGAAAAGGATGAAAAATATGTATACATTTTTTAATTAAAATATATGAGCAAGAATTTTCAATCAAGAGGTCCAGAAAGCCTGTCCTCATCCAAAACTTTGTAAATGTCCAGCTTCCCCTGGAAAGACTTGGGAGTTACTAATGAAAGATTTTGCACAGTTGTTTCCTGTCACGCAATGCATCAGTCCAGCACAGCCTACTGAATAATCCAGTTATAGCACATGAGTAATTGATAGTCTCATATTGTCTGGGTTAATGAAAAGAAACTGAGCATTGCTGAGAAAGATCCTGGGTACAGCAAGTTGATGTGGGGGTCACTATCAGCTTGGCCTGGACTCTGGCTCACTTCACTGTGTTCTGCCTGATCTTGCACTGTCTTTGTATCTCTGTGCCAGGTTGTGGCTCTTTATGCACCTCACAGATGGCGTTATCTCCATTGTTAAACACTCCTGCATTACATATAACAGTCTTTTAAATTCAAGACCGTAGTTCTGGTATGATTATTAATTCTAGGCTTAATCCATCACCTGTTGGAGAGCAATGAACTGTTGATGGATTTGGTCCGTGCGTGACCCTTGCACCAAGTAATACGATCTAAAGTGAGCTCTGCTCAAAAAGTCTTACTATTTTAGAGTCAAAATAAAGATATAAAGATAGAGTTAAAATGCAAACAGTCTTTCAAAACTATTTGGACTTCAAACATAGCAGTTTCCTTCATATACACTTTTGCCATATATATATCTTAAAAGCATGATGATCTGAAGTATGATTAGTGTAAACAACAAATATTAGGAGTGGAAACGTGTCAACTGAGTTCTAAATTAGCTTTTGTCATGCTTCTCTTCCTAAAAGGTACACAAGGTCTTAAAGTTCTTTCGTACAGTTTCTATATTTCCAGAAAATTGATATTCCTCACTTTAAATACTGCAGCACACATGGCCTTTTCTCATGGTACCAAAAATGATGGCTCACCTTTTGAAAACCTCACCCACAGGAGAACATTATTCATAGTGGACAGTCTTGTCATTTCACACTGTAATTTGTGACCCTCCATCCTGATGTCTGATCTAGGTTGATATAATCCAACTAACCTCTGATGACAACTCAAGTTAAAAAAAAAAAAAAAAGTTATAAAAAAAACCCCTCACATTGATGAAGAAGGTTGTCATGTAATTGACCAGTAGAACTGAAATTTGTGTGGGTGCGGAGAACCTGTCTCCACTGCTGTCACACAAACTGACAGACATTCCAAACTCCTCAGTCATGTCACAATCCATGGGATAGAACACCTGATTATTAGAAACGATGCTCATATTTCCTCCTTGCACCCAACATGTCAGATTACTGCGATGGTGTTATATAGTTTGGAGTCTACAGTGTTGAAATATGAAGGTCACCTTGACTGATTTTTGAACAAAATAATAAATAAGTAAAAATGGGTACTACATGCTGTGTAAGATTATGGACTGCTACTGGGCTGATGTTATGCTGTGCTACCAAACAGCATGCAACTCAAGTGAGTAGTTTAGACTGAAATAATGATACATGAATATTACATATTACTTTTCATTTTGCATAATCGGTGTAGTAAAAAATACCTCTCAATGTCTCCAGGTGTTAATTATGCAGGCAGCCAACTATTGTCGATAGGAGTAAAAAAATAAGAGAAATTCTGTATTTAGGAAAACTCTTGCAAAGCCTGCAAAAAACAAAACACCCCTAAACAGACTTCAGAACCAAAGCAACAATATGGCCTGGCTGTTTGACTAGGTATTCTCCTGTGAAATGGTATTTTGAGATGACGCAATAAATGTATTTTGTTTCTTACACAAGCTTACAGCCCCCATGGTAGCTACAGAGACACAAAAGGACAGCTGCTCTCTCTCTCTGTGTTGATCAATCATAATGAATGATTGCAACAGTCACTGTTACAATGCTGCATGCCAGCCAGTCAACACAGGAAACAGCCAGAGTCTGGACTTTTAACATTTGAAAATATGTTGTTAAACAGGTACATGTGAGACTTAAACAAAAATCCTAATACCAAGGGTTGGTAATAAAGGACAACCAGCCCAATTTTAATTGGTCTGTATTTCAAAATTCAATTGTTTTCTACTGTACAATACTCTGCTTTGTCCACCCCAGGTTGCTAGTGATAAAGCACAGTTTTTTATAACAGTAGGACTCAACATTCTACTCCTGTGTAAATACAAAATATATGGATGCAGGCAAATGGAAGGAGGTGAACAGTATCAGTGTACCCAAAATTTAAACTTTAAACATTTTAACTTATTTTATTGCTCATGGTCATGAACTAAGAGGTTTTCAACCGTGTGTTCGTTTGTTGGCTGGATTATTGTTTGGTGTTGATTTACTAGTTTGTCAGCAAGATTATACAAAACTGCCAACATATTTCAGTAAACACTGGTGAAATGATGGGTGTTAGGACAATGTAGACCACATTGGTGTGGGTCAATTTATTTTGGAACTCTGTCAAATTGTACCTATACTTATTGGTCTCACAGAGCATGATCATAATAATTAAACATTCCTAGAATTATACTATAGTATTATAGTGCCACCTGGAAGATCACTTTGAGAGTACATACAGTACCATTTCAAAGGAAAGTAGTCAACACTACCAATTCATATATATATTGAAATACCATTGTGCATGACTTTTAAAGTCTTGGCATCACCTCACAATTATCACTTACAAACCATTAGAAGTACGTAGTGATGTCTGCAGAGACATTTTTTCCTTTCTTTGTCTGTTGTCTGTGGCTCTGGAGATAGAAAAGTTGTCTACTTATCAGAGGTTGATAATTACTGTCCCCCAGCAATTACATGTAAAAGTATCCCTGAGCATGGTACAGCATTGCAATTTGCTCAGAGTTGCTAGATATTCTTTTTTTTTTTTGTCCGGGACAATTCCCCACCTCAGCCAATGGTTAGAGAGTTGGTATGTACAGTAGGTCAGACTTTAAACCAAAAATGTAGTGCTTTTTCTGTCTCTCATGTCTGTGTCATGAATCTATTGGTTTGTTTTTGTTTTATCTCTTCTTTGTCCAAATTCACACAAAGTCCTGCTACATGGCACCTTTCTGCAGGGACGAGTGAATGTGTGGGCAAGATAATTACATCCCGCTTCAAAGCGGTGATGTATTGTAATTGTGTTTGTGTGTCGCCTGTCCGTCCGTTCGTCCGTCCATTAGTCCGAAAAAATATCTTCACAACTGTTGCAGATAGAAAGATGAAACAAAACGCACATTCCTCGGACGGCAAAGGGGATGAAACTGAGATGATGACCCTGACCTTGAGAAAACTAGGTCAAGGTCAAATTTAAACTTTTGCACACTCAAGAACCGGATAAGATAGAAAGCTGAGAGAGAAGGCCAGTGTGAGTAAGACCATAGATCAAAGCTAGTGCTTTGATCAATGGTAAAAGCTAGTGGGAATGTGAGATGACAGTTCTCATGGTTGTAGAGTTGAAGGGGGTGCTGAAGGTTTGACTTTTCCTGAACAGAAAAGATCCCTCACTGTAAATTTACATAATTGCCTGACCTATGAAAGTAGGTTAAGGTAAAATTTTGAATTCAGGGGTTTCGTGGGATTTTGCAGTCTCTGACTATCTTGTTTGTGCTTTAGAACTCCACCACTCTGTAAAAACTTTGATTGTTGCTCCTGTTTTTCTATTAGGTGTACAGCCATGTTTCAGGAAGAAAAAAAAGTCTTACTTCCCGTTATTGCTTCTAGCTAACTACGTAGTGGTAGAGCACAGCAACTAATGTATGTCTATCCATCGATCGATCCATTTATCGATCCATTGATCCATCCATCCATCCATTTTTTCTGCAGCTACTTAACCACCTTGGGGGTCACAGGTCTGGTAGACCTTATTGAAAGAGATTTTATACGGTTTTATCCAGAAAATATATGCAATACATGAAATGGTTTTTGGCACAATTATCCCAAACTGTTGGGCGGCATTCAGACATCACTACACACGAGGTCGCAAAGTGTCGGGATAGCGCTACTTAACAAGACAAAATTATCTGGCACTGTAGTGAGAGTCAGGACCAGCTTTAAGGTGAGGTTGATGAGCGTTGATTGCAACCTGGTGTGCCTCACTGTCACGCCTCCTCCACACACCAGCCCTGTAGGTCCTGGAAGGATGGAAAAAACAAAAGGGGAAAACACAAAAGCAGCCACACAGCATGCATAGGAAAACCAAAACCACAACATTATTTGTCCAGTGTTGTGGCTGGTTCTTTCAAGAGCACAACCATATATGGGAGAACCACAATCAACAACTTACCGTAAATTTATTTAAAGAATGGATTTCAAGTGCAGGTCAATAATCAGTGATGTGGGAAAAGATGGTTGATGTGTAATTAGGAAGAAACAAGAGAGCCAACAGAACACAACCAAACCAAACAGATCTACGATGAGTTGCCGGGTGGAAGACATTCAGGAGGGAGAGAGAGACAGCTAGTGATGTCCGCTGTGTCCTGGGGGACATTACTAGCTGCCAAAGAGGGCGTCCACGTTCCCAATGAATGGGGCGCCGAGTAATGAAACAGTTTTCGGCACAATTGTTCCAAATGGTTTGAAGCAGCTGCTTATCCACCTTAGGGGTCACAGGTCTGGTAGACCCTATCTCAGGTACATAGGGTTGAAAGGCGAGGTACACCACAGGTGAACCTTCTTGCTGTGAGGCAACACACTGTAGACCTTCCTGCCAGTAACTAATGCTATTAAAAAATTTTAAAAAAGGCAGTTAAATTTTTTTTTCTTAGTAATTATTCACAGAATTATAGCCCCTTGACAGAACATGTCTACATGTTGCAGTCCAGATAGATGCTGGGGAATGGTGTGATAGCAGCATCAATATGCAAGTATGGGACATACTATATAATAAGGGATCACCTCTCTTTCTCTCTCTCTCCTTCTCTCTCTCTTGCTTTGTGTTCTTTTCAATCATGAAAGTGGCAATCTGAATAATAGATGAAGGCCTGCCATCTTATTGAACGAATTGTCTCAATTTGGATTACTTCACAGGCTAATGGCCATAGACGGTTTAAGTAGTAACTCTCATTCAGATAAGAGGAGAAACAGTTTCATTGTTGTATTTCTTCCGTCTCAAACAATGAAAACACTTAAATAGCTTAAGGATTTCACAGCACATCATTTTGTCTTTCTTCCTTGTTGTTTGCTGCCTTCTTATCAAACTTCAATGCTGCATTTTGCACCTAAAATGTCAGGACCTATAAACCTTAAACACAAGCAGGCTCTTTCAGCTCACATAATTTAAAATGCCTGGAACAGAACAGGCTGAGATCACGGGCATGAAATAATGTAACAAACTCTACCTGAAACTTGACTGTAGCTATAAAATGGCTATTTATTTACCTTATGCAGTTTGAGCTGCAGTGCTGCAGCTTCAAGTTAGTGCATCGCAAGATTAGCTCCAGGTTTCTAGACATCAATACAATGTATTTCATGTCAGTTATGACAAGTGATGGAAATATTTCTCCACTACAAAAAGCTAACAGGAAAAATGTTGAGTTCCCAGAGAGCCTTACTCACTCTAGCTTACAGTATATAACAGGCAAATAACTGTCTTTAAATATATAGTATATATTCAAAGTCTTTAATGGATCCTTTAACTGAATATTTCAATTAATACCTAGAAACATATGACAATTTATACTGACATTATTTACCTATTATTCAATATACAGTAATCCCTCATTACTGGTGGTTAATGTGTTCCAGGACCACCTGCAAAAATCAGGATTTCGTGATATAATGACAAACTATTTATTTTATTATTAATTACGATAATTTTAACGTCTATGAACCCACCCCATTTGTATTACCTTTTTCCACACTCATAGAGACTCCGTAAAGCACTTTTCTATTGAAGAGAAGTTGCAGGTGGAACTCTGAGTTCGAACGCAGTGCACACACATGGATGCTGTCAGCTAATAGCATTCATGTACGGTATCACGTGACTACCTACTTAAAATTTGCGATGTAGTGAAGCTGTGCATCTTGAAGCGCGAGTAAGCGAGGGATTACTGTACATCACGGGCTTTCCTTAAAGTAGCATTTCCTAATACACAGGGCAAAACGCTGGTGCAGAGGGTAGCACTGTTACTTCACAGCTAGAAGGTTTCGGATCTGATTCCTTTCTGTGCAGAGTTCTTACGTTTCCTCCGTGTCTGCCTGGATCCTCTCTCGGATCTTTGGCTTCTTCCCATCTCCAAAAAACATCTAGTTTAGGGGAATTGGTGTACACCAAATTGTCCATACTTGTGTGTGTTTGTGTGAGCATATTTGTTTGTTTGTGTTTTGTATGGCCCTACAAGAGCTTACCTTTCATTTGGGGTGCACACATCTCTCGCCTGTGGCCAGTTGTGATAGTCTCCAGCAGACCCTTGACCCGCAAGGTGCATAAGTGGCAGTGGATTAGACGAACATGATCGCCTTGTTTACGACCACATAATGTGGAGAAAAGAGAGAGTAACATGACTTAACAAAGAAAGGTTTGATAAAATGGAGCAAGTAGAGTTAAGAGAGTATAACTACTAGTATAAATAAGCTGAGTGAATATACAACTGCATAAAATTTATCTATTTAACATTCATGTGAGTCATTGTGTGTTGTGCATAAATTATATGGAGAACTTTTTTCATGTCTACTCTTGATGAATAAACAATTGAAACTAATATGCTTCCCATATTATTGTCTTGTTTGGCAAATCAATAATGTGGCTACTAGGCATTAAAATTCACAATAATTTTCTATTGTGAAAACAGTGGTGGGAAAAAAACCTGCCATGCTTCCGCTTCAAATGGTAGTTTCCCTTTCTTTTTGCAGGCCAGTGGCCAACAGCTCATTGCTGAGTGTCCAGAGAAATGTCAGAATGCCGACAGCTTGTTATCATCACTGCTCTTATCTGCTCCTTGCAGGTGCAGAAGCACAACAAATACAGCCAGCGCATCCCACCAGTCAAGGTTTTATGGCCTATTGCTGCAACCAGTTAACGCTATCAGGTGATCAACTTAAGACACATAAGAGAACAATATAAACCATATTACAGGCCAAATTTAAATTCATTAAACCTCTGGTTGTTTAACTTTTCATTAAAAGACATAGGAGAGTCATTTAGAACTGGTGAAATATGGTGATATTTCGTTAAACATGTTATTTCTCTTAAGATAAATTTCCATGTAAATAAATGGCAGTGACGTGTGTTTAATTATTCCGGATCAAAACACTGGGCTTGAAATGAATCATTTGAGTGAAGCAAAAAGGTTAATGTAAACAGGCGAACACCTAAAATGTAATGATGCTAACAGGGTAATGCTAAGTAGTTATGAGGCCTATCACATTCACAGTATTAGTAAGCATTGTTAACCGACCAAGACTTGCTAATTATATGTACAGCACTCGGAAAAATAATGAAAAGTTAGTAAGCTGCTGGATTTTTGACTCCTCTGTGTGATGGTCTGTGTGTGTCTTGCTTTTGTATTTTATTTCATGGGTTCAGTTCACGCACTTTTCTGGTTTTGTTACTGCCACATTTAGTGATTTGTTGCACCTGGTTTGTGTTCCCTGATTGTTTCGTTTGGTATTTAGCCAATCAGTGTTTAGTTCCTCCCATAGTTAGTTTGTCATTAGTTCCACCTGAGACTAATTTAGCACCCTGGCCTGTCTATTTAAGGCGCATCACTTCTGTTCAGCGCTTTCACAGCGTATTCAGTAGTCGTTTGAGCAAAGTATCGTGTATGCCAATTACTTGACCGCCTTTTGTATGACCACGAGTTTAGCCTTGCCTTGTCTGTTCTTGTTTCGTTTTTTGACCCCCTGCCTGTTCGACCACGATTTTTGGATATCCCACTGGTGTTGTAAGCTCCTGACTTTGAATACGGACTGATTGAAGGATTTGGATTTTGACTTTTGGACTCTCGCGCCTGGTTCCTTTTGGGTTTGTAACACTCTGTCACACATAAAATACATCACACATTTAAAAACAAACAAGCAAACAAAAAACCACACACACAAAAGAAAGCAAACCCCTTAAATTTGTCTGATTCAAAAAGTTGGCATTTTAGTTTTTTTGGCTGTGATGAATATTGTCATATTCACTACCTTTTAATGAATGAATGAAATTTATTTTGGTTGTTCATATTTCATATTTAAAAAACCCCAACATATTCAATTGTATTAATAGTAACCAAAAAAGGACTGGGCTGAAGCAAATTGCTTGTATAAGCCCACCCTGATTAACACAACTTAATCACAATAACAACATCAACATTCCTTTGGTTTTTAACAACATTCACATATATCGAATTATTCACCACTATCCATTGACTTCACCTCAGCAAATTAACTAACCTAGCCATCAATTAAGTCATATTTAATTTATTAATTTAGACAGAATTTTTATCAATTTAATTTCATCTTCCAAATCATTCCAGAGTTTCACTCCTAGTACAGACACACATCTTTGACATCTTTGTTCTTGCTTTAACAGACTCAAATTGTAATAGACCTCAGAGGTTATATGTGCTTTTTCTTAGTTTGTAAAAAGATTGAATGGTTGCAGGAATGTCCTTATTTACAATTCGAAATACAATTTTTAACGTATTTAACTTTACAATATCTACAAATTTCAATAGATTTGATTTTATGAAAAGTTCATTAGTATGATCATGAAATCCTACTTTATTTATTAGTTCTATTGACCTTTTTTGCAATTTAATCAGATGATCTATATATGTTTTACATGTGTTTCCCCAGATTTCACAGCAGTAGGAAAGATATGGAAGCACAAGTGACAAATACAATATATGCAGACATTTCTTATTCAATATGTGTTTAGTTTTATACAATATACCAAGTGTCTTTGATAATTCATTCCTGATATACTGTATGTTGCTTCCAGCAGATCTGATGATATATGA
The DNA here is from genome assembly GCA_013358685.1 of Antennarius maculatus. NCBI lineage: Eukaryota > Metazoa > Chordata > Actinopteri > Lophiiformes > Antennariidae > Antennarius > Antennarius maculatus. Next base: position 16,577,457 of record CM023606.1, read on the forward strand.
TCACTCCCAGATACCTTGTTTCATAAACCCTTTCAATTTCAATCCCATTCCAAATAAATTTGACCTCTGTGCTTGACCTGTTGTATGCAAAAATCAAGAATTCGGTCTTTTTCTCATTTAAAGATAACTTATTTAAATCAATTCATTTTTTAAATTTTATCAGCTCTGACTCCACCTGGGAAATTAACTGAGAAATGTCCGGTCCTGAGCAATAAATATTAGTATCATCTTCAAAAATTACCAGTTTTAAAATTTCAGAAACTTTCCATATGTCATTTAGATACAGAGTGACTAATTTAGGCCCCAAGACAGAGCCTTGGGGTATTCCACAGGTGATTTTTTTTCTGTTGTGATGCTATTCCATTGATTTCCAAATACTGATGTCTGTTTTTTAAATAACTTTTCAACCAACAATTTACAACTCCTCTGACCCCAAAGCAGTCGCATTTCTGTAAAAGTAAATCATGGTCAATAGTATCGAACTCTTTATGTAAATCAATAAAAATTCCAATGGTGTTTTCTTTGTTATCTTTGTTCTTTGATACATTCTCAATAAAATCTATTACTGCAAGGGATGTTGATCTATTGTTGCGGAATCCATACTGTTGATCACACAAAATGTTATATTTTTCCAAAAAATTGAGTTGATTGATTAACTTTTTTCTAATTTTTGAAAATTGATCTAGAAAAGAAACCGGCCTAAAGTTGTTGTTGTTTGTCCCCATCTTTATAGATTGGAAGGACTTTAGCCAGCTTCATTTTATCAGGAAAGATTCCATTTTTAAAAGAACTGTTACGAATGTAGGTAAGAGGCTTAACTACAGAGTGGATCAGCGCTTTAATCATTGACATATCTATATTATTACTATCTGTAGATTTCTTGCTCTTACATTTTCTTACTACCTCTAACACATCACTCTCACACACTGGCCCAAGATACAGGTACATGGAATTTGGATTCTTGTCAATGCCAAGATTTTCATTTGCAACCTGTGATTGTGGTATTTGCCTTGCTAGACTTGGGCCTACATTAACAAAAAAAATTATTAAATTTATTGGCAATTTCATTTGCATCACTGATTACTTTACCTTTATTTGTTGTTTGTTTTAAGGGATGTTTAGGGTTGTGTTGGTCAATCACTTCCTCAATGACTGACCAACTTGCCCTAATATTTGTTTTAAACCTTTGGAGTTGCAGACCGTAGTAATTCTGTGTTCTCTTATAATTTATGTCAGTTTATTTCTATATTGTTTGTACTTTCTTTCATTTTCTGCTGTTGGAAAATGAATGAATTTTTTATATAGTATTTTTTTCTTTTTGCATGATTTTTCCAGGCCACTTGTCATCCATGGATTCGTTCTGCTTTTGTATTTCACTTAAATTTTCTTAATTCGACAATAATAATCATAAATTGACATAAATGTGTCAAGAAATAGGTTATATGAGTCATTAGTGTCTTCCACATAAACCTCACTCCAGTCATGGTCACTGAGTGCTGCTTTAAAAGCTTCCATTGCATTAGGATGTCTTATTCTCTGTAAGTTATAAACTTCTCTTTATCTTTAAATTAAATTCAAATATGACAAAAGCTGGCAAATGTTCACTTAGATCTGTCAGCAATAATCCACTCTTAAATTTTTGGTCAGTTAGATTAACAAAGACATTATCAAAGTATAATAACTAGCACTGCTGCTAGTTATTATACTTGGTTTAGATATTAAAGGTACACACTGATGGCGTGGCTACCACTAAGCCAAGTCTTTATTTGTTATAGCCACAAATTAGGACCATTAGCCAAAGCTGGATCATTTTGTTTTGAAATTAATTTCAAAACCTTTATTTTCAAATCAATTTTCCACATTTTTTATGAAACGAAAATGAAATTTACTTTACTGTCCCCCATAGGTTGCAGTGGCGAATCGTGCATTTCACATCTAGGCCTTCATTGATGTTCTACTTAGTCAAACTTGAATAAATAGATCTCATAATACTGTAAGCGGCTCCCACCGCTGCCACCAACGTAGCGATCAAGAACTCAAGCGTTTATAACTTCTCTGGAATGGGACAAAACCACAACTTTTGGAGAGACGTCAGCCCTACTCCTTTTATTGTCACTCGCACAAAAGAACCCCGTGGCCACACCTTTTATAGATGTCATACAAACAAAACCAGTCACAGAACAAAACCAGCTGTGCCATTTACAGATGACCATTTATGACACCACAGGTGGAGAAACAAAATACAGAAATACACTAACCAACTAACCCTAACCCTAGACAACTGTGTCCAGACAACATTCATATTCTCTGAGAAAGCAAAAAATAAGAGTGGAAATGTCATCATCTCGCCAGCCACTAGATACATCCTCATATTTGACAAAACGCTCCTTGATACCTGATTCCATTACTTAGCGCAAGACAAGTACAAGCTGTTTGGCGTTAACCATGGCTGTTGGATCATCCACCCTTACAGCAACAAAAAGTGCTTTTGTGCATGCCCATTGAGGTAGGCTGTTGGGGATTTGTGGGCCACTCACTCCACAAAGCTCTGCATGTACTGGGCATCACAGGAACACCAAGGAGCAGAGCAATCAAGAACATCATCGAAGCAGTTGAGAAAGCCTCGAGATGGCTCTGGATCCAGACAGAAGGTCCATGGGGACAAGCAAATGCCATCTGGACACAAACCACAGTCTGACTAACCGTGGTGTGATTGCCTGGAAGAGGGTGTTTAAATTTAAAAGACCCAAAACACCCGATGACACCAAGTTACATTACTGATGATGTGATCAGATGCATCAGAAGATGGTTTCAAGAACTATATATATGTGTGTGTGTGTATGTGTAACACCAACTCACACGCACACAAGGGGCCTGTAGGCATGCAAGTGATGGGGAAGTAGAGCGGTGGACATCGACGACTTAGTGCTCCCAATGAGTAGCTAATAGAGGGGATGGCACCTTGCTCAAGGGCACCTCAGTAGTACTCGGGAGGTGAACTAGCACATCCCACAACCAGTTCACACTCTGAGATTTTTTGCCTGACACAGGTCTTGAACCGGTGACCCCAGCCTAAGCGGTGACCGGTGATCCCCAGCCTAAGACTGAGCAACTGCCACCCCATAATTGCATTTTGTTAATATATTTTATTTTTCTGAGCTGGTTCTCTATTGATTTATTCCTAAATCAACAACCAAATTAAACTTTTACAAAGACATAGTTGTGAATGGATGATGGCTGAAATGGTTGACAAGTCTAAAAAGACACCGTCCTATTGCAGAATGTTGCATTGGGTGCGAGGTATGTGAGGACCACCACTTTTCAAAAGCAATTGTGCACTGAAATATTTTATCCTGGGTAAAAATGGTGGGCAGATGTTTCTTTAAAAATCAGCACCTCTGTGACTTCTTATGATGGAAGGATTTCTTTGGTACCAGGTCATTAGTGCTGCAGAGAAAAATTGATGCTATTGATAGACTATTTGAATGCTACATCTCATCAATTAATGTCCATAAAACTGGAAAATATGAACCACAATTATCTACAAGGCTAACATAAATGAGGGTCATGTGTTTACTTTTTTATTCATATTTATCAACATTTTCAATTTTTATTGTGTAAAATTTTCAAATGTCAGTCAAGGACAAGCAACTTTTAGTAAAAATACTGGTCGTGGAAAAAGAAGAACTTTAAGCCCAGCAAATGGCTCAGGGACTCCACTTATATTTTAAGCATCCAAATCAAAGTGTCATGATTTGTAAAAGAGATCAAGCAATGTTTCTGCATTAAATTTTAATTCAAACTTAATACAGGAAATGATAGGACCCTTTTTTCTTCTAAAGGTTTGTTTAATCTTCACTAGCATGCAAAAAACCTCCTCTTTGATCCTTGTCTCCCCTTTAATCAGGGTACATGCTCTCATGGCACCCTCCCTTTTCTGTCTATCATTCAGGCTTGATCATCCTCAACCCGTTTGTCTCCTTGTACTGGTTTCTTTGCTGTTGACAAAGCATTACAGAGCCCCCATGTCTTGCCTTGCTTAATTGGTCCACATGGACTAATTTAGCATCTAATTACCAAGCTAATTTTCATGCTTCTGAATTTTCAGGGTCATGTTTTGCCTTTACATAATTTCCTTCCCTCTCAGATCTATGCAGTAGCTCACATTTAAATGAACTATATGAATTATTCTCCATTGTAGTATGTTTAAAATTTAAAATACAAACAGAAATGACCATGACACAGAATAATGGCCTAAATAACTCACAAATAGGAATGTAGAGGTTATAAGAAAATTGTGGTATTAATTACAAACTTTAAACGTGTGAGTTTGTCAAAAGGGTCAAATGATATTGATTCATGGTCACATTAGAAACAACTGGCTACTTAAATTGATCATCTTTATGTCTTACATTTTGTTAATTCATACAGGAAGAATTAAAGAGATGAAAAAAAGGCCCATTAGATCCCATCTTGATCATATGCAATTTCAGTGAGAACTTATTTTCTTTTTATTTTATATACTCAATTAGTGGCACATTCTAGTGTTAGTGACATGCATATACTGTATATGTGTGTGTACAGGCCCTAAACACACAAACACACACAAGGGGCCTGCATGCATGCGGGGGGAGATAGTGTGGAAGGCAGCTCCTGTTTGTTGTGCCCAAATGAGCAACTTGTAAGAGGGGACGGCGCCTTGCTCAAGGGTGCCTTGGCAGTGCTCTGGAGGTGAACTGACACTTCCCACTCCGAGCTCACACTCTGGGTGTTTTTCGGCGGGAGCTGGAATCGAACCGCCGATCTTGGAACATTGGATGACCCGCTCTACCGCCGGCTCTACCACTGAGCCTCTGCCGCCCCAATACTTGAACTTGTGAACTCATGCTTTTGATTACCCAAATTGTGCAATATGGGCAAAAGGCATTTCCTTTGTGCAAAGGAAATGCACAAAGGAAATGCCTTTGTGCAAAGGAAATGCCTTGTTTAGGTTTGGATTTGTTCATTTTTTAGGAGGTGATGGCTTTGTTTGATACATGCAGTACATATTCACATTTTGACAAAGTAATTGAGCATATTTCTGCTTCTCTTTTCTCATTTATCCAAAGTATTTGCTCAGTTTTTGTTTGACCATTTTCATTTTGGACTGACAGCCTCTTTTCTAAGTGTTAGGCATATGGTGTCCATTTGGTGTGCCTTTGATATTTCAATGGAATTCACATTGATTTTTAATTTAAATTTTTTGGCTGTAGCAATTTTATTCACCCTCAAATTGGGCTGTTTGTTTCCTGTAATGCTGAAATTTTTCTTACAGATAAATTCTTACATCTTTACCCCAGGGAATTCAGTGTGTTTCTGTTTCTTTTTTTCTAATACTATATTGATCCCCATAGGAAAATTATTTTTTCCACTCTTATAAATCCACTCTCATATACGAGCACACACACACACACACACACACACACACACACACACACACACACACACACACATTTGGAGAGAATGACGGTAGTGCATGGGGATGAGAAAAAAGAAAAAAGAGGAGGGCTTAGCTGAACCAGATCAGAGATACTAAGGTGGGCATCATGCAGTGGGAGCTTGACAATATGCACAAGATCATCAACTGCCTGAGTGAACATCAGCACTTGAATCTGCCACAACAAGCTCTTCCACACATTTTTCTGGATCCTGATTCTGTCTCCCTTGGTGCCTCAGGCAAACTGGATAAGACCTACAGCTCCGTCTGTGGTTCCTTTTGGCAGAAGGATTTTATAATGAGGAAAATGAGATTGGTACTGAATGCAGGTGCAGCCAGCATGCCATTCCTCACTCTCGACCGTGCACTGATTGCCAAGCCCCACCAGCACCCTGATGTTACGCATCCCCTGATGTCTGCAGCTTTTGTCTGCAAATGGTAACATTGCTATAAGTGAGGCCCGGAAGTTAACATAAAACCAAAATCCAAATTTTATACATGGGATCCTCAACATACCAATGCAAATTGTTTGGAGAGGCTGTTCATAAGTTGAATTTTCAGTCGTTACCTATTAAAGTTCAATCTATCATCGCCATTTGAGGTAATTTAAATGCCATTACTACTCTACATGCGAAAGTCCTATTCTCTAAGACTTATCAGAAACAATTACTGGACATAAAAACAAAACACAACTAGAATCAAGGCAGTCACAAACTGCAACATCCCGCGACACCCCTGAATTCAAAATTTTACCCTAACCTACTTGCATAGGTCAAAGATCAAAGCTAGTGCTCTGACCTACTTTCATAGATATAAGCTAGTGCTCTGACGTACTATTTGATCTATGGTCTTACACTGACCTTCTCCCTCGGCTTTCTATCTTATCCGGTTCCTGAGTGTACAAAAATTGAAATTTGACATTGACCTAGTTTTCTCGGGAGCAGGAATCCAACTGCCGATCTTGTGAACATTGGATGATCCACTCTACCGCTGAACCATTGCTGCCCTGATAACACAAGCGTTTTAAAAATTTTCCACTCTGGGGAGCATTTTTCTAAAAGCATCAGCGATTTTGAGTCGAACACTGGCTTGGTGTGTATATGGCCTTAGGCTGGAGTGCATATTGCGAAGTGCAACTGGATCAAGAGCATTATTTATTTGGCTCCTCATTACACGTTGTTATGTTTTTCTGCTGAACACTAGCCAAATGTCTCCTCTGAAAATCTGCTTTACCACTGTCTGTTTTGGTCATCATTAAAGCATCTCAACTTGTTTTTTCTATTTCCATCTAAATCACAAACATCATAGTAATAGATTTTGATAAATGCTATGAGAATTTGTTCAGCTTTGACCCTTAGACTATGCATATTATGGGATATGCACTCTATGAGAAGTTCCATAACATATTTCTTAGACAGAAAATATTCTTTATGCTAGACAGGAAGGCAGAAAAGAGTGGTATGTGTTCCTGAAAGCATATCTAAATTTTGCAAGAGTACATTTCCTTTGTCTTGTATTATATATTCTGTCAAATAAAAAAAAGTTTGATTAATGCTTTTATTTTGGATGAGAAAATGTCAGAGAAAGATTAGGGAAGAAAAAATGTCATTTTCAAATAAAGCAAAATTTCTACACTAATATGTCAGACATTATGTGTTTTTTTTATTTCCTGGATGCAAATTGCACACGTTTTTTTGGGGGGGTTTTCTGCATAGGATAGGAGAATATGCATCTACACATGTTAAATTTAGTGTCTGTTCGGAATCATTTCCCTGTTTGTCGTGTTTGAATTTCATTTGTCTCCCTTATACTTTTCTCATACCGTGATTCTACCTGTCATGTGGTATCTGCTTGGTGATGAACAGTTTTTAATGAAGGACCTGCTGATGGAGCTGTTTGTCAAATCCATGCATTTTATGCGGCACTGTACGTTTTGACGACACCAAAGATATGATGAATGCATGTGTGTGCGCCCCACATACAAACACACACACACTGGCACACACACACAAACACACACACACACACACATACACACACACAATCTTGTTTTTCGCCGCTAGCCATCAAATTGAGATCAATCAGTAAGCATGTTGCTTGACAGATAGGCTGCTGCTTTCATGCAAGCCCTGCCTGACGTTCTATGGAAACCGTGTCTGACTTGTTCAAAGTGTACTTTGATTATGGCATATAGGAGTGCTGCATTGCATGCTGTGTTCTACTAAACGACGGCAAATCCACATTTTCACATCTTTTTTCCCTAAAGTACGGAAATATAGTGTTTATACTTATATTTACTGGAGTACATACATCTCTTGTTAGTGTTTTAAGATCCAATCATCACAAACGTTTTCCGTGCAAGAGGGGCACGGTACATTTTTTTTTTGTTGAAATTTAGAGCTGAGTGATGTCATTACATACACTAATATGTCAGACATTATTCCACATTCATAGTTCTTTACAGTTGTTTCTCATGGTGGCCCTTGTGAAGCGTATTGAAATATTTTTTTTCTAAATTTGAGCAGGCAAACACAACTAGTAAAGATGAAAAGAATATAAAATGTTTTCATCATTTCACACTTCTAAAAACGTATTTGTTGGTTAAAAAAAAAAAAAAGAAAAAATTACAATACAATGTTGTTAAACTTTTCAACTTCTTTCTCAAATTAGATCTTTAAAAGAGACTGTCCACACCGCTGTTAGTTCAAATATCATCAGGATGTTTGTATTTGTCAGTCACTCTTTGCTGATGATGCCACTTTCTACTGAATATAGTTGTGGATATCCATCACCTTCAACCACTTTAAGTTCCAGGGTCATATTTCTAGCTGCTCATAGGGGAAACATTTTAAAATATACAGCCTATGACTTTTTAAAAAAACAGACAGTAATCGCTTGTTACTCACGGTTAATGCATTCCAGGACCATCCGAAATAAACGAAATTCCGCGATATAGCGACAAACTATTATTTTTGGTAATTTAAGCGTTTATGAACCCTGTCCATACTGATATTTAAACCATCCTATATCAATATTATCTTTTCACACACTCTTATAGACTGTTTAAGTGTTGAGCCTCTTGGTAAGCCCTACTCCTTACTCTCGTACTGAAGGCTGACACTGTGGCTTTGATTAGGGGGTAAATTTCAAGTACCGTTTCTATTTTTTCAGTGAATCCCATGTCTAGTGAAGCATAGAATTGAGAAGGAATTAGTAGATTGATCCATGAGATGGCTGTCAACACCTTGGCTTTTGAGGCTGTGATGATTTGTTTCTGTGGTCCATCAGAGGCGTTCAAAGACAGAAGCCTGTTTAAATCTTGTCAAGTTGAATTATGAACTAACTTTTTGGCAGAAGATACTAAGAAACTGTCAAAGAGTTCAGAAGACTTTGAATATTCAATCTTCCCTAACAGTTTATGACAGTGTGTGCAATTCATCAATTCTGATAGGTAGTGATGCGTTCAGTCCAGTGCACAGTTCTATTTAGGTGGTTTTAGGTTGTGGGAAAGAGCATAGAAGAATCCAAGTCAGATAGTGTGTCAGTATACAATGCTTTGTAATTGATATACCGATCCTCATCTTTCATACAATACTAGTAATTAGCATTACCCAAAAAAACATAAAACAAATTCAGTCTGAAGACATCAATATTTTCTCTGCATTGACTTCGGAACAATAGTGATACGGTAAATGTAGATAAGGATGCTCACTGCACACATTGTGTCTGGCAAGCCTTCAGCAGTGTTCGCCAGTGTTTGTTTAACTGCCTCCCACATACAATTAATGAATTATTAAATACACTCATGGGTGCATTAAGCCAATATGGGAAGAGGAGAAAGGATGTCAGTTTGTCAGTAGCCTTCCTAAAAATTCACACACACACACACACACACACACACACACACACACACACACACACACACACACACACACACACACACACACACACACACACACATACACAGACACGTTAATTATTCTAATACAATATGTATAATATATATATATACATACTGTATATATGTTAGATTAATGTACATATGTTATTCCATATTTACTCGTTTTCATTTTTGAACCAATAAAGGATTTGTGTGTGAGTGTCTTGCTATGCCCTGAGTATGTTTAGATAGGGGTCAAAAAGATCACAGCTGAGGCAGCAGCTGACGACTAGTTTAAGATGTAAACCTTGACCTGCTGAAAATAAGACGAAACCATATAAAGAGAAGGGTTTTACTCTTGTGACAGTATACCATACATGGTGCATTGTTGATATTTTTGTCCCCTATCCTTTAGGACCCATTGTAAACAAGGACTGCCCAACTGAATTAAAAAGAGGGTTCGGCAGAGAAATGTCGAGAACGGGGTGGAGATCTGTAACTGAGCACATCTCTGTCCGTTCTCCTCGCGAGTAAAAAATATAACTGTTGTCTTCTCCTTTTTGTGAGTGTGTTTTAAATGTTCTAGGTTGCTTGAACCTGACATATATATATATATATATATATATATATATATATATATATATATATATATATATATATATATGCATGTATGTGTGTGTATATCTGTGTGTTTGATTGTTATTAATATGAGACCCAATGGGGCTGGGGGACTCTTGATCAGCTTTGAAAACCATTGATATACCATATTTGGGTAATAATGTGGAACACAAGTACATCCCCACCTATGTATTTAAATAAGCTCACTTGAAAAGTCTCACTCTGTCATACTGTCACCAACTCCACCCACTACCTGTCAATCAAGCGCCCAACCAATCATGGAGCATCTGCTAGAAGGAATCACGTGAACAATATGGCGTAAGGCATCTGCTATGTTAGGAGAAGAAATAACTACACATGGACTTCCCAGTTAACATAATTTTAGAGTGTCATAACTGTTCCAACAATTTTCATGTTTTTGAGCAGAGTCCAAACAGCAGAACGACACAGAAAACGGCAACAAATTCTGAGTGAAACTAGCTGACTAGCACGAACAGTCTGTCCAGCTATGGTTTCCGTTTGGAACGGGACAATCAATGTAGTATCCAAAATGCTCCTTGGACATCTGACAAAAATGCTCTTTGAGTAACTACATACAGTTCTGTTCATGTAGTCAGCTAACAGCTATCACTTCTCTAAAAATCTTTTCCACTTGCTCTTTTGACAGGTATCTTTTCCTTTAATGTTAGCTCCTTTCCCAATCTCACCATTATTTAACTTTCTTTCTCCAGTTAGCCTGCAAACATTCACCTACGACTTTGCAATACCCGCCAAGCGCAATCCATAATTTGCCAACACAAAGTTGTTACGTCACAATGTTGATTTTTGAAACCAACAACCAAGTATCTGGAACTGCAACCAATATATTCTTGAGCATTATGATATTTTAAAGAATAATTTCTATTACTTATTACAGTGTAGTACTAAGCCAATCAAGTCAGATGACTATACACAGTGAGATAAAGAAGATTTTCAAGATGTGAACTTTTATTGAAATTATTTTTAGTTCAATTCCTTCATTAAACGGTTCCTATTTTTGCATTTTACATATTACATTGGGACAGAAATGTAATCTGTTCATTTAAAAAAAACAAACAGAATTATTTGGAAAGACTGTATATGATTTATAACTTATGCAAATGCAAATGGACGATTAGGCTGGGGAGAGCACAGTAAGTGTTATCAAACACATTTGATAACACTTACTGCTTAGTAATGTAAAATCATTGCTGAGTCCACTGCAATGAATGTGAGCAAAAACAGTAACTGAATGAATATGCAATCTCAAATACCTTTTATCCTGCTCTTCCTCTCTGTGCTGTCATCCAATCTGCAAATGTAGTGAGCAAACAGAAAAATTCATACCAATTTATCACACTATTCTAATTAAATAATGGGTTGCTGTGGGCAATGCAGGGAGCATATGAATCTCCCTCTCACCTGGACCTGTTTGCTGAAGGGTGAAAAGCAAATGGAACCTATTACAACCACTGGTAGCTAGTTTCTGATATTTGCCAACGATAATTTTTTTCCCTATTAAAATGACACGGCATACAAGATTGGGTACTATTCAATCTTTAACCAATACAGCCTTGGTAATTTTTCCCCATTGGTTTATTCTCTCTGTTGAATAGCATGATAATTTTAAGTTACAAACATTGATTTTAAGTAGGAAAGCTGCAAAAAGATTATATTTACACTGCCCAATTTTGTCAGTGGAAACCACTGGGAAATGAATTGTAGATTAATGTAAGTACAAGATTATACAAAAATATATGGTATCAATCAAAACTCTAAAAATGATGATTGCAATGAACAGTAGAGGGGAACAATACAGCACTGCATTTTTAAAAAAAATGATCTTAATCTTATAATTATACTGTTGTCAAAAACACTTTAGTCTTCAGGTTTCGGACAGATGTTTTTCCAGTCAATTATCTAGCACGTTTAAAGAATTAGTTATCCAAAGGAGTAACGAAAATATAAATTTCTAACTAAATAACTACAAGAACTAAACCGAGCCCCACACTGCCAGCGGTTTGAAGACATTTTTTCAAGAAAAAAACATTTGATTGATCTTTTGCTCTTTTTTTTTAGCTATCATCAGCAGAACACTGGCTGAAAATGGAGAAAATTAACTTTTTGCGAAAGCTGTGTTAGCAGAACAGTGACTTTGATGGGAAAATTTTTTTGCATTAGTGACACATACATCTGGCCACTGGTTTTCTTCTATAAAACAAACAAACAAAAAAACACTAAGAAAGGGGTATTATGGAAAATCACAATATATTTCAGAATATATGACTAAGTTCAACATCTTCACTTCATATAATATCAGTGATGATTTTTTTTCTGCTGTCACAGATATAGTGAATCTATTGAGGTCTGCCGCAGCCCTGGACTTCTATGGTTGGAGTGAAGGGATGCCATTTGACTCTCCATTCGTTTTCCCTCGACATCACGTCTTTTGTCTCTTCTCAAGATCGCAGCACTCTTTCTCCCTAAGCCACCATGATATATTCTCTGAGTGTGAGCTACCTGAATTTGTCAGACATTCAAAGTTTTGTAATTCCCCCACCACTGAAAAACACAATTGACGTTGAAAGGCTCAATGGCAGGGAATGAGTTACTTACAAAATGATAATGATTATGTTGTCAAAGCCACACATAATGGTTGGATGCTATTATTAGCTGTAGCAGTTGCAGAGACTTCATTCTCAGACTAACACAGTGGATTTGGCCTGTGCAAAATTTGCAGTTCAAATTTTGCATGTTTCTGCATTGACCTTAAAAGTGCAACCACTTCTAAGAGTGATAAAGTGTTACACTTCGTCTTTCTGTTATTCTTCAACCCAGATGTGAACCAAGGTAATGAGATTTGAGATTACAGCATGATGAAACCTAAACCAGTTCTCAGAGATTAAAGTCCAACCCGACTGCCATGCAAACAACTAACAAGGAATTCAGAGACTGCAACATCCCGCGAAAGGTACACTATATTACCAAAAGTATTCACTCACCTCCCTTGACTCATACTATGAACTGAAGTGCCATCCCATTCCTAACCCAGAGTTCAATATGATGTCGGTCCACCTTTTGCAGCTATTACAGCTTCAACTCTTCTGGGAAGACTGTCCACAAGGTTGAGGAGAGTGTTTACAGGAATTTTTGACCATTCTTCCAAAAGCGTATTGTTGTGGTCACACACTGATGTTGGTCGAGAACGCCTGGCTCTCAGTCTCCGCTATGATTCATCCCAAAGTGTTCTATCGGGTTCAGGTCAGGACTCTGTGCAGGCCAGTCAAGTTCATCCACACCAGACTCTGTCATCCATGTCTTTATGGACCTTGCTTTGAGCACTGGTGACCAGTCATGTTGGAAGAGGAAGGGGCCCGCTCCAAACTGTTCCCACAAGGTTGGGAGCATAGAATTGTCCAAAATGTTTAGGTATCCTGAAGCACTCAAAGTTCCTTTCACTGGAACTAAGGGGCCAAACCCAGCTCCTGAAAAACAACCCCACACCATAATTCCTCCTCCACCAAATTTCACAGTCGGCACAATGCAGTCTGAAATGTACCATTCTCCTGGCAACCTCCAAACCCAGACTCGTCCATCAGATTGCCAGATGGAAAAGCGTGATTCATCACTCCAGAGAACACGTCTCCACTGCTCTAGAGGCCAGTGGCGGCGTGCTTTACACCATTGCATCTGACGCTTTGCAGTGCACTTGGTGATGTGTGGCTTGGCTGCAGCTACTTGGCCATGGAAACCCATTCCATGAAGCTCTCTGCGTACTGTACTTGGACTAATCTGAAGGTCACATGAAGTTTGTAGCTCTGTAGCAATTGACTGTGCAGAAAGTCGGCGACCTCTTTGCACTATGCGCTTCAGCATCCGCTGACCCCTCTCCGTCACTTTACGTGGCCTACCACTTCGTGGCTGAGTTGCTGTTGTTCCAAAACGCTTCCATTTTGTTATAATAGAGCTGACAGTTGACTGTGGAATATTTAGGGGCGAGAAAATTTCACGACTAGATTTGTTGGACAGGTGGCATCCTATGACAGTTCCACGCTGGAATTCACTGACCTCCTGAGAGCGGCTCATTCTTTCACAAATGTCTTGTTTCACAGTCTGCATGCCTGAGTGCTTGGTTTTATACACCTGTGGCCAGGCCAAGGGATTAGGACACCTGTTTCTGATCATTTGAATGGGTGAGCGAATACTTTTGGTAATATAGTGTAGGTCAGGGTACCCTGAAAGTAGTACCTGACAAGTCCATAGCTTTGACCTTTCAGGGTAGGTCAAAGCTATGCACTTTGACTTAGCCTGAAAGGTAGTTATGCACTAGCTTTGACCATAGATAAAAGCTAGTGCATAGGTAGATCAAAGCACTAGCTTTGATCTGTGGTCTTACTCACACTGGCCTTCTCCTTCTATCTTATCCAGTTCCTGAGTGTACAAAAGTTGAAATTTGACCTTGACCTAGTCTTCTCAAGGTGAAGGTCGTCATTCATTTTCATTCCCCTTTGCCGCCCAAGTAATGTGTTTTTTGTTTCATCTTCCTATCTGCAATTGTTGCAAAGATATTTGGTGGCCATACGAACGAATGGACGAACACACGAACACTGACAATTACATCACCGCTTTGAAGCGGGATGTGATGGTTTTTTGTTTCAGTTTTTTTTTTTTAGTTTTCCTTCTCCAAGATAAGGTTAAGAATAAATTTCTGTACTTTTTACATAAAATTTAGAGATTTTCCTAATTTGAAAACAACTTGATGGTGGTTGCGGCTACTGCCATGCCCTCCTCATTGTGTAACCCTGTTTTGTATAGTTTGTGTATGAATATTGTAATTTGTCATCTCCGGCTTGTGGCTGTCTCCAGGTGAAAGGGGTATGGACTGCCTCAGCATTAGGACTGCTGATTGGTGTTGTCCTTTGCCCATCCACCAAATGCTGGGATGTGGCTGGGGCTCAAACTATAAAAGCACCACAAGCATGTCAGTAAAGCAGTTCTACTTAGACATAGAGTTCAACATACATGCCTCTTGATATTGCGTGATTTGTTCCGTTAGATTAGGCACTTAGAGTGCTGAGGAGAAACCGGGCCAGGGTGCAAGTTTTTGTACCGATAATGTTAACAGACACTAGTTAGGTCTAAATCTCTCTTTAGACACACTAGGCGTGGGGTTGCTGCCTTCATTTTGTATTTTTTCTTTTATAGTAAAATGGAGCTTTGGGTTTTACCATCTTTTATTTGAGGTCTTATTCTTAATTAACTACCAGCTCCGTTTCCGTAAGCCTTCTTTTTTGTTCTGTTTATTGCTTTATGTTGACCAGTACTCATTGGTCCTATCTCCCAGGTGAGGTTTTCATACGTCTTTCGTATTGTTATCAATTAACCAGCTTAGTGTTAATAACTATAAAGAAATAAAATTGATGTTCAGTTCCACTTTTCACAATGAGCTACAGGTCGTAACAATGATCATAAAAAAAATGATCGATTTATTCTAAATTATTTCGAAAGAAAGCATTGGCACATGTTGTCATGGTTTTAAGTAAGAGACATAGTGTACATCTATTTATACTGCAGTAGTACTTTGGTTGTTGGTCTGTTTTGTTCCTGCAGGTCCTTTGTAAATAACGACTATGACTGCTGTGCCATACAGAAGGTATCCTTTGAACATTCAGCACAGGACATCTTTTCAGTCCTGCTTGGGTTGATTCTTTATACAGAACTTGTACTGCATGTTTATGCTTTGATTCCACAGCTTCCACTGCATCAAACACAATTGTGATTGGCATCATAATTAGACAGATACATTCAGATATTTTATAATGAGCGAGAAAACAACATCAGAATACATAAGCACTAGACTATTTATAGCGCTAATGGAAACACACATGCATTTCATAGTTATACTTGGTAATCTTGTCCAACCTCAATGTAAAGTTTCATAGCTAATATGATGTCCATTATATCACTTTTTTTGTAAGATGGGGCTATAACTAATTGCTTTCTGAACATAGACATTCAAAACTGTCATTTGCACATGGAATGTTGAAAATGAATTGATATTTAGACTTGATATCTATCGAGCAGCTTTACACTGCTCGATATTATATGAAGTACAGGATAGCTTCTCGTCTGATAAAAATCTAAGTGCAGTTCTACAAACTTTACTCAAATATTCTTCTGCATAATGATGTAAGATTAGATCAGGCATTAAACAAACATATTCACAGCTCCCCAAGGGCACTGCGCAATCTGTTACAGCACTGCAATGATAAAGTAGAGGAAGACAAAGAAAAACACAAGGCTACAGTTTACAATTTACAATACTGATGAATTACAGGTCACCAACCTCTTGGTACTTGTATGGGTGGACACACAGAGTGTAAGACAAGAGAATGGTCAGGGGCAGTTGTGCTCGAGACCGTAATCAGTGTTCACCAGTGCAGCTCTCTGTGGCGGAAAGCAAATAAATCTGCCAAGTAGCAGCAGATTCATAAAATCCCTCAGGTGGCTACGTTCATTTATCTACATTTGCCAGGGCTTCCAGCTGCCAAAAGCAGGTGGCACACTTTTACTTGGAAAATTGACTGTTTGTAAGATGTAGGGCTGTTTAAATGGGTGGGATGGCAGACAGGGAGAGGCTGGTCGGTGTTTTAAGGGTGGCTGTGGGGTGTAAGTGACAAAGTCACAAGGTAAGGGATATCAAATGTGGTGCAGTTCCATATTGCAGTCCTGTAAGTCCCAACATCAAAATTGTCTCATTAGAAAGATAAATTGAAATGAAAATGCCCTTATTTTTAATATCCTCCCTTCAAATTCAATTGCTATATTGTTGATACACCCAGGGAGTTAAAGGTAATTCCTGTGGTGAGGAAGTAGAGATGAGGCAGTTAGAATACATCCTACCAGATAAGAAATTATAGATGGAAATAATAATCTGAGGATCAATTCCCTGATCTACTGAAAATATGATGTGGTGAAGAAGGAAATTAAAAGACTCTATGATGTCCCATATTCCAGCTGGCAGTTGCAGGGGTCCAAATTACTGCTCAGGTTTACACGTGGGACTCCAGACAGATGCTAGCAGAGCACTTTAGAGGCTTTTACAGTTGTTTGTGTCAGTGTACTATTAACATGATATTACAATACCTGTTCCTGCAACCATGATAATATTTATATTGTAGATGAAAAATTCAGTCACCATGATAAGTCATTGTAGTTTCACAAAACTAGCCTGTTTTTTGAGAACCACATACCAAAACATTTACTGGACAAAGCTCTCATTCTTGGTCCAGCCTGTCACAGAAAGAAGCTGGACTGATGACTCTGAGGTGTTCATGCTAACAATGGTAATGCTAATCTACAGGGTTTTAAAGGGTATATTGACAAGTTGAATGTGTGAGATTGCTAATTGCTTTTCAATATTTAACCCACAGTACAGCTGAGGCTGATGGGAAAGGAATGGCTGTGCTTTGGTCTTAGTTGCTCTGAAATTGAATAGGTGACAAGAAAGCTAATCAAAAAAAGCTAATATGAAGGATTAAGGCAAAATATTTCAACCCTTTCCTCTAGGACAAGGCTTCTCAAATAGTGGGGTGCGCCCACCTAGGGCGGCGTGGTGCGATGCCAGGGGGGCATGTGTGACCCTGGGGAACATGCTTTTTTTGCCCTACCAGAATAAAGTGTAATTACACGTCTACTACAGTAGTTACCAGTGGCGCACTCATTGTCAGAGGCATTCCACTTCTTCCCTGAAGTCTCTGTGCTCTATGTCCTCACAGGTTTTTCTCAGGTTCACCCCTCATCCGCCCACCTGCTCTGTACCTGCTCTTCCCATCCCACTAGTATCACCCCTCATCTAACCATCGGCTGGGGTCCTGCTGCCTTTCTTCCTCCGTGCCATGATACAGTCATCCATGCAGCTTTAATTATGCTCTGAATTTACCAACTACATAATGGGGAACATGTATTGAAGGCAACAACCCAAGAGTCAGTGAACGCAGTCTGACTTTCCCGTTCCCACGTCATCGCCTGCATCAAATTGCCTAACCTTAGCCATAAAGACACTGACTCTATCTGGTTTATTTGCCACTCTCTCTCTGTCTCTCTCTTTCCTTTACCCTGTCCTTGTCTTCATTGTATTTCTTTTCCACCAAACCATTCAAGGTGGATGGCCGCACAAAAGGGTCTGGGTCCTGCCTGGAGTTTCTTCGTCAGTGAGGGAGTTTTTCCCCGCCGCTGTTGCTTATGCTTGCTCTGGAGGGTTCTGTTTGGTTCTGTCTGTTGCCATGATTAAGAGCTTTATAAATAAAACTTGATTGATTGATTGATTGATTGATTGATTGATTGATTGATTAGCTCTATGGTGCAGGGTTTGACGATATGAAGTTCTGTAAACAAACCCTCACAAGTCAACATGAATTTTTTTTTAACAGAAATGAAAAAAAAAGGCAGGGCAGGACGAAGATAATGAGACAAAAGCATGTCACCTGAAAGCTAAAACAAGGATGTATGACGCAATATATGTAGCGCTGGGCTTCACTGTGATGACAGATAGGTGTATTTACTGTGTCTAAAAATACTCGCAGCGGACAGCATGAAGCCTAATAAATTAAGTGGTCAGTTAAAGACATTACACCCAATCATGCTGATAAGCCACTAGAGTTTTTCAGCAAAAACGTGCCAAATATTGCCAACAGTCCCTTTGTGAATGCTACTTCAGTAAACCAGCGAGCTCTGTTACCGTCATAAAAGGTGGTGTACCAAACTGCTCAGTGCAAAAAAACCCATCATAGCAGAGGAGCTGAAACATTGAGCAGGAGCTGAGAGTTCAGTTTCTTAATACAAACCTCGCTTTGAACAGCTATGTGTTCAATGTGTTCATTGTAGCCATTAATCCTGGCCTCCTCATTTTGATAAAAAAAAGATGTTTTATATATTGTGCTCCTCAGTTAATGTTGCTGAACTGAATTTGAATTTGTTATTATTTATTGATTTTATTCAATTGTATTTTATTTTTCAGTATCAAATGGTGTAACAAGTTGGTCAAAAATGTTTGCAGTTTAAACAAGTTTTTTTTTATTTCAGGCAAATTGATGCACTTAAAATCTTCTGTTACAGACTAAAAAATAATGTTAATAAAATTATTCTTTGTTATAAGTTTACATATCTTTTTCCTTTTTACAGGTGTGTTACAAATTTCAGAGTAAAATATTAAAACATCAAGGAATTTGAAAAATTCATGATCTACTGTATACCAAATAGATGCTATTTAATGGTCATTTATTAAGGTATAAAACATGTCTTTTTCTATTAAGTAAAGTACACTATTACCATCTGCTTAAAATGTCCCAGGATATCTGTGCTGCTTGGTGGTCTCCATCAAAATTGAAAGCAGAAAACCACCATGATTGTACATCATTAGAAGTGGTGCAATGCTGCTGACTGTGTTTTTTGAGAGCAAGTCAGGGGTAAGTAATAAGTAGAAAAATGTACGAGCGGCAGATTTCTCTCCACCCATGCCCACTTTGACACCGTTGCTTTCTTTTACAAAAAAATACCGTCAAAGCAGTACGATCACTTCAGTAGATTTTAAATTAAGTAGCATTTACTTCAGTAGCTTCAGTACTGTCATATTTGTTTAAATATTTTTTCAGTTAATTTTACAGCTTTAATTTTTAGTAATTGCTTTACTGCAGTGCTTTGACATCCCTAATGAAATGTTGACAGCAAAAGAATGTGATAGAATTCAAGAAAGAAGACTTTTAAAAATGAGATGAGGGTTTGTGTGGTATCGTGCAATACACTCCCAATCCAGCGGTGGCACTGCACTACTGTGTTGCAATGAGTAGCCTTGAACTTGCGAATGAGATGAATGCATGAAGAAGTGAAGTAAACACGTTGTGAATCTTACGGATTGTGTCTGTCCTGCAATCTACTTCCCTCCATCTACATACACAACAGTTTGGGAAATGATTGAAAATACAGTTTGAAATTTTGAGAAATAGAAATTTTGAGGTGACTCAGGAATAGCCACTAAAGCCCTGGCTGATAATTTGAGGCATTGCCTTGGGCCACAGGTGAGCTGCAGTACACCTACAAGCTAAACCACTGAGTAGCTCGAATGCGATCATCAAAATCAGTACAAAAGAGATGGTAAAACGGGTCTGATATGTCCTTCTCTATTGGTGGGTGTGAAAAAGCAGAGCAGCTGCATTTTTACTATGTGAAGGCAAGAGACAGATCAATGTCTTGGCCCTGAACAGCATTAACATCACTAAATAAAGGTATGGATGACCTTGCTACCAGGCTGAAAGAAATAAAATCTGATATTTCAGATGTACCTCACTTGACATTGACTAAATGAAATAACGTTAATAATTTTTTCTTCAGAACCAGAGTTTCTGGCTGCAGGTTTCACAGTATAAGCAGTATAAAAGGTAATTAAAACTACTTTCTTCACTGTTTTTTTTAGTAAAAACTGCATAGACATAACTAGTTAATTTTTGGTGTGTGTGTGTGTGTGTGTGTGTGTGTGTGTGTGTGTGTGTGTGTGTGTGTGTGTGTGTGTGTGTGTGTGTGTCTGTGTGTGTGTGTGTATGTGTCTGTGTGTCCATCCATTCATCCATCCATTTTCTTAACCGGGGTCACAGGGAGTTGCAGGGAGTTTCAATTAACTTGAAACTCATGTTTTTGGAGGTGAGAAGAATCCGGAGAGAACCCACGCAGACATGGGGAGAACATGCAAACTGTGTGTGTGTGTGTGTGTGTGTGTGTGTGTGTGTGTGTGTGTGTGTGTGTGTGTGTGTGTGTGTGTGTCCTCTTCTGTGGTTCCTACAAGGTATTCCCCAAGGTTCAACCTTGGCCCTTCGGTCTTTGTTATTTTGCATATACATGACAACATTTTGTCATTAATGTTCCCGATGTCAGTTTCTGGGGTAATCTAATAGTGAGTGATCCACTGTGTGAAATACAAAACGTGACGGATTAAGACAAAATAGTATCCTGAATCGGTGGTGAGTGTTGGGATGTTTCTTGTATTGATGAGATTTGAGGGCAACACAACCTATTTTTGGGACTTTAGTTCTTGAAAATTTTGTTAAAAATCAGAGCAGCTCATTCACTAAAATTTACATCATGGATGCTGTAATGCCATTTATTGTCAGCTCATTCACTATTTATCCTACAAGAACAAGTTCAATTAAGGGAAATGTCAAAGGTCCCATATTGTGTTTTTTTAACTTAATGTCATGCAGCTGCCAGATGTCCAACTGGACTGTATTCCAAATATTTTGACACAAAGAGATCTGTGGTCCTAAATATCACAAAATGCTTCGTTTCAGGCCTCCGGCTGTAATATGCTAATGAGCTCCATTGGTCAACGCCTGCTTCACCTGGGTTATGCCCCTCTGAAGGAGATCATTAGGCTGACGGGACACTGACTGGCATTAGATTTGTTATCACTATGGCCTTCGGAGCCCCCATTGTATCACCTTACATTTCTGACCCTGAGTCGGACCCACAAGCAGAGGCTCCTGAAGAGCCACTGACTCTGCAGCTGCAACAGGATGTTTCTAAATGGTTAGTACGTGTGAACGTTACTTATTTGTTCTGTGTTGTGTTTTGTAACTGACGTCCTCACAGGAGCAGAAGCATTGTCTGCTTCTTATCGCACAGTAATAATGTCTTATGTATTTTGTATATTGTATATGTACGGACATGTTGACTGCTAAAATGCTGATGTACTGCTGATGTGGCAGTAAAGTCTGATGGTGGTTCTGATAGTTATTACCATGTAGCTAATGCTATGTCTTGCTCACGGTAAAGTTACTTTATTTTTATAACACATAAAATTTAACCCGTTACTAAGCTGCAAAAAATTTGAGGCAGTCCTCTGTGACAAACAAGACTTATCTCAGATACACGGAGCTAACACTTGCCACTATTACACCAAGTTAATCGTGAATCAATATTGCACAGTGATCCCCTAATATACTCTGTATTTGGAGATATATTCACCTTCTGATTATTGTACAGGTGCACCTGTAGAAACTGAAAGGTGCACCTTGTGGGAGGAAGCCGGAGAACCCGGAGAGAACCCACGTGGACACGGGGAGAGCATGTGAACTCCGTACAGAGCGGGACTCGAACCCAGACCCACTGTGTTGTGAAGCGACAGCGCTAACCACTGCGCCACCGTGCCGCCCGGTTTGAAAAAATTGTGAAATAAATAATTTTGTGCCTTTTTTCTGTAGACGTTTCAGATATTTGGCCTATCGCACTTTTGTTGGCTGGTGCTGGGGCTATTTAGGACGCACAATACGGGTTATCACTCCAGTTTGTGTGATCCTTCGCATACGCCGAGAGTTTCCTGATGACCAAGACCACTATGCTGGATTTAGAGTGAGCCTCGGTTGAACCTGGTCACGTAGCTGGCAATGACCTCCTCCTTGTCCATACGCTCACAATGGGCCGACAGATTCTTGGGGACAGGAATGACCAACATCTCATTTGTGTATGGCACGGGGCCCACCAATCCTTTGTCAAATATGAGGTCTATCACGTTAGCTACCGAACCTGTTCAATAAACAGGTACAAAACCTGTTCAATAAAACACAAAAATTTATCTTTACTTTTATTAATATTATTTGATATGTGTCTTTATTTGGAAAAATTGTGTTCAAAGTACATCCTGGTACTTTCTACTATTTCAGTTATTTGTATGGTTACTTTTAACTGTGTTTTGTTGTGAGCAATTACCAGTATAATTTCAAAACATGTTTGTTTGAAATATTAAAATATTGTAACACTAACAGAATTTTGGTTCTTTCTTGTGAGGTTTGACTTTGCGCTGTCCCTTCAAAGCTTTTGGAAAGTGGACTTTGTAGAGGGGTACACCTTCCTGGGTCTTGGCTTGTGGTCTGTCTGCATTTTCATTGAAGTACAGTGCAGCCAGGTAGAGTCTGGAAGTTCACAGAAGATAGAAATTAGCAGATGATTAGATTACATCTCTTAATGGAGTAACTCCTGCTTAATGTACCTGCAAAGCATTCCAATAAAGGGGAAAACAACATTCTTGTGTCGCCAACAGCCCATAGGTGTGGGAATGTGTGTGAATATTAATTTCTTTAGTATGGCTCCGCGATATATGTCTGGAGTGTCCCCTCCATTTCTCGGCCATGGTCCGTTGGGATAGACTCCAGCAACGCCCATGATCCGGGAAGAGGAAGATAAAAAAAAAAAAAATCATTGACATTCTTTATGATGATTTTCTAAACACATTACTAGGTACAGTTGTGTTTAAGACAAGCTGTGGTCACCAAGTGAAGATTATGAAGAAACTTTTGATCTATTTGTACAATACCATCTTTGAGCTATTTAGCAGTCTCCCGTGTCTGGTGGTCCTCATGCATGCACTCGAGGTAGAGAGGGTCATCATGGGTGTGGATGTCCTGCACGTGTTTGAGAATTGAAGCCCATTTGGCGTGTCTCTCTGTCCCGGTTGATGATATAGATACAATCCAGTATATGTACAGGTTTATGCTTCTCATCCACTTCTTTAGTGTTTGACACTCTTTCTTCTTACTGATCTTGTCTAATTTCTTTGCAAACCCAAGGTTAATATTGAAAGTAAATACAATGATCAGTCAACTGCAGTATTTC
This sequence comes from Antennarius maculatus, assembly GCA_013358685.1. NCBI lineage: Eukaryota > Metazoa > Chordata > Actinopteri > Lophiiformes > Antennariidae > Antennarius > Antennarius maculatus. The sequence goes on from CM023606.1 coordinate 16,601,108, forward strand.
ATAACCTTTTTCAAAACATGACATTAACTGGCTCATAGCTTTAAAATGCTACTGGAAGGACACAAATTTTCTAACATGTTGCTCATGTAATGTGCAATACATAGTGATTTGTGCATAATGCACTTTCAGGAGGACATAATATGTGAATAATATGTGTCACACATCGTAATACTGGGTGATATTTTTCTCCCTGAGGAACTTCTGAATTTTTAGTCAAGGTTAATGCCACGGTCTTCCAGCAATGCCAGACTCCTCCTCAGACCCTCTTTCTCCATGTGATAACTCCCACAATTTCTTTTATATGGCGCGTGTAACTTAATCAGACATACTCTATATTCAGAAATGTTATTTGATTTGAAGGGAATGCAGTTGCACATTATTTACCTTTTCAATTTTTATAAAGGAAGCTCCACTGATGTACACAGCTGCTGAAAGGTGCAAGTTACCAGCTGGTTTACTCCCAAGGACAGGCTGGCTATTCCAGTGCCTGCGGAACTCGCAATGGGAGCATCTCTGCTCAACAGACAGGAATGTTCCCAGCTTTGTGGTCCTTACGTCTCATGTCCGGGTGCAGACAGGAAAGTCAAGCAAATAATTTCAGAGGACAGCTTTCATACACTGTGTTTTTGAATCTTCTGGGTGGGAGTGGATGATTCTTGTCTATATCAAAGAAAATGAGAATTTATTTAGCTTTTTTTTTTTTTATGTTTTTTTTTTTTGTCTTGTCTGCATGTATTCTCATAGTTTAACCCCGTAAAAGGGGGTTAACCTTTTATGAGATCAATGCTTATTTTAGTCTTGCAGCAAAATCTTTTATATATTTTAATGTGTGCATGTGACCGTCACCAATCCTCTCTGGTAACTAAATTGTCAGTCTTTATTAGAATTTCCTATTGTGAGCCAGAGAGGGGGGTGCTGCACCTCTGTGAGTTAAGGGGGAAGGAAAAAGGAGACAGGGAGAGAGAACATAAACAAGGTAGTGGATAGACAGGCAGTGCTGTTGGAGTGAAAAAGGTTTAGGCTGTTTTATTCTATCTTAGAACTGATATCTCAACACCAATGTTACAAAACATCAGATTAGTGGAGGTCCTGATAGTATAGAATAGGCCACCAGAGGAAACCAGTGTAGGAGGAAGATAGAGGGCATAAGATTGTGATGACTGAAGTGAGACTCATCACGTTCTGACGGGACCCAATGGTTCTCAATTATTGGACTCGACAGGAGCTGGTAAGCCCTGGCCCAACATGCATGTGTGATGAAACCAACACCCAGATAGGCTACCAGAACTCAACAGGGCGATGCCAACCGAGCACTCCCAACCCCGGCAGCCAGGAGCATCAAGAAGCCATCACCCAAAGATCCACTGGGGATACCGAGAACCACGTAGACCCGGGGACCCAGAGGAGGCAGCGGCCGCCACCGCCAGGGTGCACGGGCCAGGCCCAAGGGGCACGAGGCAAGGAGGCCCCCCCATCACCCCCCCCCCCATCCCGCCCCGCCACAAACCAATGTTGCCACACCGCACAGCCACACACACCAGGCCAGGCGCCCCGGCATCGCAACACATGCCCACCAACCACCGCCAGCCGGACACCACCGGCCAACCGCCAGCAGCCAGCCCACCCTCGAAGCACTGAGGCATTTTCCAGCGCCACCACCGGTCCACCAGCCAGATCAAAGGTCAAGCATAGGCCCAACGAAACAGGTCCCATGAGCGGACAGCAGACGGCACGCCACCAACAAAGCCCGATCTCCAGCCAGCCACACCAGCCCGCAGCGCGACAGCCCCAGCAGCACCCAGCAGACCCCCCACCGCAAACAGCGACACGGAGACTGAACCCACGGCCCACCCGGAATCCCTGCCTCACCCGGATACCGTGTGATAGGGTGTGTCATCCCTCCGCCCAACCCCACCCTAACCCCGCCCACCACCCCGAGAGGGAAGACCCAGCTCCCCAGCCAACCCAAAGGACGCGGAGGGCTCCCAACCCCCACGAGGCAGGAGAGGGACGGGAAGAGGCGGGCAGAAAGGAGAGGAGAGACGAGGATGAAGCGGAGCAGAGACGGGAGAAGGGAGCAACAGGATGGGCCACCCACCACACACCCCACAGGCCAACCCAGAGCGTCCCAGAGGAGACTGGCCCAGCCACCCCAAAATCCCCAGAGACCCCAGGAACTTAGCACCCCCAGGGCCCAAAGGGCGAGACAACCGATGCAACAGCCGCCAGGGCGAGGAGTCAGGGCCAGGCAGGCCCCAGAGGTCCAGAGAGCAAACCCAGGCGTAAGATGGAGAGGGGTCCCCTAGTGCATGCACATATCCATGATGTCCCAGATTCATCATTGCATTATAAGGTGGCAGAAGAGACATAGGTTAGTCATCAGATCAGATCATGAGCGCAGACAGCATGTTCAGAAACATATCAGTTGTGTGAGAATGGAAGCATACGCTGACAGACAGGAGAAAGCTAAAAATTTATATTTAAAGATCTAATAAATGGAGACCATTTTTCTGTAAATGATGCCAATTGTTTTTTTCGAGCAGCAGATATTTTCTCGAGCGAAATGTGATCAATGAGGAGATTCAACCAATGGATGATGTTTAGGGTTTTTTTATCCTTCCAATTGACCAAAATGGTTTTCTTGGCTATGGCAAGAGCCACAAGTGTGGGCTGTAACTGAGCGTGAGGTAAGGCCGTTTCTGTTTGATCGCCAATTAGGCAGATGTTCGGAGATTGTGGAATCCTGCAGTCTAACATAGACAACAGTTTCTGAGTAACTGATACCCAAAATTGATTGACGGGTGAACATAGCCAAAGGGCATGAAAGTAAGTGTCGATTGTGTTTTGTGTGCATTGGGTGCATATAGCCTTTTTACAGAAATCCATTGTAAACGATCTATGTTGTGTTATATGGGCTCTATGAAGTACTTTAAATTGAATTAGTTGTAAATTAGAGTTCTTTGTCATCTTAAATGTATTTCCGCAAATCTCGATCCAAGAGTCATAGTCTGCATTTAGCATTTAAACAGTTTTGTTCAGTAGTATACACTTAACTTTAACATCGGTACAACTACTGATGTAAATAACAGCAGCATTACAATGGCCAGTATAGTCATAAGTTATAGAAGATCTGCAGGACAGTTAAAGGAACTTCATTTTCCACAAAATAAGGAGCCAAAACAACATCATATGACATATACATGAATCTGTCTCAAATTTTTATATTAAACTCTACACTTCACTACTGTCTTGCTGGAACATTCTAATACACAACACTATTATTTTATATCGAACTACTATCAACACATGTGCACTCACTAACACACACACACACAACAACATAATGGGTAACTTACGACCCAAGTGTTGACTCTGACAGTGCTGTGATGGACTCTGCAAGATCATAGGTGCGATCCTCCCCCTTTGCAGCTGACATAGTAGAGCTGCCCTCTAATAGATCTTCCTCCAGCTCCTCTTCAAGGTCCAGAGGACTCTTTACAGGAGTTGATGAAAAAAGAAAGGAGGGGTCGGCCTCGGCTGTACCAACACCAAAATCTTTGCAGGACACAGTTGCCTGAACACCTGTAGACAATATTTATAAAATAATTATTTTACCAATTTTATTAAAACATATTGTATGGAATATGATTTGTGCATACCTTTACTTCTATAGTGGAACTGAAGAGTCCTAAAGGACAGCTGTGTGCCAACAGTGTCCACTGGGTCAGTTTGGCATGCCATGTCCCTTGATGCTGGTAGGTACAGCATGCACACACGTGTTGGAGCGTGCACATACACACGCAAAACGCAAACACGAAACAAAGCAGTACTATCTAATTAGCCAAGTAGAACTTGATCACTCATGCTGACAGACAACTACATAAAAGATAAATGTGGTGAGACTTACCTGTGGCCAGGGTGGAGTTGCTTGGTCCTGTATGGCTGGGAGTGATCCTGTAATGAAGATCAGTTTCCAGGCAAAACCCCGTCTGTACTGACCCTCGTTGGTAAAACAGGCTGGAGTGCAGTGGTTCGTACACACAACAAATAAACGTGCAGGCAATGTAGCCGGCACATTACCATTAAAAATGAAATGCAACCAAGGTCTCTTCTGTTCTCCTTTAGATGAGACAGAAAATAAGCAATTATGTTGCTTTGTACAGGCAACAACTGAGCAACTATGATGTCTGCCTCTGATGGATGCCATTTGAACAGACTGCTACCTAACCCCTGAGAGAAAGAACTCCCCCTCTGGGATAGCCTTGGGCATGTCAACCGATCTATATCATCAATCACTCTGTCCAATCACAGAGTGCCCTTTGTGACATCACAGATACCAATCTAGCAAAATCCGATCATTTTGATTTGTTGCGGGTTAAAACTCCAAATATTTATTGATGCATGAAGCGTTTGTTTACCAGATTCTCGGAGTTGGACGGGCTAGGGAGGACCACTATGTATATGTGGAGACCTGACAAAATGTGATTTTCAAAGTAGTTCTCCTTCAATATTTTTGTTTACTGAAGTGATTATTGTTACTGCTCTCATGTTTATACTTACGACAAACATTGGAAACAAAAGGAAACAATAAATCTGACCCCATCAAAAAGTACAGAAATCCATATGCCTATCAGCAGTATTTCAGACATAATTTTTAGCCGCATTTCTGGCAACCTCACAGTAACAACAGGATTCCAGGAAATAATAATGCTCAACAAAAGAAACATTAACAGGCTAATTGTTTCTTCTAAATCAGCCTTTTGTACATTGATTAAATTCATGACATAGTTGCACACAGGTAACATCAAAATCATACACACTTACCCACTTGCCCTTAGGTCTGTATCAATTAAAGATGACCAACTTTAGTCAACTGTTTAATTACAGATAATGCTCCAGTTGCTTAAGTTCACCACTAGCAGGGAGACAATGATTGGCTGATTTGGCCCATATGGACATTGAGAGTATCTTTCACAGATGCACTATCCTGATTTCTATTCAATTGGAAGGTTTGCAATGCTTCAATATTGACATGTTTTATCCTTTCGAGAACTCTCGGACACATACATGTTTTGAATAATTTAATAGAATCTGTTTTTGCAGTTGTAGCCACTTTGTAATCAAGTTTATCTCATCTTCGTCTTTCTTATTCACAACAACCAGTGATAATTCTAGTTCTTCAGTTTTTACTGTTTTTTAGCAAGAGGATGCGCAGTCTTCAATGTCAGTACTACATGTACACAAATATTCACATGCTTGTCATTTGGATTAAAGTTCACTGGTGTGTTTCAGCCAAAAACTGAAAGCGACAAACAACCTCAATAGAACAATGACAGCTGAAATCCACCAGTGGCATCAGAGCTGATATTTTTACTCAGAGTGTCATTAGTGTGACGCTGAATAGCAGTATGATTAAAACAGACAATGATTGCCCATCACACCACTCAATAAATATTTTCACAATATAATATCCTTTTTTCATAGCATTCACAACCGTTGAGGCTTAAAAAAAGACAGGGCATCTTGTTTTTTTTCTTTGTTCTTTTGAAATGCAAATGACACAAATATACTCAGCAATTTTTACAACTGTGGCTTCTCCCACATCTTTTTATGTGTGCCTTTTTCTTCAATCCATAACTATTCACAGTGAGAGGCAGGTCAGTTGCCTTGCAGGGTAATTAAATAAAAAAAAAATACTGAATTGTACCTCTGACGTTTATGACAAAACAGTCCAGCAAGTCCTCTTTGCTATGATTTACTAGGAAAGAAACAAAAAAACTTTTAGATCAAGCACTATTTGATCTATATATCCATACATCTTATCTACTGAGCCTTTGTGCATGCATTTTTTGTAGGTTATTTTTCTGCTCAATTATTTTATAGTTAAAAGGAATGGCTGATTTCTTCGTTCATTTGATAATGGTCAGTTCTGTTTTCTCACATTTGAAAACTGCCTTTTGTTGCTATCCATGGTTCTGATCATAACATTCTACCAGCTTGGGAAGGCATGCTCTGTGCATCAAAGTCCCACCAAGATATTTTTGCATGTCCCAAACTGGGCAATTCATATTAAAGTGGGTAACTAAAAACACAGCAAATACACATAAACAAAGGCAAATAGATTATCATGGCAGAATAATCACCCCCCAACACACACACACACACACACACACACACACACACACACACACACACACACACACACACACACACACACACACACACACACATCAGTCAGACATCTAAATTGTGCACGAACAATCTTGCTGGCCCTCTCACAACTGTTAAAGGTGTTCTTCTGCCTAACACCAAAGTTACCTTACCAACAGATGACAGCAAGTGAAATTAGATTTTACAGACTTGGGGTGGCAGTAGCTCAGTTCACAAGGTCTTGGGCTGATCCTCTCTCCGACCATTATATTTTTACACCACCACTGGTTTATGTGTAGGCACACATCCCTGTCCGTCAACTTGTTCCCAGTCCCAGGGACTCTATCCAGCTGAATAATCACACCAAAGCCAGCAATCCTTAATGATCCATGTCTCTGTCCTCTAAAAAAGTTTCATGATCACCAAGATGCACACATTCCTAAATTCATAACACAGTTTGATCTGCGACTGCAGGTATGCAGGATTTCTTTCCTAAAGGGATTGGACATTAGGCAAAATAATCGAGGAAAGGCAAACGATGCATTGTAGTCTGGAATGCCAAATTACCTAGAAATGAAATCACTTTAAAACAATGTGGTTGGATGACATGAGAGAGCATTCAATTCAATTAAATCCTTTTTTAGTCTCCTGTTTTCATGTCCTTCATGAAACCTCAGATCAGGGCTTGAACCCCTGGTTTTTAAAACATTTACATGTGTGATTTTTCTATAAGTTTACTTGTAATTAGAATTAATCATGCAAACTAATAATTTATACACAAAAAATCATCATTATAATTGTTACTTTTATGTGGAAAGAAAATGCATTTTTTCCTTTCTCTTGTGGTTCCCGACTGTAGTGAAAGTAGAAAATAGTAACTGCTTTAGAATTTCCCCAGAAAACCGATTAAATTAAATGACTGCCTGGGTGTGCACTTATTTTGAACTCTTCAATCTCAGGGTGGAATTGGAATCATACCCTGCTGCTACAATACACTGAACTATTATTTGTTACAAGTTACTGTAACGGGATTCAATGAGAAAATTATATTGATAGCAATGGAAATCAACTGTTGAGCACTCAAACCAAATCTTTAAGCTTGACTTCTAGGATATGAGTGGATGCAATTACAGATAATACGGTATGTGCTTTTCAGCAAGATGGGACTGGTTTTCCATTTATGTGTGGTACTATAATTGATTTTACAAAAAAAATGTGGGGGAAAAAATGCTTTGACACTTTAACAACCTGTCTGTTGCTTCAGTGTTGAATACTTTTGGGCTCAAAATAATGAAGGTCTTATACAATCGATAAATGCATGCTGTTGGTTGGCTACAAATTGTTTAACCACGGTTACAGATTTTATAATTAGTACTCCTCTGCATGCACAAATGTTCCAATCTGTCATCATCAATCATAATCAGTTTCATGGTGTCTCCCATTGACCCCGTCATCTGGTCTACCTGCTGCCGCCTTTTCATATTCTTTTCATCTCATTAATTTAACAAATTTCAATTGTGTACATTTTTGACAGGTTTCATTTTCTGTCTGAAATTTTAAATGGTTTTTATCAGTGAGGAATTAGTGACTGCCAACTCATGCATATATGCATGGCTGAGTAAACAATGCAAGGTTAATAACACTCACTCAGACATCCCCTCATTCCATCACTGGTTGTGTACAAGACGTTAGTGTGCACATTCTCACAACACAGTAAAGACAAGGATATTTAAAGGGGATTAAGGAAAAGCATAATGGAAAGAAAAGGAAAGTATCATACAATACAGTTTGACAGAAGTGTTGGCAAGGCAAACAAGAAAGGGGAACAGAGGTTTAGAACTATGCAAAGATGGATTAATCACCTCAGTAGGAGCAATACATTTTTCCAGCAATCAATCAAGCCATGAAATTATCAACTGTGACAGCAATCTATTCTCACATTTAGCACCCTTTTTCTACGTAGGCCTAATACTTCTTAGTTCTTACCATCAAACCATTTCAATCTGCACCACCACAACAATCTATTTGCGCTTTAACATAGCTCCTGATTGGTATCCTTAACATAAATGCTTTTCAAATAACCTGCATTTATGACTTGACTGCCTATAGAATAGAAAAGTGGGCTTTGCAGAATTGTGAAAAACATTTATGTATTTCAAATGTCCTTAGAGCAAATGCTGAAATACTAAATAATCTATGTTTATTTTTATTGGCTCTGTAAATTTTACCATCTCTGATTAAACTAACATTTAATGTGATTGTTTACTAACATTATATTAAAGATGTAACGAAAGTCATGATTTAATTGAAAGTGTAGGAATTGCTGTAGAAAAAAAATACTAACAGCATAAACATGCTATATTAAAAATTAGACAACAATCATTATCTGAATACTGAGTCAGAGTGATTGGTCACATATATCTCTAGCTGACAATGAAAGACGTGTAGCGACTGAAGAGAATGACTTTTTATTACTGGCCAAGGATTCAAATTAATTTCTTGTTTTAGAATTAGCATTCAGAGACAAAGAATCCACAAAGCATCTCATCTCAGCTTCTGTACGGGAGAGTGATGGTAAATGAGTTAAAGAAATACCTAGGCTTTCTACGAGGAGAAATACAGACACAGCTGTGATAGACACATGAAAAACCAATGTGACTTTGACAGTGGGTCCATCTTCTTCTTCTTTTCCTTTCGGCTTTTCCCTTCAGGGGTCACCACAGCGAATCAGTTGCCTCCATCTAACCCTGTCTTCTGCATCCCCTTCTCTCACACCAACTACCTTCTTGTCCTCTTTCACTACATCTATAAACCTCCTCTTTGGTCTTCCTCTAGGCCTCCTGCCTGGCAGTTCAAAACTCAGCATCCTTCTACCAATATATTCACTATCTCTCCTCTGGACATGTCCAAACCATCTCAGTCTGGCCTCTCTGACTTTATCTCCAAAACCTCTAACATGTGCTGTCCCTCTGATGTACTCATTCCTGATCCTATCCTTCCTGGTCACTCCCAAAGAGAACCTCAGCATCTTCATCTCTGCTACCTCTAGCTTTGTCTCCTGTCTTTTCCTCGGTGACACTGTCTCTAGACCAAACAACATCGCTGGTCTCACCACAGTTTTGTACACCTTTCCTTTCATTTTAGCTGAAACTCTCCTATCACACACCACACCTGACACTTTTCTCCACCCGTTCCATCCTGCCTGTACACACTTCTTCACCTCTTTTCCACACTCTCCGTTGCTCTGGACTGTTGACCCTAAGTACTTGAAATCCTCCACCTTCTTGATCTCTTCTCCCTGTAACCTCACTTTTTCACTTGGGTCCCTCTCATTCACACACATGTACTCTGTCTTACTGGGGCTAACCTTCATTCCTCTCCGTTCCAGGACAAACCTCCACCTCTCTAGCTTCTCCTCCACCTGTTCCCTGCTCTCACTGCAGATCACAATGTCATCTGCAAACATCATAGTCCATGGGGATTCCTGTCTGACCTCGTCTGTCAGCCTGTCCATCACCATAGTGAACAAGAAGGGGCCCAGAGCTGATCCCTGATGCAGTCACACCTCCACCTTGAGCTCCTCTGTCACACCTACAGCACACCTCACCACTGTCTTACAGTCCTCATACATGTCCTGCACCGCTCTAACATACTTCTCTGCCACTCCAGACTTCCTCATACAATACCACAGTTCTTCTCTGGGCACCCTGTCATAAACTGTCCAGATCTACAAAAACACAAGGCAGCTCTGTCTGGCCTTCTCTGTACTTCTCTATCAACATCCTCAGAGCAAATACTGCATCTGTAGTACTCTTTTTTGGCATGAAATCATGCTGTTGCTCACAAATGCTCACTTCTGCCCTTAGTCTAGCTTCTACTACTCTTTCCCAAAGCTTCATTGTATGGCTCATCAGCTTTATTCCTCTGTAGTTGCCACAACTCTGCACATCTCCCTTGTTCTTAAAAATGGGCGCCAGCACACTTCTCCTCCATTCCTCAGGCATCCTCTTGCTATCTAAAATCCTGTTGAACAACCCAATCAGAAACTCTACTGCCACCTCCCCTCGACACTTCCAAACCTCTACAGAGATATCATCAGGACTGACTGCCTTTCCACTCTTCATCCTCTTCAGTGCCCTCCTCACTTCATCCTGACTAATCTTTGCTACTTCCTGGTCCACAACAGTCACCTCTTCTAGTCTTTGTCCGCTCTCATTTTCCTTGTTCATCAACTCTTCAAAGTACTCTTTCCATCTTCCCATCATACTACTGGCCCCTGTCAATAGACTTCCATCCCTATCTTTAATCACCCTAACCTGCTGCACGTCCTTCCCATCTCTGTCTCTCTGTCTTGCCAACCTGTATAGATCAGTCTCTCCCTCCTTACTGTCCAACCTAGCATACAAGTCATCATAAGCCCCTTGTTTGGCCTTTGCCACCTCTACTTTCACCTTACGCTGCATCTCCCTGTACTCCTGTCTACTCTCATCAGTCCTCTCAGTGTCCCACTTCCTCTTTGCTAACCTCTTTCTCTGTATACACTCCTGTACCTCCTCATTCCACCACCAAGTCTCCTTATCTACTTTCCTTACACCAAGTACTCTCCTACCTGTCTCCCTGATCACATTAGCTGTAGTTGTCCAGTCATCTGGAATTACCTCCTGACCATCCAGAGCCTGTCTTAACTCCTTCCTAATAGTCAAGCAACACTCTTCCTTTTTCAGCTTCCACCATTTCATCCTCTGCTCTGCCTTTGCCCTCTTCATCTTCCTCACCACCAGAGTCATCCTACACACCACCATCCTACGCTGTTTGGCTACACTCTCGCCTACCACTACTTTGCAGTCACTGATCTCCTTCAGATTATTTATTTATTTATTTATTCAGTTTATTTTCCTTCTTTCCAGACATGTTATTACAACATATTTCACTTTCATTAGTGCTAAAACATCATCAACAACATCCGGAAAGAAAGGTTTAATGGGTAGAAGCCATTGGCTTGTAAGATTCTTGTCCCCTAAATCATCAACAAAACATCTCTCTCATTTGAATATGTAATCAACAAACTCAGATATTTAAAGTTTTCGACCAGCTCATACATTGAATTTTGACAGACGTTCATTCCCTTATCCATTTCCAGATATTAGCCTTTTACCCTAGAGTATAACCATGTTTACATTATTCCTAGGAACACAAGGTTTGTTAACATTATAGATAGTCAAAACTAGACGTTGACCTTGCCAGTGTTCTCCAGAAGAATATAATGATCATATTAATTTCTTTCAGCAGACAGTGTTTACACAAGAATTAACCAGTTTGTTGCAGACACTTTAACAGTTTCACATGATATTATATTGTCAAAAGATATCAACATGCTCTTTAAAGTCTCAAAGTTAAGGGGCGGCAGTGGCTCAGCGGTAGAGCAATCATCTTGAAGACAGGATCGCCCAGCCATCGGAGGTTCCCGCTCCCACCAGAACATCCATCAGAGTGTGAGCTGACGGTGAGAGGCGTCGGCTCACCTCCCAGCCACTGCCGAGGCGCCCTTGAGCAAGGTGCCGTCCCCCTTACAAGATGCTCAATGGGGCGCGACCCTTGTGCGCGACCCATCACTCCGCCTCCTTTGTACCTCTGTATGTCCTCTCTATACTAATTGCATGCCTACAGGCCCCTAGTGTGTGCTGTGTTCAGGGGCCTGTAACCTGTAACCCCTGTGTGTAATTAACACATATATATATATGTACATGTGAAGTGTGAAGTGTAAAAAGAATTTCCCCAAGAGGGACGATTAAAGTACTGATTATTATTATTATTATTATTAGTATTATTATTATTAACGTTATCCCATGTTATCATAAATACATGTTGTTTTGTTTTTGGTTTTTTTTTTCATTAGTCCATGTTTCTGACATCAATGGTGTTGATTTTTTCGACTGTTCCATGTAATACTTGATACTCCAAAATCGTAGAGCTCCCAATGTTGAAGTGACTCTGTTGTACGGATCTTTGGTGTAGTAAGAATTATTGTCCGTCTTTATTGCTCATATTTCACCAACTCCTCTGCACTCCTGATCACCAATGTTTTCATCTGGTCTGGAGAAAGCCCCTTTGTTTTGATGAAGATCCTGCAGTTGTTCGTCCAGGTGTTGTCGATCAGCCCATTCTTTTTCAGTTGTCGAGCTTTTTTAGCAATATCAGCATTCTTTTTAGTGAGATTCTCATTAATGTAGACATTTTTTCCTTTCAGTTTAAAGCCTTGTTTCAGCAGAGGAATCTTGTGTTCACGATTGTTGAATTTTATCAGCACTGCAGGTGGTCTCCTACCTCCAGATGATAATGGGTGACAAGTCTCAATCTGGTCCGGCTCGATGTTAATCTCCAGGTTCCTCAGTTGAGTAATCACCTGTTGTTCCACTGACTCAAAATCAGTGCTGTGTTCAGTTTCCACTCCTCTGGTCACGGCATGAGCATAATTTCTCGGCTTAAGTTTGATGCTGGTGATGATCACATCACATTTGAATGCTTTGTTCAAATTCCTCCATTCTTTGTTGCCCCTGCTCCACTCCTTTCTAGATTTTTTCCATGTCATCCTCCACCAGAATTTCTCCTTCTCCTCCAGCTCACATCCTATCTGTGGAGCATACCCACTAACAACGTTGAACATCACACCTTCTATTTCTAGCTTCAGACACATCACTCTATCTGACATTCCTAACAAACTCCTCCTTCAAGGTAACTCCTACTCCATTTCTCTTCCTAGCTACACCATGATAGAACAACTTGAACCCTGCTCCTAAACTCCTAGTCTTGCTACCATTCCACCTGGTCTCCTGGACACACAGTATGTCTACCTTCCTCCTCTGCATCATGTCAACCAACTCTACCTTTTCCTGTCATAGTTCCAACATTCAACGTCCCTACTCTCAGTCCTATACTCTTGGCGTTCCTCTTCTCTCTCTTCCTACGAACACGCTTTCCTCCTCTCTTTCTTCGACGAACAGTAGTCCAATTTCCACAGGCACCCTGTAGGTCAACAGCACCGATGGCGGTCGTTGTTAACCCAGGCCTCGACCGATCCGGTATCAAAGTCATAGGTTTGATTTGCATGTTTGGTTTGGCAAAAGTTTTACAATAAACAACCTTTTTTTTTTAAAAATTGATAATCAACATCTCTGTAAACGAAATCATTGTTAGAAATAATTATATCAAAAACTTGATTGAAGTGACTGCACTGCTGAGGTTTATTTTGAAATATAGCGACTTACAATCATTGCATTCAACATAGGAAAAATACTGATCATTTCCAATAAGAGGGTGAACAAGTCAGTCAAATAATTACAATCATGAGAATTAGTCGTTGGGGACTGCTGATCTAGAGCTAACAGGAGACAATGACACCTAAAGTGTGCTCCGGCTGTCCGGTCTACTCCACAGTTTGGTTTTCTTAACGGTCACTGCAGAAAATCCCGCTTCACAAAGACAGGAGGTTGGAAATGGAAACAGGGTTTTTGATACTTTTTAGGCGATCTCATGATAATCTGCCTTGACTCTGATTCAGAACACTGGCACGGTTGTGGGTGCTTAATTTAGGGGTAATGACTGCTAACCTGTCACGTGACCGAAACATGTCAAGCAGGACAGCCGAACGCATTCATCTGTGTGTCATTCCACACAGACGTCAATTTTCAAAATAAAACATCTTTCAGACTCCAAAATAATAAAACGGAAGTAATGTAATTATTTTTTCTTTCTGTGCGGCCTGGTCCCAAATGACCCACGGACCGGTACTGGTCCGCGGCCCCTGGTTGGGGATCACTGAAGTATGATACAACAATCAGCATTGTAAACATTGCCTTTTAGCATATGCATTGCAATAACTGTCCACAAAAGTTTTGGCACAAGCAGTATATTTCAAAATTAGCTTTTCAAAATTCTATCTACATGAACATAAGAATAAGTTGGACTTTCTGCCCAGCACGGTCTCTCTTCCAAAAAGGCAAAGTATACACATGGAATGTAAACATCTCCAAAATAGCCCCTTTGGGATAGTTCACATGGATTGCCAAGTGATGATTTCTAGCTTGGTGTTATGGTGGTGCATTGGGTACCACTGTGTGCTCACCGCAAGAAGGTTCTGGGTTTAATTCTTTTCTGAGTTTGTACGTTATCCCATGTCTGCACTGTTCCTTTTCAACTTCTCCCGCTTGCTCCCACCTCCAAAAGCGTGCACCCTGGATGAACTGGTCATGCTAAATTGTATGTAGGTGTGAGTATGTGTTTCTCTCTTTCATGTTGCCCTATGATGAGCTGGTTCTTGATTGGGGTGTATCCCATCCTTTGCCTGTATCTAGCTGAGATAGGGTCTGCCTCAGAGGCTGTAGACGAGACAATTGGAATCATATCATCTACAAGAAAATGGATGGACGGATGGATGGATGGATGGATTTCTTGTTCATTTTATGAGTCATAAATCGATTACAGTTTTTTTTTTCTCTAATTTATGTGGGAGAGCACATCTGTGTGATTTCACTTCCATAGTTCAGGTGTAATGTATCAAGAATCAGCAGGGAGGGAAAATATATTCACACATGAAAGTGAAGAGGAAGGATTTGTATAGAGTGGAAAAAAAATCATGATCCAGGTATAAATGTGATTGTTTTGCATGTGTTTCTTCAAAGCATTTAAAAAATAACAAATTAATTTTTTCTTTTCAACATAACAAATGGGTAAACTTGATGTTGCAGTGGACATTCAGATACATTCTGTCTTTTGGGGGAATTTTCTTCATGATACTGTAAAAGAAATTACTAATTCTAATGTAACCAATTTTGAGAAAGAACACCCACCTTAAACTTTGGGCAAGAACACACTAAAAAACTCTTGTTTGAAAGCAAAACTGTAAGAAATCTAGAAAAGACCTGCCTAAAGGGAGATTCTGCAACCAGGATATTGATCAGTAGCTAACAAGATTTGATTAGTTCTTTAGTATTCATGTCAGAGATGAATCATTAATCACTGACATTAAGCTAATTTTAATTTGGCCCAAATCAAGACTTCTGCTTGTTATTCATTACATTTTTAGATTCGGTGTCAGGCCTAAAGTGTTCTGATTCGATAATGCAAACACTGAGGATCAGGGTGCACACACATGTCGAAGACAAGGCAAGTGAAGTTCATCTGGCAACTAAACGCATCAACACACAGACAATATAAGGAAAAGGATATAACCAGATACAGCTGGGACTAATCAAGCTGGGGAAGGACAAGGAGGACAGGTGTGACAAGAAACAGGCAATAAGAAGACACAGAAAGGGAGAAAGAACAATGAAAGATAAAATAAGTAACTTAAGGGACAGGCACTATAAAGAAAGATGTGACATGCAGGATAAAAAGGGAGAAGACAAAACCCAATCATAACAAATAACAGAAAATAAAGTTACAAAAATAAACCACACAACAATAAACTGAAAAGAGAGCCGTGACATAAAGTTTAAGAGCTCTCTACAATGCATTTGCCAGAAATAAAAGCAGCATTAAGAGTGCTTCTTTCTGCCAGCATTTAATTAGCACTTAACTGAAGCAACTCGGTTACTCTTTGTTGTGATTTTTTATATATACTTTTCATATTATTTACATCTTTATAGCCGGATAATTATGTTAAGTGAGTTCCATGCAATCTGACCTTTTTGTGTGAAAGTAATGACTCACAAAACACCTCCTTTTGCTGGAACATATACAGAGCCTAGGCCTAACAAAAAAAGGTTGATTCCCACTATTGTATTGGTTTTTTTTTTTTTACACTTTTTTGAGCCTGTAACATAAAGAAGACTCAACAATGTTTTATTGTATGATGGTTATACAGTAGCTTTAAACCGAAATCCTATTGACAGAGCTATCTTTTACTTTTCTAGACCTGAGGATCTAACACAAAATAAGCTGTCTTCTCAGGTCAGTGCAAACTATATTGACGATCCATTAATGAATTAATGAATGAATTCATTCATTCATTCATTCATTCATTCATTCATTCATTCATTCATTCATTCATTCAGTCAATCAGTCAGTCAGTCAGTCAGTCATTTTCAGCCACTTATCTGAAGCTGGAGAACCCAGAGAACATACAAACTCCACACACAAAGGGCCCAGATGGAAACCAAGGACCCTCTTGCTATAATGCAACAGTGGTAATTTCACTTAAATTTGACTTTGTGTCTTTTTATTTCAAATTGAAAAGGGCACATGTTTATACTATCTCTGACAGAGCTTTTGATCCAGGACACAGAAATGAAAGTTTAACTTCTATCATAGCTCATGATTACCTGGTATCCTGTCATGCACTGGGAGCAACCTCCAGACCCTGCAAAGAATGCTATCATCAGTACTAACTATACTGATATATTTTTTGTATTATTGCAACAGGAGACAACAGCTTTGAATTAAAATGCCCTGCATACCCACTGAAGCCAAGTTCTTTAATTGTCTGTGTCATTTGTCATTAATGGGGTTTTGTCAACTCATCTCTGCACCAACAACTCTGATGCTTCTGTTTTTCATTGTCTCATTTTTTTCTTCCTCATCAACATCATCCTTTGCGCCATTCATCACAATTATCATCAGTGATACAGAAAGGGTCAGTTTCAGACTCTGCGTCACCAAATTC
The DNA here is from genome assembly GCA_013358685.1 of Antennarius maculatus. Taxonomy (NCBI): domain Eukaryota; kingdom Metazoa; phylum Chordata; class Actinopteri; order Lophiiformes; family Antennariidae; genus Antennarius; species Antennarius maculatus. The sequence goes on from CM023606.1 coordinate 16,617,918, forward strand.
CTCTTAAGGTGGAGTCTTCTTTTGCTCCGTTGAGATGGATTATCACGTGAACTGCAGCACTGGTGACTGAAATTGGTTAAATTTGATTAGCGTTGACACAATGACTTGTTGACTTTTGCTTCAGACATAACCTGCAGTGACTACAGAGACAATAATTTTGTTGTATAAAGTATGTCAACTAAAGTAACAATATTATATACAGAACTACACAAGTAAAGGTGAACATCATTAAAATAAATAATATGAGAGCCTTATTGCTTGGGCCAATACACAATAGGAAAAATCACTAATCAATAGATGCAGTTTGCATCTATTGATTAGATGCAAACTGCATCTAATCAATAGATATTTACAAGTAAATATTTTGTAATGTTTACTTGTAAGTAGTGTAGGACACATGTTAAGACACTAAGCATTCCCTATCACCGTGTATTGTTTTTATAATTTCTATTATTTAAGTTTATTATTTTGTGTGTTCATATTCTGTCATCTGTAAGGTCAAATGTCGTATTTTAGGTAATGAATGCATGGGTACAATGAACAAAGCTCCCACAGGCACTTTGGGCAGCCAGGTGGCCTTGGGGGTCCTGAAGAAGGCGCGGTCGCCTGTGCCATATTGAGTATATGGAAAGCCTGCAACACACACAGAAGTGTGTGTGTGTCTGTTTTCCAGGTCGGCAAAAGTACATAAAAGTAAGGATGTGGATGTATAATTTTACATACTATATTTTATACAGTATACTACTATACTGATCCCCGAAGGGAAATTAAGAACACACTCCAGTTAGTGAATACTTCAAACACATGCATACATGTTAGTTTGTACAGGCCCCTGTAGCATACGCACACACACGTACACACACACATACACACACACACACACACACACACACACACACACACACAGGGGGGCCTGTAGGCATGCAGGGGGAGATAGAGTGTCGGGCAGCCCCGTAGTGGAGCACCCCAAATGAGCAACTTGTAAAAGGGGACGGCGCCTTGCTCAAGGGTGCCTTGGCAGTGCTCCGGAGGTGAGCTGACACCTCCCACTGTCAGTTCACACTCTGGGTGTTTTTTTGGGGCGGGAGCGGGAATCGAACATTGGTCAACCCTCTCTACCGCCCACTTTACCACTGAGCCACTGCCGCCCCTAATGTGTGTATGAAAGTGTTGCCTTTTGTGGTTGTGCATGTACAGAATATGGGGAATGTTTTGAGTTTTTTGAATTTTTTTCTGGGGTGATTAGCGAGTATATGGACATCCTGTGTTTTACAGTGTTATGAAGTTTTTGAAGTGCAAATGTTGAGTCAAAATCTCAATAAACTGATAGAAAGCTCAAGAGATATGGTGGTACATCACAAGTGGCACAATGACCCCGGAAAAAAAAACCTTGTGACTAAATGTATTAAATACACTTGATATTTCATTATTGAAGAATCAGAGTGATCTTCAATGAATACATGTAATACATGTGGAGTAAATTATACATTTAAATTTGCTCATATATTCTATATACTGTAGTACACCGATAATTGGCCTGGCTAATTATCAGATTCAATATTTGTCCCTGTTCCCAAGAGAATTATATTTTTTTAATCCTATAACTGCTGAGATTCATTAATGTTATTATGTTCTTCTTTGGCTGTGATGTGACATGAAACCAGTAAAAATAACTGCCAACTTGCATTTTTTCCTCTAAAATACATTTTAAGAGAAGCACAACTAGCAGAAAATGTAAAACAGAAGTCATGACGGAGACCTGGCTAAACAGTATGCCGGACTCTGCTTTCCAGATCGATGGATTACAGCCTTTCCGAGCGGACCGGGACCATCGATCCAGAAAAACACGTGGGGGAGGACTGTGTGCATACATGAACAGGGGTTGGTGTACAAATAGTGAACTGGTTAAAAGCTACTGCTCGAGGCGATAGAACATGTGACTGTTAAATGCCTCGAGAGTTCACGGCGGTGTTCGTCACCATTGTTTACATCCCGCTGGGTGCTAATGCTAACGCTAACGGTAACGAAGTGTTACATGAGCTGCACAACACCATCAGCTCACTGCAGACCAGGCACCTGGAGGCGTTTTACGTGGTAGCAGGGGGCTTTAAACATGTAAAACTAATGGACAGACTGCCCAGCTTTTACCAGCACGTCACCGTACCCACATGTGGGGACAACACTCTGGACTGTGTATACTCCAACCTACGTGGCGCATACAGGTACCTCCCCCGACCACACCTCGGCCTATCAAACCACATCTCCATCCTGATCTTCTTCTTCTTCTTCTTCTTTTCCTTTCGGCTTTTCCCTTCAGGGGTCGCCACAGCGAATCAATTGCCTCCATCTAACCCTGTCCTTTGCATCCTCTTCTCTCACACCAACTACCTTCATGTCCTCTTTCACTACATCCATAAACCTCCTCTTTGGTCTTCCTCTAGGCCTCCTGCCTGGCAGTTCAAAACTCAGCATCCTTCTACCAATATATTCACTATCTCTCCTCTGGACATGTCCAAACCATCTCAGTCTGGCCTCTCTGACTTTCTCTCCAAAACCTCTAACATGTGCTGTCCCTCTGATGTACTCATTCCTGATTCTATCCTTCCTGGTCACTCCCAAAGACAACCTCAGCATCTTCATCTCTGCTACCTCCAGCTCTGCCTCCTGTCTTTTCCTCAGTGACACTGTCTGTAGACCAAACAATATCGCTGGTCTCACCACAGTTTTGTACACCTTTCCTTTCATTTTAGCTGAAACTCTTCTATCACACATCACACCTGACACTTTTCTCCACCCGTTCCATTCTGCCTGTACACGTTTCTTCACCTCTTTTCCCCACTCTCCATTGCTCTGGACTGTTGACCCTAAGTACTTGAAATCCTCCACCTTCTTGATCTCTTCTCCCTGTAACCTCACTCTTCCACTTGGGTCCCTCTCATTCACACACATGTACTCTGTCTTACTGCGGCTAACCTTCATCCCTCTCCTTTCCAGGACAAACCTCCACCTCTCTAGCTTCTCCTCCACCTCGTCCCTACTCTCACTGCAGATCACAATGTCATCTGCAAACATCATAGTCCATGGAGATTCCTGTCTAACCTCGTCTGTCAGCCTGTTCATCACCATAGCGAACAAGAAGGGACTCAGAGCTGATCCCTGATGCAGTCCCATCTCCACCTTGAACTCCTCTGTCACACCTACAGCACACCTCACCACTGTCTTACAGTCCTCATACATGTCCTGCACCGCTCTAACATACTTCTCTGCCACTCCAGACTTCCTCATACAATACTACAGTTCTTCTCTGGGCACCCTGTTATAAGCTTTCTCCAGATCTACAAAAACACAATGCAGCTCCGTCTGGCCTTCTCTGTACTTCTCTATCAGCATCCTCAAAGCAAATACTGCATCTGTAGTACTCTTTTTTGGCATGAAATCATACTGTTGCTCACAAATGCTCACTTCTGCCCTTAGTCTAGCTTCCACTACTCTTTCCCATAACTTCATTGTATGGCTCATCAGCTTTATTCCTCTGTAGTTGCCACAACTCTGCACATCTCCTTTGTTCTTAAAAATGGGCACCAGTACACTTCTCCTCCACTCCTCAGGCATCTTCTCACTATCTAAGATCCTGTTGAACAACCCAGTCAGAAACTCTACTGCCACCTCTCCTAGACACTTCCAAACCTCTACAGGTATATCATCAGGACCGACTGCCTTTCCACTCTTCATCCTCTTCAGTGCTCTCCTCACTTCATCCTGGCTAATCTTTGCTACATCCTGGTCCACAACAGTCACCTCTTCTCGTCTTTGTTCTCTCTCATTTTCCACGTTCATCAACTCTTCAAAGTACTCTTTACATCTTCCCATCACACTGCTGGCACCTGTCAATAGACTTCCATCCCTATCCTTAATCACCCTAACCTGCTGCACGTCCTTCCCATCTCTATCTCTCTGTCTTGCCAACCTGTATAGATCAGTCTCTCCCTCCTTACTGTCCAACCGAGCATACAAGGCATCATAAGCTTCTTGTTTGGCCTTTGCTACCTCTACCTTCACCTTACGCTGCATCTCCCTGTACTCCTGTCTACTCTCCTCAGTCCTCTCAGTGTCCCACTTCTTCTTAGCTAACCTCTTTCTTTGTATACACTCCTGTACCTCCTCATTCCACCACCAAGTCTCCTTATCTACTTTCCTTCCAGATGACACACCAAATACTCTCCTACCTGTCTCCCTGATCACATTAGCTGTAGTTGTCCAGTCATCTGGAAGCACCTCCTGACCACCCAGAGCCTGTCTTAACTCCTTCCTAAAGGTCATGCAATAACCTTCCTTTTTTATCTTCCACCATTTCCTCCTCTGCTCTGCCTTTGCCCTCTTCATCTTCCTCACCACCAGAGTCATCCTACACACCACCATCCTATGCTGTTTGGCTACACTCTCGCCTACCACTACTTTACAGTCACTGATCTCCTTCAGGTTACATTGTCTACACAAGATGTAGTCTACCTGTGTGGTCCTACCACCACTCTTATAGGTCACCCTATGTTCCTGCCTCTTCTGGAAGAAAGTATTCACTACAGCCATTTCCATCCTTTTTGCAAAGTCAACTACCATCTGTCCTTGTGCGTTCCTCTCCTGGATACCAAACCTGCCCATCACTTCCTCATCACCTCTGTTACCTGCACCAACATGTCCATTGAAGTCTGCGCCAATGACAACTCTCTCACTTCTAGGTATGCTCTGCATCACTTCATCAAAGTCCAACCAGAATTTCTCCTTCTCCTCCAGCTCACATCCTATCTGTGGGGCATACCCACTAACAACATTGAACATCACACCTTCTATTTCTAGCTTCAGACTCATCACTCTATCTGACACTCTTTTTACCTCCAGGACATTCCTAACAAACTCCTCCTTCAAGATAACTCCTACTCCATTTCTCTTCCCATCTACACCATGATAGAACAACTTGAACCCTGCTCCTAAACTTCTAGCCTTGCTACCTTTCCACCTGGTCTCCTGGACACACAGTATGTCTACCTTCCTCCTCTGCATCATGTCGACCAACTCTCTACCTTTTCCTGTCATAGTTCCAACATTCAACGTCCCTACTCTTAGTCCTATACTCTTGGCGCTCCTCTTCTCTTTCTTTGTGCAAACGCACTTTCCTCCTCTCCTTCTTTGACCAACAGTAATCCAATTTCCACCGGCGCCCTGTAGGTCAACAGCGCCGATGGCGGTCGTTGTTAACCCGGGCCTCGACCAATCCGGTATGGAAGTCATAGGTTTGATTCGCATCTTTGATTTGGCAAAAGTTTTACGCCGGATGCCCTTCCTGACGCAACCCTCTGTATTTATCCGGGCTTGGGACCGGCACAATAAGACACTGGCTTGTGCCCTCTTGCGGCTACATTCACATCTCCATCCTGATGGCTCCAGCATATCGTCCCCGGGTGAAATCCCTCAAACCCACGAGAAAAACTGTTACTGTGTGGCCCCAGGATGCAGCCCCGGTGCTCCAGGACTGCTTCCAAGTGTGCGGACGTCGTGACCAACACCAAAACGATCACCGTCTACCCGAACCAGAAGCCCTGGCTGAATGCAGAGGTGAGAGCTCTGCTGAAGGCCAGGGATGCTGCGTTCAGGGCGGGGGAGACAGGGGCACTAAGGGCAGCGAGGTTCTGGATAAGGGCAAAAAGGAGGCCAAATCCACCTACGCTCAAAAGATACAGGGTCATCTGATCTTCGGGGACCCACGGAGAATGTGGAAGTGCATCACTAACTTTAACAACAGGAATGCACAGGGCCCGACAGACCCCTTCCTAGCAGATGCCCTCAATAAGTTTTATGCCCGCTTTGAGGACACCAACAACCCCCCCCAGCACCAAACTAACCGCCGCCCCCATGACACGCCCCTCAGTGTGACCACAGAGGATGTGAGAAGGACCTTGCAAAGGATTAACCCTCACAAGGCTGCAGGCCCCGATGGCGTCCCAAGGAGAGTGCTGAAGGACTGTTCCCACCAGCTAGCAGAGGTGTTAACAGACATCTTCAACACCTCACTACAGCTAGCAACAGTCCCCGGCTGTCTGACGTCCGCCACCATCGTCCCGGTCCCCAAAGGCCACTCGGTGAAGGAGCTGAATGACTATCGGCCGGTGGCCTTCACCCCGATAGTCATAAAGTGCTTTGAGAAGCTGGTCATGGAACACATAAAGGACTCCATAGACATAATGGTGGACCCCCACCAATATACCTACAGAAGGAACCGCTCCAACGATGACACCATCTCCTCTGTGGTCCACACATCCTTCACCCATCTGGAGGACTCTTACATCCGCCTGCTCTTCCTGGATTTCACCTCAGCATTCAATACTATCATCCCCAGACCCTGGTGCAGAAACTGTTAGAGCTGGGACTGTCTACCATCACAGGGAACTGGGTCCTGGACTTCCTGGCAGACAGATCACAGACTGTCAGGATTAACAACACTACTTCCTCCGGAAGCTGAGGCGTGTTGGACTGGGGAGCTCTGTCCTGAAGGCCTTCTACAGGGGTGCGGTGGAGAACATCCTCACCACCAGCATCACTGTGTGGCACGGCAGCTGCTCTGCAGCAGACAGGAAAACTCTGCAGAGGGTTGTGAAGGCTGCACAGAGGACTGTAGGGGGTGGCTTACCTACCACACGGAAATCTACACAAGTAGGTGTAGAAGGAGGGCCACCCACATCATGACAGACCCCACCCAACCAGTACACAGTCTATTCCAACCCCTCCCCTCAGGCTGGAGACCACGGAGCATCCGGAGCAGGACCACCAGGCTGAAGAACAGCTTCTTTCCAGAGGCTGTTAGACAGTTGAACTCCTGTGGTGCTCTGTAGTCACCCTCACAACTCCCCGTGTGTCACCACAGACACACAGGGATTTGCTGCAATATGGTGCTTCATTAAGTGCAATAGATGGAGCACCTACACACTTAAGCTGCTGCATTGTAAATAAATTTTTGTTGTTCAGACACTTTACAATTTACACTTTACACTTTATATATCTAGCATTCTTAACTTTTCTCTGTTCTCTTTCTTATTTATCTTACATTTTTAACTTTTTTTTCTTCTTTTTCTTAACTTATCTTATTTATCCTATTTATCGACTGGGCTTACTGGGACCTTCAGAGACGTATTTCGTACTGTCATATGTGAAAACGTGTGTCAGCATGACAAATAAAGACTGAATCTGAATCTGAATGTACCAATAACTAAAACAATGTACATGAATACGATATTTAAGGTACCGTATGAAATTATATTCTATCAGTAGCTGTGGTTTGAAAAATCACTGACTTTGCTGCCCCTGGGGTGATGGTCACAGAAACAGTTTGCGATGTTAAAGTAGAAAATGATCCCCCATTATGTTACATGTGAAATTGCGCCATTTTCAAGATTTACATTATTTTGCAGCATTGCAACAGTTCCAAGACAAAAAAATTATCCTTATTGCGGTGTCCAAGTAATACTTGCATTGGTCCTCAAGTGTTTTTACCGTTTTGAGGAGGAGTACATTCTGATTGAGTCAGAATGAGATTCTACATAAAGTCTTAACTCACAAATACACTCTGAAATGAACAAATCCAAAAAGCGCATTGACCTTTTTGCTATCTTTGGACACAATCAGCAGTAATATTGAGAATACAGTAACATGGTTTTAGAATGCTGTAGTTTAAATAATGTATGATTCTTTTCTCCTGAATATCTCAGATAGAAAATATCAAACGAAAAATTTCTGATAGACGCAAATAGCACATTTCTCTTATTCATAAGTAAACAACTCGAATCCATTGATTTTCAAAGCAAGCTGCTTGATTATGTCTTCATTTTTTAAACATGGTTGATTTTTAAATGAGGTGAGGGAGTTTGAAATACAACAGGGAGTCTTAGGCTTGTCAAGGTTGCTTGCATGTACACATATATTTGCAGGCTATGCTTAATGTGGCAAATGGCTTTTGATGCACATTTTGATTTACATAACTTCGGAGGAGGGATGCGGTAAAGGATTCCCTCAGCACCAAAGGACATGGAAGATATTGCAGTGCATTAACGACTGCCTCTTCTCCCCAGTGAAGAATCAAACAGAAATTTCAAGCAGGACACACAGTGTGTGAGAGAGCAGGCAGGGAGATCTGAAAGATCTCAGCATCACACACAGTCTGCCATATTCTATTACTGAATGTGGATATGTAATATCATGACCTTCTTTTCCTCAACTGTGCTCATCTGTTCTGCACTTACAAATTCTAAAACATCCAACAACGTGCACAAACACACACAACGCAACTTGTTTCTATCAATAAAAAAATTCCTGTAGTATTTGAGAAACAACTGCTGAGAAAGCTCATACATACATCAACTTTGTCAGGGTTGGACCAGAATTGTTTTTGTCATCGTGCGGTCATGTATGCAGTCGCTTACAACCACTCAGAAGATCAGTGAAGAATGTTTGTGTATTCACTCTCTCAAGCTCTAGCAGCACAAAGCCCCATTATTTATCCAGACTGCATTAGCAAGCAGATAAGGGTCTATGTGTTTTCTTGCTTAGCCATTTGAAACACCTGGGGAATGCATTTATATTGTCCCCATTAATTTCAGACATAACTAATGATGTGTGATTATCCTTTGCGCTTATCATTGTCACAGTCAACTTAATCGTCAAATGTACCACATGTACACGACATACAGCACAGATGAAATTACAATAATGAAGCAGATCACACAATAATAAAGAGTCATAATCTTGGTTTGTTTTATAATGATACGCTTAGCTTGTATCTATTTCAATACCTGTGAGCATGTGTTATTTCCATACCGCAGTAAATCAACTGTAGCACAGATGCAATTCTACCCACAAAATAGCTCCCACTGGAGGAAATCTAACAGACTTTGCAATGCTCTGTGATAATGATGGGAATTATTTCTTTGCCAAACATAAACACATAAACATGACACAATACTTCATTATCAGCCATCAGGATCATGCAGTATAAATGCTTGCATGTAATTAATGTTGGCTCAATTAGATGCCACCCCCATACAGTTCATGACATACATATTTTCTTTTACCCTTCCTGCCCCTTACCCTGTCTCTATATCTGTCTGTACCACAAAATATTGTTAGTTAGATCAATAATCTTTGTATCATATCAAGGGCCAAACATGTAGCAGTTTTCATATGTCCTCTGACCTTACAATGTTTTATGTTTTTATTTAATAGAATTTTATTTAAGTAACTGTGCAAAAATGTACTGGTAGAAAAGAAATTGTAAAACTAGAAATCCTGAAGTTTAGAAGTCCTGAAGTATTATGTTTCATTCCAAAAGAAATTCAATTTTTACTTTTGAAACTATGTTTAACCAGCAATTTCTTAACGTTATTGTGCACATTAGAGGACGCTGACTCCACCGGAGAGAAAACCTTAGACATGGTGATGATTATGGGGGAAATGCAACAACTATTCAGAAACAATGATAAATATACATATGGGATTTTGTGATATGTCGTCTGTGATTGTGACACAGACGGCAGCCCTGCACAAACATCAGTAGGTTGAAAGTACATTTGGTAGACTTAAAAAAAACACAGTACAAGTCATTTCTTCAAATACATACATTTATATTTCCCTGACCATTTGTGGTTGTGCACAATGTCGGAAGCGTAGAGGCTACATTACTGCAGCCCTCAGGCTGCAGTTCAGGATGGATTGCGGCCATGCTAAGTGACTTTTCTTACCAACAGTCAGTGGTTCTTCCTTTTATCCCTGACCACATGCTTTCTCTAACATTGACAAGTAGCTTTTTGTTAACCCAAAAGATATTTCTCTGCCCACTATACTTAAAGTATTACCCTTCATTATATACGTGGCTCTCTGTTTTTAAGAAGATGAATACCAAGTACAATGTCATGAAATTTGTTCTTTTGACCCACCGCTGAGGAGCAATGGGCAGTTCTTATGGCGCCCAGATAGTGAGTTGGGGTTAAGTATTTTACTCAAGGATAAATCAGCTGTAGACTGGGAGACTGGGGCTCTATTTCCCATCCTTCTCATATGTGGAAGATGCTCTTGCCGCCTAAGCTACAGCTTTCCAAAAAATACTGATGTATAAGCAACAACAATTTAGAAACATGTGCAAGCCAGACAGAACACTAAAGAAGTACAACTATCTACCATATACACATTCAGAATTGTTAAAAAAAAATTATAAAAACCCCTAAAACTGCAAATCTGTCAGATCTGATGCCTAACCGGTTCACAAAGTAAAAACAACAGCACATTTAATTTCGAATATTCAAGTCATCTATGAAGCGTCTACTTGTATGCATATTACACTGTAGGCAACAATAGCACCCAGCATTTTGGTGGCCTTTATAACATCACCATAGCCCACACAACAGAAACACAAATGAATTGATTAATTACAAATAAGAAATGCAAATTCCAACCCATGGAATAATTTCATGTATAATTTTGAACAAATTGATATGAATGCTATGTTAATAAATATTAATTTAGCTTAATAATAGCCTCATTTTTTAAAAGTTAGAAGTTACATTAGAACAAAAAAAATGTATGTACAGTAATCCCTTGTTACTTGCGGTACCGTTAATGCGTTCCATGACCACCTGCATAAAACGAAATTCTGCGACAAAGTATTTATTTTATTATTTTTGATGATTTAAACATTTATTAGAATCAGAATCAGAGAATCAGAATCAGAGTCTTTATTTGTCATACTGACACACGTTTCCGCAGTTGACAGCACGAAATATGACTCTGGAGGTCCCAGTAAGCCTGGTCAATAAATAAGATAAATAAGTTAAGAGAAACTAGTTAAAAAAAGTTTTAAAAAGATGCAAGATAAATAAGTTAAGAAAACCTAGAGAAAAACCAAAAAGTTAAAAATATAAGATAAATAGGGAAAGAGAACAAAGAGGAGTTAAGATGTAAGATATACAGTAGAAGTTCAAGGTGTCTGGACAGCAGAATGTAGTTCACACAACAACAACAACAACAACAACAACGCAGCAGCTCAAGTGTGTAGGCGCTCCATATATTGCACTTAAAGAAGCACCATATTGCACTGACTCCCCATGTATCTGTGGTGACACACGGGGCGTCGTGAAGGTGACTACAGAGCACCTATTAATAACCCTCCCCATACTGATATTAGACCACCTTATAGCATGTGTGTATGCTATCACGCGATTACCTACTAAAAATCCACGATGTAGTGAAGCTGTGCCTCTTATAGCATGAATAAGTGACGGATTACTGTATGTCAAATCTGCTATATATTAACCATGCATGTTCAAAGTCATCACAAGACAGGCCATGGTGGCAGGGTTAGAAGGTTCGCAATGGTTGCTTGGTTGAAGCATCCTCTGGTGGCAGGAAAGAAGGTTGGTGGAGGTTTTGTTGATAAAACAACCAAGTAACCAACCAACCAACCAGTAACCAAGTTCCAAGGACTCATCCCTTCTCTATGCCTTCTAACTGATTTGTCAGACTAAAAATATAAATAATAATAATAAAAATCTGAGTCTTTTTGAAAATATAGATGGTCACAATATCATTAAAAGATTCATAGAATCTATGATTCATAGAATCATAGATTCTATGAATCTATGATTCTATGAATCTATGATTCATAGAATCTATGATTCATAGAAGAAATCTCTGTCTTCAAGGGGAAGATACGGAAAACTGCCCTGTGGTCTGAGCAGTCCAAATTTTAAATTCTTTATGGCATTCCTTTTTGCCACTGATAAGGCCTTAAAAGTGGTCACAGCTCTGTACCCAGCCTTTCTGTTATCCACTATCACTTTAAAGAATGTTGACCTTTTCATTTTGTGTTTACCTTCTAATCCTGGCTTTTGTGACAAAGCTAATTTGATTCTGCTCATTTTTTCACTTTGATTCTTACTCATGTTGAAATGTCCTCAAGAACATTAATAATATCTTTCTTTGTTTTCATGGCAACAGCGTTAGTCTAAGTGCAGTGTAGTCACACCGGGTTACCCACATTTATCATCATTGCTTTTGTGACCTTAATAATATCAGTGATGAATAAGCGTGGTGATTTATAGTATGTGATTATCTCTTTGTTCAGTTTTAGTCAGTTTTAGTGAGAAGATTAGTTGAGATAGTTAAAGTGTGGCTCATTCTTGACTTTTTTTGTCTGCATGTATTCTCATAGTTTAATTCCATAAAACTTTTTATGAGATCAATGCTCGTTTAAGTCTTGCAGCAAGATCTTTATATATTTTAATGCGTGCGTGTGACCATCACCGTTCCTCTCTGGGAACTAAGTTGTCAATCTTTATTAGACTTTCCTTTTGTGAGCCAGAGAGGGAAGTGACTTCCCTCTCTGGCTCTTCCCATTCTTGATCATTGAAAACATTATATTCTAGATTTAAGGAGAACAAAATCAATAAGGTTGAAAATAAAATTTAAACAAAGGTGCAAAGGGTATTTTACACTTGTTTTCCTCTCAACCATCACTTTCTTGTTTGACTACTAGTTCTTCTTTGCTGAACATCCATAAATGGCATTCATTGGTGGCCATGAATGCTATTTAGATATACTATAAATTGCCACTGTTGTAAAATGACTCTCCAGTCTGGGTGATAGCAGAGGCTGAAGTGTGTGCAGCTCTTACAGGAAATTATTTTGAACCTGGTTAGTTCCTTGCCAGGTCCCTAAGTGCCTGAAATGCTGCTATAGTGGCCCTTGTTTTTCCTCCTCCATGTAGAAAAGTTTACTATCGTCTGGTTTGTAGCTTTATTGGCTTTACATTAGTATATTTCATCATAGCCTTTTATTTCATAATGTCAATTATCTCATTCTCTGTAACATCGCATGGCAGTCAGGGACAGTACCTCTGGATTTGCAGACCGGGGCGGTGGTCCCTCTTTTCAATAGGGGGACCGGAGGGTGTGTTCCAACCATAGGGGGATCACACTCCTCAGCCTCCCGGGGAAAGTCTATTCCAGGGTACCGGAGAGGAGGATTAGACTGATAGTCGAACCGTGGATTCATGAGGAACAATGTGGTTTTCGTCCCGGTCGTGGAACACTCGACCAGCTCTACACTCTCCATCAAGTGCTCGAGGGTTCATGGGAGTTTGCCCAACCAGTCCACATGTGTTTTGTGGCTCTGGAGAAGGCATTCGATCATGTCCCTTGTGATATTTTGTGGGGAGTGCTTCGGGAGTATGGGGTTCGGGGCCCTTTGCTGAGGGCTTTGCTGAGGGCTGTCTGGTCCCTGTATGACCAAAGCCAGAGCTTGGTTCGCATTGCCTGCAGTAAGTCAGACCTGTTTCAGGTGCATGTTGGACTCCAGCAGGGCTGCCCTCTATCACCGGTTCTGTTCATAATCTTTGTGGACAGAATTTCTAGGCGCAGCCAGGATCCGGAGGGAGTCCGGTTTGGGGACCAAAGGATTTCATCTCTGCTTTTTGCAGACGATTTTGTCCTGTTGGCCTCATCAAACCTGGACCTTCAGTGTGCACTTGGGACGGTTTGCAGCACCTCTAAATCCGAAGCCATAGTTCTCGACCGGAAAAGGGTGGTGTGCCCTCTTCAGGTTGGTGGAGAGTCCTTGCCCCAAGTGGAGGAGTTTCAGTATCTTGGGGTCTTGTTCACGAGTGAGGGAAGGATGGAACGTGAGATTGACAGACAGATCGGTGTAGCTTCTGCAGTGATGCGGTCGCTGTATAGTTCCATTGTGGTGAAGAAGGAGATGAGTCGTAAGACGAAGCTCTCGATTTACTGGTCAATCTACGTTCCTACTCTCACCTACGGTCATGAGCTTTGGGTTATGACCGAAAGGACAAGATCCCGGATACAAGCGGCTGAAATGAATGTCCTCCGTAGAGTGGCTGGGACCTAGGATACGCTGGAGGGACTATGTCTCTCAGCTGGCCTGGGAACGCTTCGGGCTCCACCCGGAGGAGCTGGAGGAGGTGTCTGAGGAGAGGAAAGTATGGGCATCCCTGCTGAGACTGTTGCCCCCACGACCCGGCTCCGGATAATCGGTTGATGGTGGATGGATGAATGATCTCATTCTGGTCATATTTCCTTTTTCAGAAACACATTGTCCTTCAGCTTCATCCATGTCAAAATCAATATTAGAGATTTTGCAATCCTATGATTTCATCAAAAGATACCATATACATGTAATATGATAAAGCACCTTTTCTACTTTTCATGTGAATTGATAAAAACCATGTTTTTCAAGCCATGGGATGTCATTTCATTTCTTTTCCCTTTTCTGTATTTCTGTCAGCTAAACGGTATTGTGATATAGGCAGTCGCTCATGAGGTGGCCTAAAGAACATCAGGCACAGAGTGCATGCTGGAAAAAAATCGTTCTATTAATTAATGGTGTAATTAAGGTTTTGTCATTGACATGCCACAAGCTGTCAGGGATGGATGGGGTACTTGGTCCTCCACCAGGCAGTTGCACATTCGATAATGAATGGCAGCTATTACCGGCACGTATGGGTGGCGAAGGGGCCACCTGCAAAAGCTTGGTTTCCCCACCTCTCCTTGTTCTCTTTCCTCCTCAAGCTCTTTATCTGTTCCAAACAGTCCATAGCATTTTTGACCTTATCTGTCATTTAACACAATCCTATTTGAACACGCTCTACTTTTCAGTTGTGCATTTACAGATTTACTAAATCATCCATTCATTCATTTTCTTGCAGACAAGATGATCGTCTTCAGACCCTTTTCTGCTTTGTAGGTCACAAATGTTGCTGGGGCCTATTCCAGATGTCCATCCAGGGAACCCTGGATGTGTTGTCAGTGCATTGTGGGTTGATTTACTAAATCTGGCTGCTTTAAGAACTTAAAATTATTGTTAGGTAATTTAAACAGAAATAATTTTTGATAATATTTTTTGTTGGAAATTAGTGTCAGTTTTCATCTGTATGATAATGTTTTCTGGCAAAACACTTCAATGATGTCTCCCTGTTAGAGAATAATTACTTTTTATATTGATTTTTATCTGGAGAAAAGTTCTAAATTCAGCCCAGCTTCAATCTTTTAGCCTGTAGGAAATTTTAGATGACAACATTATAATCAAGTGTATTGCTTTCCCTATACATTCATATGAAATGTTATTTCTAACTGGACAGACATACATGCTTTACAGTTACCACGACAACCAAAAGCTGCCACATTGTAAGACAAGTTTTGCGCTGTATGGAGCCATGAGACGGAGACAAGTTAATTTGATTTCCTTTGAAATGTACATAAATAGCTTGCACAGACTGCATATTGTTGAATTTTGTTTCCAGTTAAAAAAAAAGAAGGATGAAATCATGCTTTAAAAGTGTAGGTTTTTTTTAAAAGGTCCCACATTATACTCTTTTTAATTTAAATGTGAAAATTGAATGTAATTGCATATATTTTATTAATCCCCGTGAGCAAATTATTATTACACTCAAGATCACACTGTTAGTTTTGGTTTCATGCATCTATAGTGTGTACAGGCCCGTAACACACACACACACACACACACACACACACACACACACACACACACACACACACACACACACACACACACACACACACACACACACACACAAGGGGCCAGTGGGCATGCAATGGGGAGGTAGAGTGGTGGGCAGCTCATTGGTAGTGTGCCCTAATGAGCAACTTATAAAGAGGACGGCGCCTTGCTCAAGGGCGTTTCGGCAGTGCTCGCTTCCGAGTGTGAGCTGACACCTCCCACTGACAGTTCACACTCAGAGGTGACTGGGCAGGAGCGGGAATAGAACCGCCAATCCAGCGATCATTGGACAACCCGCTCTACCAACTTTTTTATTTCACACAGCTGCTAAACTTCCAAATACACTTTATTTGAAATATATTGCCCTAAAGTGATCCATGGTCATAAATTTCAACTTTCCAAAAATTGCTGAAATTGCTTCCTTGCAAATGGTCTGTTTGTGTGGCTTGGCCATTGAAAGTTAATGAGCTCCCTCTGTCAACGCCTGCTACACACGCATTGATGTGGTTCACTTTTATTTTCTTAACTTTGTTACGACTTATTTGTCTTTTATTTTTGTCTCTTATTTTTCCATAATAATAATTTTCTATGGTAATCATTGAGGTGCTTTCACTCTAAGTCAGCCAACTGTAACAACTCCATGACTTATTGTGTAAACATGAGATCAGCTGATCAAATTGAAGCCGACAGCATTCTTCAAGAACGACAAACATCCTTGGTGGAATTATGGAGGAAAAATACAGGTTGAGAAAGAAATCAGTGGAGAAGAGAACGGATGAGTTTGGAGAGGTGAGAGATCATCAAAGACAACTAACAAGATGGAGGAGCTAACAGGAAGCAGTCTGATGTGCTTCAGTGAAACGTGGTTACATTTAAAGATAACTATGTTTCCATTGAGGGCTTCTAGACTGTTCGTGCCAACAGGGATGGTACCGGGAATGGTACGAGGAAACGCGGTCTTGCCGTTCTCGTGAACTGTACTGTCCCTGTATTATCTCCATCTGCTAAAACTATGTCTGCAGCAACATACACTGATCAGCACCACTTGATACGTGCATCTCCACCACTCTTCTTCCTTATCTTGACTTCATAAAATATGGTGTGTATATGTGTGTATGTGTGTGCTGTCTATGACATCAAAGACACAATGGATGTGAACACACACATACACGGACCGAAGTCGGATCCATCCATCCATCCATCCATCCATCCATCCATCCATCCATCCATCCATCCATCCATCCATCCATCCATCCATCCATCCATCCATCCATCCATCATCTACCGCTTATCCGGGGCTGGGTTGAGGGCACAACGGTCTCAGCAGGGATGCCCATACTTCCCTCTCCCCAGAAACCTCCTCCAGCTCCTCTGGGGCAGCCCAAGGTGTACCTAGGCCATCCGAGAGACATTGTCCCTCCAGCGTGTCCTAGGTCTTCCCCGATGTCTCCTCCCGGAGGCGTCCAGGAGGCATCCGGAACAGATGCCCGAGCCACCTCAGCTGACTCCGCTAGAGGCGGAGGAGCAGCGGATCTACTCCGAGCTCCTCCCTGGTGACTCAGCTCCAAAAAGATGTCATGTAATTATAACTCATCTTCAGGCACTCCTCAGTTGTGGGATAGGAGAATGGTGCTGATGGTGGAGTGGCTTCAATGCTAAGACAAGGCAATATTTTTCATTTCCTATTAGTGTTGAAACTGGATAAATTTGGAGTTATTAGTTTGAGTTCAGCATCAAAAGTGTGACAGCTTTTGAGAATTCAAATTCTGATCAAGTCTGAAGAGCACCCAGTCTGAATGCTCTTAACGCAGAAATGTTTTTATTACAACAACACAGATGTACACAGTCCCACTCCCATTCACACATGTAAGATTATTTTCCTGGGTGGAACAGCACGTTTGTGCAGTGTGAAAACCAGAGCATTTGGAGGAACCTTACATAAACATGTAAAGAGGATGCAACAAAGTAAAGACAAGGAATGGAATTCAAAGCTGTGAAGCATCTGTGACCTACTGGGATGTCAAATATGGCACTGCCTGTAAAATAAATAATGGAAAAGAAAACTGCTGCAGCTTTGTTTCAAAAAAGAGTCTTTGTAACTGCAAGAGGGCAGGAGTCAATGGCCATTTCAATATAAGCATTAAAGGCTTTTTGAAGTTGTCAGGTTATATTTGTGCTGCTTTTTGAATATAATTGAATGAGCAATAGGTCAACTCTCAAAGTGCCATGTTTCCTTACATAGGAAAAAAAACATTTGAAAAATGTAAAGACTCAGACATAACATGTAGAAACAGACTTTAAAGGGTTATCTTGACTTTTGACTTTTATGTTTCTTTCCTCTCTGAGAGGAGCGCTGTCATATCTTTATGTTGAGTACAAATCTGCAGCCTTGATTCAGACAGATGCTTGTTTCTGATGGATAACCAAGTTGTGCATAAAGCTAACAAATTATTGAATTTGTAATACTTTGTTTGTTTGATCTATAAACGCTTGTGTTGAAGAAAAGTGATGTACAGGTGCTGGTGCCTATGTCCCTTTTGGACAGTGCCAGGATATTTTACCATTTCCAGTCTTTAATCTCAGTTTAGCAATCTGGCTGCTTGTGGTATAGTTTCATTATCACCACACAGATCAGAGTGGTTTTAGTCTTTTCATAGTACCTTTTGCAAAACATCTTGAGTCATTGGATTCATATTTATCGTTTACTGTATTTAGTTTTTTTTTTATTTTTCTGTATTTACATTGTTATCATCATTATTACCGATCTATTGTTTAAACAATTCCATAATTACCCATAATTATGAAGTGTTGGTACATTTGCATCACTGAAGATATTTGGTATACTTTAGACTTACAAACACTTGTCCTTTAGCAATTTAGGGTCTTATTGCCTGGCAGAGGGGAAGGTTTATCAGTCACAGAAATTAATCATTTCACGTCTCTGCTATCAGTGGGTTTTCAAGGTTGTTCAGCTGCAAACATCAGATCAGTCACATACATGGCACAGTACATTATTTCTCATCAGTCAGGCAGAGTTTTGCATCTGATACTGTCTGCTCATCAACATGCATCTTTATTTTCTAAGATCATTGAGCCAAGGTCACTGCCTGTTTGAGATTTGTTAAAAGTCAAGCAGTTCAAACTGACCTTGCCCTGCATCACTTCATAGATACCAGTTGCAAAAGGAAATGATTCATTCCAGAAAATCAGTCGTCTTCACACAAATTCCTTAATCAAGCTGAACAGTTTACAGATTAAATATTTTTGGGATACTGTGAGGCTTTTAATTGCCTACTGAATGGCTTGGATAATTTTGCTGCAAATGTTTGATCTTGTGACAAGCTTTGGGAATGTAAATACCAGACATTCAAATGAGAAGCTTTATCAAGGTAAATACAATACATATAAAACAAAAATGAGTCAAACACAAGGTTGAAGATGTTAAGATTTCAATTGCCCAATGGGAGGTAAGATGAAGAAAAGGAAAAAAGAATGAGGTGGAATGAGAAAAGAAAAAACAGTATTGGAGGTGGGGGGTTTCACTGAAATGCGAGAGAAGCTATATCAGTCTGATCAGTCATCCGTCCTTTCCCAATCTCCTGATAAAGCAGGTACTGCAGGAGGTGAAACGATGTGTATCAAAACCTCATGAAGATTGATGGCATCCTTTTGCCAGCTTTGAGAGAGACAAAAGAGAATGAGTGCAAGAAATAAAAAAAGAAAGGAAGGCTATCTAAATTGGTCAACACAAAAGTGACAGCAGCAGGAAGACAGAGGAGATTTTGGGCTATTAAAGTGTACGAGGATGAAGGAGGCTTTACTTTACTTTCACCTGCTGCCGATGTGAGCACAATACACAAAGCAGTGGTAAATAAGTCCCAGAGAAATGATTGTGGGATATAATCAGAATTATGTGGGATCTCGAAACAGGTGCGTTTATGTACACAGTTCTTAGACAAACAGCAGGGTAACAGGTGATATCAGCTTAAACAGCTTAACAGGCCAGATGTTGAGGTCATGTCTTGGTTTCACACAAACACACTTGGGCTTTGAGATGCCTTAATTTCCTCTTTTGTTCCCTTTGTTTCTATTAATACAGAATTTACTGAGTTGTTTTTGGATTATAATGACCATAAGGTTAATACAAAGGAAACGAGTGACTAACTGACCAACTAAAAAATTAACTGCAGGTCAGGTGTCTTAAATGAATTAAATGAATGAATTCAGTTAAGAAAAACTTAATTAATTAACAAAATAAAAATAACTGTTTTAAGAAAACAAAGGACTAATTGGATTACAAATATCATTGTGAAAGCAAGATGGAAATCTATTGCAAAAGATGTCCCTGGCAATTTGTTTAATGAATGTAAATTAAGTTATATTTAGTTAGCAATCACTATTATCCCATAATATTGTAATCATGAGTAAGAACAAAAACACACCTTTAATCTATCGTATAAAACAGTTTTTTTCTTCCATGTCTACCTTGCCATAAAAATAGATTGTTTTTGAGTTTGATCACATTTTCAACATTGTCATTTTGTTATTTCAAAACATTTACACTGTCTGAGAAGACAGATTGTTTTTTATCTCTTGAGAGCTGAAGAATCCTCCATATTCCATAGGGAAAATCAGGAACAGACTGACAAATAGTGTAGTATTTATACTAATGCAGTGCTAAGTGAATAAAACAACATATTTTCTGTGAAAACACAAATAGAAAACACAAGAAATGGCAAATATAATTTTATCACTTTGCAGTAGGAAAAGCATAAAATAATAAATAATAATGATGGATTAGATTTATATGTTTTCTGGACACTCAAAGTCGCTTTTACATTGGATCCATTATTCATTCACTCCTTATTCATACTTGGTGACGGTAAGCTACATGTGTAGCCACAGCTGCCCTGGGGCAGACTGACGGAGGCATCGCTGCCAATCTACGCCTACAGCCCCTCCGACCACCACCGGAACAGTCACACATATTCATACACCAGCAAGTACCCCACTGGAGGCAAGGAGGGTGAAGTGTTTTGCCCAAGGACACAACGACAAATGACTCGGTGGGAGGGGGAATCGAACTGCCGATCTTGAATCATTGGACGACCTGCTCTACCACTGAGCCACTGCTGCCCCACAAAATGGATGCAAGGTGAATTCTAATTAAATCCTGGTATCATGCAGACTGGATCACAGACACATTGCCATGGCCTACCACGCCATTTGAATAGAACAGAGCCATCAATAATATTAGCCACACCTGTGACTTCACTGCTGTAACAAGTAAGAGGTCTGCTGTGATAAAGGTCTCTTTTGCTCATGTATTTGTGTCTCATTTGTGCAGGAGACAGTCCAATGCTCCAATGTGACCCTTTTGCTGCTTACTTAAGTTGTGTCTACACACTATGCCTCAGTACATTTCTGGGTGTTTCTATTATTTGCAGTAACAATGAAATAGCTCAGTCCATGCTGGATTTACTGCAGCTACACTACACGTCAGGTGAAGTATTTGTTTTTCATTTAATAACAATCAAAGTTCATTACTGTGTGCATGAAGGGGAAAAACTTTACAAGATATGAACAGGATGTTTCAGGTTTTTAATTTGGGGTAGCCTGCATTATTCTTGTAGGAATAACCAAATATTAGCACTAGATGACATATTTACTCATCAGTTCTGTGACACCTGTGTTATGCACATGGTTCTGTCTTTGGGGTGAGGCTGTGCAGATGGAAGGAAGGGACTCTTTAATAACTCATGAATCATGAAAGATGTTGGATATAAAAAAAAAAAAAAAGAATTAATGATAAAATGGTAAAACTTGGTCCTAATATGTGCCACAATCTGCAAACATTGAATTGCATTCAGCTGTTAAAAACAAGTACTATCCACATTCGTGAAACCCATTTTGCAAACTTGTGAAAATATTTGTGATCAAATGCTCATAAAAAGACGGAGGAACAGTTGTTAATTCTTCTGGTAAATTATGGAAAACACTTGCAGTCATTTCTTGGCAGCATCCATCCACAGAATAAGATTGGAAATTTTAATTTGTGTGTTTTAAGTACAAGGGGACTTTTGTTGTCTGAATGATGACTGGATGACTGCCAAATTGAGCCTGCCCACTCAACACACACAAGTGATTCTCCTTTTCTCATTTCCCTTAGCCAACTACTGAGATTCAGTCCATCTACATTTTATGGTTGCTCAATTTTATCATGGTGAATTCTGTGATTTAACTTGCCAGTCTTGAAGTCTATGTCCATTCTCTGTCAGACATGCACAGGATGTTGAGGCAGTGTCAGCAATATGAGTACTACCTCCACCACAACCAGAGCTCACGGTAGCTGTGGCTTGAGTCAAATACAGCAATGAATATATTGAGCTATATTTGACTGTGTGAAAAGATATGTCTTTCTGACTGACCTTTCTGCTATAGTGTCATATTATAATTTTTTTGTAACATGAAGTCCTTCCCTAATGATTTGAACCGCTTTTCAACTTGAGAGGCCAAACGGCTATGGAAACAATCGTGCCAAAAACTTATTTTTCGGATTGAGTAGAATTCCCTTTTCCCTAAACCCAATTAAATTGGATCATCAATGGTGATAACCACTACTCACATTAATAGGTGAGTAATTCAGGTAAGACCATCTGATGGTGTCAGAAAGAGGCAGTAATTCTGTCTAGGCCAGGGGTCGGCAACCTTAAACATTCAAAGAGCCAAATTGGACTAAAACTAAAATCAAACTTGTCGGGAGCTGCAAAAAAATTATAAGCCTTATATGAAGGCAACACAAGCTCTAAGTGTCTGTTGCGGCACTCCTAGTTTAACCTAATGTGCATGTTTGCATTATGTAAAGCGCATTGTGTCACCCCCAGCTCATGATTGACTCCAACTGAGAGGGGCGTGGATCTCGACTTCCCACTCCTGCAGAGTTCCGGCCTGCTGATTGGTCTTGTCCAGCATCTGTCCACCAATGGTTGGAATGCAGCCGGAACCTCAGCTTTAAAAGCCCCACAAGCGTGACAGTCTGGGCAGCTATCATTCTAGACACACGGCTTGACATGCGCCTCTTGATTTTGAGTGACTTTCCTGCTCTTGTGTTAACCGAGGCATTTAGTTGTTTAGGATTATGAGAATAGATGGGCCAGGGATACGTTTTTGAAAACTAACAACGCTACGGTTACAAGTAGGTTATTTATGTTAGAAACACTAGTCTTAGGGGTGCTGACACCCCCTTGTAATTTTCTTGTTTTGTGTTTAGTAAATCGACAGAGTAACTGTTGGGAGTTTGGGTTTGTCCATTTTGTTTATTTCTATTTAGTCATAATAAAGTATTAGCTCCTTCACTGCCTCAAGTGGAGAAGTTTAAGTATCTTGGGGTCTTGTTCACGAGTGAGGGAACAATGGAACATGAGACTGACAGACGGATCGGTGCAGCTTCTGCAGTGATGCAGTCGCTGTATAGGTCTGTTGTGGTGAAGAAGGAGCTGAGTCACAAGATGAAGTGCTCAATTTACCGGTCAATCTGCGTTCCTACTCTCACCTATGGTCATGAGCTTTGGGTCATGACCGAAAGGACAAGATCCCGGATAGAAGCTGCTAAAGTGAGTTTCCTCCGAAGAGTGGCTGGGCGCACCCTTAAAGATAGGGTGAGGAGCTCAGTCACCGGGGAGGAGCTCGGAGTAGAGCCACTACTCCTCCGCCTCGATCAGAGCCAGCTGAGGTGCCTCCTGGACGCCTCCCTGGGGAGGTGTTCCGGGCATGTCCTACCGGGAGACGACCTTGAGGAAGACCTAGGACACGCTGGAGGGACTATTTCTCTTGGCTGGCTTGGGAAAGCCTCAGGCTCCCCCTGGAGGAGGTGTCTGTGAAGATTGAAGTATGGGCATCCCTGCTGAGACTGTTGCCCCCACGACCCGGCCCCGGATAAGCGGTAGATGATGGATGGATGGATAGCTCCATTGTGAGTCTCCTTGTGTTAGATTTCTTCCTTGTTTTGAGCAGCACCCATCGGTCCATCTAAGTTTGGGTTTTTACACCTTGTTTTGTTTATTTGTCAATTAAACTACAATTAATCAATAACTTTACTTTAGAATATCTCCAATCTGGTTTCATGTTGCGTTCCCTTTACCATCCCAAGCCAAGGGTCATAACAGTGTCTATAGATATATTTTTTTTATATACAATCTGATCCCCGAAGGGAAATTAAGAGCATACTCTAGTTAGTAGTAAGTACTTCAAATCTATGCATATGTTAGTTTTATACAGGCTCCTATAATTAGCTACTGTATATTAGCCTACTATCAAATTGACTAACTAGGCTACAAATGCATAATGAGATGATTATTTATTTTCCATGCAGCGCATCCTGGACTACTCCGTTGCACAATATTTGGTGCTTTAACTTCCATTACTATATGACTGTATTATGTTTTGTTGCATTGATGAACTCGTTAAATCTGCTCCCAAATGCAGCTCACATATTGATGATCGCTCCTAAATAATCCCTGTTCAGTGTGTGATGGTGATGGCGTCTCTGGACTCTCGTCAGGGAGGGGAGGTGAGAGAGCCTCGCTGTACATCCCTGATGAATACAGTCAGCTTGAGCTCCAATGACAAAACAGTGTTTCCGCTCCTGGGGACTTTTATCGAGCATGTTTAGGTAACGTGTTCGAAACAAGCAGTGCTATTAATTCCATCATTTCTTCTTGCAACTCATCGGAGTTTACATACCTGCACAACAGCGCTGTCTGTTCGATATCGATCACATCACAGGATTCATCACGTTTAACTGATAATGCTGGAGTTGAATTAATGTCCTTGATTTGCTAATTGGTGATGTTGCGTGTTCTTTCCTTCACTGTCTTTGCAGAGAGAAGCATGTCTAACTTTCTGTATTATCTCTGTTTTGTTTTCATTATTTTAATAAATGAGTCCTTTGTGTAATCACCGTCTATAGGAGATATAATCGGGGGGACTGTTTGTGTGTTGGAACCGCCTTATCCACAGCGGTAACTCCAGTAAGAAAGCAGGCACCACACAGGGAACAGCTGATTTCTGGAATTTAATCAGTAACTTGTAGCATTTCAGAACGTAATTTTGTGAACAACTCAGTTTTGTAGTTCACCGCACTCTCCAGAATCGCCTCCATCCAATGGATGTGTCCTCTCTCAGCAGAGCAACAGGCACTTCTCTGGCCCTGAACCTCGTCCCAATTTCACCCTCTACCAGAAAAGCCTGCCCTGCAGACAGGCGATACATACATAATATTACACATGATAAGTTTGAACAAACCTAAACAGGAACCCATTGTTTGGATTAATGATAATAATAACTACAGTATTCACATCCCAATTATTAACAGTCCTTTATTAGAATGTGGAATCCTCGTGACTCTCTCTCACACAACTTGCACGATCTGGCAGCGTGCGCTCCAGGACAAAATGGTAGTGCTGCGGCTGACGGCAAGGAGTAGACCCGACCTCAGGTGGGCAGGGATGCCGGGAGTTTCACCAGATTGGTCATGACTCATGTCAAAGCCCTCATCACCTGCCCATTGTGCTGCCAACCAATCACCACTGCTTTGTAAAGCCAGGGCTACTATCTTCTAGGACCCCACAGTGCATCTGAGCTGTCCTAAAAGGTGCCTGACTAAATTTTTGCAGATAACGTAACAAAACATAGAAAATTTGCAACAATAAGTTTTGTTTGTAAAGATTTTTAGCTATGAGTAGAATATCTTTCTATTTTTTTCATTTAAGTATTATTTTTTTATTTTGTGATTAATCTCCAGGGAGCCGCAAGGGAGGCGCTAAAGAGCCGCATGCAGCTCCGGAGCTGCGGGTTGCCGACCCCTGGTCTAGGCCTTTCTAAAACTAAAAGGAGATAAAATTATTCTGAACTGAGGGCAATAGATCACTGAAAGACACATGTGCATGTGAGAGTGTTTATTTATACGGATGCAAATTTGATTAAAATTCCACACACAACATTGATTAATGCCTTAGAGCAGGAGTGGCAAAGTCAAATACACGGAGGGCCAAATAAACAAATTTGCTACAAGTGGAGGGCCAAGCTGGTCAAATTTTTATTAAAAGATATTGAAATTAACATAGCCTATTGAGCCATTCGTCATTCTGCACAGACATCACTTTTAAAAATAAAACACCTTTAGACTGGTTATCAATACATTTTTTTTTTTAAAAGTCAAACGTTCTGTGCCACCCGGTACCTAATGTCCCATGACCAGGTACTGGGTCCCGACCCAGTGGCTGGAGACCACTGACGTAGACTGATGCAACAGAGAATCAAGTCTTCTTCTTCTTCTTTTCCTTTCGGCTTTTCCCTTCAGGGGTCGCCACAGCGAATCAATTGCCTCCATCTAACCCTGTCCTTTGCATCCTCTTCTCTCACACCAACTACCTTCATGTCCTCTTTCACTACATCCATAAACCTCCTCTTTGGTCTTCCTCTAGGCCTCCTGCCTGGCAGTTCAAAACTCAGCATCCTTCTGCCAATATATTCACTATCTCTCCTCTGGACATGTCCAAACCATCTCAGTCTGGCCTCTCTGACTTTATCTCCAAAAACCTCTAACATGTGCTGTCCCTCTGATGTACTCATTCCTGATCCTATCCTTCCTGGTCACTCCCAAAGAGAACCTCAGCATCTTCATCTCTGCTACCTCCAGCTCTGTCTCCTGCCTTTTCCTCAGTGACACTGTCTCTAGACCAAACAACATCGCTGGTCTCACCACAGTTTTGTACACCTTTCCTTTCATTTTAGCTGAAACTCTTCTATCACACATCACACCTGACACTTTTCTCCACCCATTCCATCCTGCCTGGACACGCTTCTTCACCTCTTTTCCCCACTCTCCATTGCTCTGGACTGTTGACCCCAAGTACTTAAAATCCTCCACCTTCTTGATCTCTTCTCTCTGTAACCTCACTCTTCCACTTGGGTCCCTCTCATTCACACACATGTACTCTGTCTTACTGCGGCTAACCTTCATCCCTCTCCTTTCCAGGACAAACCTCCACCTCTCTAGCTTCTCCTCCACCTCTTCCCTACTCTCACTGCAGATCACAATGTCATCTGCAAACATCATAGTCCATGGAGATTCCTGTCTAACCTCGTCTGTCAGCCTGTCCATCACCGTAGCGAACAAGAAGGGGCTCAGAGCTGATCCCTGATGCAGTCCCACCTCCACCTTGAACTCCTCTGTCACACCTACAGCACACCTCACCACTGTCTTACAGTCCTCATACATGTCCTGCACCGCTCTAACATACTTCTCTGCCACTCCAGAATTCCTCATACAATACCACAGTTCCTCTCTGGGCACCCTGTCATAAGCTTTCTCCAGATCTACAAAAACACAATGCAGCTCCCTCTGGCCTTCTCTGTACTTCTCTATCAACATCCTCAAAGCAAATACTGCATCTATAGTACTCTTTTTTGGCATGAAACCATACTGCTGCTCACAAATGCTCACTTCTGCCCTTAGTCTAGCTTCCACTACTCTTTCCCATAACTTCATTGTATGGCTCATCAGCTTTATTCCTCTGTAGTTGCCACAACTCTGCACATCTCCCTTGTTCTTAAAAATGGGCACCAGCACACTTCTCCTCCACTCCTCAGGCATCTTCTCACTATCTAAGATCCTGTTGAACAACCCAGTCAGAAACTCTACTGCCACCTCTCCTAGACACTTCCAAACCTCTACAGGTATATCATCAGGACCGACTGCCTTTCCACTCTTCATCCTCTTCAGTGCTCTCCTCACTTCATCCTGGCTAATCTTTGCTACATCTTGGTCCACAACAGTCACCTCTTCTAGTCTTTGTTCTCTCTCATTTTCCACGTTCATCAACTCCTCAAAGTACTCTTTCCATCTTCCCATCACACTGCTGGCACCTGTCAATAGACTTCCATCCCTATCCTTAATCACCCTAACCTGCTGCACGTCCTTCCCATCTCTATCTCACTGTCTTGCCAGCCTGTATAGATCAGTCTCTCCCTCCTTACTGTCCAACCGAGCATACAAGGCATCATAAGCTTCTTGTTTGGCCTTTGCTACCTCTACCTTCACCTTACGCTGCATCTCCCTGTACTCCTGTCTACTCTCCTCAGTCCTCTCAGTGTCCCACTTCTTCTTAGCTAACCTCTTTCTTTGTATACACTCCTGTACCTCCTCATTCCACCACCAAGTCTCCTTATCTACTTTCCTTCCAGAAGACACACCAAATACTCTCCTACCTGTTTCCCTGATCACATTAGCTGTAGTTGTCCAGTCATCTGGAAGCACCTCCTGACCCCCCCAGAGCCTGTCTTAACTCCTTCCTAAAGGTCATGCAACACCCTTCCTTTTTTATCTTCCA
Source organism: Antennarius maculatus (assembly GCA_013358685.1). Lineage (NCBI taxonomy): Eukaryota > Metazoa > Chordata > Actinopteri > Lophiiformes > Antennariidae > Antennarius > Antennarius maculatus. The sequence goes on from CM023606.1 coordinate 16,645,880, forward strand.
CCATTTCCTCCTCTGCTCTGCCTTTGCCCTCTTCATCTTCCTCACCACCAGAGTCATCCTACACACCACCATCCTATGCTGTTTGGCTACACTCTCACCTACCACTACTTTACAGTCACTGATCTCCTTCAGGTTACATCGTCTACACAAGATGTAGTCTACCTGTGTGCTCCTACCACCACTCTTATAGGTCACCCTATGTTCCTGCCTCTTCTGGAAGAAAGTATTCACTACAGCCATTTCCATCCTTTTTGCAAAGTCAACTACCATCTGTCCTTCTGCGTTCCTCTCCTGGATACCAAACCTGCCCATCACTTCCTCATCACCTCTGTTACCTGCACCAACATGTCCATTGAAGTCTGCGCCAATGACAACTCTCTCACTTCTAGGTATGCTCTGCATCACTTCATCAAAGTCCAACCAGAATTTCTCCTTCTCCTCCAGCTCACATCCTACCTGTGGGGCATACCCACTAACAACATTGAACATCACACCTTCTATTTCTAGCTTCAGACTCATCACTCTATCTGACACTCTTTTTACCTCCAGGACATTCCTAACAAACTCCTCCTTCAAGATAACTCCTACTCCATTTCTCTTCCCATCTACACCATGATAGAACAACTTGAACCCTGCTCCTAAACTTCTAGCCTTGCTACCTTTCCACCTGGTCTCCTGGACACACAGTATGTCTACCTTCCTCCTCTGCATCATGTCGACCAACTCTCTACCTTTTCCTGTCATAGTTCCAACATTCAACGTCCCTACTCTTAGTCCTATACTCTTGGCGCTCCTCTTCTCTTTCTTCGTGCGAACGCACTTTCCTCCTCTCCTTCTTCGACCAACAGTAATCCAATTTCCATCGGCGCCCTGTAGGTCAACAGCGCGGATGGCGGTCGTTGTTAACCCGGGCCTAGACCGATCCGGTATGGAAGTCATATGTTTGATTCGCATCTTTGATTTGGCAAAGGTTTTATGCTGGATGCCCTTCCTGACGCAACCCTCTGTATTTATCCGGGCTTGGGACCGGCACAATAAGACACTGGCTTGTGCCCTCTTGCGGCTACATTGCAACAGAGAATCAAGTAATTTTTCAAAATAAAACATCTTTCAGACTCCGACATAAATAAAACGGAAGTAATGTAAAGTATTTTTTCTGTCTTTGCGGCTCGGTACCATTTTTTTTTAAATTAAAAAGTAAGTTAATGGGTTCAGATGTACACTATCACAGTATTTCATGAACTATGAAGTAATTGTTAATCTACTAAATGATGGAGTCAAGTGTTGAACTAGGACAATATGCTCTCTTTGCATATTTGTACTATTTTCGTACAAGTAGTTGTGAATAGATAGATCTTGAGATCTTTAGTTGGCAACAGCCAAATGCAGAAAAATACAAGTCCAGTTGATTCTTTTTTGCTCTTCTTGATATGCAGAAGTCACGCATCAAAGTTATATATGATGCTTAGCTTAGTAAATGATGTTAATTGTTGGTCAATATGAGCCGGATTTTAATTTAATTCTATAATTCCTTTACATATCTTACACATTTATGTTTCGATATCTTTACTTTAAATTTGTATTTTGAGATTTTTTGTCCCTCTTAATTCTGCTAATCCTGAGCATTGCTTTTGTTGTGTTTTGTATTCTGTAAATATGTAATATTTCAATGTAGCCGCAAGAGGGCACAAGCCAGTGTCTTATTGTGCCGGTCCCAAGCCCGGATAAATACAGAGGGTTGCGTCAGGAAGGGCATCCGGCGTAAAACTTTTGCCAAATCAAAGATGCGAATCAAACATATGACTTCCATACCGGATCGGTCGAGGCCCGGGTTAACAACGACCGCCATCGGCGCTGTTGACCTACAGGGCGCCGGTGGAAATTGGATTACTGTTGGTCGAAGAAGGAGAGGAGGAAAGTGCGTTCGCACGAAGAAACAGAAGAGGAGCGCCAAGAGTATAGGACTAAGAGTAGGGACGTTGAATGTTGGAACTATGACAGGAAAAGGTAGAGAGTTGGTCGACATGATGCAGAGGAGGAAGGTAGACATACTGTGTGTCCAGGAGACCAGGTGGAAAGGTAGCAAGGCTAGAAGTTTAGGAGCAGGGTTCAAGTTGTTCTATCATGGTGTAGATAGAAAGAGAAATGGAGTAGGAGTTATCTTGAAGGAGGAGTTTGTTAGGAATGTCCTGGAGGTAAAAAGAGTGTCGGATAGAGTGATGAGTCTGAAGCTAGAAATAGAAGGTGTGATGTTCAATGTTGTTAGTGGGTATGCCCCACAGGTAGGATGTGAGCTGGAGGAGAAGGAGAAATTCTGGTTGGACTTTGATGAAGTGATGCAGAGCATACCTAGAAGTGAGAGAGTTGTCATCGGTGCAGACTTCAATGGACATGTTGGTGCAGGTAACAGAGGTGATGAGGAAGTGATGGGCAGGTTTGGTATCCAGGAGAGGAACGCAGAAGGACAGATGGTAGTTGACTTTGCAAAAAGGATGGAAATGGCTGTAGTGAATACTTTCTTCCAGAAGAGGCAGGAACATAGGGTGACCTATAAGAGTGGTGGTAGGAGCACACAGGTAGACTACATCTTGTGTAGACGATGTAACCTGAAGGAGATCAGTGACTGCAAAGTAGTGGTAGGCGAGAGTGTAGCCAAACAGCATAGAATGGTGGTGTGTAGGATGACTCTGGTGGTGAGGAAGATGAAGAGGACAAAGACAGAGCAGAAGACGAAATGGTGGAAGCTAAAAAAGGAAGAGTGTTGCATGACCTTTAGGAAGGAGTTAAGACAGGCTCTGGGTGGTCAGGAGGTGCTTCCAGATGACTGGACAACTACAGCTAATGTGATCAGGGAGACAGGTAGGAGAGTATTTGGTGTGTCATCTGGAAGGAAAGTAGATAAGGAGACTTGGTGGTGGAATGAGGAGGTACAGGAGTGTATACAAAGAAAGAGGTTAGCTAAGAAGAAGTGGGACACTGAGAGGACTGAGGAGAGTAGACAGGAGTACAGGGAGATACAGCGTAAGGTGAAGGTAGAGGTAGCAAAGGCCAAACAAGAAGCTTATGATGACTTGTATGCTAGATTGGACAGTAAGGAGGGAGAGACTGATCTATACAGGCTGGCAAGACAGAGAGATAGAGATGGGAAGGACGTGCAGCAGATTAGGGTGATTAAGGATAGGGATGGAAGTCTATTGACAGGTGCCAGCAGTGTGATGGGAAGATGGAAAGAGTACTTTGAGGAGTTGATGAACGTGGAAAATGAGAGAGAACAAAGACTAGAAGAGGTGACTGTTGTGGACCAGGATGTAGCAAAGATTAGCCAGGATGAAGTGAGGAGAGCACTGAAGAGGATGAAGAGTGGAAAGGCAGTCGGTCCTGATGATATACCTGTAGAGGTTTGGAAGTGTCTAGGAGAGGTGGCAGTAGAGTTTCTGACTGGGTTGTTCAACAGGATCTTAGATAGTGAGAAGATGCCTGAGGAGTGGAGGAGAAGTGTGCTGGTGCCCATTTTTAAGAACAAGGGAGATGTGCAGAGTTGTGGCAACTACAGAGGAATAAAGCTGATGAGCCATACAATGAAGTTATGGGAAAGAGTAGTGGAAGCTAGACTAAGGGCAGAAGTGAGCATTTGTGAGCAGCAGTATGGTTTCATGCCAAAAAAGAGTACTATAGATGCAGTATTTGCTTTGAGGATGTTGATAGAGAAGTACAGAGAAGGCCAGAGGGAGCTGCATTGTGTTTTTGTAGATCTGGAGAAAGCTTATGACAGGGTGCCCAGAGAGGAACTGTGGTATTGTATGAGGAAGTCTGGAGTGGCAGAGAAGTATGTTAGAGCGGTGCAGGACATGTATGAGGACTGTAAGACAGTGGTGAGGTGTGCTGTAGGTGTGACAGAGGAGTTCAAGGTGGAGGTGGGACTGCATCAGGGATCAGCTCTGAGCCCCTTCTTGTTCGCTATGGTGATGGACAGGCTGACAGACGAGGTTAGACAGGAATCTCCATGGACTATGATGTTTGCAGATGACATTGTGATCTGCAGTGAGAGTAGGGAAGAGGTGGAGGAGAAGCTAGAGAGGTGGAGGTTTGTCCTGGAAAGGAGAGGGATGAAGGTTAGCCGCAGTAAGACAGAGTACATGTGTGTGAATGAGAGGGACCCAAGTGGGAGAGTGAGGTTACAGGGAGAAGAGATCAAGAAGGTGGAGGATTTTAAGTACTTGGGGTCAACAGTCCAGAGCAATGGAGAGTGGGGAAAAGAGGTGAAGAAGCGTGTCCAGGCAGGATGGAATGGGTGGAGAAAAGTGTCAGGTGTGATGTGTGATAGAAGAGTTTCAGCTAAAATGAAAGGAAAGGTGTACAAAACTGTGGTGAGACCAGCGATGTTGTTTGGTCTAGAGACAGTGTCACTGAGGAAAAGACAGGAGACAGAGCTGGAGGTAGCAGAGATGAAGATGCTGAGGTTCTCTCTGGGAGTGACCAGGAAGGATAGGATCAGGAATGAGTACATCAGAGGGACAGCACATGTTAGAGGTTTTGGAGATAAAGTCAGAGAGGCCAGACTGAGATGGTTTGGACATGTCCAGAGGAGAGATAGTGAATATATTGGTAGAAGGATGCTGAGTTTTGAATTGCCAGGCAGGAGGCCTAGAGGAAGACCAAAGAGGAGGTTTATGGATGTAGTGAAAGAGGACATGAAGGTAGTTGGTGTGAGAGAAGAGGATGCAGAAGACAGGGTTAGATGGAGGCGGTTGATTCGCTGTGGCGACCCCTGAAGGGAAAAGCCAAAAGGAAAAGAAGAAATATGTAATATTTCAGAAAAATTAACACATTTCATTAGCTACGTGTATGGTGTATTCATGTGCGGTCAGACTAGTCAGAAAAAAAGTATAAATTTCCAAAGTTACACTATGTCTCAAGCATTAGTGCCTGTTCATAAAGCAGTGCTTCTAAATTATTTTCTGTTGCGCCCCCCAGCAACAAGAAAACAATTTGCAGCGCTCCACTCCCCGCCACGACAATGAATAATATCTATCGTCTATAAAATTGTTAAGTGCACCTCTGCATAACATTGTATCCTTATTAGCATTAAAGAAAATAAGAAAAAAAGAAATATAGTTCAATTTATAACAAAGAATAATTTTATTAACAATATTTTTTAGTCTATAACAGAAAAGTTTTAAGTACATCAATTTGCCTGAAATTAAAAAAACACATTTAAGCGCTAAACATTTTTGACCAACTTATTGCTCCATTTGATACTGAAAAATAAAATTAAAAGAAAAATCCAATAAATAATAAAAAATTCAAATTCAGTTCAGCAACATTAATTGAAGAGCAAAATATATAAAACACCTTAACCTATAAAAGAAAAATGAATAAAACAATTTGTGTTGTAAACACAAAGTAAACACGTCTTTCCTCGTCTCCCACTGTAGTCAAGGTGAAGCCCACTAGCCCAGCGCTACAGACGCTTCCGCATAGTTCCTTGAGCTAATACTCCCTGAACACACCTGACGCTACTGCTAACTACTGTAGTGGATGTACCCCCCCCCCTCCCGGCATCAAGTGAAATGCAAGAAATTTACAATCTAAATTAAGTACAGATCTTGAATAAATGTTCATAGTTATTTTCCAGCACTAGTTGTACAGGATGTACATTTAATTTTGGTTTCAAAAGAGCCTTTCTGAGGTGGAAAGTTTGCCTGGGCAGGTTGCCCAGGTAAGTCCTTGTTGTGGGTACAGTGACCTGGCATACAAACAGTGGTTGGGCAGTTTCCAAAGTACCTCCCCAACTCAGTTTTCATGCTTTCCCCCTGTAGCTGTTTGAAAAGTCAAAACCATAGAGTGCTCCAAACTCAACCAGAGAGAGCTGGGTCTTGTAGAGTGAAAAAAAAAAGCCATTCCTGCCCATATCCAAGCCTCAGTGATTTGAAATCTTGGTGGTGAGCATTTGTCTGGGAGACAAAAAAGTAATATATGTGTGTGTGTGTGTGTGTGTGTGTGTGTGTGTGTGTGTGTGTGTGTGTGTGTGTGAATGAATGCAACGGACAATTTTCTTTGATTGCCAGTCACAATAACTGAATATCTGACTGCCCGAGTGTACCCTGCCTCACACCCCAAGTAAACTGGGACAGACTCAAGCACCCCGCGACGGCGGAAGAAGTGGGTACAGAAAATGGATGAATGGCATCTTAACTTTACACCCGACAACTTAATTTAATAAGGGATCTGAATAGAATAACTGAATAGTCATGGATTCATGAAGTCTTAACAAGTCTTTTTGAAATCAAGCATTAGCCTTGATAATAGAATTGTTAGAGCAGCATCAAAAACTGAATTGTGTTGGTCTATCAAAGGCTTCCAACAATTAATCATTTGAAAATTCTTTTATGCATAATGTAAAAGAATATATTCAGAATACACACTTTCACCGCAGTAAGTTCGACCACTTTTAATGCCATTAAAGCCATTTATTTTGGCTCAATGTCAAATGCTATGCACAGCACATTAACAATTAACTGTTCTTAAAAGCATAGCTGTCATTTGTCTGGAAGAAATAAGCTGACTATTCAACAAACCTGAGGAAAACATTCCTTGGGTTTCAATCTGTTCATCTGTTATTTGCCACAATAATATAATTCATAGGCATTGTCCACCTTCAGTTTCTGGTCTTTGATTCATATTGTAGTGGATTCAGAATACATCACTGTTAACTGGATGAGAAAGTTGGGTGACACACACTATAATTCATCTGAACTATTCTATTCAACTATCTATACGTGGGTACTTTTCATGTTTTCTCAATTGTAAATCAACCTTATACCACAATAGGTCACAGACTGTTCCTCAGAAACCACCATGTCAATACTGAACTTGACAAATTGGCTTTAAAATAGACTTCATACAAATAGAGCAATCTACAGAAAATTGCAAACATTTTATAAGCCTATTGATTTCAATTCAAACCTCTTGATTGACTCAGAGTTGGGTGACTGCATATATATTTTTTAATGATGCCAGCTCCTCTTTTTGTTGTCTTTATATATAAATCCTAGGTAGATATCTCACATACACACACACACACACACACACACACACACACACACACACACACACACACACACACACACACACACACATTTACACATATTGTTTGTGTACACAGAATGATAGCCTATTTGTCTCCTCAATATTACAAGAGACCAGTCAGCCACAACATAGATTTGTGCGCAAACACTTGTGTAATAACAAATTTGTATGTAAGTATACCTCTGCCTCCTCCAACAACAATCTAATTTCATGGTGTTTCGTGCTTATTCTCTCGAGATGTTTGACCCCTGGTGGAACAATTCAAATTTAATTTGTGGCAGAAAGATCCAAAACACTGCACACACCCAGTTCTGGAGTTAAGCCTTCCATACATGGAAGATCCCTATGGAGGCACAGGGGAGTGATTTGTAGGAAAGACAGTTTATTTCTCGGGGGATTTATACTGATCTACACATAAACACAAATTACAGATAGGGCATCATCCTGTCTTAAGCATTAGTAGTATGTAATGTTTTTAATTACAGTAGTAGGTTCACCAATTGTATACAAATTTAATGGAAGTTAATCTAAAGAAAAGAATAAAACTAAAGAAAAGATGTGATACATTCACTGATGTCAGTAATGACAATAAACTGATATAGCCACATCGTACTGACATATAACAATGTTGAGTGTTATTGATATTTATGTCAGTTCCACATTTCATTGTTTTGTTTTGTTTTGAGTATTTGTACTATGAATGCATTTCAACGTCGGTTCTGCTTTCACTGGTTTTGCTGCTCAAATGTTACAGAAAGCAGTTAACTGATACAAACAAATATAGATAGAACTGTAATTAGAAGAAAATTCATTTGACAGATGAAAAATCCTTACAAGCCAATACATGCAACATGGAGTGAAGGCAAATAAATGTTTCAAAACATTTGAATAAAGTTATTCCAGATTAATGTTACAATTCTTTTGTCAATTTTGACTTTTGCAGTGTTAATGCAACATGATATTCTTTATAGTCTGCTGCAAGTTTTATTTAGGGGAAAATTACTAAAAACCATTTCCCCAAAAATTTGGGAATATGTAAAATGTGAATAAAAATTGTATGCAATAATTCACAAATTATTGTATGTAATTGATAAACAGTTCACCTACTCAAACAACTTTAAACTGTTTTTGAAAATGATCTTTTAAAAGCACTCTATGTCTCTGAGGGAAAAAAAAGGGCTGACGGGAACTACTGTACACAAGTCAGATGGCTTCTTCCTGTCAGCCCTTTTTTTCAGATGTTGTTGATGTTGCAAATGAGATGAAGGTGGTAAAGTCTGTTGTAATGACATGTCTGAAAAAAAATAAACTAAATAAATAAGTAAATAACATAGGAGACCAAGTGCTGAATATTGAATAGCAAAATGGTTTCCCATTCTTGCTTGATGTAGGAGTTCAACTGCTAAGAAGTTTGGGGTCTCCTCTGTGGTCATATTTTATCTGTAATAATGCAACCAAACATTTTCAATGGGTGGCCAGTAAGGACTTCAGGCAGGTCTGTTTAACACTTGGACTCTTTTACTGTGGAGCCATACTGTTGTAATACTTGCAGAATGTGTTTGTGCTTTGTGTTGCTGAAATAAAAAGGCCTTCCCTGAGGCACAGCTTACCAAACGTACAGTACCAGCTAGTAGTTTCGACACTTTTAACCAGGCTGTGAGCATTACAGAAATGAGTTTGTCATGCTGTGTTCCCTTCAACACTAACTAAATGTTACATTAGGCAGTGACCTGTGTTTCCCCTACAGGTTCTTAAAGGGCAGGGGTGATTCCAGAGATCTAAAAATATAATTGCGCCATAAACCAATAATCGATGCAATAACCCTTGGCCATGCTTACTGTCATTCTGAAAATACTAGGATTAATTGGTATGATTCGTCAGGTTTAGTTGCAATGGTGTGACTCTGCATTTTCAGTATATTGCTAAACAATACGTGCAATAGAACACTTTGTTCACATTCTGTCTCATAATTAAACTTCAATAGCTTTGTGTCATCTTTCCTAAGCATATGAACTAAACAAATTATCCCCATCTCATTTGACGCATTTCTGATGACTAAGAGCTGTTGTATAGGTGACTAAGAGGAGTCAAGAGAATTTTTAGCTTCCCATTATTATCTGCAATCAGGGCTATGTCTCTGACCTGTTTATGGTGTACTGAAAGAATCATTAAAGTGTGCTAGAAGATATTGTGATTGGATAGCACAAAGAGAGATAAAATCCTTAAGTACGGTAAATGCTTCCAGCATGCAGTAAAGACCTGATTACTTAAGCAACCTGTTCATTAAGTTCATTATGCAACAATCCAACACAGTAAACAATCCTAAAAATGGCCATTGAGTACAATGAACCAGCACTTGACACAACAAAAAAGAATGGTCTTAGGAATTACATTCCAGTCTGATAACTATATCCCACTTCAAAGCGATGATGTATTGTAATTGTCAGTGCACCCGTTTGTCCGTTAGTCCGTCCGTATGTCCGTCCGTTAGTCTACTAAATATCTTCGCAACCATTGTAGATGAAAGATGAAACAAAAAGCACATTACTCGGGCAGCAAAGGGGATGAAAACGAGATGACAACCTTGATCTTGAGAAAACTAGGTCAAGGTCAAATTTTAACTTTCGTACACTGGCGTCGTGCCCGGAGTGTACCCCGCCTCATGCCTTATGCCAGCTGAGATAGGCTCTAGGCTCCAGCACCCTGTGACCCGCTACGGTGGATAAAGCGGCAGAAGATGAATGAATGAATGAATGAATGAACACTCAGGAACTGGATAAGACAGACAGACGAGGGACAAGGCCAGTGTCAGTAAGCCCGTAGATCAAAGTTACTGCTTTGATCTATGAAAGTAGGTCAGGGCAAAATTTTGAATTCAGGGGTGTCAGAGGATGTTGCAGTCTCTGGCTGCATTGGTTCTAGTTAACATTGTGTTTATCATGTTTCATGATTTCAAACCTCTCGTCTCATTTCAAATCACTTAATCTCAGCCTTTTGTGTCCTACCTGTGTTGTTGCCCTGATTGTTCTTCCTTCTAATTTCTCAGCTCTTTATCAATGTCAAGCATTCCATATGTTTCTGCTCATGAGCGTCATTTTGTATTCAGATCTTGGTTCTTGTATTTTCCACTCTGATTGTGCTTCATGTTTTTGAAAAGCTCAGTTATATTATTGGTCTATTTAATTATGTAATGCAATCTTGTCTGTATTGAAATCTCTCTTAACATATGTGGTTTCACCATGAGTTGCGTAGATAAATTTCAACAAACAGGAATATGCATTTATTCCAGTTCCATCCATCCATCCATCCATTTTCTTAAAAGCTTTATCCGCTATCGCGGGTCGCGGAGAGCTGGAGCCTATCCTAGCTGGCTTGGCGTGAGGCAGGGGACAATACGGGCGCGACACCAGTGCACCATGGAGCCACACAGAGACGCAGACAAACATACACACACACACACACACACACACACACACACACACACACACACACACACACACACACACTCACACCAACAATAATTTGGGACCGGCCAATTAACCTGAAGTACATTTTTTTGGAGGTGGGAGGAAGGCAGAGAACCTGGAGAAAATGCACACAGACACGTGGAGAACATGCAAACTCCACACAGAGTGGGACTCGAACCCAGAACCACCTTGCTGTGCCGCGAAAGCTCTACCCACTGCGCCACCATCCCACCCTACTCCATTTCCATTAAAGAGTAAATTAATGCAGCAGGCCTTGACATCCTTAAATAGCAGTACCAAGTTACACTTTTGTTTATTACAAAAATTGGCCTAAGAAGGGAGTGACCTTGTTATGTGACATACAATGTTAAGTGGGCTGCATGAGTTCATACGCAGAGTAAGTACATGATTATATCATCTGCCATTATTGATTACGGATAAAAAGATATTCAAAGGCTTCACAGTGCACTGGCATCTGGCCCGGAGTGTACCCTGCCTCATGACACCAGTCGTCTGGGATAGGCTCTAGCACCCCACCACAGCGGAAGAAGCGGTACTGAAAATGGATGGAGATATTCCAAGGCAGTGCTTGTTGTATATTTTGGCAAGTGAAAAATAAATGCAATGTGCAACATACATTAGCTGAAAATAAAATATATACCTTTAAGCATGAAGAAAGCTTTTCAATCTGACCTGAAAGTGTGAAGCTCTTTCACCACCAAATATTAGAACGGGCTGATGAATAAACTCTGACATGCTGGAAGCTATAGAAGTTGACTGTGGGGCATAGAAAATCACCACAATAAAGTTCAACAAAAGACTTCAGGGCTAGGTTATCTAGCCTTGAACTGCAAAGACTATTCAGTGACTATATGAAATAAAATAATGACATATCTGATTCTGACTGTGATAATTTCTCCATTCCGAGCTGATAAAAGAAATTGTGGACTAGCAAGCTACAGTGCTTTGACTTCAACAATGTGAACACACACATTGCTGTCAGTCTATCAAAACAGCTTTAAGTTGAAATCAGTTTGTAAAAATTTGTTTTCTGCAGATTGCTCTACTTGTATGGAGCCTGATATTTTAGAGATAGTTTTCCAATTTTAGTATTGACATTTTTTTTTGAGGAACTGTCTATGAAATAGGCTCACGTAGCCTTTGGGTCAGTGGTCAGATGGCACTTATTTTGGATAGACTTAATGGGGTGTATGTACCTCCAAGAGCATGAGCTGGCCAGCATATACAGTACATTCAGCGCCTCCAGATGTCCTACTGCATGAAGAACTGCATCATGTTTTTAAAAAAGCAGTAATTTAGATTTACTAGGTCTTTGCTACCAGACTGTAGAGCTTAAACTACTGGACAAAATTTAATCTTCAAGTATTTTAGTATTTAATAGATGATGGAAACAATATTTTACATTCCTTTCCTATCATTGTGGACTAAACATTGTGTATATCTTAATTTGGATGTACCTGAATATCTCTCTGGTTTTGGAATGGCAAAATAAGGGACTTGCATAAACTATTTTGTTTTATTTTTTGTGCTATTTACGATTATTTTGTACCCTAATTTTATAATTTTTCCATTATATCAAATTCTAATGAGAAAAAATCATTAGGCCTATCATATTCACATATGCCTTCTGCACTGCCTGATTAGTTCTCCTGCCTATGACTAGAGGAAGCCACAGGCATCAGATGCACTTTGCCGGTTTCGCATATCTCTTTACTTTTAGTACACTACAATTAAATAGTGACATTGGAGCAATGTCTTGTGTGAACCTTACATTCATGTAGTGGCTGCCTCTGGCTGAGACACCAGCGTTCACCACAACTGAATGAATTGGCGAAATGCACAGTCTATTTAATCTGGGAGATGGAGCGCTGTATTTATACTGTCACACTGTAATATCTGTTTTTGAAACAGCTGTACCAGAAATAAAGCATTTTAGAAACACTATTTTATGAGCCATCCTTGAGAATATCTGTGGCTGTCTGTCTGCATTTTTATCTCAATAGGAAGTGGCTAAATATATTACAGAAATGGGTATGAAAAAATGTATATTGTATTCAGCAATTACACACATTTTCTTACCAAGCAATTACAACAATCAAGTCTGAGTTTGAGATGTGATGTTTCACAATATTTGACAAAAGATAAAATACCATACCTGCCAAGAGGTTCTCTGAGTCAAGGATTGACGCATTATTTACGGTAATTGAGTATCTGACAACACACAATACAACAAAGCTGAACAGGCCACAGTTGCATTCCATCAGTTGCTTGTGACGGTGAGTCAATTTATTTATTTTAGTTATGTCAGAAATAATTGTGTTAAACAGGATCATTCAGCTGTGACAAGGTTGGCAACAAAGATACAGACAGGAAGTGAACCATAACAATGCTGAATAGCTCCAATCATAATCAGATTTGTTCAGTTGACAATTAGACAGTTTCCATTGTACCTTTTGGTGGTGCACTCTCTTTGATGGCTGCTAATACACTCGGAATATGCAAGTTAATTCAAGCAGGCTTTAAACACCTGTAAAAGACTGAAAAGGGGTTTGACACAGCAGTTGAACAGTTCAACAGCTGCATGCAAATTGGATATTGTTCTAGTGAACAAAGGCAAGCAAAAGTCTTGTGACGAAGATGAATGGTTGCAAGTGTAAAACCAAGATCCAGACACTATAATAGGGCACAACATCATATCAGCTTATGTAACAATCACTCAGATCCACTGTATACAACAAAAGTAAACTAAAAAAAAAAAAAAAACCCACAAGTGAGACAGCATTATTATTTACAGGTAAATTATTAAACAATTCATACACACACACACACACACACACACACACACACACACACACACACACACACACACACCTTTATTAAGAACAAACTGGGATTGCTATTGATTAAACTTCCAGGACATAATTACCAATGCAATTACGTAAAGCATCTTTAAAGGAGCAGGATGGAAACAGACAACCCCTGAGACACATTTGTTTATGCTGGGTGCTGCACGCAACAGGGAAATGAAACAGAGCACACCAAATCTTTCCTCCTTCTCTGCTCCATTGCTTTTAATTGACAGAGCTTTCTTCTGGTACAACAGTTCATTACCCCACTACTATTACAGCATTATTATAAAATGTAACACCCATTTCTATTTACCAAGAAAAACCTACATTTTTCATTTGTCTGTCAGCCAGCTAAAGGGGACATATTGATCCTTTTGCAATAACATGGAATTATGCTGGTATTTCAGACGATATGTACATCTTCACTGCCTTTGAAAGCTAAAGTCTTGATTGCGACACAACAGGGAGCAGCTTTTCCTGTCAGTTACTTAATGGGCTAACACGACACACATTACTTTAAACTGTAAAAGTATGTCACCGTGCACTACAGGAGATGATGTTGCCATGATGTCCAAACTTCCTGTTTGACCTAAATCCTCTATTTCCAACCAGGCTACCTGACTAACCAGAATAAAATACACATTTTATGCCTAATTGGTATTTAAATATGATACGTATTTAACAGATACAACATAGAAACTTATTCTGTGGCTTTAAAATTCTTTTAATGTTAATGTCTAGCTTGAAAATCTGTTAAAAATGTATGGAACACAGAAACACATCACATAAAAGTTGTTTTTTAATTGCCCTACGTACTGTACTTTCCTGTCCATAGAAATATACAAACGTAGAGTAAACTAATCAATTGGAACATTTTTGCTTAAACTGTTTGAGACTGAATGAATTATTGGACAGCTAAACATGCTTTCTTCATCATTTGCATGAAATGATAGACCGATTAGTGTTCACACTTGCTTAAACAGAGAAATATAGTACCTCATATAGAGGTTGGAAAAATACTTCCATGAACTGACATAGAGCCAAGCTGGCATCCAACTGAAGGAATAGGTCATGTAATTCACTGCTTATCAGTTAATTGTGGATAATATAAGGGAAGAACACAATTCATTAGTCAAATGTTGTGGTTACATTGGCTGATATTATCATAGTAAACCATTGATCATGCTAGGCAACGTGATCTTCAATTAGAGGAGAAAGATTCATTAGGAAACAATAACATTCATGTGACACCACACGGAGCAGTTTCCCTCACTGTCTCAGGCAACAGCACACAAACCCTTAAAGAAAGGACTTTTTTTTTTTCTTAGTCTTTATTCTTCCTCCAGACGTCGCTACCAGATGCAGCCATTTAAAAGCTGGAGATAGCAGTTATATTTAAGTATCAATCATGGATAAAACAGAAAATGTTTTTTCCTAGAAATTATTTTATTTAGCCCGTTGCCTGTGGCTGACGCTGATGAGATGTGGGAAAATGGACGGATGAATAGATTGATGGTTTGTTGGAATATTCAGAGATGACCCATGGTGAGATTTAATGGGGTCACAAGAACTAAAAATAGTATTTGGGTCTCTGCTCACTTCCAAACATCTGGTTTTATATTTCAGGACTTGTAAATTTACATTTATATAAGTAAACATGTAAGCTGACAAATGGAGAATACTAAAAATCCTTGCAATTGTCTTCACCAGAGACCTCAGAGTTGAGACAAATGTCCACATTGCACACAACAGCCAGGGCCAACAGTGTCTATATGAGAAACTGCATAAAAAGAACATGACATAAACACTAAGCGCCCTTGAACCAGTCAATCACATGTGACTGCTGCATTCAGTACCCAAACTTAATCATTTACAGTCCCTGTTTATAAAAAAACTATAGAAACTGAATGACAAGCAACTCAAGAATTTTCTCAGTTGACTATGTGAGTTTGGGAATGTTTCCATGGGGAAGAGTGACATTTTTTATTCTGTGTCTCATTTACTAAACATTGTACAATTTCATGTGATAATACCTTATCAATGTGGGTAATTATTTCAATACTAAAAATGGACAGTCTATAAAATAATGTGTGGAGTCACATTGATGTTACGTCAAAACAGCATCTCCTCCACTAGCAGTGTAAAATGAACTATCAATTGTGGTAAATTAATTTCTTGCTATATCTTCTAATTTAACTAATTTTGTCATACTATATATTATTATCCCTTAAAAAATCTCGTTTTACTTGATGCTTTGAAGTATTTGCAGCACTAAGTGAAAAATAAATACAATTTAAGCATGGTAACTAGACACACCACTGAGCTACACTTGTAGCTCAGACACCACTGAGCTACAAGTGTTGTCATATACTGTGTAATATATATATATATATATTTATATATATATATACTGTATATACAGTACACACACACTGTGTATATACAAACAGACACACACTCACACACACACATATAGTGCGTCCTTGTTCCTCACGGGTAATATATTCCAGGAACCACATTGGTCCTGATGATATAACTATGGTGGTATGGAAGTGTATAGGAGAGGTGGCATTAGAGTTTCAAACTGGGTTGTTCAACTGGATCTTAGATAGTGAGAAGATGCCTGAGGAATGGAGGAAAAGTTTACTGGTGCCCATTTTAAGAATAAGGGAGATAAACAGAGTCATACAATACAAGTAATGGGAAAGAGTAGTTGAAATTAGACTAAGGACAGAAGTGAGCATTTATGAGCAGCAGTATGGTTCCTTGCCAAACAAACAGTTCTATAGATGCAGTATTTGCTTTGAGGATGTTGATAGAGAAGTACAGAGAAGGCCAGAGGGAGCTGCATTGCGTTTTTGTAGATCTGGAGGAAGCTTATGACAGGGTGCCCAGAGAGGAACTGTGGTATTGTATGAGGAAGTCTGGAGTGGCAGAGAATTATGTTAGAGTGGTGCAGGACATGTATGAGGACTATAAGACAGTGGTGAGGTGTGCTGTAGGTGTGACAGAGGAGTTCAAGGTGGAGGTGGGACTGCATCAGGGATCAGCTATGAGCCCCTTCTTGTTTGCTATGGTGATGGACAGGCTGACAGGCGAGGTTAGACAGGAATCTCCGTGGACTATGATGTTTGCAGATGACATTGTGATCTGTAGTGAGAGCAGGGAAGAGGTGGAGGAGAAGCTAGAGAGGTGGAGTTTTCAGTAAGACAGAGTACACATGCATGAATGAGAGGGACCCAAGTGGAAGAGTGAGGTTACAGAGAGAAGAGAGCATGAAGATGGAGGATTTTAAGTACTTAGGGTCAACAGTCCAGAGCAATGGAGAGTGTGGAAAAGAGGTGAAGAAGCATGTTACAGGCAGGATGGTACGGGTGGAGAAAAGTGTCAGGTGTGACGTGTGATAGAAGAGTTTCAGCTAAAATGAAAGGAAAGGTGTACAAAACTGAGGTGAGACCAGCGATGTTGTTTGGTCTAGAGACAGTGTCACTGAGGAAAAGACAGGAGACAGAGCTGGAGGTAGCCGAGATGAAGATGCTGAGGTTCTCTTTGGGAGTGACCAGGAAGGATAGGATCAGGAATGAGTACATCAGAGGGACAGCACATGTTAGAGGTTTTGGAGATAAAGTCAGAGAGGCCAGACTGAGATGGTTTGGACATGTCCGGAGGAGAGATAGTGAATATATTGGTAGAAGGATGCTGAATTTTGAACTGCCAGGCAGGAGGCCTAGAGGAAGACCAAGGAGGAAGTTTATGGATGTAGTGAAAGAGGACATGAAAGTAGTTGGTGTGACAGAAGAGGATGCAAAGGACAGGGTTAGATGGAGGCAACTGATATTCTGTGGCAACCCCTGAAGGGAAAAACCGAAAGGGGAAGAAGAAGAAGATTTGTACAGTATTTTCAAGGTTGCAACTGTTACAAGCACTTCCATGTTGTAAATTCACTATTATGAGTATGAATTGATTGAGGGTATGGGACCTTGGAGAAGCATTACTCATTTAAGATTAAGAGATGCTTTCCCTTTTTTTGTTTTTTTTTCCCAGAGGAAACTTGACAACATCAGAATTAAATGTTGTAATTACAGGACAATCTACGACACCTCTTGCAGAGGAAATGAGTCACTCTGTTGTAGAACAATTACCTTAACTGATAAGTGGTGCATTTTACATAAATACACCACTTATCAGCAATAACTGTACACCTACAGTATGATTTGTAGGGTATTTTGAGATTTTGCACACTGGTGTAATTTGGCAGAGGTCTGGTTTCCACTACTTTCTGGGTAAATTGTTGGATGTAATTAAATACATTTAGCTTTAGTCTAGGTTCATTACACAAATTAATTGTTGAACAATCTGCACTAGCAGATTGGGGGTTTACTATTATATGCAGTCTAAGCATTTTTATTCAGGTTGATAATCACAAATTCTATATATGTTCTGCAGCATACTTGCAACTTAGTTGTTTTGTTTTGTCACATTTTTGTTCAGGAGGTGATTAGTAATGTAGTCCTGTGACTTCTGAAAATAACCAATTAACAAACTCTATTTAATAAATGTAGAATGATTTGACCAGTGCATGACAAAAACTGTTGTGTACAAGTGTGACCTTTCAGATGATGCATTAGAGTCTCAGGATATATGGAGTCATCTGCATGCCATCGTCCCTCTTGACACAAGCTGTCTTCACTGTCGGAGTCATAATTACCAGTCAAAATAAATGAGTTAAATGTGCATTGCATTTCTGAGTTGATATCTTTTCATTAAAAAGATATGGTCGCTATAGCTGCAGACCCAGCTAAACATTGAATCATTATACATCTAGTATTTGACTAGCTTCTGTTTTAAAATCTTACAGCCTTGTAAATGTTGTATAATCACATAACTTTAAGTTAATGATATCTAATTGCTTGCAAGTTGCAAGGGATAAGAGGGCCCATAGGTCAGTCTATTTCTGTAGATACAGCATACAGCAGAACAGTGACAGATAGAAAAGAGACACTGAAACCCTATCTCCTGGAAATGTTTGACTTACATATGACACATCTGCAAGGAAATGTAATTATTACAGTTATTGTTCAACAACAACAATAAACAATAATAATTACAACAATATTAATAGTGGCATACCGTATGTTGAAAAGCAACATGTCCTTATTACGTTACTAGAGAATTTCATTGCATGTCATTGTTTTTCCCTCTGAATTATAGTTTTTATTGCAAATTAGTTTTTGTAACAATGAGTCTTTAAGAGACGGGCCTAAACAAAATTAATCAGAACAATGTCACAAGTGATTTAAAAATCCGTGGAGGTGTTATAAACATGTCAGCTTTAAGCGCATGTATTTCTGTCGAATGTAGACACAAGGTCAAACCACTTCCTTTCCTTCGTTCACAGCTGTATCCATTTTCAACCACTAGACTCAGGCTTCTGACTTTCACATCAGTAACAAAAGAGCATAGCAGGGAATGTTTGACCTTTTACTGTGCATAGTCTAGAAGGGGATATGCGATTTAAATGTGTCAGGTAGAAGTAAAAAATGAGGAGAGAAGGAATACAAAAGGAGAGAGCAAATTACAGTGAGAGGTAAGCATTGAGGCAAAAAGCACTTTTTATAAAGGATATCTTGCACTTTTGGCATCTTCAGCTTCCAGTCGCCCCCAGGATATCTCTTCTAATAAAACAATGTGTCAGTCAATGTTCAAAGGACTATCATGAATGGCATTACACCTTTCAAATGCCAACCACCAGTCAGATGCTGTTGTACTGTGTGCATGCAAAATGTCTTTCATTGTGATGATGCTGCAATAATTAGAAGGCTTGGCTGTAAACAAGGACTGTCTGTTCAGTTTTCATATGATGAATCAAATAATATCTTCTATGAGAGTAACCATGTTGAGACTACAGCTTTAAAGCTCCGCATCTGAATATATCAAAGCACCCAGCTAATACCTTAAGTCATGTAACTTCAGTTGCCGAAAAAAATTCAAAGATCTGATTTCATTCAAATGTCTATCTAAAAAATAGTAAATTGTCACTCTAATGCGAACAAACCTTCTAAGTTAAAGACGGCCTATTAGAAGCTTGGATTAGTATTCATAGTCCATAGCATGGGTGATGCCAATTATCTGCTGGGTCATTACCCTTCTTGAGAGAAGTCACGCTGGCTAAAGGCTTTTAAGGCCTAAATTTCATCAGCGGTGGCGGTGTCTACTTTTTTGTATCAGCAAGGAACAAATTAAACTATTGCAGTCACTGGTATAAAAAAAATTACATCTTCATGAAGACTTTGTGTCATATATGAGAAATGTGATGAAACAGTGGCTCATACGTTTTGACTCTGTACCAAATTGTACAAGTTTTGATCCGACATTTGTTGTTTGCTCAAATATTTATTTATGTGAGCTCTCTTGGGATGCAGGAACAGCCATTTTAAACAAGCGCTAGAAACTCGAAGTAATTGGAAAGCGGTATTGATGCAGTGAAGAGATTTGCCTCCTGCTTTGAAACATGGCTCACAGAGTTCCACGTTACTTTAAGACTGAGATGTAAGGAAAGGCTTAACCCCCATCATTTGAATATAGTGTCGCACTGAAGGGACTAACCTGACATGTCATGAGGAAGTCGGAGGGTGATGAAGTACATCAAAAGATGCAAATAAAAAAAAAAAAAAAATATATATATATATATATATTATATATATGTATATATGTATATATATATATATTAGTCTGAGGTGAGTAATAGAAAAGGTCAATTTTTACTTTGCATGTATATGATCTGACATAAACTTAAAGCAGGTAAAAAAAGAAAGATATTCTATCTGTTACCTTCTTAGACATTTAATCTCCCCACCTACAGTATATATTTGAATAAGCTCACTTAAAAAGTGTCACGCTGTCAAGCTGTCACCAACTCCACCCACTACCTGTCAATCAAGCACACAACCAATCACGGCGCCCAACCAATCAAGGCGCATCTGCCAGAAAGAATCAAGTGAACAATATGGCGTAAGGCTTCTTCTATGTTAGGAGAAAAAATAACTATACATGGACTTTCTACTTAACATAATATTTCGAGTGTCATAACTGTTCAAACAATTTTCATGTTTTTGAGCAGAGAGTCCAAACAGCAGAACGACCCAAAAAACGGCAACGAATTCTGAGTGAAACTAGCTGGCTAGTACGAACAGTCGAACAGTCTGTCCAGCTATGGTTTCCGTTTGGAATGGGACAATCGATGTAGTATCCAAAATGCTCCTCGGCAGTGACGTGCGGTGAGGTTCATGGTTCATGGTGAGGCACCGACGTCATCATGATCACATGATCAGATTTACAAAAATATGAACCTACAGTGTAGCTTATTCACCATTTAATTAGCGACAATGAGTGGGTTATGTTAAAGTTTCATTGCAGAATTATTTACACATACAAGCTGTAACACACAAATAAGCATATTTGATTAAAAAAAATGTAATGTTGTTACCTAGCTGTTAATATGTCAGGTTTACTTGTAAATGAAGTCCATGTGCCGCTCCCTCTGAACAAACGCATCAATAACTTGTTTGTAGAAATTGTCCGTATCTTCTTTCACTTTGTAATATGTAATCCTCTATTTGAATAGGCGAGTGGAAAAAATAATTGCTGCACTTGACTTAATGTAGATCGTAGCCTGCATTCACTTATTCTTCAGCTGAGGGGTCCCAAGACGAATCCCTGGGATCACCAGCGCCCCCTATCCATGAGGCCGGGTATTTTTGCGCCTCACTCAGTGCCTTTTCACAGCGGTTTCAGGACCGCTCTACTACTCAAGAAAGACGTTACACACATGCAGCTGTTGACACAAAAACACTGTACATTATATACATTAGCTAAATTACGGGAATTTATTTTATAGAGCAAACGTGTTTGATATAGAGAGATAGCATTACGGTCTCACTGTATAGCTACCAGCACAGCTATCTGAGCTATTATGCAATCCATGGTGAGGCACGGCTGGCTGGTGGCCCAAGGTTATTATCGTTAACGAAAACTAACGAAATAACGAAAACTAAATTTGTAAAAATATTTTTGTTAACTGAAATAAAAATAAAAACGAGGCTTTGCAAAAAAACGACAACTAACTGAAACTGTATTGTGTGTTTACAAAACTAACTAAAACAAACTGAAATGATTGAGAAAATTTGCTTAGTTTTCGTCTTTGTCAGTGTATATTACGGCAGCGTAGAGCTGCCAGACCAAGAAAAAAAAAAACTGGGATGTCGTATCACGTTTTCGTGATACGTCCCAGTTTTTTTTTTCTTGGTCTGGCAGCTCTACGCTGCCGTACTTATATAAATCTAATCCACGGAGCGCAATAACTGCAAAATATAATTTCAACGTGTCTGCTTCAACTTTTGTCCGATGTTTCGCAAAAGCCGGCATCATCACCAGACAGCCACCTGGAAACGTGACCTCAGCAGTGTGGACTGCTGTCATCTGGCCTGAGAAACAGAACCACCACATCTCTGGAGCAGCGTGTTTTCCTCAAGATCAACAAGAAGTTGTTGCTTGACTGAAGTACACAACCCCTCATCCAAACACACACCGTTTTAAAATCTTGAAATAGCTGACTGATTTATAATTCAAGGACTTTTTTTATTTTATTTTTTTCTGATGGAGTAGTATATTACAGTTGTCTTGCTCTCAGTGTCTCAAGTACAGCATGTGAGATATTGTTTTGTTAATCAACTATAAAATGATTTGCCATGGAGTTGCAGTACCTGCATCTAGTGCTGGACAGTCCAGTTTGATAAGTCAGTTGGTTCATCCAATCTAATTGAACTTAATGAGGTACTGGGTTTTGAGTTTTTCATGTTTTTGTTTTAGAAGGACACTACTTGCATCTCACTTAAGAAACAGAACAAATATTGCACTTAACTTTTTGAATCTCATCCCTGACAAATATCCCTTACAACCAAAAAAGACTAAAACTAAGACTTCTTCTTCTTTTCCTTTCGGCTTTTCCCTTCAGGGGTCGCCACAGCGAATCAATTGCCTCCATCTAGCCCTGTCCTTTGCATCCTCTTCTCTCACACCAACTACCTTCATGTCCTCTTTCACTACATCTATAAACCTTCTCTTTGGTCTTCGTCTAGGCCTCCTGCCTGGCAGTTCAAAACTCAGCATCCTTCTGCCAACATATTCACTATCTCTCCTCTAGACTAAAACTAATAAAAACTAAACTAAAACTAAGCATTATCAAAAAATAAAAACTGAACTAAACTAGCAAACTAGCTTTAAAAACTAATTAAAACTAAACTGAAATTGAAAACCAAGAGTTACAACTAAATAAAAATAAAAACTAATGAAAAATCCCAAACTATTATAACCTTGGCTGGTGCCTCACCGCAGGTCTCTGCTCCATATTTCAGCGGTGAATGAAAATTCAGCGATTTTGAGAAAAATAACCTAAAATTGGTGACGTTAAACGGAAAATAAGTTTATAATACACATCGCTGGACAAATATTAGCATTTAATTTATTTATTCCATTTTCCATTTTTTTCTTTCATGATGGCAGGTGAGGCTGTGCCTCACCTGCCTCCCCTGACCGCACGTCACTGCTCCTCGGGCATCTGACAAAAACAGTCTTTAAGTAACTACATACAGTTCTGTTCATGTAGTCAGCTAACAGAACTATCTCTTCTCTAAAATTTCTTTTCCACTTGCTCCACTTGCCACTCGCTGATATTATTGTTTTATCGTGGAATTTCCATGGGTTCCCGCTAGTTCAAATTATAACAATGGTACACACAGTTGCAAGTGTTCTGGATATATGTGAAAGAGTTCTCTGATTTTAAAAGCTAGCACTTGTTGTGCTAGCAGGTGGTCAAGTTTCATAAGTTGCTACATCCATCTGATGTGATAATAGCCCCACTGATGTTTTTCTGTGCAACCTAGCCGATTTGAGGCAACCGAATTAAAAAGTCATTGGTAAAATTGTTCATTACATTAATGGCTTCCTTTCAGAGGATGTACAGCATCCAAAAATGCAAACAGCTCTGATATTCTGAAATGAATTATAGAAGAATGTTTCTCTCATGCACTAGTTATGGTCATGACTGAGAATGGTCACATTGTCTACAAGTCAAGTTAGACATTTTCACATTTCCCAGATGTTCTCATATCACTCTACTAATCAAAATTTGCAAGAACTCCACTTGGGCTAAACACGTTTCTACAAAAACGTCCTCATCATTTTCTAAACAATATTAAATCATCAGTTTCCACAAACAGCAGTACTCTGTGATATTATTTTCAGACACTGTGATGTCACCCCATGTTAAGAATTTTCAAAAAATGAATTCAAACACCAGTGGACTATTTTCAAATTAAAACACGAGGTACTGCTAAAGGTGTTAAGTGAAAAATGTCACTCAAACAAACTTCAACTTAAGTTCACTCAAGACTGAATTCTGAACACTGTAATTGTGGCACCAACTATTTTAGGTTTTCTAGCATGTCCTCCATAGATCTTGTTAGAATATGGATGGATTTGCTTCAATTTTGGTTTAATTGACACAGTTGATGAGCATATTTGTTCCTTGTGCTGTTCATGCCCCAATTCAGCATTGAAACAAAGTCAGTCACAGTGAGGAAAAAACCAAGGTGAAAAGTGTAAATAACTGTACCCAGTATACGATGAATAATGAGACCTCGACCCATCCCTTCAGGAATTCCTTCGATGTAAGACTGTACAAGGTACACCACGAGACCTGGAGCACATATAAGCATGCTACATTATTCATCACTTGTCAGTAACTTCACTGGCAGAAACTTTAACGGCAGGCATTTCAAAGCAGACTAAATAAAGAGATAATAAACCTGTGAGACAGGGTGCCTATGGATTTTACTGGTGTCCAGTGGAAGAGTCCCTTCTTTTGTCTTAGTCAAGGTCATTTGATACATAAAAGTAAAAAACAGAATAATAACTACTTTTTATTTGTGAAGATCTTATCTTTAAGGTAGCATTGGATGTTACAGACCCATGACCGTAATAAATCTAGGGAGGTTGATAGAGTTAGTGATCAATACACTGGTCCGAACAATTACTTCACAAGATTTCGGCCATTTCTGCTTCACAGAACACAAGGTTTTCTTTCTCTCCAGTGCTTCCAATCACTGAGCAATCTTTCTGAGCTAACACACACCAACATCATGGAAAGCTAAAAACACAAAATTCTCTTGAGTACAAACACGATGCTTAATTTTTAGAAAAATTGTAACGTACCCACACAATCACATGTTAAGCAAGCAAAACAAGTGGTGACTTCCTGATGACTGCAGTGGGCCAACAGAACAGGACAATGTTTCACCAGTTATGTTGCCACTTTTCAGAGTATCAGACTTTAACCTGAAGTGACAGACCACTCTTTTTGCTGCTCTCTCCCAGCAAAGCGCAGCATTGACGTCTGCATCCAGAGGCAGAAAGGTCGGGCCACCAGGTTGGTTGTGCTAATGGACTGCTGACCAGGCAATAAGCCAGCCTCTCAGGAGACATTTGCTGCCTTGTTCTCACTTCAACAGTGTGGATCTCGTCACGTCTGTTGCATTGCTTCACCAGTTGCCAAGCGTTGGAGCTTTATATCTCACCCTTGCTTGTCTCATCATGAATATTTTAGATCTTGCTGAGGCTCATTGATCCTGAAGACATTTGTTGAAGAGCACAAATCTCACTTTTGATTCAGAAACAGCAAGATGGGTGGGTTTTTGAAAGCTGTGGAATGGTTCAGGCATTTGTTTTAGAGTACCTCACGATGGCAGTGTTCACCATGGCAGGCTGCTCAGCCTTTCAACTCAACAGCTTGCCTCTCTCAGCAGGCAGAGAGCCATGGATGAAATTAAGGGTTATCTGCTGCATTGAAATTAAGTAATGATTGCATGGCAGTTGGTATTAAATGAAAGCTGGATCAGTATAGCGGAGTCTAATTTCCATTTGATTAAATTGGTTTTCTAGGTACCTTGTGTCACTCGACTTAAGTTACACGGCTCAGCCTTCATTTTGTTGTTTAGAAACTTCCAAGTAAGATCATCTGCGGTTATGGGCAATTCCAAAGTCACATCACAGTCTTGTCAGATCATCACAGCTCTGGCATAACGAAGTAAACCTAAAAAAAAGAAATGCAATTCGTCCATTAAGCCAGAGCTTGCGACACATGCTGCTATACGGCTTTGATGACAGGGATAACTGTCAAGGTTATTTCTCCTAGACAAATGCTGATGACTGGCTCCGGGGGTGCCAAGGGTAAGCGGACGGAGCGTGAATAATACGCAACCCCCGTGCAAACGTGTTTTAACAACGGCTTCTCTGTCTGGCGTGCAATTATTAAGTTACTTTCGCACAAAGCTTGCATTGTGTATGCCTGTGTTTATTCTTGGCAAGTCATATCCATCGGAAACCATAGCGGTGCATCCTTTTCATGTCTCTCGGTCTTTTGGTCTTTCATGTCCACCCCAATTAGAGCAGCCTACCTGACAACAGCCTAACAGGTTGCCTGCCGCGTCTGATCTGTTCCTGAAGAACCAGACCGTGATCTACATGCAATTACAGGGTGCATATTGAAAAACCTAAACGATGTAAAGTATACCCCCCACCCTATACATTTTCATCATTAGCAGCTTCATCTTTATCACCATCGTCATCATCGTCCACCGCCCCCCTCCCCTCCAACCCCGGGGTTTTGGTTAAGCGTCCCCGCACCCTGCAGCATCTTCCGCGGAGCAATCTTACCGCGGTCACCCCCTCCGGTATGCATTAAATGACGTGACTCCAGGCCAATCGGTTTTTAGCTAGAGTTGTCGACGCCACTGAAAAGGAGGGGGCTGTATCCAATGACGAGGGTCGGCGGGGTGGGGGTGTCGGTGTGATGTGCTTCACCACCCCTCCTATGGGTTTACACAGAGTTAGTGCAAGATATGCTCTGGGAGTGAGAGTGCACGGATAAGCGGCACGCTGCGCATCGGTGTCACAGAACAGGCTTACCATTGAGGGTTAGCATTTTCCAAGTGGGACCGAATGCGGGTTTTTCGCTCTCCTTTTGCGTCGTCCTCCGCCTTTATGATCTTTTGTAACCTTGCAGATCACTGATGCTGCTCCGTGAACTTGAAACATGACAGGACAAGAGTGTCTCCTTGCGTTCACCTCCTCTGCGCCTTCATCTTAACAGGTAGACGGGCTGAGTTTGTGGTGGGGGAAGAGAGGAAAAACACCGGTTTTCTCGGAACGTGTAGCCTGTACGGGAGATATATGTGTGTGTGTGTGTGTGTGTGTTTTTAACCATTCTAATGGAAGACACTACGAACCTCTGACCACCTGACTGTGTCTGCTGGAGAGCGACGCTGAGCACCGCAATCACCGCAGGTGGCACAATTAGATCCCGTCCATTCCTGAAGTTGCAAAGGGGGGAATGGAACTGCGACATACGCAGCCTCTGATTTACTTCATTTTTAGCGAGCAGCTGTTATTACTCAAAACCTGTTCCAGAACCTGGTTATTCCTGTGACGCGATTATTTCCCCCTCCACTTCTTATTTCCTGGACCTAAAACCTAGATCTGACTGAGGAGGATGTCTTTACACGAATGAGCTCGCAGGCACACTGATTGAGAAGACTATGAGCTGACACACTCCAGTTTTTCTTCCTGCGCTGTAACGGATTTGGGTATGTACGATACATAATGGTCTCAGTTGCTAACTCAGAATTCTAAATCTTAAGGTTTTTTTTATTTAATTTTTTTTTAGGTTTCATTCATACGAATTCATTCTATTTAGAAGCCCAAACACATCTGTTTAAATTTGGACGCATTTAAGTGTTTAATTAGTTTTTGATTTTTTGGGGGGATGTTGTGTTTGAGGAGCAGAAGACATGGAGCATTTAAGAGCAATAGACATGCATGGCTGGCTAAATGGTTGCTTTTTTTTTTTGCTTTTCTTTTCTGAAGTGTTGATTAAGGCCTTTAGGTAAATCTAATATGATATAAAAAAAAAAAAAACTGGACTGCAAGGAGAGAGGTTTGTTTGTTTACTACATTGAAGTCTGTTCATGGTAAAGTTATTTCACTTAAGAGAAACTGTCTGTCATGTATTCTTAGGTTTTTTCCGAGGAAGAGTGCTCTCATCACATGCGAGGGAGTCATTGCCTGTGACAGTGTTGGATAGAAACCTTTTGAGTTGTGAAAGCTGGAAGCGCATTTACACCGTCATGGATCTAAAAGATTATTTCCTGTTGGGCACTCTGCTTGCCTGCTTGTGGATAGATCCTTCAATAACCCAAGAACTGATCTACCCCATCCGAGAGGAGTTGCAAGAAAATGTCCTAATTGGAAACATACCAAAGGACCTTAACATTTCTCACACAAACACTGCCACTGGAGCAAGTGCTAATTTGGTGTACCGACTCGTCTCCAAAGCGGGAGATAACCCTCTGGTCCGCGTTCTGAGCAGCACTGGTGAGATCTTCACAACATCAAACCGAATCGACAGAGAAAAGTTGTGCCCTGGTCCATCGTTTGAGGACAGCGAGTGCTCATTTGAGATTGAAGTGGTAGTTCTGCCTAATGATTATTTCAGACTGATAAAGATCAAAATAATTGTCAAAGACTCCAATGATAATGCCCCCATGTTTCCATCCCCTGTGATAAACATCTCCATCCCGGAGAACACGCTCATTAACAGCCGCTTTTCCATTCCTTCTGCCACTGACCCAGACACTGGTCCCAACAGTGTTCACAAATATGAGCTGATCAACGGGCAAAGTGTCTTTGGCTTAGACATAGTGGAAACGCCTGAGGGGGAGAAATGGCCTCAACTCATTGTGCAGCAAAATCTGGACAGAGAGCAGAAGGATACATATGTGATGAAGATCAAAGTGGAGGATGGTGGTAGTCCACAAAAATCCAGCACTGCCATTCTCCAAGTTACAGTAACAGATGTCAATGACAACAGACCGGTGTTTAAAGAGAGCCAGATAGAGGTTCATATACCAGAGAACTCTCCTATTGGCACATCTGTTGTGCAGCTTCAGGCGACAGATGCCGACATAGGAGCAAATGCAGAGATACGTTATGTATTTGGGACTCAGGTGTCTCCTAATACTAAAAGGCTTTTTGCATTAAATACAACATCTGGCCTAATTACAGTGCAGAGACTTCTGGACAGAGAGGAGACTGCTATTCATAAGCTCTCTGTTTTAGCCAGTGATGGCAGCTCCAGTCCTGCCAGAGCTACTGTGACCATAAATGTGACTGATGTTAATGACAATCCACCTAATATAGACCTGAGATACATAATCAGTCCCATTAATGGCACTGTTTTCCTCTCGGAGAAGGATCCCATCAATACCAAGATAGCTCTCATCACGGTGTCAGACAAAGACACTGACATCAACAGCAAGGTCATTTGTTTCATAGAGAAGGATGTACCCTTTCATCTCAAGGCTGTGTATGACAATCAGTATCTATTAGAAACATCTGCCCTGCTCGACTATGAGGGGACCAAGGAATACAACTTCAAAATAGTAGCTTCTGACTCTGGGAAGCCGAGCCTGAATCAGACTGCCTTGGTGAGAGTGAGACTGGAGGATGAGAATGACAACCCACCTATTTTTACTCAGCCAGTTATTGAGCTGGCTGTTATGGAAAACAACAAACGTGACCTGTTCCTTACTACTCTAAGTGCCACAGATGAGGACAGTGGGAAAAATGCTGAGATTGTGTATCAGCTGGGACCCAATGCATCATTCTTTGATCTTGACCGCAAAACTGGCGTTCTGACAGCATCCAGGGTTTTCGACCGAGAGGATCAGGACAGGTTTCTCTTCAGTGTAACTGCAAGAGATAATGGGACACCCCCTCTGCAGACACAGGCAGCCGTTATTGTAACCGTGCTGGACGAAAATGATAATAACCCCAAGTTCACTCATAACCACTTTCAGTTCTTTGTGTCTGAGAATCTTCCTAAGTACAGCACCGTGGGGGTAATTACTGTGACAGATTCAGATGCTGGAGAAAATGCTGCTGTTTCCCTCTCCATACTGAATGACAATGAGAACTTTATTCTGGATCCCTACTCTGGGGTGATAAAATCTAATGTGTCATTTGATAGGGAGCAGCAGAGCTCCTACACTTTCGATGTCAGGGCTCTGGACAGTGGAAGGCCTCCTTGCTCCTCAGCTGCCAAGGTGACCATCAATGTCATCGATGTGAACGACAACACTCCCATTGTCATTTATCCTCCCTCCAACACATCCTTCAAGCTCGTTCCTCTCTCCTCTATCCCAGGATCTGTAGTAGCAGAGGTGTTTGCTGTAGATGGGGATACAGGGATGAATGCAGAACTGAAATATACCATTGTGAGTGGAAATGACAAAGGGTTGTTTCGAATTGACCCTGTCACAGGTAATATTACTCTAGAGGAAAAACCAGCTGTGACTGACTTAGGCTTACACAGATTGGTGGTCAACATCAGTGACCTAGGATACCCCAAATCTCTCCATACCCTGGTGCTGGTATTTCTGTATGTAAATGACACTGTGGGCAACTCATCAATAATTCATGACCTTGTCCGACGCACCATGGGGACTCCAATTGATCGAAACATTGGTGAAACCAGTGAAACTTATCAAAGTGGTGACTATTTAACCATAATGATAGCCTTTGTTACCGGCGCTTTAGTAGTGATTATTGTCATCTTTGTCACTGTGCTGCTGCGCTGCCGCCATGCATCCAGGTTCAAAGCTGCTCAGAGGAAAAAACAGGGGGCTGAGTGGATGTCACCCAATACTGAAAACAAGCAGAACAAGAAGAAAAAGCGCAAGAAAAGGAAATCCCCCAAAAGCTCCTTGCTCAACTTTGTGACCATTGAGGGGAACAAACCAGATGACCCTGCCCACGAGCCAATCAACGGAACCATCAGCCTGCCCACCGAGCTGGAAGAGCAAGGGATCGGACGCTTTGATTGGAATGCCACACCTACCACAACCTTCAAACCCAGCAGCCCAGATCTGGCCCGGCACTACAAGTCCGCCTCACCACAGTCAGCCTTCCACCTCAAGGCCGACACGCCGGTATCTGTGAAAAAGCATCACGTGATTCAGGAGCTCCCATTGGATAACACATTTGTTGGGGGCTGTGACACCCTTTCCAAGAGGTCCTCCACAAGCTCCGACCACTTCAGTGCCTCAGAGTGCAGTTCCCAAGGAGGGTTCAAGACCAAGGGGCCCATGCACACCAGACAGCAGGTAAAAGAGCATTTTTACTGGTCTATAAGTACTGCCTATAACTGCCCAGTCCCACAGTGCTAAAATGCCAGTTTAAATTAGACACTGTAGTTGCTGTAAAATGAGAAAAAAGTGCAGAAGACATCCGGCCTGAGCAAGTTTCACCTTTTTTTTTCTTTTTTCTTTTATCCTAACAAAGTTGGAAAAAAAAGGTAACTTGGACGATTTCTAAGTAATGGAGTTAATTATGGACTCAACAATCACATGCATAATCTGGGCGACATAATTATAGACTGATGTTTTATCATTAATATCTGTTGAATTCATATATTTAACAAAATGCAAGTGGGTGAGTGATTGCCTTGCCTTATTTTGTCTATACAGCAGCCAGTTAAACCACTGGTAAAATGTGCTTACATAATATTAATTGTGACTCAGTGTTCTTTGTGAAAGAAACATTTTTTTCTTGCCTATCTACTCAGATCACAGTCTTCATCATGGATAAATGCTGCACACATTGTCCAAAAACATAGCTGACTTTTCACCTCTCTCTTCATGAAACTCTGAGTGTATTCATGTATTTTTGTTTGTTTCTTTGTTTTTGATGTGTATTGCAATATCACTAAGACCTTTTCAACACCTGCAGCAATAACAACAGTCAATGATTAGTCTGCCAGGGTGGCATTGTGAATGTCACTGTAGGCTCTGCCACATCATCTAAGCTTGAATTAAATGCCTTCTCTCAAAGCACACGAGCGAACTGAGTGAAGCTTGTCTTGAACTTGATACACATCCAATTCAAAAAGGATTAGCCAATAATGAGCCTCAAATTTCAGTGTAATCCATGCTTTTTTTAATGAAAGCCTTATTCATTTTTCTGCTAATAAAGAAGCAGCGTACAACCCATTTCTAATGTATCGGAACACACATGGACAACTACAAGGAGCAGCAAACAAGGTGGGGAGAGAGTGTACAGGGAGAAAGGGCGGCAGAGTGAGAGTTGTCAGTGGGTCAGGTTCTATGGGTGGTGGTACTGAACCTGTAGGTGGCAGTGTTGCGCCACATGGCACACCCTGGCATTGCGCCAACCTGCAGTGGACTTATAAATGCAAGGGAGGGGAGTTTAACCTGTGGTTGTGTTCTTAGTGAAATACTCTTGCCTAATGATGTGGAGGCTGCACAGGGAAGATTGGTAATACCAGTTAGATATGTGAATGATAGGATCTATCCGGAAGGGGGAGAGTGGAATTACAGGGGTGACACTATGCGACTCCTCTTGAATCATACCTCCAGGTCACTGCTTCTGGGGTCGCATTTAATGTGTTTTTCTGTGGGCAGCAGCAGTCAAAACAGACATTTAGTTTAGATTCATTTGCTAGGAGTGTTGGTGTGTGTGTGTTTGTGTTTGTGTGTGTAGTTGTCTGGGGATATGTGTGACAGAGGGACAAAACAAGGTGATGAAATAACTAACGTTGTCGAGGGAATTTAACCCTAGGGGATGACACATGAGAAATGACACCGCACTGTAAGCACAACATCATTGATTTGGTCAGTCACCCCACAATTCCATACAATAGTTATTGTAATCAATAATTCTGAGAAATAATTTGAAGACACGCACAATCTGTTTCATATAGTGCCACTAGTAATATAAATAATGCACTGTTGCAGGTATGTCTGATCATACATGTTTCTTTCTATATTGTGATCAATATTTGTACTTGTATCGAACATAAATGATTGAATATGACCTAAAGCTGTACATCAAGTGGTTTTCTTTTTTTTTTTTTGGACTTTAGGTTTTCCAATCCATCATTATTAATGCTGTTAACTATTTTTAGGAGAATTACGCTTCCTAAAATGCTACTTATTTATTTTATTTATTAAATGATTTAAAAATGTTTTTCAGACAAAACCTTTTGTCATAAAACATCTAGGGAAAGATTAATATTCTTCTCTTTAGCCATATTGCATCTATTAATCAAACAAGTATCCCTTTATATATTGACTGCACACAAGGGTACATTTTTTGCTGTCTCAGGTTCACCGTTATTATTTCTGCCTTTTTTCTCATAACTAATATCCATTTTTAGAAATTTGTGATGAGAATTCTTGAAGAGTATCTTGTAGAATCTTGGGCATAATTATGGATGAAGGATTAAGGATGAGAATCCCACCACATGTTTGAGGTTAAATGGCCATTATTGATTGTGGTTAGAATGATTGCTCTGTCTCACTGAAAAGAGCAGGATATGCACTCAATTCTATATTTTGATTATTTTGCACAATGCAACCATTTATTGTGACACATGAAGGAGATAATTTTTCATGAACATTAAGTCATCCAATACTGTAAAGGTTTTGCATTCTGCCATTCTTGCACTCTGAGTGTTGAATAAGAGAAAAACAGCCAAGACTTGTTTTCCCTTAAAGAAAGGAGTAAAAGACAAAAATAGCAATTAGTTTGAGCAAATCTTTAAACACACTTCATATACAAGAGGTAATATCAGATTATGGTGTCATATTTCCTGCAGCGTATGATTGAGAAGATAATACTACATTATTAGAAGATTTATTAAATACATACAGGATGAAAATGACTATCATTTAAAGTTACTGTGAGTTTCTTTGCAATACAGTTTTTGGGCAGCGATGAAAATGAAGTTTAGAAAGTTATTTAAGTATTACATAATATTACCCATTGCAAAGGGATACGTTAGAAAGAAGTTTAGCTGATAATTGTTCCCATTTGAATAATAAACCAGTATTAATCACCAGTTGTTGTCTGAGGTTGATATGAAATAAGCAGTTAAATGAAAGATAATATTCAATAAAAAGAAATGTCTAAAACTGAGGGAATGGGTTTTTTAAATTACCCTTATTCAAATCGAAAAGCCATTTTGTTCCATTCCTGAAGAGTCACTCCCGTGCAACATCAGCACCAATCAATAAATGTAGAATCTGAATAGAAATTGATAAAGCCATTAATAAAGACATTGATTAAGTACAGGCTGAAAAGCGGTTTTTAAGGTCTTGGTTTTTTCACTCCCTCAGAATTTAAAACATGATAAAAGGAATAAGAGATAAATGAGCCATCACAGACAAATGTCTACTGGAGGCAGCTTTATAGGGACGACAGTGTATGCTCACAGCAATAGAAGCAATCCCTTCCTTTCTTTTTTCCCCCACTTATTATTTACCCTCCAGGGACCTGCATTAGTGTAAACAACATTGAGGGAAAAAAGCATGGAAATACTGTCCTAGATTCAAAAGGCAACACAAGCATCTAAGAAAACAAGTATTATAGCCGTTTCACCATCAGTCTAACTTGCTTTCTTTCGGTAGACTAACAGGGACACATAGATAGGGTTCACTAACATAACATCAGCCCAGCAGCTACATGTTAACCATGTTCTACAAATCAGATTCCAAAGCTTGAGTTATGGACATATTACATTGTAAGGGCTCAAAAGTAAGCATAAGTATGATAATTGCTTAATAGTCCGATTTTATGTTCTCACAATTCAGCATTCTCATGAAATAATGACAGTTGCAGATGTGAATGTAAAAGGTTGTGCATTGTCTAAGTTGGTGGATATACACAAAACATGTATGTGTTCACCTACTCTAGCTCAGTCCATTTGAATTTTTATGATATTGTGTATGTGGGCGGCACGGTGGCGAAGTGGTTAGCGCTGTTGCCTCACAACACGGCGGACCCGGGTTCGAGTCCCGCTCTGTGTAGAGTTTCCATGCTCTCCCCGTGTCTGCGTGGGTTCTCTCCGGGCTCTCCGGCTTCCTCCCACCTCCAAAAGCATGCGCTTCAGGTTCATTGGCCGTTCCAAATTGCCTGTAGGAATGAATGTGTGTGCGCATGGTTGTATGTCTTTGTGTGTGGCTCCGCGGTGCACTGGCGTCGTGCCCGGAGTGTCCCCCGCCTCACGCCCTATGCCGCCGAGATAGGCTCCGGCTCCCCGTGACCTGCTGCGGTGGAATTAGCGGTGGTAATCAGGAGGTGAGACATATATAAGGATGCACAATTATGAACTGCATATTGTGCCTGTACAATATAGATATGGCCTTAATTTTCTTTCAGAGATGGTTTGCAAAGACATTTCAAGGCATTTCTTCTTTTCATGGTCATTATTTATAATAAAAAAAATCAAATTTGTAAAGCTAAGAAAAATAAATTACTCAGGAAAAAAGGCTGTTTTTTCATATTCTGATGTGGTCATTTATAAGACGAGAGTGCCAAATGCATCGCCAGTGTTCCAGATGGTGCAGCTTTAGGCTAGGGTAGAATGTCTTTGGAATCCTACTCTTGAAGGATTTTAGTGATGACAAAACAAGCCCTGTTGTTTGCGGATAATCACAAGTGAGTTGTCATTCCAATCAGGAGAGACAAATAAAGTAAAGATATTTATTACAGCAAATGATAGATAATTACAAGAAATGATGTGCCATAATTAGTCTGTCAGATAGTCTTGTTGATTAAACTCTTCAGGGAGATTGTGATCGAAGAGCATCAACCTTGAGCAGCAGCACCAAGATACATTCCCCCAATATAATCTAGAACCCTGCGCCTGGTGGTGATGGTTGATGACTCTGCTGAGACTGACAAGGCTAATGAAGGACTCACTCTGTGAAGACTGGATGTTAGCGCTATTGTAATTTGGGAATTTGTCAGTAATATTAAACAACATTTTACATTCAAAAGGAAATTTTAAAATTTGTAAATAGGATATTTTTACATATCCAAAGTTGTTTAAATCAATCCACTGGACCTTAAGAAAATTCTTCTCATCCAAGAGACTTTTTCAGTTCTGAGATGTTCTTCAGAACTGAAGAAGCCTCTTCAAGAAACTTTCCAGTTGATTGATTTAAACAGCTTTGCATAACTTTGACCTGGATAACTGAGAACCTACACAGAGATATTGTTACATATTAATGATATAAATGAGCAAAGCAAGTATTACACACTCAAACTACTTAAGAACCATAATGTACTTGTGACAGAGTTTGTAACATGTTGCCATCTTTTGACTTTCTTGTCGTAAAGAACTTTTTTGCTCAATATTTCCATCAAAGTTTACTGGATGTCTTTTGTTGCTAGCTTAACAAGCTTTAACCTTTTACAGCCTGCTGAACCCCACAGTTGATCGTGCTAATATTTTGTGCAGAGGTTTGTTTAGAGATACTGAAACAAGTGGGTAGTGGAGCTGAAACGGCAACTGATCATTTGAGCATTATTTGATTTTTTTGAACTCTAACAATGCCACTGGCAAGGTTGGTGACGTCTGTCATGTTTTCAGACATTATTCACACATTTGTCAGTGATGCTAGCTTAGCTTTGTAGTGCTATAGTCGTACACAAAGCAAAAGTGAACACATGACTTTTTTTTTCTTTCAAGAGAATGACACACTATATCACTCCCTGTATCATTCAAGCAACAATTAAGATATCATCACAGATGATACATCTCACAAACTCCTACATGATGGAAATTGGAAGGTTGAAGTCTGGAGTGGCAGAGAAGTATGTTAGACTGGTGCAGGACTGTAAGACAGTGGTGAGGTGTGCTGTAGGTGTGACAGAGGAGTTCAAGGTGGAGGTGGGACGGCATCAGAGATCAGCTCTGAGCCCCTTTTTGTTCACTATGGTGATGGACAGGCTGACAGGCGAGGTTGGACAGGAATCTCCATGAACTAGGATGTTTGCAGATGACATTGTGATCTTTAGTGAGAGCAGGGAACAGGTGGAGGAGAAGATAGAGAGGTGGAGGTTTGTCCTGGAAAGGAGAGGAATGAAGGTTAACCGCAGTAAGACAGAGTCCATGTGTGTGAATGAGAGGGACCCAAGTGGAAGAGTGAGGTTACAGGGAGAAGAGATCAAGAAGGTGGAGGATTTTAAATACTTGGGGTCAACAGCCCAGAGCAATGGAGAGTGTGGAAAAGAGGCGAAGAAGCGTGTACGGGCAGGATGGTACGGGTGGAGAAAAGTGTCAGGTGTGATGTGAGATAGAAGAGTTTCAGCTAAAATGAAAGGAAAGGTGTACAAAACTGTGGTGAGACTAGCGATGTTGTTTGGTCTAGGGACAGTGTCACTGAGGAAAAGACAGGAGACTGAGCTGGAGGTGGCAGAGATGAAGATGCTGAGGTTCTCTCTGGGAGTGACCAGGAAGAATAGGATCAGGAATGAGTACATCAGAGGGACAGCACATGTTAGAGGTTTTGGAGATAAAATCAGAGAGGTCAGACTGAGATGGTTTGGACATGTCCAGAGGAAAGATAGTGAATATATTGGTAGAAGGATGCTGAGTTTTGAACTGCCAGGCAGGAGGCCTAGAGGAAGACCAAAGAGGAGGTTTATGGATGTAGTGAAAGAGGACATGAAAGTAGTTGGTGTGAGAGAAGAGGATGCAGAAGACAGGGTTAGATGGAGGCAACTGATTCGCTGTGGCTACCCCTGAAGGGAAAAGCCGAAAGGAAAAAAAGAAGAAGAAGAGGGCCACATATTGGAAACATGAAAGAATCAGAGGTATGGAAAGAGTCATATTTAAAATAATTGTAGCAAAGTAAAGGTGTGTCACTGTGCTATTGGGTAAGTGTGACCAGCTGTTGAGAATGGCTTTTATCTCCATTGATACCTCCGAACAATGATGACGGATACTATAGCCTGAGCATGTATGATAAAAGTGAATGACAAGATGGAATAAGAAGCGAGCAAAGGAATAGTATTACTGCCTGAAATGTCACTAAAGCTGTGATCATGTTAGACATCATGATTGAATGCAGCCTTTTTGAATTTAACCTTTTTTCAGTCCAAATTTAATGAAACCATTCGATAGTATAAAATTAATGAAGGTCAGGTGAAAAAGCGATAAACTTCTTAGGTTTTTCATCTTTGCCTCTTTTAGTTTTTAAAAAAAAATATTTACTGTCTTTTAAGAAGTTGAAATTTTTGTTTAAGAGATCATACATTATCACTAACAACTTGAGAGTGCCAAATGGCAATCTGTCAATGTGACATTTTCACTTTAGCTTCTGGTAAGATGTTGTTGGAATAATACCTTATGAGACCTTTCAGCCACATAATTCATCTTCTCAAATATAAACGTACATTAAAAAAAACCCGTAAAGAAAAAATGTAATGACAATCAGCATAGGCTGACTGCTGCATTATTGAGTTAATGAGCAATTTTACTATAAAAATTTTTATAAGTGTTATAGTAGAATTGTACCTTACACAAAATCTTTACTCTTAAATTTCTTCCTCTTGCATTTTTTGTCAGTGGGCAGGCATTGTTTTGTCGTCTGAAAATGTATTTCAACCAGGTAATTTTTATTTTTGTTATAATTTTTATTTTTTTTTCTGTCTGCACACCAGTCACATATAATTTACCTCCAGACTTTCTGAGCATCTTAACAAAAAATTTTTCTGACAGTACTTTTCACAAGAAATGAGTACTCCATTAAATATTGCAAAGATGTAGGATCACAGGTAAAGTGCAAGATGAGCGAAAGCCTGTGAAGAGCAGCGAATCGTTGGCAGAGTACTCCTGGTTTTGTCTTGTCAGTGCATTTAATGAATGGACATTCTATGCAAACAGGAGTTTGTACAGACTATTGTAATTACGGAGCCTTGGGGGAGTCGTCCTTCTTGTGCAGGTTCATTTGCCACATTAATAAGGGGATTAGTAGTATGTACGGGGGTTGATGGCAGGTGGAGAAGTTTGAGAAGATTAATGAACTATGACAATGTTGCACCTGAGGGGAAAAGTCTGTTGCAATATCTTCTGGGTTGTGCTGACAATGAGTTTGCCAATGTAAAAGAGGAAGATGGAGAGAGGCTAGTGATTGTTCCTGACTGCCATCATATATACTTTTCTCAGCTTTCTTGTCACTCTGTTGAGATTCCATGTTTGCGATTTCTTATTCTGTCCATGTCCATGAAACTGACAGCTAAAGATGTTCCAGTGGATTTCAGGAAAGCGGACTCATTTTTTCATATGAATTAATGGTTAAAGTGTATGCACATATATGAAGCCAACTAACTCATAATGTGCATTTTTAGATTATATCAGTTTAATAATGAACAAACAACACATGGACATACCATGAAAAGTAAGATTTGCTTTATTCTTCAAGTCTGTAGGTTAAAATGTAGTATATCCAGAAAACAAATGTAGCTGGCAGGGAATTGTAAGCTACTAAAGTGTGTTAGTGAGATTTCTATCAGAGATTTAAATCATGAAAATTCATTGTGGGTTATAATCAGGTAGTGGGTGGGAATACCACCAGAGTAGATTATTGCTCCGATTGTCCAGGTTTGTCTGCATAAAAGAACAAAATAAATCAAAACCTCTTGTTGGAACACTGGCTAAACTATCATTTCATTTGTGTTTTTAATAGATGAAGCATGATTAATTATTAACATATTTAATTTATATACAGTGTGCTCTCGTTCCTCGCGGGTAATGCTTTCCAGGAACCACACTCGATTTATGAATTCCGTGATAGAATGACGAACAATTTATCTTATTATTTATCGTAATTTAAACATTTATGAACACTTTCCATACTGATATTAAAGTATGTTCTGTCTGTCTTACCTGTTTCCACACTCTTATCAGCTGTTTAAAGCACTTTGGTGTCTCACGTAAGTCTGAGACTCACGGAACATAGCGCATTTCCGATTGCCGTCAGCCAACAGAATGCGCGTATGGTCTCGCGTGACTGCCTACCAAAAATCCGCGATGAGGTG
Source organism: Antennarius maculatus (assembly GCA_013358685.1). NCBI lineage: Eukaryota > Metazoa > Chordata > Actinopteri > Lophiiformes > Antennariidae > Antennarius > Antennarius maculatus. The sequence goes on from CM023606.1 coordinate 16,685,325, forward strand.
AAGCTGCGAGGGTTGATGCGCAAATGCGTGAGGGTGCACTGTGTGTGTATATACAGTATACAAAGTTGTCTGTTCCGTAACAATGTCTGGATTGCCAATACACAGATGATGGCAAATTACCAGGAATTACATTTAATTTTTTGTGAACATTTTGTTGATTTTTATTTGTATTTACATTTGCTCAGTCTCATCTTGTCACTATCATGTTTTATTGTTTGAAACACATACAGTACAAATTTGATATTGACATAATGTCATATCAAAATGTCATGTGTTTGCATCAATGTGTTTTTCTTGTTTGTCCTCCACTTTTGGCCTCCCAATATATCACAAATTCATCATCCATTCAAGTGATTTCTCAAAGCAAAGTGATTGATGATCAATCTTCAGGCTCTTGCTTTGTGAAGTTTAATGAATTGCTTGCACAAAAAACAGTCATTATGTCTTTTGTGGGACTGCCATTACCTAATTCATCTCCATGTTCTTGCTAATTCACCAAACACATTTCTCATTTTTCTAAGGCAATCAATCAAGTTGACATATGAGCATCATATTTTTTTCAAACACTGCATGATGAGAAAAAAAAATGCTTGTAGCTTAAAACACTTACAATAACTGACTTAACTGACTTCTTTTAAAGTTTCCTAAAAATAAGAGTAGAGGGTGGAAGAAAATGTTTCTTGACTACTTGCTTGTCTAGAGAAAAAGATGATTTTAAATGATGAAGTTATGATGCTACTTCATTGTTTGAATGCCCCTCATCCCCCACCCTAAAAACACATCTCTCCTTTCCACTTTCTTGTCCCTTCCACACCTATCTTCTTTGTCTCAAACCCACACCTTTCACCCATGTTTTATTGGGGCCAGTGTTGTTAGATACAATGTAAAATCGCCAAGGGTGTGTTCATTGTTGTGCTGAAGGTGCTTTATTTCTACACGAAGCCTACTTTTCCTGTTAATTGCCCATCTTGAGCATTCTTTCTGTTAGCATCTTGAGGACAAAGTGGTGCTGTAAGTCCTGACATGACAAACCCATAGGGAGACACATCCTTGCCATTGGGTTGTTATGTCAAGTGACACACACAGGCCACTGTTCACTGTCACTAGTATGTGCTGGTGTCTAGACTATTTGTGATGATGGCATTGCCACCCCCGTCCCCCACCCCTTCTCAAGCAAAAAGCCTCACTTGACTTGAAATGTGACTGCCATTGATTGCTTTGCCACTAGGCCCCATAGCTCACAAAGACTGTGTAACCCTCATCAATGTAAATCTTTCTTGTATATACGATGTTTTATGTAAATTGAACTCCTGGTAATTTTGCCTAATGTGCTGTGGTAAACAATAATGGATTTGTTTTATTTTGTTTTATTTATTTGCCCTGCTTCCCCCTTTTTTTCCTTTTTTTCAGTGATGGGTATACATTTATTACACCTGAAATAAACTCTGCTAGTTATTCAGTACACTGCAGCTTCTCTTGTCTTTAAAAGCTTTATTTGAACAGTCCTATTCTATATTCATAACTTCATAATAAATGTGTCAAATAGATAATTTCTTTCTTGTTTTAATTTGTCTGTTCTTGTGTGATGTGGAAAGTCATTCTATCAGCAGGCATATGTTTCAGTCAGGCTACCATGTCTTAACCATTTCCAATCTGCAGTTACTCATAAATGAGTGGTCTAGATGGGTGTTATTCACAGCTTTATATTTTAAGGGCAAAACAAATGCTTTCTATTTTAAATAAGGCACACTATTTAACCAACACATCCAAAACGTTGAGTATACTGTAGATTAAGCTAAATCATCACATCCTTCAAAAATGCATCTAAAGGCCACTTAAGCATGTGAATATATTAGGACATTCTGAAAATGTATTCTTTTCACAAATTCCGTCAATATTACTTTGGAATCGCTGCTACTGAGATATATACAATATGGATCTGGTATAACTTCTGAAACTTCTAAAATCTAACATGTTGAGCTAAATGAGAATCTTTAAAGATAGCTTCAAAAAACATTAACACTTCAATTATTTTGACTCAAATAAAAAGGAAAACATGGAAAATTACCCCCCAAAGTTTCAGTACGGTTGTATCTTAACTGTTTGGTGCTAAAATACTCCTTTCAAGGACATGCTTGTGTCCATACTTAATCTAATTTAAGTGCATACAGTGTGTCTTCTTCTTCTTCTGTGTGTAACTGAAACTGAATCAATGTAATGAATTATATCTGGTAGTATTAGAATAACAAATTAACTGCAAAAATCTCCATCAAATTTGAATGCCATCTTGTGCCTACATCATTACAAGGTTTTCCTTATCCACACTGTCGTAGTCTTCATCTTCATCACCAGTGGCACCACTATAACAAAAACTAACGCACTTGAATTTATTGTATGTGGTACCCATGAAATATTAGAGAAAAGAAACCGTTGGGGCACATTTTCTTCCCTTTTTTCATCCAAGGAAGGACATTTTTTGACACATTTGTTAATCTCCTGCTACCTTCCAGTTTAAGAATTATGGTTGTGTCACCTCCTCGCTGGTCTTTACTGAGAGATAGAGGGGGTAGTGTGGCTTTGAAAGTGCCACGCCAACATATCTATGGAAAGTAGGCCTAACTCGGCTTAATCTGTCCACTCTGGTGAAAGCCAGACGCAGAGCTTAGTCGTCATCTCAGTGAAGAAGAGGACGGGAAGGGCAGAGGGATAAATAAATAAATAAAGGCTATAAAATTTGACCTAATCTATACGGTCACTTTCAAAAAGCTGTATGCACTTAGTGACTGGAATTTGATATGTGATTTCTGATCTAAAGCATAATCATATTGCCAGTACTTCTCCAAACAGAGGAAAAAAGGCAATACTCATCTTGGATCTCTGAACATTCTTTTTTTTCAGAATCAGTGTCTCTCAATCTCATTTGGCCAGATTTTCAAATAATATAGAATCCTTGTGGAATTGGGAAATGGTGGGTTTTTGTGCTGACTATATTTGCATACAGACCATAATGGAGTTGGTCTCAGATATGACCTCTGCATGTATAATCTGGTTAGTGATTACAAAGAGCCAGTATTTTTCTGTGCAAAACATTCTTCAATTGTCTTTCCACTGGTGAAATCCAACATGTAAATTTTGAGACGAGAACTTGAAACTTAACCACTCAAGTCACCAAATGTAATAAAAATTGTGATGTTAAAAACAAAGTACAACAACATACAGTATGTGCACAATCATTCAGCAGATTTATTAAAACACTATTCACATTGTTCTTCCTGTACAACTTTGTCATCATGGGATTGATTGAGCATGGCATCAGAACATCCTCTCCAACGATTATCCACAGAATGATATCACATGTCTTTTTAACATTGTTTGCAAAGAAATCAGATTAATTCCGCCCTTGGTCTGTCCTCTGAAAAGCAATGCTTTCATTATGCTGCAATGGATTGTGCAGTAAGTCAATGGGTGACTGATGAACCATAGGTGGCCAAGTATATGATCCCCAAGCAAGGGTTTAAGAGGAATTCAGAATGTTAACTCAAGGTAGAGTAAAATAGATCAAGATAAAAATAGTCTTTGCAGTTATTGAACACATGCACTTGGTTTTATTACTCTGGCAACTATATTACTGTATGATTTTTTGGTACTACATGTAAGCAACCACCCATTTACACAATAATATAATGTGCAACTGCCATCATATAAAAAAAATAAAGTCCCTCCAAAAACGTTTCCTACCTCTTTGGTACATTTTAGCATCAAAAGACTCGACTCAACATTTTCATTTTCCATTAGGTCAAAGTAACTGGTAACAGAATTTTTGGTGTCACATGCATTACATTACAATAAATCTCACCTGACACCAACAGGTGATGCAAAAAAAACTTGCATGCTTTTAGAGAATTCTCACCCATCTTGCCCAGCATGAAGTAATGTCCACCATTTTTAAATGGCCAGGCTTTGCAACATTTTCTTTATTCAATGGAGAGATTACAGAAAGTGACAGCCCTACAAACCATACTTGTCGATTTAGAGGTGCAGGCATTCCTACCTTGGTGGACAAGAGGCATATATTGCACAGAAAGATGATACACCCACAATCATATACTGGTTCCATCGTCTGATTCAAAATGATCTCCAGAAAGTTATGTGAAAGCGGAATCAAAGTCCGGACTGCGTCATGGAGACATTGTTGGTGCTGCATACAACTTTGCTGCACTGAGGCTGGAAATCAAGAACTTTATTCTGAGGTCTATGTAAGCACTTTAATGATTCTTTATGATTTTAAGACACTGCTTTTCAAATGTAATATTCTTCTTAAAGAAGTACTCATATTAAGAACAGGTACTGTAAATAACCTTTTTTTTATTAATGCAGGATCTAAATGCAGGAGGTTCTGGACAAACAGAAATGAATATTTTCTAATGTCTGGGTTAAGGCTCGGTTAAACACCTGATTTAACTTCATTAAAACAGTCATCAGTCTGATATCAATGGACTGAAGGAAACTCAGGATTGGTCGGATGTGTCAACATTTCAAGGGCCAGATAGTTTAAGCTTTGTATTTTATATTTCCTGTGGTTGATGTACACATATTTACCTCAAGTGACAGCATGGTCTAGTCCCACTGACATTTTCCTCTTGTGTTATTTTTCCTTTATCTTGTCACTCATAGTTTCTCTTTTGGTATAAAAGTGAGGAAAGATGAGTGCAATTCTTGGATTGAAATCCCAAATGTATTTCACTCAGGGAATCTTTCAGTGTTTGACTTGTCCAGCCCAGCTTCCTTCAGGAGAGCTATGGGTTAAGTTCTGATGAAGACAACATCCTTCCAATTTATTAAATGAGTCCGATCTCTAATGAAGGAGGAATTTATGGTTAGACCACTTTTATATTATTTTTCTTCGGAAAAAGAAACATTTTTTGACTATTAATTGTGTCATAAGATGGAAGGAAATTAGTTTTACTGCTTTAATTCATGCATGTGCAGAGCAATTAAACTTGTGAAAATGCAATGCTTATGTAGAAAATTTCAAGTCAGCCAGCTCTGTTTCAGACAAAAGTATGTTGCAACAGAGATGTGCATCTTCTGTGATCATATCCATGCAATTATCTTCAACACACTCCTGATGACCAGGAAGGAGGCTTGTGAAGACGGTAAACTCTGGGCTTTAGAGTTGGATGGTTGATCATCATCAGAACTTTGGACTTTTGGATCATCTCCATTACTCTTAAACCATGGATGAAAATTGGGCCCAGCATTTACAACAAGAGATGATCATGGCAGCTCTAGCTGCTAATAACACAAAATCAGTGAGGTATGCAGGTAAAGTGATGGCCATCTAGTAATTCAGAATGTAACTTATTCTCCTGGTTCAGCACCCTCATACTACTATTTCGTTCTCAATATGAAAGAGAAGCTCATCAGTTGCCTTTTTGCCCGTAAAATATTTTGTGTAATGTAAGACACTATGTTAAAAAAAAAAAAAAAAAAAACATTTCCACAAACTCATGAATTTTGCAGCATCCAAACATGGATGGCTGACATGGACTACATGGATGAGATTGGTCAGCTTTTAAGTGCGAACCTCTGTTAGTCTAAACAAAGTAATTCTGAATATCATCTTTTGAATGCAGAAAATCCTCGTTGGATAAAAAAAAAACATAGAGGGACACAATTATGCTTCGTAGATATTTGAAATTTCACTACCACTTCTGATCCTCTGAAAGGTACGGGGAGAAGGATTTTTCAGTATTGATGTGGTAGCAGACTGCCAAGCACCTGAAACCCTCTCACCTTCTCCTCCAAGAGTACTGGAGAAGTTATTATGAACAGTGAACTAAAATGTTAGCAGTCCTGTCTGGAGCCATTGTTTGGCTTGTTTGATGAAAGCCCTGTAGAAACAAGGCAGTGCAATATGCTGACCCCTTCTTTCTGTATATTAATGAAAGCATAATGTTATATGTTGCATATCCAGTCCTGCCAATATATCCACCTCGGCCCTACTTACTGAACCTTTAAACAGAGGACCATGATATTGAGATATGGGTTTTACAGGGAGTTTTACAGGGTGCATATTAGTTAAATAATAAGAGCACAAATAAAAGTTGATGGGGTTTTGACTAAGCTTAAGTAGCACATAGTAATGAACATAGACAAATAGGAGCATTTCAACAGATACCATTGGGGTTTCTTTTCTGCAGACATAACAAGCTTGCTCCAAAGAATATAATCTGAAATGATAAACTGAAGTTTATGACCCCACATGATATTGTGTGGTGGCACTTTCCAGATTCTTTTTAATTGGCAATAAATTGGTGGCTGACTGTGTGCCCTTTAACTCTAAAATAAATCTAATTCTGCTCAAAAAAAGCTAGTCAACCATTTAATATTAACAAAATAACTCCAGTAGGAATCTATTGTTTCAGCTCTACTCTCAACATCTGGAAATATTTGATCTTTCTATATTAAAACTGACACATTACACATGCATTTAAATATAAATTATTTCTCATGAACTGGGTCAATGACATTGATTAATTGGTGATAAGGCTAATTAAACATTTCATCCTATGTACAGTCTATCATTAATAGATTCCCTTCATCACAACAAGAAAAAGCAACAACACTCAACATACAATGTTCTTTGGTGGAGAGCACAATGAAAGGTATGAGTGAATTAGTAGATCTATAATGCTCTTCAGGGATCTAATTGGATAAGAAGTTGTGATGCATGACTGCTGGAAGGATGTGTGTCAACACACTCCTGTTCATCGTATAGACTCCAGATTTCTATTGATTGTATGCTTTGTCTTGAGCCGCAGGCATCAGCAGGCTACAGTGTAAGTTGTGTGCCATGCTTTTGTCTGGTGAGTTGAAGCAGATAAGGGTTGTGATAAATCTGAACGAGAATAAGCTGTCATAGGGGTGCTGCACATGGGAATATTTAACGCAAACATAAAATATGGCATGTCTGTTGTTTTATTGTCAAGGGTATAAGAAACGGCAGGGTTTTAAAATACTCCCAGCTCTTATTTTTGCACTTTCCTATCTCTGCAGCCCTCGCCTGCACATAGCTTGCAGTCCTGCTCATCTTTGTCAGGGTCAAGGAGTGAACAAAAAAAAAAAAAAGGGAAGAAGAGGTGCTTTGCAATGAATGGTGAGCCAGAAGCTTATCGCAGCTAAGTAATATGCAAAGGTGTAAAACATTTGGCTAGCTTATTTAGATGAAATGATTTTGTCGTGGTTGTGCAGAGTTGACGAGGGCTGAATCAAGTAGTGTGCTGGGGGATGGAAGAGGGAAGAGGTAAAAATTGGTTTCCCTATCTTGCAGCACACATACAGACCCAGCCTGGTTTCCACTCTTTCCACAGACTCCTCTCTGATGATAACGTGGCCTGATAATGGATATATGCACCCGGATTTATTTTGTATTTCCTGCCAGCCACAGCTGCATTTCCAGGAAACTTCTACTTTTTTATTTCTTTTTTTTTTTTTTTTTAAGGTATGAGCTTCATGTCTGCTTTCAGCTGTGACATCCAAGCAGAACTGCATACCGGGAGCGAGGACAAAAACATTTGCCTTACAAAAACAGAGGAGGATGTTCTTTTGAGGCCTGCAACATTTACTGTAACAAATGTGTGAAGGCCCTAATGCATGTTCAGACAAAAGGAAGAAATACTTTAGTGTTGATTTCCCTGCCGCAGTTTTCTGCCCACAGTATTTTTTATCACATTTAGCATAATTGCAAAGAAACTAAGAGAGCACCGTTTCATTATAGGAGTCTCTCTGTTGTTGGCTTTGACTGTCTAACGATTTATTAAGATTCTGAAATGAAATTTAGTCATTTATTTATACATCACAGCTTGAAATTAAAGTTCAAATTTGCTGGAGCATGTTAAACAGCACAGTGTCTCACTCATGGATGTGCTGGATATAACACCGCACTTCACTGTCTGCTCCTATTTCTCCTTGCCCATCAAATTTCCCATCCTTCTGTCATGTGACAAGTTGGTGGATCGGTGGGGTTGTTCAGTGTCTCAGAAACCAGTCCACCCTCTGTCCAGGGAACAATGTGTTTCATTCAAGACCACAGACTGGACTGTAGTTGCCTCAGGCATACATGACAAGAAACCTCCCCCTGTGAATGGAGCATGTGTGTGTCTAAACATGTACATGTGTCGGTGTGGTCATAATGGGACTTCATTCCCTCAGCACTTATTCAGAATTGCTCTCAGCTGTTCACCCATAGAGATCAGTGGCTTCCTTGTTCTGGTCCATATACGTATTCACAGTAGGAAGTGCAAGTGTGTGCTTGTGTGTTCTCTTATTAATAGTCCAGCCTCTGGGATAATATTCTTAATCAGAGCTGGACAGAAGGGATTTACAGCAACATGCTGGGCAGAGTTGACTGATCAACATCTTAGAGAGCATGTTCTCTGATCTTATGTTTACTGTGTGATTAGGAACACACAGTTTGAAGCTGTATCCTGTGGACAAGCAAGGACATTATTGATTAATAATGGGTATGTGGCATCAATTATTCTGTCAAACTGCCAGCAGTTTTATAGAGATAATGTACTTGTGATGTATACAGTGCAATATACAGTAGTTAGTGATAATAAATTCCTATAAATAAGTGTATAGATTTTTTTCGTACTGTATCTTTATATAAACAGTACATTTTTGAAAGCAAATTTAATTATCTTGCAATGAGCTGAACAGCTTTCCTGTGTCGTAGGTCAAAAATAGAGACACAATATCTTCCCAGGAACAACTGGTCATGACCTCACCATCGTGTGGAAATGTGTTCCCCTTATATGAAGTGTCATTAAGATATCTGGAGTTGATGATGCACTCTGGAACCAAATGCGATGCAATCCAGGGTCAGTTTGTCACTTGCTGTTTTTTGCATGAACGCACACACATATTCTATTATTAATGTATCTTTTCCACAGTACTAACTTGGTCACCTCCTGCTATCAAAGGAACTCGGTCAGTTGCCTATAAGCTGCATTTTAAAAGCCCGGATGACGATAAAGTCATTTGAGGTCAACTCAGACATCCCAGTGCAACCCAACAATGTAAATATTTCCCTATAATTTAATATCTTGATATCTTGGGTCTTACCAGGATCAGTATTGTGCCACCAGTAATGTTTTAATATCTGTGAATGTATTATTTTGGTGAGCTGGTAATTATTTTTGATTATGCATACTGTTTTTCCAAGATACCCCATATTGCAATTAATCCATACTAAAACAAAAACCCAACAACAGGATTTGGACAAATGTGGGCTTACCTTAACTAAATTACCAATCTATTGATAGATTGCTGACATTCTTACAAATATAAGATGAAACCATCCATTTTTAGAGGTATTTGTAAGTACCTTTCATGTTGTCGAAGGGGGGTTTGGATTAGTTTAGAAATATCTGAGGAATTTCTGGTGATGCACACCACCATACCTCCTTCAGGAGGAATGAGCTTAGAGTTTTACACTACATAATATTTTGCCATGAAGAGTGTAAGGGAATCAGTAAGAAACAGTATATGTTACATATTATGGGAAATATTGACCAACCTACAAAAACAAAGCACTGATTTCATTGCGTTATTGATTCAGTGGTATCATGGTGTTGGTCATGGCATAAATCTTTCTTTGGCTCGAGCATTTCAGTCAACATTAGTGTGGTAGTGATGATTTTAAGCAGAAATATTCACTCTGAATTAAATCAGTTTAAATAAGAAGAAAGTATCATTCTAATTACTGTTACCAACTTCTTTTAATTTAACATTTTGAGTCTGTTACAATTTGTAAAAGAAAATGATCGCAGAAGGATTTCTAGGAGAGGCATATATGTATTGTCCTCTAAGTACTGAAATTCCTGCCTCAATAACTGGCATTTGAATCATTCACTCATCAATTTAAAAGGAAAATACAAAGCATCATTTGATGCCAGAGCCTTCTATTCTGCACCTGCTTTCCTGCATTAGAGCTTCACAAAAAGGAATCCTTTCTTCCTTCTGTGTGTGATGTGTGTATGAAGGAGCAGTGGAGAGGTCACTGCCTTAATTGAATAATTGACTGGAAAAACTGCCGGGTAACATAGAAATAGAAAGTTGGCGACAAGACTGCCAATGAACTTTAAAGCTGAAAAGGAACGGCAACGAATATTTCCTAATTAGATGAAGGCTTCCTCCATCATTTGTCATTGTGTGGATGATAACGACACACATGGTTTGTATTTAGTTTTTCTTTTCCTTAGGCTTTACCAAATGCCATCTCTAATTTCATCGAGGATCTGGCCTTGAAGGCCCTGGTAATATCAAGTACAAACAATCAATCCCAGCCAATCTCTTGAGACCTTAATGGACTTGGAAAGAATATTAAGAGGTTTTGTCTGCAGAGAGGCTTTCTGCCACAGCAGTCGTCCCTCAGCTAATTTGTGTTTGTGTGCCAAGGGAGGCCACACACTGGGACTGCTCTAACGGGCTCTCAGTCCTACTTTCTGAGGAGCTGCTGCCAGGCCAACAAGCTCACACACACACACACACACATGCAAACATGTGCTGCCATATACAAACACACACAGATTAAACAGGATTTACTTGGAATTATATCAATTTACTTTCAGTCAATAGTATACATTTCAACAAAAATGACTTTTAAAACCACTTTTATCAGTAGTGTGTGTGTGTGTGTGTGTGTGTGTGTGTGTGTGTGTGTGTGTGTGTGTGTGTGTGTGTGTGTGGTAAAGCCAGCCTGCCCTTACCACTGAAATGGATTTATTATTTTTATTCTAGTATATTGTAATTTATTTTCGCTCCACATGGTCAGCACCTACCCAAACATACACATGGCCCAACCTGAATCAGCTGTGAATCACAATTGTTTTCAGTTTGTTACAATTTTTATTAGCTCATATGTACATTTCATTCAGTTTATAAAAGACACACAAAGCATCCGATTAAATCATTTATTTAAAGTCAGATCAAACAAATGCTGTGATACTTACCTTCTGTTCTGGCATAAATTGTCTAAAACATCCACACCTGGTTACCATGAACATTTTATAGGGAGGTGAAAATGATCAGGGCGTACCACTGTGAAAGGGGTGTTTGATTTTTATTAAAAAGTATTAATCGATGTTACCAATGTTGTGATTGCTGAATTTCAGAAGACGGTTCACCATGAGTACAGGAGTTGTATCATGTGTTTTGAAATGTATTTTTTTTGTTCATCATTGTCACCGTAATTATGGCTGAATTTGTGTTAGGTTCCCTGGAGAGGACGGTTGGTCATGACCAGCAGTATAAAAGCTCTGACCGAAAGCATGGTGGAAAAATTTTTTTTTGTCTAAACTAGCTCAAGGTGGAGGATGTGCTGCTGACAGTACATGTTTTTTTTTGTTGTTGTTGTAAGTAGAGAAATTAAAGAAAACGTTTTACCTGCAATTTTTTTGGCTCATTTCTGTACACCTGGCCCTCATCAAACGAACTCATTTACTGTGTGTGTGTGAGTGTGAGAGAGAGAGAGAGAGAAAGAGTTTTTTGTGTAAGTGAACATAAATAAAATAGGCATTATGGGGTAACCATGAGAATGTGGGGGCCATTGACCAATTAAAGTGTTTCTGATGCCAAACATTAATTGTAACCATAACAACATACCACATTCTTTAACACCAAGATAAATGAGCGGAAAGCCATTTAAATGGGCCATTGTGGCTCTGCCATCATTGTGTTTTGAGTGGAGCGAGTCTGTGTGATGTGAGATGAGAGGGATGCCCTAAGATTCTGACTTTTGTTTCTGTTTTTTTGATCCTCTTCTCATTCCTTTTTCTCTGTCAGTATTCATTTACTGGCTCAGCGTGAGTGCAGGGACAAGACCACAGGCTTGAAATAACATAAGATATTGACCATTTTGTTATTTTTGCGAAGAATAATAGTACTTATTCACATTTTTAATAGTAATACTCTAAATGTATCACAACACTTAAATATGTAAATAATTAATAATGTCCCATCAAATAATTAAACTTAAGAACATGCTATAGCTCAGCAATGAGTGTTAATTTTGTTATTGTCAAATTCTAGATTGCTGTAAAATAATGCAGTGAAAATCCAACAATAGAACCCGTTGAAACTACTAATTCATGCCTTTTAAGTATTCACGTTTTTAATACGCTCACAAACAATTCAGACCATTCTTTTGACTGAGAGTCAATCATTGGTCATGGTGTGGATTTGAAGAAATGAGTCAATTTCAGACTGACTAGAGGCAAGATATGTTCCTTCATCAGACAGTCACAAACTTCCTTTTAAAAATCTGGCTGGCAGTTTAATTTTACCTCGCTCAGGGCAAACATTGTCTTTTTAGCTTACTTGTACAACACTGTCCTCAACACATTCTTTCATATCTTTTTTCTCACAAAGTGAAACATTACATTTTACTACAACTGAATAAGATTACTTTTTATCAGATTACCAGTATACATTACTCACCTTTTACATTTTTTCAGATGTATCTTCCATTTTAATTTATGCATTAAAAATCTGTCTGAAATGCCAAAGTGTTCCAAAATAGCGTAAACACAGACGTTCTAGACAGAAATCTGTTGGTGTAGACTACGGGGGATTAACATATCAATACTTTCAAGAAACAGATGGGTCAAATCTCTACTTGGAAGCACTGCAGAATTTTTTTTTTGAAAGATAGAAAATGAATTGAAACAATACATAATGTAATATTACAACATCACTTGTAGGCGATTTATCTTTTCTGTCTTAATCTTGAAATACATTTTACAGAACACAACAGTAATGAAAATTGCATTAGATGTTTCATTCCTATCTGAAAATCATTACAAAAAAAAAAAATTCCATATGACAGTTTCTAGTTGCTTGAGTTACTTAATGCATGCTTGCACATCCAATTTCAACACCATCTTTCGACTCATTGGGTCTAATGCTGTGTGTGCTTCTTCACGGATGTAGGTTTCTCTGTTAATGGGGCAGTCACTTAGACCAGTGCAAAGTGTGTGGAAGGTCAATGAGGTCGGCCAGTGTCGTTCAAATAGGCACAGTGCATGACATGGTGGGGTTGAAGAAGGCAAATTGGAGGGTTGAGGTGATTAATCAGTGTATTCTCATGCACATACATGACTGGCAGTGGTGATAGTGCTAATAGCCTAATTTAACCTTGAAATGCCAACATCTGCACCCTTCACCAAGATACCAAATAGTCTGACTGTGCTTCTTGATGACATATGTGTGCGTGGGCACACACACACACACACACACACACACACACATACACACACACACACACACACACACAAACATATATTTGAGGCAGTTCATAAACTGAATTGTTTGTAAGTCGTTATTTACTAAATTTCAAACTATAATTTTGGGTACTGCTGTCACCTTAAAGCAAAAACGGTTCTGGCTTCTTTCTTTACAGAGTTTGTATGTTCTCCCCATGTCTGGATGGGTTCTCTTTGGGTTCTTTGGCTTCCTCCCATCTCCAAAAACATGGTGGATTAGTCATGTCAAAGTTTGGGCAGAAAGTGGAACTTCAGTCGTCAAATATGTTCATAAGTTGAATGTTTGTATCTTGAGGACTACCTGTTTATGTGTATGTGTGTGTGCGTGCATGCGTTCGTGCATGTGTGTTCATGTTAGCACCATCTTAGGCTGCATTCAGACTGCAGGGAAATCGGATACCATATCAGATTTCCTTCTATATTCAATCGTTAGGGTTGACTGTCCACACTGTTTTTAGCAAGTGTCCAAATGCGATCTTGCTCTGTTCAGACTGGGCCACATTATCGGCCGATCTGACAGTTGCCGTCGCAACAACGTCAAGGCGGAGGCGTCGTTCATTGCATGTAATGTGTGAGGTCATATAATGACGACAGTGGCAACAACAAAAACAACGATGGACATGGAGGCTGTTTACTTTAGAGTATTGGTTTGTCTGGTAGAGGTGGAGAAAATCTATGACACACCAGACATTGTCAACTTCTTCCATTTTTTACCGCTCCATAATGCGCAACGCTCTTCCTTCTGGCGCCTTGCTCTTGCGTCTCGTACACTGTCGTCATGGACTGTCGTATCCGATCGGAGAGTTTGGAGCCGTTCAGACTGAACAGCTCCAAACAGATATGAAACTACCTCCCGAATGTGGTTTCAATCTGTCCCGCAAAAATCGGATTTCATTTGGTATGTGACTGTTCAGACTAGCAAAGAGACATCCAATATCAATCTAAATGGGATAAAAATTGGATTTTGGCGACCAGTCTGGTCGCCAAAGTGTTGTCATTTGTCTGTGCGTTACCACAAAGTCACAACCCAAGGCTCCTCCAGAATCTCCAAAATACAAAAAAATATCCTCAATGAGTTTTTTAGGCTTTGCATTTTTTCCTACATGTGCTACTGTGTGTGTGATGTCCATGCCTACAGTGTGTAGTTGGTTTTGCGACGTGCCTTTTGCTGCAGCCATTTGAGTGCATAGTAAGTAAGCCTTTGAGACTGCCGTTGACACATAGATGCAATTAAGACTCCTCATCCCCCTTAATGAAGCAAGAGACTCACCATTGGTTTAATAAGGGGCATGGCCAAGAAATCGACACAGATGAGGAAATTAAGGGATACCTGTTTGTATTGTTACACAGCAGATGGTTTTGTGAATCAGGTCAGTGTTTTTGGTTGACATATAAGCTCCTCTAATCAAAATCACACATAATCCACTGTTACTTTTGATAAATACTCTGTCTTAAAAAAATTGTCAGGCTTTTTTGTTGTAATAAATACATAAATACTGAAATGACACATTGCGTGAAATTTGATTTTAATGAACAGGGAACACATCAAAATACATTCATTTCCATTCAATCAGCATTCTGCTGTTTCAATCTCAGTAAACCACAGGACACCTTGAACATCTGGTAGATTTTTCTTTCAGTTATGTTTCGCCTTGTGTGTGTTTTTGACCGGCTGCAACAAAAACTGTCCTACATTTGTGCTTTTGTTTTTAAACTTGCATCTAGGAATATATTAATTTTGCAGTCAGTCCAAATGAATTGACTTCACAAAATCCCTCTGCAATTATACTTAATTCATAATTAATGCAAAGCAGACTGGGGACCTAATTTACACTTGCACATTGTCAGTTTTCTTGCATGTGCTTGTCATTCTGCATGAGAGTAAACATGGCTTGCTTTGGAGAGAGGGTGGTATCTCCCCACCATTACCTAGACTCGGGGGAACTGTGCACTGTGGCAAGCAATTGTGCCATTAGATGACAAAAACAAAGGAAATTAGTATCCTCTTATTGTGTTGTTGGCTGCATTGTACACTGTCGAACAGCCTCAGAAATATGACTGACGTCTTCAGTTCTAGCTGATAAAAGAGAAAACAAAGACTTTGTTCATCTGCAAGTCAGAATCTTTAGAAGTGGTGTTTATAACAAAGGCAGAATGCATCTATACATGTGTATATATGTATCTGAGTGAGAATTAATGAGCATACAACTGTTCGTGCACGAGTAGGACTTTGTGTGTGCATTTTTGAAAGAGAATGCCACGGAATGGGCATATCATTGACAGCTTTTGAGATTGTTATACTGAGATATTCTGGCTGTTGATCTTTGTTGTTTGTGCTGTGGTGCTGTGTCGTGGAGCTGTGCTTTGCTGTATGCGGTATTTCTGATAGGGTTTGACATGCTGCAGCCGATGTGCACAGACAGAGGGTGCTTTGGAAATCCACAAAGTATTAGTCCAATCATAGCAGCAGCATTCAGGCTGACATTTTGAATTTGTTATTCTCCTGTATTCGAGCTCCAACATTCACTCATATCCTGTCCATGAACTGCGGCTGTTGGATTAGAATGATCTGTTCGAGCCCTGTCAGCCTCGTACTCAACGACGGTTAGCTCTACCGCATGTTTGTTCCATAACTCTGGTGCAGTCAGTGAAGGGTTGGGAGTAAAATAGCAGTTCTTTTTTTAAAGATAATAAACCAGAATAAATAACAAACCATTTAATGGCTAGATAAGCCCTTTGGGATAATTCATGTCATTTTCAACAGAGCCCTCAAGTGTCAATGTAAAAAATGTAAGAAATGGAGATTAACAGAGAAATTTGCTTTTTTCTTTTTTAAATTTTAGCTAATTATTTCCAATAGCAAATTCCTGACTTTTTGTGCTTCCATCTACAGTCTATTTTAAGCCTAAGGCCAAACATGTGCACACAGTTAAGTATATGGAGTACTAAAACCAGCATTTACAAGTGTGACTAGGTTTACAAATGGCACTGATCACACATAGTAAAGTATGAAATCTGTCTCGTTTGCGTACTTCCTGTGTTTACTTTCATCCTTCATTTCTTAGCTCCGTTGCAAAAGTGGTGGCAAATGCTTCTATAGATTTTCATTAATCCAACCCATGGTAATTCTCAAAGGTTGGTGGCAAATGCACAGTTCCACCCCATAGAGTTGGAATAACCACATTTGTTGAACACATCTTAAATTATTCAAAATGGATTAAACGTATCGAGTAGTGTGAAGACATAACAAAAGTCATCAAGTCAAAGAAAATGCATTGTGCTGAAGACATTTCTCTGCAAGTCAGCTTGTTAACAGGCATACCATGCATACCTGGCCATGTCCAAAATGTGCTCCTTAAAAAGGGGGTAATTCATATCAACTGACAAATGCACATGACGATGGTGGAGATGTGCTGCTGCAGAGCATTTATTTGTGTACGTGTGAGTCCATATATTGTCATCTTGATGGAGCTCTTTTCTTAATTTGCCAGTGTTTTATCTATCTGCATGCACCTTCTTTCAGCCGCTGCACAGAAGTCTTGTGAAAACATCTCTGAGGAAATATTTGTAGAACTTGTGAAACTAAGAGAAATGAACAGCCACACTTCTGCAAGTAATCTGTAAACATTAAGATCTTTCCTGAGTGATTTCAGTTGATATGGCGACATCACAAGCTAATGTTAACAAATACCCAGGAGGCTTGAAAATGTATTCGATTCCCCATGAAAACTATTAATTGCCTTTCTTTGGTATGTGTGTTTGTGTCTCTGTGTCCTAGTGACTTCATGTTTGCTCTTTTGTTAATTCATTTAGTCTCTTGTGCATGAACAGCCAAGTACAGACATGAGTGAGTCACATGTTGGAAGACAACTGCAAAGAGAACACACATTTGTGGACGAGATCACTCAGAAGGAGGGGGCGCTGGGGCAAGAGGTGGCTGGGGTGTCATCGATTGCTACAGGGAGGGAGAGATGTGTTCCTCTCTGTGAGGTGAATCAAGACAAGGCAAAGTTGCGCGCTGTAGGCCACTTTTGCATCTTATGACTCGCAGCTGATGTCTTATCTTGGCCAGACAACACTGAGGACTTAGTGTATGCACCAAGAAATGAGGTGGGAGAAGGAGGGGTGACAATATAACAACAATAAAAACAAATCTGTCATGTACCTCGTGATACAACAGATGCTACAGAGCTTTAATCTCTTGGTATCCCTAAACATTAGTTTAGGAAAGAAAAACGGACATAAAATCTAGTGGAGCATTAAAATGTTTTTAATTTGTCAGCATTTGCATTTGGCCCAAGTGTAAAATACCAACATATGTTCTTCACAACTTCTGTTTTTTTTTTTTGTGCATAAATGAAGTTGTATCTTACCAAAGATTATGTGTGGCAGGTGATGAGAAAATAATGTTGTACATAGTATATATATTTTTCTAGTTAAATTGTTTCATTTGAGACAGTTTTGAGGACAAAAAAAGTTCTCAGCACTAAAAAACTGACTGATGAACTATTTTGGAACCTTTTTCCCTCATGCCCTTCAAATGCAAACATAGAGCACATTGGGTTTTTTTTTTGGATTATAGATAACATAAACATGATTACAGTAAGTGGGAACCAGAGGTGACTCCTAGTAGATCCTCTCCAGTCTTAGTCATACTTTCATTGGAAATTTCTCCTTAAGCGATATCCTTAAAACAACAACGGCACAAATGTATGTATATACTTCTTTTTACAGAGTGGATTTGCAAATCTCTGTGAGGCTTAAGCTTTGCTGAGAGTTTGAGCACTGCAGTATCCGTAACCCACCCATAGTCACAACAAATAGCCAAAAATAGATATGAATTTGATCATACAATTTGTACTCTGGTATTTATGAGATCAGATGTCTGATTGCTGGTCATGATCACATTAATAGAATTATTTCAATTCATGTGGCCAAGCATGTGGAAGACATTTCCTTGCCAACAACTGTTCCAAAGACCAATCTGTTCACAAAAATACCTAAATAAAGCAGACACACTAAATCTCTGCAGTTTTTGTTACCCGATTCTGTGTTCAAAATAATAAAAATAAATTAAAAAATTCCTGTAGCCTAAAGGTGCTGAAAGACAAACTTCAGCTGAGCTGGTTTATCCTGAAATCTGCAGGATGAGTCTTTTCATTTTGCAAATTCTCAAGCAATTTAAAGTCAATAATAATTTTATGATTTTTCACAATCCTTAACTGTCAAGTGTTATAGGTAGAATATGATGCTTTTGTGAATGAATCATAACTAGAGCAATATTTCTTGAAGTGAGAATAGTATCTTGTACAAAAGAATTGCCAATTTTCACTATTTTTCCCGTGCATCTAGGAAATATGTCTCCCCTACATGTGTGACTTTCCATATTCATTATTTTTCACTTGGGCAAAGGGATCAGCTGTGGCCTTTGAAGGGCAGGAGATTGGTATTATTTGTGTTTTGTCCCAGGATTCAAATCTATGCAAATGGGATTGGATGGTGGTGCCTGAGGTGAACTGGACACCATAAATATATTATTTAAAGTTTTTTTTTCAGCAGGCTAAATTGGGAGGAGACCCGAGAGTACACCCAGAACTTCCTGGAGGGGTTACATATTTCATTTGGCCTGGATGTGCCTCCGGATCCCCCAGGATAAACCTGAATGATTAGAAGGATGATAAAAATATAGTAATTATAATAATTCACTTTTATAATATGGTAAACATGCAATATTGTTTTCTGCATTCAGACAGTTTAGAATGACTGTTTTTCAGAGATCATGTTTTAACAACAGACATTTCTCATGAATTACAGCAAACAACATCATTTCAGTCTGTCTGTCCGTCCATTTGTCCGTTTGTCCATTTGTCCGTCCGTCCACCATAGAGAAAATAACTCCTTAACAAACAATCCTTAAAGTAACACTGAATTTTTTTTTTATTTCTTTTTATTGAACTGAAGAACTGCTCCGGTCCTATGTAAGACTGGTGTGCATCTTTATGTCTGCTTTATTAACACTTACATGACACAGTCCATTTGTGAAGGAGCTGTTAGGAAGTCAACCAGAAGCCTGTTTGATGCTGAGCGGTTATGGGGGTTGCTTCTTTCTGAACCATCGGGGTAGCATTCCCATATTATCTTTAAGTTCCTTGAATTAATGGCAACGTTTTAATCATTCGCAGCATCCTGGATTGTGTATGATTTATGACAGCAGACTGTCAATTACAAAGAACATTTTTATGAATTAAATTTACAATTAACTACAATTTGCAATTAAGTATTAAGTGGAATGTAAATACATCATAACATCGCATTCATGATACCAAATGACCAAATTCTGAATGCAGTTCTTACAAATATTGTGCTTATTTTGAGAGAAACTATTAACCTTTTCAAGACCACTGATAGAAGTATACCGTAGCTATCTATTTATAAATATAACCCCAAATGACAATTTGAAATGGAGGCTTTCCTCTGACTGTGATTTGACTTACAATAACAGAGGACAACTTCTGCTGCAATAAATATTTGCTCTGCTGTAACAACCGTCTTTCTGAATCTACACCTGCTCATGTATGCAACATAAACAGACTTGGCACCTGTTCGCCTCTCCTGCATGTCCTTATTTTGCAAAGCGCTCATAAAAACAAGATCCAATTACTAAGCCTACAACAGATGCAGACATCAAGTGCTTTGTGTAAATGCAAGGGTATGATCAGATTGTCCATTGTCAGTATGCTATATCTAAATGCACATTACTCTTTTATAGTAGGTGTAAATAAAGTCATAGCCCATTTAGCCTTGCAGGCAGCTTTATAGGCAGTCAACACTAGTGCACACTGAGTGCAAGCATGAGCACTGAAGCAAACAATGCCAGGAACCCTAGAATAAATTTTATTTAATGGTAAGCTGATCCATTAGCTAATCTCCCCCCAAAATTCACTGTATTCCATTTAGCAAAGCTTTTATTCATGAATGGCAATTAAAAAAAACAAAAAAAACATGCATATTTATGGAGTGAACATCTTGTTTTTACTTGACTGGTTTGTTTGAGGCATGTATACATGTCTACAATGATGGAAAGATACAGAAAAATACGGGGGACTACCTTAAAAAATAATGTATCATAGTAAATGAGATCTCCTAAT
Source organism: Antennarius maculatus (assembly GCA_013358685.1). Classification (NCBI taxonomy): domain Eukaryota; kingdom Metazoa; phylum Chordata; class Actinopteri; order Lophiiformes; family Antennariidae; genus Antennarius; species Antennarius maculatus. The sequence continues at coordinate 16,705,801 of CM023606.1, forward strand.
CTAAAACCCCATATAGATCAACCATATAATAGAGGATCTAAAACTAGATCCTCTATTATGAATTTTCCTGTCATTTTTCAATGCCATATACAGAACATTCATGATCATTCATGCAGCTAGAATCAAATTAACATTGTCTCTAGGGGTATTTTATACTTATGCATTTAATATATGTGTTGCCATTACAGCACACTATTCTTGCATCACTCATCATAACGTTATTTTACAAGTCAACTATATACCTATTTTTGCTGCTTCTATTTGACTTTGCGTTATTTAGAAATGTAATTGACAGCTTTGAAAATGATGATGATAGCATGGAGACAGCTAACGGTCTAATTTAAGGACACGAGGTGTTTTGTCACTCATTACCACATCTTTATTGAAGAAACACCAGGAAAAAACATTTGATGGCTTGACAGTAAAAAAAGAAAAAAAGAAGACACATGAAGTACTTTGACATATTGTTATGATAGGTGTTGTGATAGATCTTATGTCCCCAGAAACAATACCTGATTTGATGCGGATGCGATGGCAGGTATGTTTTGAAGTACATGTCGAATCTACATCTGGATGAGTGTGTGGCTTTGTTTATGCTTATGGCATCAAATGCTTTGAAGAAGTTGGCTTGATAACACAATTTAACTGCTAACTTGTTACCCACCAAAGTGTGAACCATCATTTTAGAAGCTTGTAGTTATTCACTTCACAGAGGTGTGAACATTCCAATATATTCAGAACAATGAGACCAATCTGATTAAAACAGGAATGACTGTTCATGCTTCAAATCCTATTCCTGTAACATATGAGCCTCCTCTGAACCAATTTTTTATGGGTGGAACTGAAGGCAATGTGCTCCACCTTTAGGAAATTTGTGTTCATAAAAAGCTATTGTGACAAATATATATAAATTATACATGTGTATACATATATCTGTATATATATTGAAGCACCTGTCAAAAGAGGAAATGGAAAAGAAATTTTAGAGAAGTGATATTTCTGTTAGCTGACTACCTTTTTGAATTAAATTTTTATATACTGGTTTGATCCCCGAAGGGAAATTAAGAAAGCACACTGTAGTTAGTGGTTCAAATGCATGCATACATATACAGTATATTAGTGAGTACAGGCCCCTGTAGCACACACACACATACACAAGGGGGCCTGTAGGCATGCAGGGGAGGTAGAGTGGCAGGCAGCTCCTTCTTGGTGCGCCTCAAATGAGCAATTTGTAAGGGGGACGTCACTTTGCTCAAGGGCGCCTTGGCAGTGCTCTGGAGGTGGGCTGACACCTCCCCCTGTAAGCTCACCCCTGGGTATTTTTTTTGGGGGGGAAGAGCGGGAATCGAACCACCGATCTTGAATCATAGGATGACCCGCTCTACCGCCCGCTCTACCACTGAGCCACTGCCGCCCCAAAGAGTAAATGAAGCCTGAACAGAACAAAACTGATGAACAGAACTGTATGCAGTTACTTAAAGAGCGTTTTTGTCAGATGCCCGAGGATAATTTTGGATACTATATCGATTGTCCCATTCCAAACAGAAACCATAGCTGGACAGACTGTTCGTGCTAGCCGGCTACTTTCACTCAGAATTTGTTGCCGTTTTCTGTGTTGTTCCTGCTGTTAGGACTCTCTGCTCAAAAACATGAAAATTGTTGGAACAGTTATGACACTCTAAAATTATGTTGACTGGGAAGTCCATGTATAGTTAGTGATGGGCAGATGAAGCCCCATGAAGCATTGAAACTGTTCATCCCAATCCGTTCACTGTGGTTCGAAGCTTCATGAGGCTTCATTTGCTCTAATACGACATGTACTGAATGCTAAAATATCAGTTGGCATGAGTTTGAAGTGTGTGGCATTTTGCAGAAAGTCTGTGAATAAAAATGTCAGCAAAATAAGGAAGTATGCAAAACATGTATATTTTAATGATGGCATCACACTGTGTGTGTGTGCGTGCACGTGTGTGTAAAAAAATTAAAAAATAATTAATTTCAAGTGACATATATGTTATTAATCATTATGAAAAATAGAAGAAAAAATAAATGTTATATGTCTAGCATCGTCCGTTTGGTCAAAAAAGCTTAAAATCTGCGCCGCAGCAGCTTCCGCATTCAGTGGTCACGTGGGCGTCATACATCACTGGGGCCAAACAGAGCTTAGCAGCCATAAGAAACAATGCAATTCTAGACGCGTTTAACACCAAAAATATCATGGTTACCTGCGCGGTGAACGGTTGTGTCAGAACAGCAAAAAGACGCGACTTTCAAATAAATTCACTGTGGAATTAATGACAACTAGAGTTGTTATTAATTCCACACAGTCCAATAGTAATAAATGGCGGTTAGCTCAATGCTAACAATATGGACAATTCCATTGACGGGCTAGCGCGTTAGCATTTTTAGAGCGATACCTTCCCAGAAGGTATTCCAAAGAACAACAGGTCCAGGTCCTCACGTCTTTTTGCTGTTCTGTCGACACAACCGTTCACAGCGCAAGTAACCATGATACTTTTGGTGTTAATCGCGTCTAGAATTGCATTGTTTCTTATGGTTACTAAGCTATGTTTGGCCCCAGTGACGTATGACGCCCACGTGACCACTGAATATGGAAGCTGCGGTGGTGCAGGTTTTAAGCTTTTTTGACCAAACTAATGATGCTACACACATAAAATTTGTTTTGTCTTATATTTTTCATAATGATGAATAACATATATGTCACTTAAAATTAACTTTACTGTCCCTTTAATAATTTCCGTAGGGGAATTACTTTTAACTCCAAATTCTTGCACACGTTTACAGTACACACACACACACACACACACACACACACACACACACACACACACACACACACAAACTGGCAGTGTAGAAAATGATCATTTGGACATGATGAAAATGAAAATACAGTAAACATGTACAGTGAGGGGAGGGTGGTTGGAGTTGGAGTATGGACAATGATTGTGCTTTTGTAACGTTTAGGTATAGCCTGTGATTATGCTTGGGTCATGTCATTGGTTTTTATTTAAAAACAACATTTTTTTCACTGTGGCAGGCTGGTGATTTTTTTTTGACAGTATTTCCCCTGCTTCAGAAAACACCCACCTTATATCGCTGTCAAAATTTGTGGCACGTACCAAACCACTACCTTAATCAGGTCATGTCCAAATTAATGAATGAATAAATAAATCTAAAACTTTATTACTTATAAAGAAAGAAACAGACGAACAATTATCCAACTGTCAAGCATGCTATTCAACACGTCTTCGACGTGAAGCTGTTACACGTCAGAAAATAGCTGGTTTTAACTTCGTCCATTCTGTGTGTACATGTAGACACGGGTCACACACACTAACATCACAGCGGTTTTCGTCGCAGGGAGATGCCCCCCGGATATAAAAAGTTTCGGTTACAGCGTCCAAAGTGATTTCATAAAACTTTTTCATCCCGGATATCTGCGTTGTCGTGTGGACGAAAGGCGCAACCGCAACAAAAAGCCTCGCTTCCTGATACCTTACACTATATTGTTCACATGATTACTTCTGGCAGATGCGCCGTGATTGGTTGGGTGCCGTGATTGGTTAGGCGTTTGATTGACAGGTAGTGGGTTAAAAACGTGACAGCGTGAGGTTTTCAAGTGAGCTCATTCAAATAGGTGGGGAGATTATATATATATGTGTGTGTGTGTGTGTGTGTCTGTGTGTCTTTTTTCAGTGTTTTGCTATTGTTATGTGTATTTATGTGTATTTATGTATTTATTGTGAGCGGATGATGTACTGAATTTCCTCTGGGAACAATAAAATGTCTGTCTGTCTGTCTGTCTGTCTATCACAAAAGTCATTATTGGATATTTTATAGTTACCAAAAACATCAAAGATGCGAATCAAACCTATGACTTCCATACCGGATCGGTCGAGGCCCGGGTTAACAACGACCGCCATCGGCGCTGTTGACCTACAGGGCGCCGGTGGAAATTGGATTACTGTTGGTCGAAGAAGGAGAGGAGGAAAGTGCGTTCGCACGAAGAAAGAGAAGAGGAGCGCCAAGCGTATAGGATTAAGAGTAGGGACGTTGAATGTTGGAACTATGACAGGAAAAGGTAGAGAGTTGGTTGACATGATGCAGAGGAGGAAGGTAGACATACTGTGTGCCCAGGAGACCAGGTGGAAAGGTAGCAAGGCTAGAAGTTTAGGAGCAGGGTTCAAGTTGTTCTATCATGGTGTAGATGGGAAGAGAAATGGAGTAGGAGTTATCTTGAAGGAGGAGTTTGTTAGGAATGTCCTGGAGGTAAAAAGAGTGTCGGATAGAGTGATGAGTCTGAAGCTAGAAATAGAAGGTGTGATGTTCAATGTTGTTAATGGGTATGCTCCACAGGTAGGATGTGAGCTGGAGGAGAAGGAGAAATTCTGGTTGGACTTTGATGAAGTGATGCAGAGCATACCTAGAAGTGAGAGAGTTGTCATTGGCGCAGACTTCAATGGACATGTTGGTGCAGGTAACAGAGGTGATGAGGAGGTGATGGGCAGGTTTGGTATCCAGGAGAGGAACGCAGAAGGACAGATGGTAGTTGACTTTGCAAAAAGGATGGAAATGGCTGTAGTGAATACTTTCTTCCAAAAGAGGCAGGAACATAGGGTGACCTATAAGAGTGGTGGTAGGAGCACAGAGGTAGACTACATCTTGTGTAGACGATGTAACCTGAAGGAGATCAGTGACTGCAAAGTAGTGGTAGGCGAGAGTGTAGCCAAACAGCATAGGATGGTGGTGTGTAGGATGACTCTGGTGGTGAGGAAGATGAGGAGGGCAAAGGCAGAGCAGAGGACGAAATGGTGGAAGCTAAAAAAGGAAGGGTATTGCATGACCTTCAGGAAGGAGTTAAGACAGGCTCTGGGTGGTCAGGAGGTGCTTCCAGATGACTGGAAAACTACAGCTAATGTGATCAGGGAGACAGGTAGGAGAGTATTTGGTGTGTCATCTGGAAGGAAAGTAGATAAGGAGACTTGGTGGTGGAATGAGGAGGGACAGGAGTGTATACAAAGAAAGAGGTTAGCTAAGAAGAAGTGGGACACTGAGAGGACTGAGGAGAGTAGACATGAGTACAGGGAGATGCAGCGTAAGGTGAAGGTAGAGGTAGCAAAGGCCAAACAAGGAGCTTATGATGACTTGTATGCTCAGTTGGACAGTAAGGAGGGAGAGACTGATCAATACAGGCTGGCAAGACAGAGAGACAGAGATGGGAAGGACGTGCAGCAGGTTAGGGTGATTAAGGATAGGGATGGAAGTCTATTGACAGGTGCCAGCAGTGTGATGGGAAGATGGAAAGAGTACTTTGAAGAGTTGATGAACGTGGAAAATGAGAGAGAACAAAGACTAGAAGAGGTGACTGTTGTGGACCAGGATGTAGCAAAGATTAGCCAGGATGAAGTGAGGAGAGCACTGAAGAGGATGAAGAGTGGAAAGGCAGTCGGTCCTGATGATATACCTGTAGAGGTTTGGAAGTGTCTAGGTGAGGTGGCAGTAGAGTTTCTGACTGGGTTGTTCAACAGGATCTTAGATAGTGAGAAGATGCCTGAGGAGTGGAGGAGAAGTGTGCTGGTGCCCATTTTTAAGAACAAGGGAGATGTGCAGAGTTGTGGCAACTACAGAGGAATAAAGCTGATGAGCCATACAATGAAGTTATGGGAAACAGTAGTGGAAGCTAGACTAAGGGCAGAAGTGAACATTTGTGAGCAGCAGTATGGTTTCATGCCAAAAAAAAGTACTACAGATGCAGTATTTGCTTTGAGGATGTTGATAGAGAAGTACAGAGAAGGCCAGACGGAGCTGCATTGTGTTTTTGTAGATGTGGAGAAAGCTTACGACAGGGTGCCCAGAGAGGAACTGTGGTATTGTATGAGGAAGTCTGGAGTGGCAGACAAGTATGTTAGAGCGGTGCAGGACATGTATGAGGACTGTAAGACAGTGGTGAGGTGTGCTGTAGGTGTGACAGAGGAGTTCAAGGTGGAGGTGGGACTGCATCAGGGATCAGCTCTGAGCCCCTTCTTGTTCGCTATGGTGATGGACAGGCTGACAGACGAGGTTAGACAGGAATCTCCATGGACTATGATGTTTGCAGATGACATTGTGATCTGCAGTGAGAGTAGGGAAGAGGTGGAGGAGAAGCTAGAGAGGTGGAGGTTTGTCCTGGAAAGGAGAGGGATGAAGGTTAGCCGCAGTAAGACAGAGTACATGTGTGTGAATGAGAGGGACCCAAGTGGAAGAGTGAGGTTACAGGGAGAAGAGATCAAGAAGGTGGAGGATTTTAAGTACTTGGGGTCAACAGTCCAGAGCAACGGAGAGTGTGGAAAAGAGGTGAAGAAACGTGTGCAGGCAGGATGGAATGGGTGGAAAAAAGTGTCAGGTGTGATGTGTGATAGAAGAGTTTCAGCTAAAATGAAAGGAAAGGTGTACAAAACTGTGGTGAGACCAGCGATGGTTTTTGGTCTAGAGACAGTGTCACTGAGGAAAAGACAGGAGGCAGAGCTGGAGGTAGCAGAGATGAAGATGCTGAGGCTCTCTTTGGGAGTGACCAGGAAGGATAGGATCAGGAATGAGTACATCAGAGGGACAGCACATGTTAGAGGTTTTGGAGATGAAGTCAGAGAGGCCAGACTGAGATGGTTTGGACATGTCCAGAGGACAGATAGTGAATATATTGGTAGAAGGATGCTGAGTTTTGAACTGCCAGGCAGGAGGCCTAGAGGAAGACCAAAGAGGAGGTTTATGGATGTAGTGAAAGAGGACATGAAGGTAGTTGGTGTGAGAGAAGAGGATGCAAAGGACAGGGTTAGATGGAGGTGATTGATTCGCTGTGGCGACCCCTGAAGGGAAAGGCCGAAAGGAAAAGAAGAAGAAGATAGTTACCAAAAACTGCACCCCTGCATACAGTTTTGATTTTATACCAATAGTAAATTGACTGTAATTCTGTCTGAATAAATGATAAGTCGTCTTCAGGGGGTGGACAACACAGAAGAGAAGCAGTCAAATCCATAGGTGTGAATTGTTTCATGCTGGATTGGGTTGAATAAAAGAAAAAGTGTGAGAAGTTTATTTCTATGAACATCCAAATTGCTTTAGCTGGGACTCATAGCTGAAATCCTTCTCTGATGTTCTATAATATCCTAAATCCTGTTCTTATTTTAAGAAAGACTTGGGGCAGGTAAGGGAACAGTAAATGCTAGTAAAGTGTTAGACTAGAAATAAAATGTAATTTAATGATAATAATAATTATCATTAAGTTTCATCTGAACTGTAAACCTTAAGCTCAAATCAATGCCTATGTCTTACAATTTTATTAACATTATTAACTGTCAATCAGAATGATGTGAACTGCATAATAGAAATGATATACACACATAAACACATGGTTAATTTAACATGCAGGTTGCAATACCAGCAAATAATTTGCATCAGTGTTTGCTTTTGGCTGTAGCATCTGAGCAGCAGCTTTCTGGCTTGTATATTGTGGCATTACCATTTGATTGACAGGTGTGTCATAGCCACAGACACACTGGGCAGACCCCCAACTGCCGTTGCCTTTTCTGTCAGTATGGTTGGTTAGAAGCTGTCTACATGGGTTGTCTGGCCAACATGGAGAACATGGTGAATTAGAGAAGTTGACATGGTAAATCAGTGGACTTGGCTTCGGAGTGCACTGCTATGAGCCATACTTTGTATCACCACAGGGTTTCAGGCTCTGAGACATGATCATAAAGCAGCAAATGCCAGGGAACGTGTGTTCATGCGTGCACGTTGGTGCTTTTAGCTTTTGAAGTGCTTCCTATTTAGGTTCTCAAAGATCAAAAGCGAGTGTTGTGCGAAAGCCTGTGAAAGAACAGCTAATTGACAGCAACCGTCAATAGCCCTCAATTTTATATAGAACATTGTGGTACTTTACTTTTGTTTTACTTTTTGTTGACTTTTAATGAAGGGTATTTTATCGATAGCTTATTGATAACTTACAACAATATACATTTTTAAATGACATGGTATGCAAAGTAAATAAGATCATAACAAAATGAAATTGCTAAATCTTCTATCTTTTGAATGTAAAGTAGCATAAAATGAAAGGAGTCAATATATACAGCACCGACTGGAGTAAACAAACTCGTGTTCCACCTCTGGCTGTGAAATAATGTTTATACATTTTCTCTGGCTGCATTTACAGTGAAAATTGAAGTTCCATTAGTGTTTTTTTTTTTTTTTGATCCCTCTCCCTGAGGGAACAGCTGAGATATAATGACACATTATACGTACATCTTAAAAAAAGATTAAAGAAAATTGTTCAAAATCCCATCCCGGTAGAATTTGCCGGAGGCAGTGAATTTGCAACATTGTTTACTAATGCAAAATTTGAAAAAAACAAAACAAAAAAAATCTGGTTAAATCAGAGGGTGTTTGGTCTATTTGTGACACTCCCATTAACTGTTGCGTGAGATAAACTGTGAAAGCTGGCAGATATGAGTGAGCATAATCTTACATTTCTTCAGTCACTTGTAGATCAGCCCTCCAGATATGTTTTGGTTACCATACACAATGTGAAGACTAATAGAATTATAAGGAAGAAATGTATCTACTGCTGTGTATGTGTGTTTGTGAGAGGGAGAGAGAGTGCGTGTGTGTGTGTGAATTAGGCACAATGTTTGAAAGAGATAGCAAGGTGTAGTGACACAGCAGACAAACAATTATTAATGGTGAGAGAAAATTGTAGCATTTTGATTAAGCCAATCATGCTGTGCTCAGACCAGGCAGAGGAGAGACATCCATACTTGGCAATCTCTCAGTTGCCAGAGATGGTCAGTCCCTCTCTGACCTCCCTATAGCCATGAGCTCTAATCACTGTAAAACCGATTCATTAAAATCTGATGTTAGTGAGAGGACACACACGTGGGTGAGCAAATGGACCACAGCCAATTATGTGATTCTCTGCCAGTTAGAAAGAGATTTAGGCATAACGTATCTCCAAGGAGGGAGACAGTGATCACTACAGCAGAGCTGCACATTATTATAGGGTTTGGTGTGTCTTTGTTTCTCCTTCCTGTGTAAGTACCATTCAAGCAATATGTAGAATGTGATGGAGGCTTAAGCTCTATGGTTAGCACACTATTAAATCAATAGCTCTGTGAAATAACCATGAAACTTAAAATAAAGAGTAGAGGTCAGCCGGTTTTTATCACTTAAAAAACTGCTTCTAAAGCTAACAGAGACACAAAGTTCACAGACAGTTAATACATGAGCAGAGACTTCTTCTTCTTCTTTTCCTTTCGGCCTTTCCCTTCAGGGGTCGCCACAGCGAATCAACCGCCTCCATCTAACCCTGTCCTTTGCATCCTCTTCTCTCACACCAACTACCTTCATGTCCTCTTTCACTACATCCATAAACCTCCTCTTTGGTCTTCCTCTAGGCCTCCTGCCTGGCAGTTCAAAACTCAGCATCCTTCTACCAGTATATTCACTATCTCTCCTCTGGACATGTCCAAACCATCTCAGTCTGGCCTCTCTGACTTTATCTCCAAAACCTCTAACATGTGCTGTCCCTCTGATGTACTCATTCCTGATCCTATCCTTCCTGGTCACTCCCAGAGAGAACCTCAGCATCTTCATCTCTGCTACCTCCAGCTCTGCCTCCTGCCTTTTCCTCAGTGACACTGTCTCTAGACCGAACAACATTGCTGGTCTCACCACAGTTTTGTACACCTTTCCTTTCATTTTAGCTGAAACTCTTCTATCACACATCACACCTGACACTTTTCTCCACCCATTCCATCCTGCCTGCACACGTTTCTTCACCTCTTTTCCACACTCTCCGTTGCTCTGGACTGTTGACCCCAAGTACTTAAAATCCTCCACCTTCTTGATCTCTTCTCCCTGTAACCTCACTCTTCCACTTGGGTCCCTCTCATTCACACACATGTACTCTGTCTTACTGCGGCTAACCTTCATCCCTCTCCTTTCCAGGACAAACCTCCACCTCTCTAGCTTCTCCTCCACATCTTCCCTACTCTCACTGCAGATCACAATGTCATCTGCAAACATCATAGTCCATGGAGATTCCTGTCTAACCTCGTCTGTCAGCCTGTCCATCACCATAGCGCACAAGAAGGGGCTCAGAGCTGATCCCTGATGCAGTCCCACCTCCACCTTGAACTCCTCTGTCACACCTACAGCACACCTCACCACTGTCTTACAGTCCTCATACATGTCCTGCACTGCTCTAACATACTTCTCTGACACTCCAGACTTCCTCATACAATACCACAGTTCCTCTCTGGGCACCCTGTCATAAGCTTTCTCCAGATCTACAAAAACACAATGCAGCTCCGTCTGGCCTTCTCTGTACTTCTCTATCAACATCCTCAAAGCAAATACTGCATCTGTAGTACTTTTTTTTGGCATGAAACCATACTGCTTCTCACAAATGCTCACTTCTGCCCTTAGTCTAGCTTCCACTACTGTTTCCCATAACTTCATTGTATGGCTCATCAGCTTTATTCCTCTGTAGTTGCCACAACTCTGCACATCTCCCTTGTTCTTAAAAATGGGCACCAGCACACTTCTCCTCCACTCCTCAGGCATCTTCTCACTATCTAAGATCCTGTTGAACAACCCAGTCAGAAACTCTACTGCCACCTCACCAAGACACTTCCAAACCTCTACAGGTATATCATCAGGACCGACTGCCTTTCCACTCTTCATCCTCTTCAGTGCTCTCCTCACTTCATCCTGGCTAATCTTTGCTACATCCTGGTCCACAACAGTCACCTCTTCTAGTCTTTGTTCTCTCTCATTTTCCACATTCATCAACTCTTCAAAGTACTCTTTCCATCTTCCCATCACACTACTGGCACCTGTCAATAGACGTCCATCCCTATCCTTAATCACCCTAACCTGCTGCACGTCCTTCCCATCTCTGTCTCTCTGTCTTGCCAGCCTGTATAGATCAGTCTCTCCCTCCTTACTGTCCAACCGAGCATACAAGTCATCATAAGCTTCTTGTTTGGCCTTTGCTACCTCTACCTTCACCTTACGCTGTATCTCCCTGTACTCCTGTCTACTCTCCTCAGTCCTCTCAGTGTCCCACTTCTTTTTAGCTAACCTCTTTCTTTGTATACACTCCTGTCCCTCCTCATTCCACCACCAAGTCTCCTTATCTACTTTCCTTCCAGATGACACACCAAATACTCTCCTACCTGTCTCCCTGATCACATTAGCTGTAGTTGTCCAGTCATCTGGAAGCACCTCCTGACCACCCAGAGCCTGTCTTAACTCCTTCCTAAAGGTCATGCAATAACATGAGCAGAGACTGTTAAAGTGATAAATCAAGCTGGCAGTGGCTCAGCAGTAAAGCGGGTTGTCCAATGTTCCAAGATTGGCGGTTCGATTCCCACTCCCGCCCAGTCACCTCTGGGTATGAGCTGACAGGGGGAGGCATCACCTCACCTCCCGAGAACTACGGAGGCGCCCTTGAGCAAGGCCCATCCCCTTTACAAGTTGCTCATCGGAAAGAGCTGCCTGCCACTCTACAACCCCCTCACCTGTATGCCTACAGGCCCCTTTTGTGTGTATGTGTGTGTGTGTGTGTGTGTGTGTTATGGGCCTGTATACACTATATATGAATGTACCTACTAACCTGTGTGTAGAGTAGATTCTTAATTTCCCTTTGAGGATTAATACAGTTAATAATTTTTTTTTAAAAATCTGACGGACAGGGTTATGATTCCTACTGTAATCTGGCAGATTTTCTTAAACTTTCTACATTTAATTCATTCATCCATTGATCTTCCCACCCGCTTCATCCGCTTGTGTGGGTTAACCTGCAAATGGTTTATTATAACCCGCTTCAAAGCGGTAATGTATTGTAATTGTCAGTGTTAGTCCGTTCGTCCGTATGTTCGTTCGTTCGTTTGCATGTCCACTAGATGTCTTCGCAACCGTTGCAGATAGAAAGATGAAATAAAAAGCAGATTACTCGGGCGGCAAAGGGGATGAAAATGAGATGATGACCTTGACCTTGAGAAAACTAGGTCAAGGTCAAATTTCAACTTTTGTGCACTCGGGAACCAGATAAGATAGAAAGACGAAGGAGAAGGCCAGTGTGAATAAGATAAGTTCAAAGCTAGTGCATAGCTTTGTCCTACCCTGAAAGGTCAAAGCTATGCACTTGTCAGGTACTACCTTCAGGGTACCCTGACCTACCCTTTGTGGGATGTTGCAGTCTCTATGGACATGTTTGATTCTTTGATAACAGACAAAAGAGTAAATTAGATGATTGTGGGTAGAAGCAACTGCCTGGAGAAGCCAACCAGCAACAGCAGATGAGACTTTGATCTCTGTGTGAATTATAGATTGGTCAGAGTGAAAGTTTTAAATGTTTTTGATGGACTTAATAGTCTGATAGCACAACAGACATCAATTACACCCCTGATTCCAACATGGTTGGTAAACAAAAAATAATCAAAACGAATGAGGTGATTTTCTCATCCTTTTTAATGTATACTCAAATAAAAACTAAATTTTGAGCTTTTACCTTTATTGATTTCTTGTTTATGCATACTCTGAACTGATGACAGCAACACAGCTCAAGCAAGTATGGTCAAAGCTATGCACTTGACAGGTACTACTTTGAGGGTACCCTGACCTACCCTCGAAGTAGGTTTGGGTAAGTCGCGGGATGTTGCAGTCTCTGACTGCCTTGTTTGTAAGTTATAAATGTAGTTGTGAAATGATCTAAAAGACTAGTTTGGAACATCCCATGGATCAAGTCACAAGTAATATCATGATTTTGTATAAGTTGCCGTTATTAAAATTGAAATCTGAAACACCTCAGTGTTTCAGATTTCAATTTTAGGTCACAACAATGCAGTGTTTGTGGTTGTGACAGATTTACAAACAGAAGACAGTTGGTTCAGGTCAGGATGGTCTCACATCTTGCCTTGTATGGTGTAAACACAAACCAGATGTGTGATTTAAATTATAGTATTTGCTTGGTTTACTTGTATACACTGCAAATTGTTCCAGTAACTGGAAACAGGATCTAATTTGTTGATAATTTGTTTGGTGCTATAAAGGAATCTTTTGAAAGGTTTCAAAAAGAAAACTCATGATGTTTACAAGACGTCATCATTGTGAACTCGTGCTTTGAGATATAATGCAAGGTTTGTGTCACAAATTCAGATAATGTTCATCATGCCTGTTCAATTGAAAGATGCTATCATTTCTACTTTGGCGACAACAATGTATCCTGTGTTTTTTAGGGCTTTGCCTGTAAAAACTTCCATGATTCAGAATATGCTGACCTCTGAAGTGCAGATTATGAAAGCATTTTATCTCTAAAGTTTTCTTGTAAACAAATGTAATTTTCAGTCAGTGTTATAGAAAAAAAGTTATTGTGTTTCCCCTTGTGTTATAAGAAACATGTGGGTATTTTATTCCCTGTACAACTTACACAAAAATGAATACAATCAAATTCGCAAAGCCACACTTTAAAGGATATGGAAACCAGTGTGTTCATATAAACGTTTATTAGCGTGTCATCTTTGTCCTCACATTCTTTGTAGACACATTGCAGTGCATCTCATCTAGAGCAGGAGAATGAGATGCTTTTGATCTGACTCTATAGAGCCAAAAGACAACTAGAGACAGCACCATAGCAGCATTACAGGTTGAGAGCTCGGAAATGAACATTTAATGAAGATGCACACTGATTGGAGTGTGGCATCATTTTGGAGATGCAAAAATGGTGTTTGGAGGAGATTTGTTTTGAGTTGAACATCGATGGGTAGTGGATGTCATATACTGTAGAGTCACCTGAGTGCTTTTAAATTCTCTATACTTGTAAGTTTTAAAATATAAGACTTTTTTTTCAAACCAATGATTTCAGAGGCAATTTAATTTCAAGGAAATCACACTTTTGTATCTTCCTAACTGACTGTGGCATTGTTAAGCAGTAAATACACATATACACAATTCAATTCACATATAGGTATGCAAATTGGATTGTACTTTGAATTCTTATTAACAATAAAAATGTAAAGCACATTTCTTGACACACACTCTTGATGAAATCTGAAAGGTACCTTATATTAATGATAAAATCACCTCTTAAAAGAATGTAGTAGATGACATCTTCTCTGTAAAGAATGCTCTCTTGGAGTACCACAGACTGCTGTTAGATTGCCCCATTCACTTTTTAAATGCTTCCTATGCCCAAGGTGTAGAACAATTAGGAGATTAAGATTCTCCACGGCATTCTACCCTCCATTTAATGGCCCTGTACTCCAGGGTTGGATTTCATGGATGATACAGTGGACAGAAAAAAAAAAACTTTACGACGTCTGACATGAGAGCCAGAAATCGTTGCATTTGAAAATTTATTGTAATAGCAGATGGTGGAACAAGTGATAGTTTGATGGCAAAATCGCATCACGCATTGCGTCTAACAGCCCCTTTAAAATCCAATTGAACTTAATGTCATGGATCTGTGATTTCTTTCACTTTAATTTTCTCTCGTTCCCTTTAAGGTAGAAGAACTGTGTCTAAAGTGTGACGCAGAATCGATACTGCAATATCAAGTGAACTTCTGTTTAAGATCTGACTGTATTTTCCCTGACAAACAATTGTGATGTTAAGTGTATGTAGCTGAAAAGAAAGCAAACATGTGAAAGACATGTCAAAATAGTTTATTTCAATATTTATTAATGCGTAATGTGAAATTGCCAAAGTTTGTTTTCAGAATGCTGGTTTTATCATGGATAATCCCCAAATATACAGTGTAAGTCATATATTTGCACTTGTAATTTAATCAAAAACTGAATTACTTCTTTCTTTACATACAGCACTGTTCAACTATTAAATCCTTTTTTGTCTCGCTGAATGACCCTTGATCTTTTGAAAGCCTAGAGGTTTATTGCACCTGGGTGGCTTATAGTAAAGATCTATTGGCTTACTTTACTATCTTGTTGGCAAACGCATTCACCCAGGAGACAATCTATCGCAACCATTAGGTTTGGTTTCGCTCTAAACTTCATGAAACTATTGGACATCAAAGATCAACCATAAAGACCAATGTCTGTGTAAATTAAATGTAGATTATTTGGCTGTTGACTCATATGAATCAATTATGTCATTTCTTATTGGTTTTTTATTTATCAGTGCCTGGTTTTAAGTGGAATCTTCCAGGTTCACTGATGATTTGCATAGTCATAAGGAGAAGGTTGACTACAACCCACATGTAAAGCTGGCAGATGCTGCTATATGAAAATAGTAAATGTTTCACTTTTAACTTTCAGTTTCTAAAAGAAACTTCAAAGGTGGAAAATTATTTTGCATTATACAGCATTTCCAACATCAGTCACATGCGTAATACTTTGATTGTTATCCACAAAATTTCTGATATTTATAGAATTCTAGATTACTCGTAATACAACGATAATATAATAACGTGTGGTTATTTTAGCCACTGAACCCAATTCCGTCTTAAACCAATGTTTCTCATTGCAGAACTTTCACCATATTTTTCATCTGTTACATTATGCAGTCGAGTGCAAATTGATTCATAATCCATTGAAGGAAAGAACATGGCGATCAAATAATGCATGCACGCCAGGTTACTGGGTGAAATAGCATCACTTTAGGGCGACTAATAAGCATTTTTATCTGAAAATGTACTGTTTTGCATGCTTGTACTTCTATTTGACTTACATTACATTCAAAGACAACCACATCTGATGACATTGCTGTGAAAAAAAAAACCCAAACAAACATCAAAAACAACACAGCTCAAATGTAAATGTAATAACCTGATAAATATCAGTTATATTGTTTTCCCATGTCACGGTATGGATCTGTCCAATTAACTTCCAGTTCACCTGTGTGTGACAGGAAGAAGGAGGGCATAAAGCCGGCAATAATGCACAGGTGAAGGCGCGAGTGTGATGACAGCAAGTGAGTGGAGCAAGCGAGTGTTGGTGACTACCACGTGGATTAACTTTAGTTTGTTAGACTGGAACGATTCGCCAGACAACCTGTTTTGAACGCAGAACCTGAGTTGCGGACAGCGCGTGGCTGTAGTCTGCCAAAACACCTTAGCTGGGGTTAGCTTAGCCGCCGCCCTCGAGGGAGACACGGATCCTTGAACCGAACGGAGGATGGATGGCGGAGCTAAGGGCCTCAAGGGACATTGTGGTCACACGCGCTGAGTGAGGCGGTGGAGGCTACTACTTCTCCGGTTCACTGATGCTGTGCTGGTTTCGAGGAGACCTGAAGAGGATTTATTTGCGGTAGGACGCTGAGTGATTTCGCACACGGAGGTACACTATATGAGCTCAAACTATAAAGCGCGCCAACGAAAAACAAATGCAAGCTTGCTAAAAAAACTTAAACTAAAGAGTGCACTCGAAACTCGAAACTTGAAGACTAATTAATATATAACCCCGGGTATTTGTGTTTGTATTTATATTCTATTTTCTTCATTTATTTTTCACTTTATAGGGTTGGTGATGGTAACCATGTGTAAATATTGTTAATATATTTTCCGAAACCAATATCAAGTCTTTGTGTGTGTTTTTGCTTATGGTGTTTAATGTAGTTTATATTATCATTAAGGGTTGAACTCTAAAAGTATTCCCGTTGGCCTCAATTAGTGAGAATTTTAATTTATCCTAGACAGTTCATTTAAACGGCGATGGCCCTTTCACCATATAGTGATGAATTTAAATTTGAATATTTAAGTCTTTATTTATAGTTAACTAAAGGGTTAATAGTTTACGAGCCGATGGTGAAAGGGTTACATAAAATCAAATTCAGTCACAGAGATATCGATGATTGTGTGATAATGTGAATGATCAAAGCATAACCTTGAGCGTCGGTTTCATGTTATGTCATTGCAGCTTGTATATATGTGCAAACCTTCAAATTTGATGCATCATTGAGGGAAGTTCATGATGAGATAAAGAAAAGAGAATGGAGAATGGAGGCTTCTTTTTAAATGATCTACTGTGACAATATTACCTTACATTCAGATTCAGGTGCTGTCAATCTAGATATGTAAACATGGATAACAAACCCCTGAGTGTCTCATTTCATTGCAGAACAGCTTTCAAGCATTGAATCTTAAACTGGACAAATGTTATTTGCATGTTGATATGGTTAAGAAATGTTGCTGCATCCTAAACAAGTTGGGTCATATCTTGCAGCAAAAATAATCTCATCCTGCAATTCAAGTTTGCATCCAAGAGAAATTATACATCTTGCCAATCATCCTCTTTAACTTTACTGTGATAACAACACAGAAAACATATTGCATATACAAACCCTAAAACGACAGCAGTTTTTCCAATCTGCATTACTTTTCTTTTGCTTAACTTTCTCAAGACATCCAATTTTGCTTCTCAATGGTAAACATGAAAAGTAATAACAGAGGCAGCTTTTTAGTCAAATAGAAAATACAAAACCAACAGCCATGCAAATAAAGCCATAAACTAACCATTCATCTTAGAAAAGTGGAGACAGACTGAGAAATTTGTCTGAATGCAGATAAAATTTTCACTCAAAAGAAGCTGCTTGAAGAAAAGTGGACTTTTCGTTTATGAGGTGGAGCTTTCATTGTTTCATTTTGAGATATTGAAAGAGAATGAGGACAATCCAAGTGAACAATGTTTCACCTGACTTTATGAAAAAAAGTGTTGAATTTTGTTTTTGTTTTGGTTACTATTACCAATGTTAATAAGTAAGTAAAGACAGGGCTTCTATTTATACATAACTCCGCTACACACAGATCCAACCACATTAAAAGATTCACTTTCTGATTGCCTCATTTCAAAATATGAATACAAATTTAATAAATATGTTCAGAAATATCCCTGCAAAAATCTTTACAAATAAGTCCTAGATGGGACATTGACAGAGCCAGCAACCAACTGTTCACTGTCTTTCAAAAAAAAAGTCAAGGTCAGCTTTATTGTCAAATGTACCATATATGCACGACATACAGCACAGATGAAATTGCAGTTCTGTCTGACCCACGGTAAACAGGCAGTACAACAGGCAGTACAGCACAGACAGTACAACAGACAGTACAACAGACAGTACAACAGGCAGTACAACAGGCAGTACAACACAGGCAGGACAACACAGGCAGGACAACACAGGCAGGGCAACACAGGCAGCACAACAGGCAGTACAACACAGACAGTACATCAGACAGTACAGCACGAAGTATTAGACAAGACACAAGGGATGGTAAACATCTCAATACACTCCTTAATCCCGTAGGGTAAGTGACATGTGCGTAGTCCCTGAGTTGATGGTGGGAGAGAGAGATAGGTAGTCAGGTGCTGGGGAGAGGGCAGGGCAGTGTGAGGGTAGAGTTCAAGGCTATGGCCGGGGGCAGAGCAGGGAGAGAGTTGAGCCTCCTGACCGCCTGGTGAAAGAAACTGTCCTTGAGCCTGCTGGTTCTGGCCTGCAGACTCTGCAGTCTCCTACCTGATGGCAGCAGGTTAAAAAGGCTGTGAGAAGGGTGGGTGGGATCACCTGCAATGCTGATGGCTTTGCAGGTGAGGTGGGTGTTGTAAATGTCTGTGAGGGAAGGGAGAGAGACCCAAGTGATCTTTTCAGCTGCTCTCACGATGCGCTGCAGGGTCTTATGGCAGGAAACGGTGTAGGCGCCGTACCACACAGTTATGCAGCTGGTTAAGATGCTCTCAATGGTGCTTCTGTAGAAGGTGAGCATGATGGGGGCTGGGGCTCTCGCTCTCCTCAGTTTGCGGAGGAAGTAGAGGCGCTGTTGGGCTTTTTTGGCCAACGATGCGGTGTTGCGATCCCAGGACAGGTCCTCGGAGATGTGCACACCCAGGAACTTGGTGCTGCTGTCCCTTTCCACTACAGCACCATCGATGGTTAGTGGAGCATGCTTAGTGCATGTTCTCCTGAAGTCCACAACAATCTCCTTCATCTTCTTCACATTCAGATGGAGATTGTTGTCCTTGCACCACATAGCCAGGCGGCTCACCTCATTTCTCTAGGCTGTCTAATTGTTGTTGATGAGACCCACTGCAGTCGTGTCGTCTGCAAACTTGATGAAGAGGTTGGAGCTGGAAGTCGGTCTACAGTCATGGGTTAGCAGAGTGAAGAGGAGGAGGCTCAATACACATCCTTGGGGGGGTCCCGTGTTCAGTGTGATGGTGCTGGAGGTGTTGTTACCAACTCAAACTGCCTGTGGTCTCCCTGTCAGGAAGTCCAGCAGCCAGTTGCGTATGGAGGTTTTGAGTCTGAGCTGGTCCAGTTTGTGAATGAGCTGCTGGTGGATGATTGTGTTGAATGCTGAGCTGAAGTCGATGAACAGCATTCTGGCGTAGGAGTCTTTGATCTCCAGGTGGGTGAGGGTTGAATATAGGGCAGTGGAAATGGCGTCATTGGTCGAGCAGTTGGACCGGTAAGCAGACTGAAAAGGGTCCAGGGTTGAAAGGAGGGCAGATTTGATGTGGTGCATGACTAGCTGCTCGAAGCACTTCATGAGGATGGGAGTGAGTGCAACCGGGCATTAGTCATTGAAGCCAGATGGGGGTGACTTCTTCGGGACTGGGATGATGGTGGTGGCTTTGAGGCAGGTGGGGACAACAGCCTGGCTCAGGAAGATGTTGAAGATGTCTGTGAAGACATCTGTGAGCTCATCTGCACAGTCTCTCAGGACACGACCAGGAATGTTGTCAGGACCTGGGGCTTTTCGGGCGTTGGTCCTTCTGAGGACTTGCCTCATGCTGTCCGGAGAAAGCGTCAACGCCTAGTCTCCAGGAGGGGGTGGACTCTTCTCTGCCGGGATGCTGTTGTCTGCCTCAAAGCGTGCAAAGAAGTCATTTAGCTGGTTCAGCAGAGTGGTGGAGCTGTCGCAGGACTGCGGAAGGGTCTTGTAGTCCGTAATGGACTGAATTCCCCGCCACAGGTTCCTGGTGTCTTTGCTGTCGCTGAAGTGGGTGGCGATCCTCCTGGAGTACTGTCTCTTGGCCACTTGGATGCCTCGTGACAGGTTGGCTCTAGCTGTCCTTAGGCCCACCTTGTCCCCAGCTCTGAAGGCCACGTTCCGTGCCCTCAGGAACCTGTGGACTTCCCCTGTCAGCCATGGCTTCTGGTTGGCTCGAACGGAGTTTGTTCTGGTGACCATGACATCATCCATGCATTTTTTCATGTATGCCTTGACGGTCTCCATGTACTCCTGGAGGTCTGTGGTGTTGTTGTGGGTGGCTGCGTCTTTGAATATGCCCCAGTCTGTGGTTGAGAAGCAGTCCCGGAGTGCCTCAGACGACCCATCAGGCCACACCCGTATCTGCCTTTTCAGAGGTTTATCGACTCTAACGAGCGGTCTGTATGCGGGCGTTAGCATAACAGTGGTGTGGTCTAACGCCCCAAGGTGGAGGAGGGCACGGGCCTTGTAGGCATCTTTATGTGTTGTGTAGACATTGTCCATGATGTTTGCTCCTCTGGTGGCAAAGTTGATATGTCTACGTAATTTTGGAAACACACTCTTGGGGTTTGCATGGTTGCTTCCCCCACCAGAATGAGGAAGGATTCTGGGTGGGTTTTTTGCTTCTCACTGATGAGATGGTAGAGATCATTCAGTGCCTCACTCCTGTTGTTGCTGGAGGTGGGAGGGATGTATTCTGCGACTAGCAATATGGCAGAAAACTCCCTGGGCAGGTAAAATGGCCGGCATCTGATGGTCATAAGTTCCACCAGAGGAGAGCAGTGTTTGCAAACCACAGCAGCATCGTGGCACCAAGCATCCCTGATGTAAACACAGAGTCCCCGCCGCGGGTCTTCCCCCCCTCGACAAGGTAGCCCGGTAGCACGTCAGCCGGTCCAGCTGAATGGCACAGTCCGAGATGCTGTCAGTGAGCCATGTTTCCACAAATACAAAGACACAACACTCATCCACAGACTTAGTTGACGATTGGAGCAGGCGGATGTAGTCTAGTTTATTGTCCAGCAAGCGTGCGTTGGCGAGTGTGATGGTCGGGATAGCCGGCCGGTGAGAGCTAGCTGCTAGCCTAGCCCGGACGCCTCCGCGCTTGCCCCGCTTCTGCTTCCGCATGTTCTGCCTGTGGTGCTTCCACTGCGGGCTGGGTGCAGGAGTCGGGGATGGTGGTTGAGCAGGCCCATGGAGCAGGCCGCACTCGCGCAGCACTTCCGCTTCTGCTGGGTCTAAGTCCAAAAAAGTTGTTCTGTGCATGTCGAGCAGAAACTCACGGGAGTATGAGCGCCTTGATGTAAGTAGACATGATGAAGATGGACGTGACAAAAATGGACAAACACATGGCGAGACAAGACACAAAAAACACCAAAAAACCGCTGTATCGGGAGAGAGAGGAGCCGCTGCGTGTGCACGCATCCTCAGCAAAAAAAAAAAAAAAAATCTGTCCACTTTCTCAACTGTTTTTTCCTTCTTTCTCACTGTTTGTGTCGGCAATCACAAACCGACAATGATGTGGCTATAGAAAATGACATATAATCTCATAATAAAACAGAATTGAGTACTCATGATGTAAAAAAAAAAGAAAGGGAAGGTTTGGGTAAATCCTTTGTTATAAAAATTAAAAAAAATACACAGATCACATTGCTTTGTTAAGTAAAATTATTCCACCCACTTGGTGTTAGAACTGTTGTCTTGAGTAATTTTTCTTTCCAAAGACAAATAGAAGAAGTATGTATAATAATAAGCATGAGGAAGGGAGAATCCATTTCAAATTAAGTATTATTTAATATTGCATTATTGTGGGTACTCCACTCATCTCATGTCACATCCTTAGTCTCTTCGCAGACAAACAATTAATATCCATTTCTGTAAAAACGGGCATTTTTTAGGGTCATAAATGAAACAGGACCATGGTGTTTGCACAACCATCATATTTGCTGCCAACAAATTCAGGCTGCTTCTTCGAGAGAGCAAAACATGGAAAAAGTAATGAGATGTGAAATAATGAGTTGTCCATAAAAGTAATGTTATCTTCACCTGTCTCTCTTCTACTGTTGTGTATATGTGTGTTTTTGTTTGTGGAGAGCTAACCCTAAGCCCTGCTCCCATGGCAGCCCAGACACACACACTAAGCTGAAATGAAATATTAGTTTGGTAAACAACATTTTTCAACAGGGCGGGGGTTAAAATATTAAAATACCCAATGGTTTCAACTTAAAGTGCTAAACAATTTTTTTTTTGAAACAAATAATATAATTTGTAAATTATTCAGAAAAAAGTCACTATTTTACAAGCTATGTAGTTTTACTGTTCTTACTTCAATTCAATCACATTTATGAATAGGTTTTTACTTTACCGAAGTAGTTATTCTCTACAAAAATATCTGTTGTCTTTTTCCACCACTGAGCGTTGCAAAGGCCAAGAGTTTGTAAAGGCCTTTTATGGCCGTTGTTGTTCACCGCTTATGCTCAGATGGATAAGGATAAACAATTTTCAAATTGAGAAAAAAAAAAAAAAACTCTTATATGGCTATAGAGTAAGTAAGCTGCGACCATCACACGACTGTCACAACTAAAAAATTGCTTACAAATATAGGTATTTGTTTCCTCTATCAGAATTGTCACTTTGTGACATTCTCAAACAGCATTCAACATGCTGACTGACACACATCTTTGAATTCTCTAACCACATTGATGAAATTTTAATTCCTTTCTATGCTCTGAGTGCTAGTGCTGATAAGAAAACAAAAAACACAAGCAACAAAACTGCTTTGAGTAGCAAGTTCTTGGTGTCAGTGTTACTATTGCATTATTTGATAAAGTTATTTTTGAGAGGGAGACATACAATCATTAAAAGTATTGACAAGGTGTGAGCTGACATAGTTTGAAGGAATCATAGTTTATGAATATGTGAACAAAATACAATACAACTGAGTCAATAGATTTCAGCTGCGGCAGTTGTAGCTTCTTTTAATTAAGACCCAAAGGACATGTAAGGAGCATACATGAAATTATCTCCTAGGTGCAGGTGTTCAAACACCAGCACAGCTGGCAACCCCTCAAGTACACACATTTATTTTTGTCAGCTTTCTGCTGTTAACCTGCAGAACACTGAGGAACACTGACTCCTTGGAACATGACACAGTCTCATTGTTTCCATGAATTCACTTCATGTTCTCCTTTGCTTGTCATTATGAAACGAGTAACGGGTAAGTAGTTGAAAATAATACAGGCAAGAGTATGTAAGGATTATTTGAAGATGTGCGCAATCAACAAATAAGCCCTTTCATGTTTTATCAGTTCAGTTAGATTATCGACAACTCAGTGACGTGTGGTGAGGTTCATGGTTGGTGAGGCATCGACGTCATCATGATCACATGATCAGATTTACAAAAATATGAACCTACAGTGTAGCTTATTCATCATTTAATTAGCAACAGTGAGTGGGTTATGTTAAAGTCTCATTGCAGAATTATTTACACATACAGACTGTCACACACAAATAAGCATATTTGATTAAAAAAACAATGTTGTTACCTACCTGTTAATATGTCAGGTTTACTTGTAAATGAAGTCCATGCGCCACTCCCTCTGAACAAACGCATCAATAACTTGTCTGTAGAAATTGTCCGTATCTTCCTTCAGTTCGTAATATTTGATCCTCCATTTGAATAGGTGAGCGGAAAAAAAAAAATTGCTGCACTTGACTTAATGTAGATCGTAGCCTGCATTCACTTATTCTTCAGCTGAAGAGTCCCAAGAGGAATCCCTGGGATCACCAGCGCCCCCTATCCATGAGGCCTGGTATTTTTGTGCCTCACCTAGTACCTTTTCACAGCGGTTTCTGGACCGCTCAACTCACTGAAGACGTTACACACATGTACCTGTTGACACAAAAACACTGTACATTATATACATTACCTAAATTACGGGAATTTAGTTTATAGAGCAAACGTGTGTGAACATTTTAATAATGACATATAGGGAGATAGCGTTACGGTCTCACTGTATAGCTACCAGCACAGCTATCTGAGCTATTGTGCAATCCATAGTGTGGCACGGTTGGCTGGTGACTCCCCGCAGGTCTCTGCTCCGTATTGCAGCGGTAAATGTGAAAATTAAGCAATTTTGAGTAAAAATAACCTAAAATTGGTGATGTTAAATGGAAAATAAGTTTATAATACACATGGCTGGATAAATATTAGCATTTAATTTATTTATTCCATTTTCCATTTTTTTCTTTCATGATGGCAGGTGAGGCCGTGCCTCACCTGCCACCTGCCTCTCCTGACTGCACGTCACTGCGACAACTCAACTAAAGGAAAAGTACCTGGATTTGAGGCCGTGCTGCCCCTTTTATTCAAGCAACTGTTTTCCACCAAGGCCATTCTTTGATCACTGCAAACTTGCTTGTGCGGACAAAAATGACCAAAGGTGTCCAAGGGAAAAATAAATCAAGTTCAGGTCAGATTTGTCCTACCTTGAAGGCTGTACAGGAGTCAATCGCATGAGTTAGTATCAGGACAGACATGTAAAGGTCCCCCTCAGGACAGACCTAATGTACTCAGTGCAATAATGTCTCTCTTACAGTTTGGCAACAAAGATCCCCTTTGTGGGCTTAGGCTATGTTAGATTCTTACATCTTTTCTACCCACTATTGTCCAGTGTTAGGTTTCATAACGTTGGGCTGAGTGGGTTTGAAGGAGATATGCCCAGTAAATTAGACTTAGTCAAGTGAAAGCAATTCCTTGTCCCAAGGGATTTGCTAAGTTGATTTAAACATAGCATTTTTCCTGCAATAGCTTAATCGGAAAGCTGAAAATAAGTCTTTACTGAGTGGAAAGATGAGGAGATAAATGTACACACACACAAGACAAACATACAATAAATGCACTTTTCTGGATTTATTTATTGATGGAATGGTAGAACAACTAGAATATATATATATATATATATATATATATATATATATATATATATATATATATTCTAGTTGTTCTACCATATATATATATATATATATATATATATATATATATATATATATATATATATAGTGTGTGTGTGTGTATTTATGTGCGTGTGTATACTGTATATATATGCATGTATGTATATATACAGTATGCACATATATATGTATATTTGTATATATAGTATATACATACGAGTATATTTAGTATAAATTGTGGAGGTTCGCAGGAACGAGGCAAGGGTTCAATGTATTTCTTCACAAGTGCCCTTCAACAATCAACACTGTTCCTTTAAATACACGCTTCCCTTATCACACCCCTTAACCCTGTGACGTCACACCTCCCTTGTGCCTGCCTGATGTGAGACAGCGCTCCCAAGTGTCCACTACACAGGCCCCCCCCCTAACATTCAGAATAGGCCAACCACCGAAAAAGTCTCAGTCCCACACAGGCGGCCTGATAATCCAGCCCCAACGGTTACGCCTAACAGCGGGCAGGGACCGTCCAGGGGTCGGGGGCAGCTCCTCTGGCCGGTGGGCTGTCTTAAAGGCACGACCTGAAACAAGAGCAGAAGTTTTACGTGAAACAAGGGGCAGCTGGCTGCGGCGCGGGGGCTGAGCCACTGTGACCGGTTCCTCTGCCAGTACATGCGCAGCCTTAAGGCGGTCCACCGAAACCCGCTCTGAACGTCCCCCCACTTCTACTTCGAAGGACTTCGGCCCTGCCTCAATCACCCTGAAGGGCCCGTTGTAAGGAGGCCGGAGTGGAGAACGGTGAGCATTGTGCCGGATGAAAACGTATTCCGCAGCGAGAAGGTCCTTCGGGATGTACGATCTGGGGAGACAGTGGTGAACAGGCACAGGAACACAAACACGGTCAGCATTAGGGGGCACGGGCCGGGGAACCACTGCTTGCCCGGGGGTGAAACCTCCGGCAGGAACTCCCCAGGGACCCTCAGCGGCTGGCCGTAGACTAACTCCGCTGATGAAGCCCGCAGATCCTCCTTTGGAGCGGAACGCAGGCCGAGCAAGACCCATGGCAGTCGATCAATCCAGTTGGCGTCTGTGAGTGCGGCTCGGAGCGTTGCCTTCAGGGACTGGTGAAAACGCTCACACAGCCCATTGGCCTGTGGGTTGTATGCCGTGGTGCGATGGAGCTTCACGCCCAAGCTCCCCGCTACTGCCGTCCAGAGCTCAGAGGTAAACTGCAGCCCCCGGTCGGACGTCAGGTCAGAGGGTGTACCAAACCTGGCCACCCAGGCAAAAATGAACGCCCGGGCAACATCCACTGTCGCGGTGGAACACAGGGGCACCACCACCGGTCACCTGGTGGTCCTGTCTACCATGGTGAGGAGGTGAGTAAAACCCCCAGATGGGGGAAGCGGACCAACCAGGTCCACGTTGACATGGTCAAACCGTTTCTGTGGAATGAGAAATGGCTCCAGAGGTGCTTTAGTGTGTTTGTGCACCTTGGCATGCTGACAGGGCACGCAGGCAGCAGCCCATCCCCGGACGTCCTTCCGGAGGCCCGGCCAGACGAACCTTGCCCCCACCAGCTTTACAGAAGCTTTAACGCCCGGGTGTTAAAGCTGCCCTCCACCTGGCGGCGCCAGCTGGAGGGGACCAAGGGGCAGGGCTGCCCTAGGGAAACGTCACAGAGAAGCGTGGCCCCGCAGCCCTGAAAAGCCATATCCTCCAGGCGCAGTCCAGTTCCTGCCGACCGGAACGCCTGGATCTCCCCATCTGTGAGCTGGTCAGCGGCCATGGCAGAGTAGTCCACCCCCAAATGCACAGAGGTGACCTGTGCTCTTGAGAGGCAGTCAGCAACCAGGTTATCCTTCCCTGCCACATGGCGAATGTCAGTTGTAAATTCCGAAATTGCAGAGAGGTGGCGCTGCTGCCTTGCAGACCACAGCTCAGTAGTCTTGGCCATTGCAAAGGTGAGAGGCTTGTGGTCCACAAAGGCGGTGAACTCGTGGCCCTCCAGCAGGAACCTGAAGTGACGTGTAGCCAGGAAAAGAGCCAGCAGCTCCCTGTCAAATGTACTGTACCACCGCTCACTGTCCCTCAGCGTCCGGCTGAAGAAGGCCAGGGGCTGCCATGCGCCTCACCCACTGCTCGCAGACCGCCCCCACCGCAGAATCTGAGGCATCTGTCGTCAGGGCCACAGGAGCAGCAGCTGATGGGTGTGCCAGCAGGGCAGCATTGGCGAGTGCAGCCTTGGCATCCTCAAAAGCCTGCACCCTCTCCGGCAACCAGTCCACAGGTGCGCTGGCCTTTTGACCTTTCAGCACCTCGTACAGTGGGCGCATGAGGTGAGCCGCCCTGGGAATGAACCGGTTGTAAAAGTTCAATATGCCGAGGAACTCCTGCAGGGCCCTAACAGTCCGGGGTTGAGGAAAGGCAGAAACAGCCTCAACCTTGGCAGGCAGGGGGACGGCTCCCAGGGGCGAGACACGGTGTCCCAGGAAGTCAATAGCAGTCCAGCCAAACTGACACTTGGACGGGTTCACAATAAGTCCATGTTCACTTAACCGAGCAAACAACAAACGAAGATGTGACAGGTGCTCGTCTACAGAAGCACTGGCCACCAGGATGTCATCCAGGTAAACGAAAATAAAGGGCATGTCTCACAGGATGGAGTCCATCATCCTTTGAAAAGTCTGCGCTGCCCCTTTAAGGCCGAACGGCATCCGCAACAACTCGAATAATCCAAACGGAGTGATGACAGCAGTCTTAGGAATGTCCTGCGGGTGGACTGGCACCTGATGGTAACCCCGCACCAAATTCACCTTTGAAAAGATTACTGCCCCTGCCAGGTGCACAGAGAAATCCTGGATATGCGGGACGGGGTACCTGTCCGGGGTGGTGGCATTATTGAGGCGCCGGAAATCCCCGTAGGGACGCCAACCCCCCTCCCGCTTCGGAACCATATGCAGGGGGGATGCCCATGGACTGTCTGAGCGGCGCACGATGCCGAGCTGCTCCATTGTGGCAAATTCTCTCTGCGATTGCCAGCTTGGCGGTATCCAGACGCCGCGCCCGGGGAAAACCGGCGGCCCGGCTGTGGTGATGTGATGCTCCACACCCTCCAGAGAAAGTCGGGATGGTCAGGGCCGGAAACTCAGCAAGGAGCCGCTGATATACGTCCCCCCTAGCGAGGATGTTGGCGAGGGCGAGCGGCGCGGAGCTCCCCAGCATGCAGGGGTAGGTAGCAAATGAAGCGGCGTCAATCAGGCGGCGATTCGCTACGCCACTAGCAGTCTGTGCGCGCACAAGAAATCCGCACCCAGTATGGGTACCGAGACAGAAGCTACAATAAACTCCCACCTGAACCGTCGTCCATTAAAAGACACAGTCACAAACCTTGAGCAGAAGGTGCGAATGGGCGTCCCGTTCGCCGCGTCGAGCGGAGGTCCGACGCTGCCAGCCAGGGCATCCGCGGCTGACGCTGGCATGACGCTCAGCTGAGCGCCTGAGTCCACCAGCAGGCGACGCCCAGACAACTCGTCCTCCACGAAAAGCAGCCGTTCCGCCGCGCCAGTGCCCACAGCTGCTACTGAGCACCGGCCCTGGCATTTCCCTGGTTGCAGAAGGAGCAGGGCGGAATGCATCGCCTTGCCTTGGCTCCAAAACGGCGATGATAAAAACAGAGCTCCCGATTGTCCTTCCGGCGCACCGCCACAGCGGCCACGGCTGGCGCAGCTGCATCCTCTGTCGGGGGCTGTGGCTGTCCCGGGAGCACAGCGTGCATGTGAGAGCAACGGGACGCCAGCAGAATCCTGTCGGCCTCCTACGCCAACCCTCGGTAATCCTTCGTGTGCGTGAGAGGCGATGTGGCGAGAGCCGTGCGCACCGGCGGTGGAAGCTGGCGTAGGAACAGATGGACAAAGAGGAAGGAAGCATCACCGGATCCCATCAGCGCCAGCAAGTTCTCCATCAGCTCTGTGGGCTTTGCGTCCCCCAAGCCGTTGAGCGACAGCAGCCATTCCGCCCACTCGGCGTCGGATAGCTGGAACACCTGCAGCAACATGGCCTTCAGCGCGCCGTACTTCCCGGTCAGCGGCGGGTCTCTCAGCAGCTCCATGACGCGGCGGGTGGTGGAGGAGTCCAGAGCTGAGACCACATGGAAATACCTGGTCTCATCGGCTGTGATCCCACGGAGGTGAAACTGGGCCTCAATATGTTGGAATCAGGGATCCGGGTCGTGCTGCCAAAACTCCGGCAGCTTAACTGTAGCCGCAAAAATCGCGGGAGAAGCGGCAGGAACCTGCGCCAAACTACCCGGCTGGGTTTCGTGACTGGCATCCATAATCACGTCGGGGTCACCAATGTGGAGGTTCGCAGGAACGAGGCAAGGGTACGGGTGAGTTCAATGTATTTATTCACAAGTGCCCTTCAACAATCAACACAGTTCCTTTAAATACACGCTTCCCCTATCACACCCCTTAACCCCGTGACGTCACACCTCCCTTGTGCCTGCATGATGTGAGACAGCTCTCCCAAGTGTCCACTACAATATATACTAGTAGGAACTTGTGGAAATTCCATGATAAAACAATAATATCAGACTTCGTTTTCTTTTTTTTTCTTCGCCATCACAATTAAACAAACCGATGTGTCTGATGAAGCCGTAATGGCTCCGTATGTGATGTGTGGGACGGACGAACGTGAGACGAAGGCCACTTCAGCGTTACAGTCCGGCTATCCGGTTAAATCCCCCGGCTTCATGAGTTCAGTCCTGGTGAATAAAGCATCGGGGTTCCCCACACGACAACGTGAGGCCCGTCACAATCAAAGGATATAAACAGCTATGTTTGACAAAGCCAAAACGGCTCCGTAAGTGAGACATGGACAAATGTGAAGACAGAAGCTAACTCGGATATCGGCCCAAACTTCCAGGTTGTAGAATGACGAGTGGAAACTAGACGTTTCAGTACAGCCCTTTGTTATCGGCTGTCGAACAGAACACAAACAGGTGCGGGCAGGTGCATCAATCACGCACGCGGGTATCTCTCTCACACCCTTACGGTCTTGCCATAAAGCAGTGTCGCAACTCATGAGCAACACTGCAGTTCTCTATGTCACCACATGACACAGATAGACGCTGGAATCGTGACAGCGTGAGGTTTTCAAGTGAGCTTATTCAAATATATAGGTGTGGATATATGTGTGTGTGTGTGTGTGTGTGTGTGTGTGTGTGTTCATGAAGAGTGAAACCAATCAATAAGATTAAATCAGTAAATTTCAGAGGGCATATGTGGTTTCATTAAAAAGTTTTTGATTAAAGCCAAGCTATGTTTCAGCATTTTGAATAGCTGTTTCACTGTAGAACCTGACTAGAGATGGTTCGACTCAAAGTCTTTATTTTATTGATTGGATATAAATATACTTCATGGTAACGGCATTAATACTTAATATACCCAGTTCATAAAAAATTGAATTTGAAATATGAAGATATAAACCTTCTGAGTGTATCAGATATAAAATGCTAAAGTAAAGGAGTAAACAAATGAAAAAGAATATATTTTAGAGAGCAGTGGTGCAGTTTAGATGATACTTTGTCAGTCTTAATCTATTCTTTGAGGGTTCCCTCAAGAGGAGTGAGCAAAAACTGTGCAAAGAAATTGGAGGTTAGAAAAGTAGACACGAGTTACCGAGAGAAACTTATCTTAAAAAAATTAAAAAGAAGTGCTGTTCTGCAATAACTTTATTCTCTTGTACAAGGCTCCTTTGGGAGAACTCCCTGGGTAACAGCATTGTGAGGCCAGAGGAAAAGAGAGACCCCTGGCGAGCCAGAGTCCAACATATGAAAGATGAGGATTGCACTTGTAGAATAGATGGAATATGGTGGAGAAAAATGAGGATGAAAATTATGTATTATATTTTGTATTTACCGTAATTGGCAAACAAGCCGGCCTTAACAGATACTGTATTGTAACCTCTTCCATCAGAAAAACTCACATTCATCACCTTGCTCTCATCATCATCACCAATAATTTTAACTGGACACTAATGGCAAATAATTGTTTTGTTAATGCTTTCACTGCACTGGATGACCTGCAGCACTCTACCTTGTCATTGTTGCACTCCAAATTCATAAAATCTGCTTATTACAATCCTGCCACAAGTTCGACTGAATTCCTTGAAGCCATTAGTGGTTGTTGAGAATGGTTTGGGCTGGCCTCAGCATCGGCTGTAATGACAAGGACAGGGTGCCAGGGAGAATCAATGACTCTCTGTGGCTCAAGAATGAAACTGTAGCAACAAGATTGGCCCCACTGAGTGCAGGCCCATTGTCGTTTTTGACTGCTTAATTGATCAGGGTTTTATTTATCTTGTCACAGGACTTTAACCTAATTTGTTTTCCATCCAGTCACAAAGCACCTTCATTGAATAACTGTGTTAATAATCTTATGTTAACAATAATGTTGCAATAATTATTTCCCCCATTCTCTAGATGCACTTAATGTTTCATGTCTGTGATAATTTACGTGCAGCACTTTTAAACTTGTGTAATTAATTACCATATCAAACATAATCTTTATATTAATTTTGTCTGAAAGCACTTATGCACAGTTGGCTTTATGAGAGATTATTCTCTTTGTGTGTGTTTTAATGCAGCAGTGGGAATGGAGGGACAGAGGGCTGAGATGAATTCCTCTCTCTTTGTTCAGAAAGAACAAAGAGAGAGGTGCATTATGCTTATCCTCGTTTCTCTGCAACTATGCAAAGATATTCTCGTAATTGGGTGATATTTTTACTGCAATACCCGCTGCATGCATTTCCATTACATATCTGTCATTAAAAAAAAATCCACTATCATCAACTTAAATGGAATGTCACTACTTAGTGTGTGGACTGGGGAGTGTGGAAATGGGCTTAACACTGGGAACCATAAACAAATTTTAATGCCACCACCAAAGGAAGGGGCAATCATACCATAGATTTGCCAATCAAAGCATAATAATCGCAGATTTTCACCCAGCCATCTCAACAGCTTAATATAAATAAGTTAGTAGCACCGTTCTGCAATCACTTTGTAATTATTAACGCTTTTCCACCCTCCATTCCAGTTTTCCGTAGCAATGTGCACTTTTTTTCACTTGGAATCAATTTTCTCATTTGTCCACCCCTTATTTAGTATACTTTCCTTAAGTAAATAATCTATTGTTCATTAAATGCAGGTAAACGTTAAGTAAGCCAAAATGTAAAGAACGTAAAAAAGCAGGAGAGTAATCAATTTATTTAGTGTCAAGTATGCACTGGATTGTGGGATAAGCTACTCAGCTGATCTCTGATGTTTAGAGCATAATTTCTTACACAGGACTACATAATGGGCTCATTGAAATTACCACAGCTCACACTGTAAGCTAGTAGGCTGCTAAAAGAGACAAAGCCATGCCATCAGGCGTTTCTGACCATTGTATAACAACCTATACTGGGCAATTTCCACAGACAACTCTGAAAGTAATTTCTGAATCATATTATGCTCTGATACATGATCTAAATGGTGACTACTACTGCTGCGTATTTTGGATATGGTTATTGCTCGTTTGCCATTCTCACATCCATGTAATGAGACTATCTTCAGAAAGGAGGAAGATGGTAATAATAATAAATAACATGCCATGTTGTTTTCGATTTTCATTTTGAGCATAATCACAAGATAAAAATCAAGTCATTCTCGTTGTTTTACACACATAGCACTTGCTGAGAAACAAATGTTATCTTGTGATGTCAAGGAGGAACGCATACGTTGGTATCTCTTGGTAATTAAACCAAACTTAAAGGTCTGCTGTGACTGAAAAGACTTGGCAGGGCTAGACTAATGGGAAAGCTGATTAAAGAATGTTTCATCCTCCTAATGAAACTCATCTCCTCAGCATACAGCATACAAAGTTCATCACAGTAGCTTCACAGGTCCTTAGAGATTTGTATTGGTATGTACATTGTTCTCTTTCCTTACTTTTTATTAGTCTTATGGACAATAATAATTAGACTACAACAACTACTACTTGTTATAATTTTACTAGTAGTACTAATTCTATTACTACTACTACTACTAATTATTATTATTATAAGACAAACAACAAATAAATGACAACTTTCATAACTGTATCATTTATGTGCAGCAACCACACTGAGCAACGGTAATTATTTCTGATAGATAAACATCTTTTGCATGAATAATGCCATAAATTATATTAAAAGTTGAATTTGCAATAGTATAATTTTATTTTTCCTTTATACATACATACATACATACATACATACAATACATACAATACATACATACTGTGTGTGTGTGTATATATATATATATAATATTATTCATTTTCTGCCGCTTCATACACACACACACACAATATGGCCTCATTGCCACAATTAAGCTTTGTTAAGTGCCTTAGTCTTTTGTCATTTTGATGAGTTATGTGGAGATGATAATGTACAATATATACACTATATATAAACCACTGCCCTGGCTGATCAATAGACAGATGACTTATCTTTGGATTTCACGGTAATAAATGATCTCATATTGATGCAGTGAAGGAAATCAAGCATGCCTCAGTCAGAGAATTGAAGCAGAATCTGATCAAAAAAAGTGATTCTCCATGGATTGGTATGATTTGACGTAGCCACAGCTATGTATGTGTAACTCTACCTTTGACGATGAGTACTGGAAAAAAAAAAATTTGAAAGCTGTTTCGTGAAAGAGAACTTGCAGTCCATTTGGACAGAAAGGACAGTGTCCAAAAGCTGGTAAGATGTCCTCCATTATGAGCATTTGACGTTGTTGGAGTTGTTGGAACTTAATTATTGAAGAAACTTTTTCAACACCAGGCTAATACATAGTAGAAAACAATATCTTGCAAAAAAATATTTATGATGACTCATAGTTCTTCTATGAGCCATTTTCTACTTCCTGGTTGTATAGTCTTTCTACTGTATTATTGAGTTCTAGCGGGGCCTATCTGGCATTTTGGTCAGTCACCATGAACTTGATGTCGTGACTGCAGCAACGAGATTGAGAATCGTCATATCCATGTTTTCCATTTTCATTGTGTAACCTGACATTTGTAACTTATGCTTGTTACTCATTTATTGATCACCTGAATAGCATGATTATTATTATCCAATGAAGACTCTCCCCAGGAATTTGTCAACACACAAACCAGGAAAATGTCTGGTGAATGCACCGTCTTCTCACAGCTGCACTCCTATTGTTTTTAGTGCCTGTTTTTCTTTTATCATTTAACATTTGAATGAGTAATAGTTTCTCTGTAGCACAATAAATATGTTACAGTATAGTATATCCTCCCACATGAGTATATGGCACTATTTATTCCCTGTCAACACACTGTACCTCCCACGCAAGAAGGTTGTTTTATTTTTGGGAGGAGCTTTTTTGTCCAGACTGGTAATGTAACTGGTCATATCTAATTCCCATCCCACCCACACAAACAAACTTGAACTATATCCCTCATATTCGCTATGCAGCAGCATAGGTGTTAAATGGGCTCCTAGCCACAAAACTGCCAAAAGTCGAAAGCTGCAGGCTGTTGAGGTTTGCATTATGATGCAGTTCTTTTTATTTTGCTCTTTATTTGTAATGTAACTCTCCCCTCAACAACACTCTAGGTTCCAATGTGGAATTTTCCATTATTTATGTCACCGTTAGTTTTTCTTCTGCCTCCGGTGGTTCAATTAAATTGGAGACTAAAACAGGTTCTTCATGATATACCTTTGTCAGTTTGTCTTAAACAGAACTTTAATGCTTTGTCTTCTATATTTATTTAAGAGCGGTAGCAATCAGGACAAGTCATAAATGATTTAAATAAAAAAAAAACATTATGAGCAAAGTAGACTTTTTGCATACCCATAACTTCAATTATCAATAATTTTCGCAAACTTTATTAAAATCAGATTCTATTCAAGCACCTTCTTTCTGCTGTCAGCACTGGCACTGTGAAGAAGACAATAATGTGATAAGTGTGACATTGCTGAGTAAAAATATTATCAATTAGAATTTAACTAACCCTCACTTATCCAGTCTCTGTCACTTATCACACTGGTGGTAAATGACTAGGTACTAATAAGTAACTGCACAATCTGGTTGTCTAAGAAGAAAAAGAATTAAAGTGACAGACATGGCTCCAAACTACCATTATTTCACCATTTCCACTCATCTTTCCCTAATAATTGGAAGAGTTTCTGAGGAGACTGGTTGTGGTGAAAGTTTCTTATTCAAATTGCTGGCAGCTTTTGGGGACTACGATGTTGATTTTGACACTTCATCACACAGCACAAGACTAAAGAATATATTCACAATCTTTGTTATAGTGTTGTTTGGCAATTTTATCTTCAGAATTCAATAGAAGAATTAATTTTGCTCTGATAATATTCAAGAAATGTTTCCCTTGTCATTTTGTTTTTGGTGGCTCATGAGATTTTCAAAAGAATCATCTGGAGGTTAACTCTTGTTGCTTTATCTTTTAGATTCCATTAAAAGTTCCTGTTAAAAAAATACAGTAGTACCTTGAGATATGCATTTGATTCATTCCATAACTGAACTTGTAAGTCAAATAACTTATAACTCAAACAAATTTTACACAATTAAAATACCTAAAA
This sequence comes from Antennarius maculatus, assembly GCA_013358685.1. Classification (NCBI taxonomy): domain Eukaryota; kingdom Metazoa; phylum Chordata; class Actinopteri; order Lophiiformes; family Antennariidae; genus Antennarius; species Antennarius maculatus. Next base: position 16,741,409 of record CM023606.1, read on the forward strand.
TAATTTTAATCTGTTCCAGCCTTGTAAAAAAGCCCCATACCCTCTGCATAATGTAAGAAAAAACTTTTTTTTTTTAATCAACCAATAGACATGCATACTTTACCTGTACAAAATTGACTAGAAAATAGCTAGTCACAGACTGCAACATCCCGTGACACCTCTGAATTCAAAATTTTACCCTGACCTACTTTCATAGGTCAGGGTCATTTAATAAAAGACCAGTGGTCCAATACCTGGTGTCACAGTCAAAGCACTTGGTACACATCAACACTAGTTTTGATCTATGGTCTTACTCACACTGGCCTTCTCCTTAGTCTTTCTATCCTATTCGGTCCCTGAGTGTGCAAACGTGGAAATTTGACCTTGACCTAGTTTTCTTAAGATCAAGGTCATTATCTCATTTTCATCCCTTTTGCCACCGGAGTAATGTGCTTTTAGTTTCATCTTTCTATCTGCAACGGTTGCAAAGATATTTGGTGGACAAACGAATGAACAAATGAACGAACGAACGAACGGACAAACGGACAGAAGAACACACGAACACTGACAATTACAGTACATCACTGCTTTGAAGTGTAATTACGTAAGTTACGTAAACAATGATCAAATATGAAAAGAAATGCAGAAGTCACAAGCACACATGAGCTACGTCTTTACTCCACAAAAAAGAACAAGGTCCAGTCTCAGCTGATGTTGTATCCATTCACCAACAGGCGGTGGTGTCCTGAAGCACAGCTTGTATTATCTTGGATTTTCATTTGTATGTTGAACAAAAAAATTGACAGAGTGATGGCTTGTATCTACAAAAAAAAACAAACCTGTATGTTGAGCAGCTCATATGTCAAGGTACTACTTTAATTTATTGGTATATGTTTGTGCGAAAATGATTTCCTGCCAATAACAGCATACCACTTGACAGACTGACTGACATATCGCCATTCGGATTGTCATCCTTATATAGCACTGAAAACAAGCCTTCACCTGTTTTCTATAGCTAAACAATGCTCAGAGCAGTTTATGCACGGGTAGCCAAGCTGGAAATAGATGAATAACATGAGTATAAGTGCAAATATGTTGACTATTTTTAGAAGACAGGGAGCTGTCTTAAGCAAGCAAGTTTGGCAGACAATATGGCTACTGCTGATAAGGAGCACAAGTTGGGTTGTGTATAGTGCTGCTGCAGAGATAACCCATTCGCTCCATTCTCTCTCTCACTTTGTTGTTTTTGGTCATCTGGAAGTCCGTTAAAGACAGTGATTTATGCCTAGAGCTTCATGCAGCATAGTCTCATTACACCCAGCCATTTTGAGAATCAGCAGATAATTACAGTGTACATCATAGACCTCGTGGGGCCTAGCAGTCTACTGCACCAGCCTGTCATTTTTATCATGGGGCCTCAGGAATGGAAAACTGGATGATACATCACCTGGAGCTGTTTTAGAGGGACTCCTGTTGAACATTCATTTTCAGATTTGGTATTTGGAATGTTTTTTTTTTTTTTAATTTTTTCCCCACTGGTATGTCTTCATTCATTCATGAATTAATTTAAGATTGAGACTTAAATTAAGACTTACCAATATTTATTACGAATAATTTTGAAGAGTTTCGCAATTACATTTACTATTTTTTATCAGATTTATTGTTTCGTTTGGTTTAGTTTAGTTTATTTAAAAGAGGACAATGCAATTTCACAAAACACATGATGACACATGGTTAAAAAAAGACAGAATTAGCCAGAAGGCTAGTTTTCATTTGTAGTCCCCTGGCTATGATGTATAAAAAGCAGTAAAAGAAGTAAAATACATCTACAATATAATAAACAATACATGTTCAAACACTTACTGTACAATTAAAAGAGAGTAAGACATCACACAATCTCAACATAACATTTGATCACATCAAAACATCACAATAGGCTTGTCATTTAGTGTTGGCAGCTATAGGTGTTGATAAGCCACATCTTCAAGTTTTTTGTGAAAGCCTTGTATGTTGTAAGTAGTTTAACTTCCTCAGGTAATAAGTTCCACTCACTAGCGCTCCTCACTGACCAGGCTGACTTACTGAAAATGCTACTGCACAGAAGAATGAAACAGTCACCTCTGACAGAGCCTCGAGTGACACGCTCTGGCAGAGTTCACCATAAACTGATGAACTCTGCCAGAAGATCTGGAGCCAAACTATGCAGAACTTTATAAATCAGATTCAAATCTGCAAATGTGTGAAGACTGTCCCAGTCTAAAACGCTGTATTTTTCAAAAAATTGCACAGTGATCATAGTGCCTAGGTTTTTTATCCATAACTTTAACTGCTTGTTTGTACAAAGCTTTCAATGGTTTTTGTGCACTCTGACCAGCCTGGGACCAACTAATTAGGCAATAGTTGAAGTGACTGAAAATCATTGAATACAAGTACATTTTTGCAGCTTCAGTTGACATTTAATTTGGAATTCCACGAATATTTGCGAGATTTAACTACATTTTTTTATACACAATTGGTCAATATGGGCTTTAAAGGAAAGCTGTGAATCTATTATTAACCCAAGATATTTATTTTGCCTGACAATTTGTATTTTTTCTCCACTAACATGTATGTCAGGGTCAGGTGATACTCTATGTGTTTTGGTGAAATACATGCCTTTGCATAAAAGCAAAATGTAGTGGGATAGTGAGTCTTATTCCTCAAGTACTTGTATAAAGGACAAAAAAAAGGAAAAAAATGCAAAGCAGTTCTAACAGACTTTTTTTTTATTTTCCATGAAGGGAACATTAACTCGTGCCCGAACCGAACTGAACCCTGAATATCTGGACCTCCGTCCCCGAGCTGAGCTGAACCCTGAATATTGGACCCCTTGCACCCCTTTAGTGAGTACTGATGGTCCAATTTCTTACAAAATGAGGAGCAGAGATTCGCTTGACACAAGTCATTGCTTTCAATAATTTGTAATTATGCTTTATGGCAGTTTTATTTCAGCATTCTTCACACTGGCATGTTATGGTTTGTTGGATTGGTATCATTCTCTCGTTTATGACTTCATCTTGGCATGGGCATCCTACTCTAAGGGATACTACATGCCTTCTTTAAATGCCTTCCACACTTCCTTATGCATTTACTAACTCTACTTTACCTCTAAGGAACTGTGACATATTGTACTTACAACATCATTAAATTCATGGCCTAATGTGACGCTAATATCCATGCCACTTTACTTTGAGTAATAAGTATTTGTCTCATTACCTCCACACTTAGAAAACACAGTGCTTGATAGTCATCTGAGGGTTGGAGGAGGTTTTCTTATGTTGCTACTCTTGCACACTAATGAATCTTAATGATTTCAGTTTTGCTTACTTTGTTACTATCTTCATGGGAAAATTTATTTTAAAGAAAAAGATTTATCACATTCTGCCTCTCATGTCAGTAGCACACTGCCAAATGTAGGGATGAGCGAGTACACCACTATCTGTATCTATTTGTATCTGTTCAACCAACTAGATTATCTGTATCCGTATCTGTATTTGGAATGGGTGGGGCTTAAACCGGAAGTGGGTGTGGTTTGACCAGAAATGGGTGGGGCTTAAATCACTACATTGTTTTAAGTCTAAAATTGATATGGATTGATCACAAGTTGCTGTATTTTTGCTTATTTTAAAACTATTTACAGAACGGCCTCAAAATTGAAATTCAAATAAATGTTTTTGATCACAAAAGTAAGAGAACTATTTACAGAACAAGTTTTTATGGAACTGAGTCAGAACATGAATATTCTTAAGTCTATGAATGAATATTTACCAAAGAGCCTCAGAATTGAGATTCAACGCTTTTGATCACAATAGTACAGGAACTATATATAGAACGAGTAAACACACAGTGCATTAATGAAGTACATGCAATAAAAAAAGTAATTAACTACAAAGTATGCATGAACAAGAATTGTCATACTCAACAAAACTTTTTGTGTGTGTGCGTGCGCGCACGCACGCGCTATGTCTCAGTTAAAATATTATGTACAGTCAACCCTCGGTTTTCGAACATAATCCGTTCCAGAAGGCTGTTTGAAAAGCGAGTTGCTCGAAATCAGAAACTATTTTTCCCATTATAATTAATGTAAATAATTTTAATCCGTTCCAAGTCTAAAAAACAACTTTTTCTAAGTTTTTTTTTACTATTTTACACCATAAACTGCACTTTATACCGTTTACCATGAATAAAAAAGGGTAGAAATAGACAGTTTTATTTTAATAAAAGATATCCTATCAAACTTTGAACGCGAATGCTCTATGGAGGAAGCATCCTGGGCAGTTTGCTCCGCTCCCAAGTGAGTTGCGTTCAGGTACGCTCGGATTCTTTTGGTTTACACAATAAACTGCACTGTATACTGTTTACCATGAATAAAAAAGGGTAGAAATAGACACACTGTTTTATTTTAATAAAAGATATCTTATCGAACTTTGAACACGAATGCGCAATGGAGGAAGCATCCTGGGCATTTGAGTTCGCTCGGCTCCCGAGTGAGTCGCGTTCAGGTACGCTCGGCTTGTTTCGGTTTGGTCGAGAGTCGAATTTTGGTCGAGTACAGAGACGTAAAATTCTCTGATTTTCTGGTCGAAAACCGAATTGGTCGAGAACAGAGGCGTTCGAAAACCGAGGGTTGACTGTATAGACTTTTTTTTTTTTTTTTTTTACCTGTTGTAAACTCTGTTCAAATTAACAAAGACTTTAACCACCGAGGCGGTGGTTAAATGCACAAGTACGTGCAACAAAGAAACTAAAAACAAGAAAGTTCACCACATAACCAAACACCAAAATAGAGGCAAGCTGAAGAAAATCTAATAAGAAGGACGTGAGCAACAGTGAAACCACGAACAGAGAGATCAGTAACTGCGTGTACCAGAGACAGAGTGAGACAGGGAAACACCGCTCTAACTGCAGTCTGTAGGGAGGGGCGGGAAGTATGTGTGACTGGCCAATCACAGAGCGTGACAACAGTCCGGCTGATTTTCCCTCAGTCCGATCACAAGTATTAACGGGCTTTATTCGTATTCGTACTCGTCAAAATGCATTATCCGTACCGGATACTCGTATGAAACGAGTATCCGGCTCAACCCTAGCCAAATGTATGTATTATTCCCTCTCTTGATTCTAGAATAATTTGATTCCTGTAAATTAACTACTCAGTGTTTTTCACACATTATCGGACTAGCTAAAACAATTTCATTTTGGATTTTTGCATGGTCTGTACTGAATTGTAGAAATCACTAGTGTTGCATGTGTGGACTTTTGTGATAGAATAAGTCCCCAATTTGCTTGCAGCCGTTAGTATATCCACGCTATGCTCTTGGTGAGAGGGTTTTTTTTTTCTTCGAAGTAACAGTAGAGCCATGTTGTAATGCTTCGTCTCTTGCTTAATACATCCATGGCTGTGAGCACAACGTGCCTTTTGACCTCTGTCTGCCAGATTCTCTGGCCCCTACACGCAATCACACAAACTCACCACAGGCACTGTTTAACTATGTTAAGCTTACGGCTTACAGCATGCTGGGCACAGGGTGGAAGCAAGGCCTGCATGGTCTACTACCAGCCTGATCTTACCAGTATACTGAAAAAAATCATGCCACATCTTTAGTTTTCTACCCAGTTTTATAGATCTGAATGCTTAATTAATAACTGCAGATGGAGCATGACAGCATTTAAGTATCTCAAATGGTGTCGCTTGAATGCACCTCAGTGCTGCAGTGGGTAACTTTGTTCTCCATGGCTGTTTGGTTTCAGTGAAATTCCAGCAGTACAAGTGTTTTTTTTTGTTTGTGTGTGTGTGTGTGTGTAGCCCTGCAATAAACTGAAAACTTGTCTAGGACATATCCCGCCTCAATGTTAAAGCCAGCTGGGATCACCTCCAGACGTTAGTAAAAAGGAATGAATCAATCGAATCTCCTTAACATCCACAATGGCAGCGTTTGGCATTGTTTCAGAATTTCACCAAAATTGAAGTCTATATGCTGATTAAGCAGAATTTACTCATGTTAGACACACAATGCAAAGGCTGCCACCCTTGCTCAACTAAAAGTGAAAAATATAAAGTAACCAAGAAGCTCTTTCTAATCACCCTGTTCAATTTGTGAAGACTGTATCGTTATTAGGCCTCATCAGTCCATATAAATGTTACAAAGCCATGTTAAGATGTCATGGGTGCTCCATGACTGAGGCCAGCCAAGGTACCAACTGCACCAAATGGATGTTTGTATGATTGTAGTGAGCCACAGGGGCTGTAAGACAGTAATGGATTGGATATAACTTGGATATAGGCAGTAGAAATAGCAGCTTATGAAAAAAAGAAAAACAAACAAAATATACTGTATTTTGATAAAAGAGATCCACTGCAAGGTCCAGAAGCCCCTTAATTATTTCTGATCTGAGGATGAGATCAACCATTTAGCAAGGAACATAGCCTGTATGATTGCTTTTGTCAACATCTTTTGTGATTTACAAACTGCTACAATATGCATATGTAAATCACTACATCAGATGCAGACCCGTCATAAGTCACTCCTGTTTTGTTTGAGAAATGCCTCCATGCTCCCCAAAATTCCATGCTTGAACAGCATTATGCTGCTATCGATTTGCTCACTGTAAATAAACAAAAGCCCTGTTGCGATTGGTCTTTGTTGTGGCAGCGTAGTGCAAGCTCTGCGCTAAAAGGGCTACAGAGAGAAGACAGCAGTGGACAAATTAGTTAAAAAATTAAGAAAAAGATGGAGTGACTCAACAATCAAGCAGTGAATTATAGGAAAAAACAAATTTTCAGATGATTTCATAATGAATAGATTCTCAGAGTCACAACACCTTTGAATAACCCTAGTCTTTGATAGTTTTTGTGCCAAAGCTACCCTTCATTCTGTCTGCTGGTTACCTCTCTGGTCTCTTATGTGTAGCTCAACTCTGCCGGAGGTCAAACACATAAACAGATATCTCTTTATGCACCCATGACTGACTGAGAGCCGACAAGAGGGATGAAAACTGCAGAGTGCGAACCCCACACCCCGCATGATGCGATAAGTTGTTGACTTTAAATACACTGCCCAATAACTGACACCCACAAGTATCCTGAATGGAAACACTAATATGAAAAATATTTGGGCAGAGTGTGGTATCCCTGCAGATTCACCCCCACACTCATTAAGGGTTACAACTAATGACTATGAGTTTTGTGTGACACTTCTCTTACTACATCAAACAAATGTTACATTTTTCTTTGCTGTGAAGCATCTTTCTTCTTTAATCTCGGACATATTCTCTATACATATAAATGATTAAGTGACCTGTATGGCACAGTCTACAGTTGTATCACTCTAAATACTAAAGCCAATATTTGGACTTTAGCCTGATTTAATGAAAGAGTTTCTGAAAGATCTCTCCTAGGATCTATTCAATTGGACATCTCCCAGGCTTTGTTAAAGCGCTCTGCTGTTTGCTTATTGGGTCTCACCGGACTGAAGAATCTCAAAGAAAAACATGCAAACGTGCACACACTATCACCTTGGGGGGCTGGGCGGGGGGCGTTGGGGGGGGTTAGAGGCTTTCTTCCAACCCAAGAGGGAATGATGGCTCTCATTATCGCCTCAAAACGAGATTGGCCACAGTGCCCTTATCAGCAGTCCTATTATGTTACGAGACAGCTTTATTGTTCTGGTGTTCGATAATATCCTTTCACTCTGTCGTTTGGAATGCATCCGGGATTTGTTGCAGGGTGAAGACGAGGTTGGAAGAGTGGCAAAAGTCAATGTGAAAAAGTGCAGCTGGCAGAAATCATTGCCAAATTTATTGAAACTTCCAGCCATTTTCTGTTAATTAACTATAACCTTAGCTTTATTATGATAAGTATTCAAGTGAAAACCTCCAGAGAAGTTATCTACTTTTGAGACGCATCTCATATGTAACTGGCCTAAGGTGCTTCTAGTTTGTTTAACATGTTTTTTTTTATTGCTTGTTTTTCAAATATGTTGTGCCTCTTTGGCCTTTGATTTTCAAATGACTTTCATTTTATAAACCATTTTGGTTACAGCAGTTTGTTTTTGTGACTCTTTTGAAGGGAGCATGTTCTGACCTCTCACAATAATTACTGCTATTAAGAAAAAAACAATTAATTTTGTCAGAAATGTTTTGAATCTCTCAACTAAAATGACTAAACAAAATTAAATGAAACCTACTATTTCTGTAACTCTTTTTTTTTTTTTACTGATAGCTCTCCCTATGCCCTTTTTAAGGAATGATGCCTTGCCAGACAGTGAGCAACAAGAATCTAATAGGATTTTGAATAGTCTTCTGGAACCAACTGAAATTAATCTCTTTTAGACAGTGTTTTGCTTTGCACAAAGATGCACTTGTCTGCAACAAAGCATTTTTGTTTGTATTTGGAAATTGCTGCATGATTTACAGGCGCTGCTGACAGAAAAAAACTTCAAGGTAAGATTCAACTGTGATCTTAAGAGAGGTGCACATGTCATTGTGAATGTTTGCCAGAAACTATGTCAATCAGGGACACCAAAGAAATGGACAGCCAAAAGGAAAAATGAAATAAAACAAGAGGAAAGCGGAGTGTTTTGGGTTTCTATTATTTTCTTTCTTCTAATATTCTAAAGGAGGCTGCCTTCATGCATCAGTGTGCTTAAGTTGGCCTCTTTACATCTCCACCAACGGTACGTGTATAGTGTTATAGCCAAAGTTAGCATTAACAACTAAATAATACTCAGAAAACTGTGATCTGTTTATATTCAGCAAGACCAAATAACACAAGTTGCATTAAAAATAGAAGTAATTTTCTGTTCAGTTTTCTCATTTTTCCAACTATGCAAATCACTTTTTTAATTTATTTTAATACTCTTCTTATCCTACTTTGTAATGATCTACTTTACTGTATCTTCTTCTTCTTTTCCTTTCGGCTTTTCCCTTCAGGGGTCGCCACAGCGAATCAATTGCCTCCATCTAACCCTGTCCTTTGCATCCTCTTCTCTCACACCAACTACCTTCATGTCCTCTTTCACTACATCCATAAACCTCCTCTTTGGTCTTCCTCTAGGCCTCCTGCCTGGCAGTTCAAAACTCAGCATCCTTCTACCAATATATTCACTACTGTTTGTATTCCATGAATGATTTCATCAGACTGGTAAATTAATGAAATCCACACACCTGTAATTTTGGCAAATTTATGCATTGTGGTACCTAGTGGCTGACTGAAATGATGGCTATTCAAATGATTTAAATAGATGTATCTATACTCACATACACCTTGTACACTCCTAAAAATTAGATGTAAGACATCAGTGAAGTTAGAAGTGATGGCAGTGACCTGGATTAAGCTGCACTGGCTTTTTATGACACTGCTTGACTTTATCTGAAGGTCAATTTGACCATTAAATAGATCAGTCTTCCAGTGTGTGCCCCACCTCTCCAATCCAGTTCTTCTCATCTCTACTCTTCTCACTCTCCACCCACTCCAAGTCTGAAGAGAACTGGCACTGGGCTAAATTTACCTTCTTTCAAACCACAGCTAAGATTTGAAAAGAAAACCATTGCCAGTAACCGACTGCTGGCCATCATCAACCTTACCTTCACAAGATGGCTGTCAAAATAACATGCGTCCATTTCTTGTTTTCTTCATCACCCTCAACATGATCTCCCTACCCCCTGTTTTATTAACAATGGAGCCGGTGATTCGTGATAACTGGTCAGTCCTCCAGGCACTGAAAGGCAAGGACGCTCTATTATCCGAACAAGATGAATGGCTTGAAATATTGGCTGCAAGTGGCACACCCTGCCAAATCCTATGGTCTTAAAATCCTTTTGTTTCTGGGAAAAAGGAATGTTAGTGAGAGGACCAGGGATGCATGTTTCTGAAACTAACATGGACAAAGAAGAACATATTTTTCCTTGCCTTGCCTGAAATAAATCAATAACTAACTAACAAACTAACTATTTGTGTAAAGGAATCCAAAAATTGTGTTTTTTATATTAAGGTATAAAAAACACAATTTTTATACCTTAATATAATAATAGAATTACTGTATAATTAGAGTAGAGTAGAGTACAGTATAACTTTATCTCTTAAGGAGGTTCCGTCAGGGAATTTAATTTCTCCTTCACACACAGCACAGTAAGTACACAAAACACAGAAAAAGCACATAAAAAGCACCAGCACATAGAAAGTAGTACAACACCAAATAGAAAGAGTAATAAATAACCCATCAAGAACATATAAATAGAAAATCATAAATAGGCATAGAAATAAAAAATAAACAGGCCTAGTTAAGTATGGGTATAGTGAAATGTCTATAGTCTTTGCATTGTTATTGCTGTATTGTTTGTGTCATCCCTCAGCTCTCATGTGGACTCTCTCTTTTCTTCAACTCCCCCAGAGAGGAGTTGAGCAGTTTAATGGCTCGGGGGATGAACGAGTTCTTAAGTCTGTTTGTCCTGCATGTTGGGAGGCGCAGCCTCTGGCTGCTCAGGCTTCTCAGGCTCCTCTGGTTGTTGGTAACGGTGTGCAGAGGGTGGCTGACATTGTCCATGATGTCCAGCAGTTTGTCCAATGTTCTCTTCTCTGCCACCGTTGCCAGAGGGTCCAGCTTCATCCCGACCACCGAGCTGGCCCGCCTGATCAGCTTCTCCATCCTGGAGAGATCCGCCTTGGTCACGCTCCCTCCCCAACACACCACAGCGAACGACAGGAGGCTGGTGACCACAGACTGATAGAACATCCTCAGGAGCTTCCTACAGATGTTGAATGCCCTCAGCCTCCTCAGAAAGTACATCCTGCTCTGTGCCTCGTGTTGCTGGTCCAGTCCAGCTTGTTGTCCAGCCACAGCCCAAGATATTTATAGGTCTGCAATTAATTAATTACAGTAGTAATATACAGTAATTCTATTAATAATAATAATATAATAGTAATAATAGTAATAATATAATTACTTTCTAATTCTATGCATCCTATTCTCTCAGCCTGAGTGTGTGTCAGAAAGAGAAAGAAAAAGAGGCAATGAGAGGGAAAGGGACACAAAAAGCAAGAAGGACTATAATTTGTGTACATCATAATGGCTAACATGGTGCAGGTAGAAAACTGTGTAGTCAGCAGGATCATATATTAATTACCACCTTTAAGTGACATTTACCTTACTCCAAACTTGCTTTACCACCTAAATTTCTGCCAATTTATTTTATGGACACCTTAAATGTAGCTTATTTTTAACTGGAAGTATTAGAGGGCAATAGATCTTAAAATAAGATGCCAGCTGTGCAGTTGTCCCAGTGTTAATTGTTTTGTAGCATGAAATTTGTGAATCTAGAAACACGGTGTACGTATATGCTTTACTCCTTTAGTATAGTTTAGTGAAATAAAGATACAGTAGTAGAAAAAAAAATGTTTATGATATTGTATCTTAGTTCTCCTGGTATAAACATGGACAGATAATCATATATTGTGATGAAAAGATCAAATAAATGTGAAGAATAAAAACTAAAATTTGGGACATTTGTCCCAAATTTGAAGCAATTATCTGAAGACACAGATCAATATAAATACAATACCCTAACCCTAACCCTCGATCATGAGTGGCATGGTGGACAAGGGAATGGATACTTAAGGAACTTATTGTAACTGCTACTTGTAAATTTCAATATTTTAATCATGTTTTCTTGCATTTAGAGTCACATTCTTTATTTTCCATCCTCCACAGCTCTTGCCAGGAGGCTCTCCTCATTCACTTTGCATTTGTTCTCGTTTCAGTGCAGAGACTAATGGAGGATGAGCTTCATTCAGAAATTATAACCCATTCCATAAAAACAAAGAGGTCATTATCTCCAAATGGGCTTACATTGAATCTGGTGACAAATCCAACCACATCAGTGTTTTGTTTTTTGTTTCTTTTTTGTAAAATGCTGTCAAACATTCCTTCATGTAATTCAACTACTGTACACATTTCTGATTTTCATACATCTGCATAGTAATGAAACAAATTCTTTTTCATTATTGATTGAACTTTTATTAAAGAGCAAATGGATAGTGATTCATGGCTATTATTCAGTTAGGTTTTTTTTTTGCACTTAAGAATTAATTTACCAGTCTGCTAATTAACTTCTACATATAGCTTTCTGGAAGTTACAGTTTACTTAAACAAACTACAATGTTTATGAGTCAAACTCCCCTTTAAGCACAAGATTCACATAAAAATCCATCTGGAATCTCTCACAGAAACTTTCAGCTGTAATGCTATTAGGAAAAACAGTGTGGCATCTATGTTATTGTTATCTTGTATTGTTATCTTGTAGGTGTATGGGTTCATTCAAGAGGGATGTATGTAAAGTCATTTGTTATCCTTGGCATTCTAATAAACATGTCTGCTTAAGGCAAGGCCAGTGGGTAGTCTAAGGAGTTTAGATTGATATCCCTGCCATAGCTAGTACTATGTAACTGATTATGCTAAGACAATGCTAAAGAGTACATGAATCTGTGATATAGAAGGGAAGGAAACGTACAAGAAAAGAAATATGTTTTGCATAATGTTTTTCCTTCCTAGGAAAAAATGTCAGGAATGCTTTTAAAACCCATATCAATCGAAGAATGGTTGTCAGAATGTCAAGAAGTTGCTGACAGGACATAATTTTAAAACAATTTACTTTTGCCATGAGGTATATATAATTGGATGTGTAAAATAATAGCAGAAAGAACAAAGTACAAAAAGAACAAAGACATTTAACCTCAACACTCTGATTATTCCCGGTTGAGATATGTGCTTATTTTGCTAAGTTTTTCTTTTCCTCTTTAGTGCCAGCAGTTCTTCTTGACACACATAACCTCGTGGGTTTTTTGTCAGGAAGGGCTTGATGGTACTAATTGGTACCAAAGCTGCTAATTGGAGCTGTGGAAACAAGAAATGGAGAAGCGGAGGGTAATCTCTAGGGAAGAATATGTGTTCAACCTAATTTTCCACCTTCATTCAAAGTTTTTTGTCCAACTATAACTGCAGAAATGACAACGATTTGTTTCCACAACATTATGCTCAGTTCAAATATAAATAATATGAAAAATAAACAAGTTACAAGAAGCACTGGGTACAGTATGCTTACAGTAAAATATAAAGACCCTAGTGTCATATTCTCATAACTACAATGCAGGGATCATTATGAAGCTGCAAAGTGTAATAAACCTCGTGGATATGTTTTGTAGACGGTACGCAGTGGGAAAGTACTGATTTCCAAGGGTAAAATCTATTACTGTAAATTCTTCATTTCCTTGTTTGTAGTTGCTGCAAGACCGACTTCTGACAATAAACACACAAAAGTTGTATGTCTTGTTTTCACAACGATCCAAAGTTTTGGTACAGTTATCTAACAATCGACTTATGGACATCTGGGGACCTGGAGTGAATGCCTACTACTACTTTCATTGAAATGCGGTTATGCTGAAACACAGGGAAATGGCAAAGTATCATCAGTAATCGTATGCACATTGTTTTCCACTGGGGTTTTAATATGGATCAATGATGATGATGCCAATAAGGTCAGTATAGTATTGATTTTGTTTGTTTGTTTCTTTTTTGCCCTTGGTTTTAAAAAAGCTCCCTGAGCAGAAAAAGAGTTTTGGCATTTATTAAAAGTCTGTAGACATGGGAGTTTATTGGATAACTATACCAAAACACACTGTAGAAAAAGATACAATGGAGTAAGATGAGCTTACTTAGTACTGTATTAGTATTCTTATATACAGTATTATTATATACAATATCGAATACTGTATAATATTGACGTCAGATGTCTGAAATTAAGCACAAACATGAACTAAATACAACTACCTGCTCTTACTTACTGTAGAGCAGTCATTTTCCCCATTAGTACATCCATCCATTTTCTTCTGCTTTATCCGCCACAGCAGGTCACGGGGAGCTGGAGCCTATCCCAGCTGGCATAGGGTGTGAGACGGGGGACACTCCGGGTATGATGCCAACGCAGAGCCACACACAAAGACAGACAACCAAGCACACACACACTCCTACGGGCAGTTTGGGACCGGCCAATTTACCTGAAGCGCATGTTTTTGGAGGTGGGAGGAAGCCAGAAAACCCGGAGAGAACCCACGCAGATACGGGGAGAGCATGCGAACTCCGCACAGCGCAGGACTCGAACCCAGAACCGCCGTGTTGTGCGGCAATAGCGTGACCCACTGCGCCACTGTGCCGCCCTTCCCCATTAGTATTTTTACCAATGTTACTCTGAATTAGGTAGTTCAGAATAACACTGTGAAAACGAGGTAGTTTTTACAGTGCTTTATTAATGTGACCATGTAACTGACCAAATATCATCAAAAGCTTTTTAGTTACAAAATTCTGCCTTGGAGGCAGAATTCTGCCTTGATGTGTTCCCCAGTTCTGAGAAACCCTCAAGTTTGGACACTAATAAAATATGTTGATATGCACAATGTACTCGAATGAAACCGGCAGTGCAGTCGACATTCTGGAAGTAATCCAACTCTCATTGGAAGCTGCGAAACTGAATCTGAACCATTTGCGATTAATCAAAACCTTTTGTGACACCTGAGAGAGAAACAAAGGTGGTTTAAAAATCTGTGGGGTGACATTTTACTATGATTTATTTTGAATTAAAATGGAAGACCAGTTTGGTTTGTTCACATAACAAGAGTCCGTCGTTCTTAGTAAGGCCTTAATTACATCTGGGGTGGGGTGGGGGGAGTGTCGCTGAGTGTACTAGGTGCAGCAGTAACTCAGTCCACTAAGTATTGGGCTGCGGATCGGTGGGTGACCGGTTTGAGACCCGTGTACACCAAAACATTTGGAGTGTGAACTGGCAGTGGGAGATGCCCTTGAGCAATGCACCATCCCCTTACAAGTCGCTCATTGGGCGCACCACAATGGAGCTACCTGACGCTCCACCTCCCCAATATTTGCATGTCTACAGGCCCTGCGTATGTGTGTGTGTGTTATGGGCCTTTACCCACATATATTCACGTGTGAATAACAACTAATGTACTGGAGTGGACAAATAATTTCCTCTACGTGGGATTAATGAAGTTGATTTCATTTTATTTTTGTATTTCAATTGATTGAAAAATATGAAAAATAAAAGGCATGTATTTAGCCCTTTCATTCTTTCATTTTTTCTCGTTTGGCCAAACTTGGCCACTGTGAAACACTGTGAAACAAATTTATAGTATGCCTATGAAGAAAATTGTGATTCTCTGGCATTTAGGTTTATCCATAGATACATTTATTTATTTAGATCCAACTCATGAGAAAAAAGTATTTCTTATCGTATCTTATCTTATTTTCATTCATTCATTCATTCATTTTCTCAACCCGCTTCATCCGCTTGCGCAGGTCATGGGGAACTGAAGCCTATCCCAGCTTATTTTAGGGCGTGAGGTGGGGGAAACTCCGGGCACGATGCCAGTGCACCTCGGAGCTATACACAGACACACAAACACACACACACACACTCATTCCTATGGTCAATTTGGGAGCGGCCAATTAACCTGAAGCGCATGTTTTTGGAGGTGGGAAGAAGCCGGAGAACCCGGAGACAATCCACGCAGACATGGGGAGAACATGCAAACTCCGCACAGAGCGGGACTCAAACCCAGAACAGCCTTGCTGCGCGGCAACAGTGCAACCCACTGCGTCACCGTGCCACCTTATCATAACAAATAAGTCAGCCTCCAACTGAACTGTAAATAAATATTATTTAATTTTTGCTCCAACATCGCAATGATTATGGCCTGGTAGACAGAAATTGTCAAAAATTCTCAGGATTTGTGTTGTTTATAGTTTGCATTGCAAAACTGACAGAATAGGTAGCATATTTGTGTGTCATGTTTATTTATGTAATTATGTAACATCTTGTTGTCTGTGTCGGCTACTGTTATGTGTATTTATTGTTTATCCATGTCTGTCTGTCCGTCTATTTAATGTTGATAGTTCTTAATAAATAGAGTCACAGAGCAGCACTGATTTTGATCAGTGGTTTGCCTGAGGGACAAAAATATAATTCAGGACAATGAAACAATTCAAAATTAATGTTGTTTTTGTCAAAAATTCAAACTCAACACCTAATCATGTGTATCCATTCAGGATCCTTCCCCTTAAACACATTCACAAAAATACAGACATCCACAAACAGACAAGGAAAACTTTCAGCAAACCTTGTCTGATCCAAGTCTCCCAAGACCTGCCAAACAAAATCAACTCACAATTTGAACAGTGGTAAATATTACATGAAAAACAGTAAAGAATTAAGCTAAGGTGCTGTGGGTGAAATTAATAAATAAATATGCTCATATATATTTATAAATATAGAAATAAAAAGAATCTCTTGTGGTCAGCCTCCATAAAACTGGTGGTCTTTGAAGGCATCATTAGTTGGTTTTATCAGTACATTGACCCTAAAACTAGTACCTGAGGGGCCCGACTGTATTGGAGCAGGCATGAGTATATGAGTCTTGGTTGGATGAAATAAGACTTTGAAGTGGAATTTCTATTTGAAGGATTATACATCAGGGATTTCGATTCATGCCCATTTTTTTTTTAGTCCTGAAGGCGATCTGGTGTGGGTGTTAAGAGTTGCCATTCACAGAATTATCAATGCATTTACTTCACCTCGAACTACAATGATATTTGTTTACCAAATGTAAAGACTTGTGGGTTGGTGCATTTAAGTCAGATTCTCCTTCAGTGACAAATGTTTGTGGGTGTGGAAACATTTTTTTTGCAATGTTACAGCTAAATTAATGAACAAAGTTCAGATCATCCTGATAATATTACACACATATAAAACCAAGATTTCTGGTCAAAAGATCACAAGCAAGATTAAATAGATGTTATCATCTCTGAAATCTGTAAAGAAAAAAAAGCCAACCCTGTTTTAGATTCGATTAAAAAACAAACTTTGTTTTTTAATTGAATATTATTCTCTCAGTGTTTTTAATCTTTGTATTTGACTTCGCTATAACCCATGTAGATACCACCATGACCTACTTTATTGTTGAATTGTATCGAATACCCTTGACTTGGTAATCCTTGAATATAATGTAGGTGCACTTTAAGCTTCAGTGTCCTATTTCAAGAAGTGAATTCTTTTGTTTTGAAAGAGTCCTCTGATCCATGCTGTCAGATACCTTTCACCTCCAACGATTGAAAAATTTATATTGGATTAAATTTATTGGCAGACTGTGAATAGTGACTCTCTATTCCTTGTGGGAGGATCGATTTTTCTACTACTTATATGCTAGTATTCTGTTGCACCACCTTAATTTCTCTGAATATTTCCATTACAATCAGGTCATTGTATATGCATTGTTTTTGGCTTGCTGAAATAGTGGAGTGGTTATTGTTTCCAATATGTTAATGTTGTTTGTTTTTTTTTTAATTGCAGGAATACTGTCTTTGAAGTAATCTCTTTGAGTGTGTTTTGGTTCAAGTACCATTCTCAGGAAAGGGGGGCAGAACTACTAAAATGCAATCTTCCTCTTACTACCCTTGAACAGTCTCAACACGGTGCCGGATCTTTTTGAAAATGCAACTTTTTTAACCCCGCATAGAAAAAAAATTGCGTCCACAAGACAGAATTTTCAAAATAATCTCCGTCCACACGTAACTGCATCAGTGCATTGATCAACACGTTTATAAGCAGAACAACTCCGAAAACGATGTGAGAGAAAACTGGGACGTGTGGAAAATATATAAACTTTATGACTCATAAATAAAGAAATAGACAAACAAATATTCATGTAACAAGCATGTTTATTAATGCGACTTCAACGTGGAGCTGTTATACATCAGAAAATAGCTGGTTTTAACTCTGTCCATTCTGTGTGTACATGTAGACACGGTTCACACACACTAACATCACAGCAGTTTTCGTCGCAGGGAGACGCTTCTTGGATAGAAAAAGTTGCGGATACAGCGTCCACACGACAATGCAGACCCAGCGTTTTCAAAAACTTGTGTTTTCGTCCCAGATATTTGCGTTGTCGTGTGGACAGAAGGCATTACCACAACAAAAAACTTTTGGAAAAGTTTCCGGGCCCCGTCCACAAACCTTGAGCCGTCAAAACAGATAAATCCTTTCAGATTGTACTCTGATAAGATTATCTGTTTTAATTCACAACACATGCATTAAACAAGGAATACCAGCAGGAATGCCACTTCCAAGAGACAGAAAATGTATTAATAACTGGATATTACTCTTGCTGGCATATAGTGATAATGGCAGTGACAAGCAATATTAACGGAGCACTGATCCAGCTAGCCATAAAGCAAATTACTGAACAAAAAGCGGACTTTCCCGCTTGAGTTCTCCAATAGCTTTTTCATTAAAGAAACCCTTAAAGGAACTCCAGGATCATTTTAGGTAATAAGGAAATTATTATTCAGAAATAAATGTTTGAAAAGTATGGCCAATGTGCAGTTGGGTGTATGTGCACATACTATTTGTGTAGAGATGTTTCTGTTCTTTGCGTCTTAGCAGATATTATTTGAGTTTAAGTGTGCATGTCGATGATAATAAATGTGATTCTGTAGCTGTTCTGTAGACTCCAGCAGACATCCCTCGCTTTTTACCTTTGATTAAAGTTATCTGCAGTATGAATTTGACAACTGACGCTGTTCTGCATCATTGAGCTCTGAAAGGTTCGCTGAAAGAAGTGTTTTGATCTGAGATGTAGAGATTATTATAGCTTGAATCCTTATAGCTGGTAGTATTTTGATGATATTTGAAAAAAAAAAGGTTTTGATCTGTATTTGGAGCTGGTTTTCATTGAGAGAGGATAAAGACTTCCATTTTATTATTTAGTTGCAAAATAACAGCTGTTGAGAACAAACAGGTATTTTAAAACTGGAATGAATACACATCCAAAATGATTGGATGGGATCTGATAGACATTGTCTGCTTGATGAGTGGATTTGATTTAGATTCAAAAGATATCAATCTAGCTATAATCTGGATTGAGTGGATTTTTGAACAACCACTTTAATGTTATATTCTTGTAAAAATATTCAGTAATGTTTAAGCAACTGATACATACTTATAATCTGTTTCATTCTGTCATCCACTCATGGAAAATAGACTTGAAGAAATTAGACAATACTGTACCGACAAGTATCCAATGTACAGCTGCAATCACAGTGAGAAAAAAATTATTTAAAAAAAAAACCTGAAAAAAGACATTTGAAAAACATGATTTTGTTTTTGTTGTTGTTATTGTTGCAATCAGTTAAAATACAACTACATTTCAAGACAACGTGACTCAACTTAATGTTAATGACGTACTGTTTGACCCCTGTCTTTGAGTGTCATATACATACAAATGATGGTTCGATACCATTTTCACAGTCAACTGTGTGTTTAATTAAACAACTTCACTGCTCCATTAATTTCATCAATGCTTTCATGTTGAATGCAGTTTACAACAAAAATTCTTCCAAAGAAGTCAGTTCTGAAGACTTGGCTGATTAAATGACTACAAGTCAATCAGTATTCCAAAGATACTGATTTACTGATAACCCTTTAAACCTTAAGGTAGGCAAGCCTATTGACAGTCCAGACAGAGTCGCCTGCAATCTGAAACAAAATATCACTCATGGGTGATATCCATACTCAAGATGATAAAGAATTTTAGACTATATGGACTTCTGTAATGTCAGTAGTGCTCTTGTACACTGATTGACACTGACTGAAACTGGATTATAAGGGTGTTCTGTTTTTAAATAAAAATCATATAACAAATCAGGCCAACTCATAGAAGCTCAAGGCAAAAATAAATAACAGTTTTGCTTCAAGTACCACTTGCTTCTGATTTAAGTCCTCGATAAAATAATTGGTAGTTAAAATACTAATACAAGGACAGGTAATACATTCACTCATCCCTTTGATTTGATGCACTCAAGCCATGTGATTAGAATGAAACTAACCTCTTCCATATGTCTAGAATAGAAAATTGATTATATCCATTCACGTACATCCAATTTGACAACAAAGCTCTGCACTCAAACCATGTGATTAGAATGAAACTAACCTCTTCCATATGTCTAGAATAGAAAGTTGATTATATCCATTCACATACATCCAATTTGACAACAAAGCTCTATGCTGGTCTGCAGTGACCTGAAATGCACATGTTTTTTACATGTCATGCATATCTAATGCACAATAAAACCAACACATACAGAAAATCTTATGATGTGATGCTATTAAATTTATAAATATCAATTTTCACAGCATACAATCCTAAATTAGTCCTGTTACAGTACAGTGGGTAACACTGTCGCCTCACAACACGGCAGACCCGGGTTCAAGTCCCGCTCTGTGTGGAGTTCGCATGCTCTCCCCGTGTCTGCGTGGGTTCTCTCCGGGTTCTCTGGCTTCCCCCCACCTCCAAAAGCATGCGCTTCAGGTTGATTGGCCGGTCCCAAATTGACCGTAGGAGTGAGTGTGTGCATGAGTGCATTGTTTGTTTCTATGTGGCTCCGCGGTACACTGGCGTCATGCCCAGAGTGTCCCCCGCCTCACGCCCTGAGACTGCCGGGATAGGCACCGGCTCCCCCGCGACCTGCATAAGCGGATTAAGCGGGTTGAGAAAATGAATGAATGAAAAAGATATGATGTAAATACATCACATGTCCTCAACAGTAATCATATACTGTATAAGTATTAAAATGTCCCACTTCATATTGAGACAACATTCACTTTTAGTGGATTATTAATGAGTAACAGTTAAATACCACTTTTCAAAGGAACCAACAATGGGAGGTGGTATTAAATAGTGCTTATCTCTGTCTGGTACTTAAGTGTATTTACTGTGGTGATAACCCTTTGTCTTGGCAGAAAGAAGGAACATGGTCTAGGATCTGCAAAGGTAACAGTCATTGATTGAATACAATGCACACAATGTTAATTAACCTAAGCAATTCTACACCTTGTTTAGTTTACTCGGGTCCCAATTCTAATCATGCTTTATCGAATATCGTGGCAGATTAACATTTAATTATGTGCAGTATTAAGTGAATTTGGACTGTTCCTTCGGTTGTATTCCTATTAAAGTCTAGTCTAACAGATTCTAGAGCTCTTCATTTTCATGGTGACTCAGCTGTCACCTGCAAAGGAGTAATAGTCAGTCTGTTGCCATTTTATCAATCACATCACAACATCCCATCTCTGTGAGTGACAGCTAAGCTGTGTGGTTAAGATGGTAAAAAATATGAGCGATGATAAGTTCATGGCATGATAGCTTTTTCTTTAATGAACAATCATTATGTCCTTAGATAAACGTTTCAACCTTTGTAGCACTGCACTTTTAACCACTGAATTTAAATAGAATCTGGTATTTTAATGTCATTTTTATCCCTTTGGTGAAAGTGATTTCTGTCAAACTAGTCTCACAGAACACTCGAGAGACTGAAGAAAAGTGGTCACATTGGACAGGTGGTCTTCATATAGAGAGAGCATACCAAATCACAATAAATCAGACATAACAGTTCCCAGTTATAGTATTGTATCTAATGGTGACACTCCTGTTGGTTTCAGTTTAGCAGAAAGTTAATTGTGGAAGATTTTTTTTTTATTCTTAAAAGCAACAAATGGATCATGAAAGAAAAAAAAAATATAACTGCCCTTTGCATTTGATTAATACAATAACAAAAGCAGTACTGACCTTCAGGTTGTATTTTATACATTCCAAAACATTTCTTTTGTCACGAGTAATGCTTTATGAAGATATCCATCAAAAAATTAAATGAACACTGTCGTGCTGATTTAACACCATGAAAGTAAAAATATGAACTTCATGTCATTGATCAGCATTGCATTTTGGGTTGCACAATCATTCAGATGAGTTACAGGACATGCTTATAATTGAGCAAACTTAATGAAACCTGTCTGCTAATCCAGCCCAAATATCCCACACTTAATTTTGCCAGGCAACATTCATTCATCTCAGACTAATTACTACATCACTGTCTACACTTGTTTTAATGTCTCACTAACTTTATTATTGCTATTACCATTTTTCTGAACACTTGAACTACATTTCGTTAATTTAACATAGTGTTAATTGGGTGTGTTGTCAGTTCTGACTTCAGGTATTACTGTTTCAACTGTTGTTTATATATAACCATAGTATGTGTTAAACAGAGGCTATACACAAAGAAGACAACACAGAGTACTATTTCTCTGTCGTATTTGTATCCTTGTGCCCACATAGTGTACCTTTAATCACATTCTTTCAGCAGTGAGTCTTTGTAATACTAATGTATTTGTTTGAAGTGAGTCATTGAGCAAGGAGGCCACTTTAGAGCAGAGGAATAGGCAGTGTTTAGTAATTCTGTCGAGCTTCTGTTACCAAGAGCAAACCCTTTCATATCAGGGATGGTAATACAGTGCGCCCTCGTTCTTTGCGTTTAATACGTTCCAGGAACCATACACGGTTAATGAATTCCGTGATAGAGCGACAAACTATTTATCTTATTATTTACGATAATTTACACGTTTGTGACCCTCCCCATACTGATATTAAACCATCTTCTATCTGTATTGCCCTTTCCCACACTTTTATCGACTGTTTAAAGCACTCTTGTGTCTCACACAAGTCCGAAACTTACAGAACAAAGCGCACTTCCGGATGCCATCAGCCAATGGAATGCGCATATGGTATCACGTGACTGCCCACCAAAAATCTGCAATAAGACTGATCGTGAGCTTTTATGCGCAAATGTGCGAGGGCGCACTGTTTAATCAATGCCAAATATATGAGAATAAAGAATGTGAAATATTGATAGTGCAGTTTTAAAGAAACTGTGTCCTTGTACTAATCTTTTTAAGCTACTGAGGTTGGCAGTACTTTGGTGGGTGCAATGTACCATAAAAAAAGTTTTCAAAACATTATATGAATGCAATAATTTCTTTTGAGGAGAAATGATATATGGTGGTTATTGGTAACACACGTGACTACATTGTCTATTTAAAAAAAAAATCAATTAAAGGTTAGTGTTCAAATGTAACAAGTTTGTCATGCATCGGGTCTTTTCATTCCAGGACATATAAAACATTTTATTGATACCTTTAAAATATGGTTGGATGTAGCCTCAAGCTGCAACATTTATGAGACTCCTTCTCCCCAGTGACTGTGTCAGGCTTCGAGACCCCAGGCAGGATCCTTGCTACATCTAAGATGAGGCTAAAGACAACTGCTTTTCTTCTGCACCAATGTGGCCCTAGGCTACCACTTGCATTAATGACACACCATGTTACGTACAGGAGATGGTAGATTAGGAGAAAAACAAATAAATAGATAAATAAAATGATAATAAAAGACTATTGATTCTTCCCTGACAAATTCATGAATAAAGATAAATGATTTATGTTGCTCATTTCAACTCTGAAATATTCTCAATTCAGCTTACTAACTGAACAATGCAGTTGAAAACAAAGGGGTAAAAAGATCTATCAGGTCAATTCGACAGAGAGTGCAGCATAGAGTTAGGAAAAAATAAGATTTGAATGTATTCAAAACTTTACTAGAAATCAGGATTCAGGAGTCTGGATGGTTACTACAGTAACATATAACAAGAGGAGTATAACCTAGGACACGCTGGAGATCGGTTGGGACTGATGAGATGATTGAGCGCAGGTGATCAGGAAAGGGGAAAAAAAAGCAATTGAAAAGACCAGTCAGGTGTTACCTGTAGATGAAAAATAAATACACTTTAACTGACTGAGGAGAGAAAGACGAGAACATGGGGAGAAAGGAAAAACAGGGTAAACTAAGCTAGAAGGTGGAGGGAAACTGTAGACTCCGACAGTGGTGCAGTCGAACATGCCGTACAATATTTTTTGATGGAGGTCTAAAACTGGGGATTCAACCTCCTCAGAACGTCCCTTTGACTTTTCTCACATGGCCACAAATTGCTCTCTATTCCCATTTTAATATGTATTTTGAATTGTCAAGTTCTTATCAACAATTCTTCCTGGACTATTTATACATTGCATTAATTAATATGGTATTTTTCTGGTAAATGGCCATGTATTAAGCAAAGTGTTTAAAAAAGCATGTGTACTCAGGATTCCAAAGTTCAGCAGGCCAGTTCTTATATTCCTCTGGTATGAATAACATTGCGTGTGTAATTAGATGCTTGTAAATTACTAATTTATTAAGCAAATTCTAAATTTTTGTCAAGTGGAAATCCTCTGTGATTTTCATATCAATGGAGGTCAGAGGTTCAGAATATTTAAACAAGTTTACAGTTTCCGTAAAATATTGAATAGTCTGTTGTGATATATTATTCAGTAAAGTAATTTTTGAGTTATAATGAAGAAAAACAAAAGAGGAATGGACACAAAAGAACTGCATTGGATTGTACATGAAACTGAGCCTGTCATCATTATTTTGTTTTTACTCATGGTTTTAGCAATACTTTACCCCTTGTAATTAATTATTGAATATTTGGTGGGGGAAAAAAATGTGTTTTGTTTAATAGCGGAGGTCATTGTTTATTGAGAATGTCAGTGGAATACTGAAATGGTAACCATCGCTACTTCTATAGACTCATTCATCATTTGAATGTACAGAAAATGGATCCAGGTAGCAGGAACAAAGTTCAAGAAAAGCCAATTAAAGTATTTACTTCATGTAGCTTTTTTTTAATGCTGAAAGATTGGTTTGCTTTCATGCCTGGTAACTCTCATTCCATACCACCCAGGAGGAGAGAAATCAATTTGGAAAGCTTGTGCACAAATGCACACACACTTTTTAGACACTATAGAATGAAAAATAAACAAATTTAAATTGCTTGCAGTACATCAATATGTACAGTAAATCAATATGCTATTCGTTTTGTCAGTGATTGATAAATACCTTTTAAAAGTTTTTATCGCACTAATGGCATTGAAGGAGTTATTGTTCATACAAATTATCATTACAAAAGTGTTTTGACTGCAAATTGTAATAAATTGGCCAAAACATTAAAAAAAAGTAAGTGTGAAACACAGTTCATCTTTAATTACATCCCGCAAAGCGGTGATGTATTGTAATTGTCAGTGTCTGTGCATTTGTCCGTCCATCCACCAAATATCTTCACAACCGTTGCAGATAGAAAGATGAAACAAAAAGCACATTACTCGGGCTGCAAAGGGGATGAAATGAGATGATGACCTTGAGAAAACTATGTCAAGGTCAAAGGTCAATGTTTGCACATTTTTTTGCACATATCTGAGGAACCGGATAAGATAGAACAATGAAACAAAAGGTGTTATATTCAAGGAGGCAATGGAATGTAAATTACATCACAACTTTGACCTTGTAAAACTAGGTCAAGATCCAAATGTCAATTTTATACCTTTATAGGTACACATCTCTGAAACCTGATGAGATATAATCACAAAAGAAAAAGCAACATTTTCAGGAAGCCAGAGGCACAAAAATGTGTAGGTCAGGGTAAAATTTTGAATTCAGGGGTGCCGCAGTCTCTTGTGAAAATTAGTATTTATACATGAATATTTGGAATGGTATCTTTAGTCACTGTACTATCACTTCTGTACATACCAGGTATACTTTCTCACTCAATTGTCAACAGGCTGCATACACCTACGCACACACGCACTTACTCATATATGTACACAAATAGTCACACACATAGATAAAAAGGTACGCACACTGGCAGGTGTGCTGTATCAGTGTGTCAAATATTGGAACTTGTCTAAGGAAAATATAGATGTATATAGAACAATGGTATCCAGCACCAACAAATCTGAACTGTTACAAATGACCAGGCTACATAAAGGTAAATGGTAACAGTTGATGCAAAATGTTTTGCATTGGAGAGCAACCTATTAGTAATACAGGGTTGTAACACTTTGGCCAATATGCATTCTACAATCCCACAAAAACATAGACAGGTCAGCAGCAGCATAGCTCTGTACTGTCAAATATGTGCTGTATTAATCCTTTACCGCTCACTTTAGGAATTATCAGAAAAAATTTGCTTCCACATACAAACACATGTAAATAGACATTTGTTTTCCCTTTCCTACTAAGTGATGATCTGACCCACTTAATCCCACCTCTTTGTCTCCCTCTGCCTACTTCATTGACTTTCATCAGCAGCAGCCAGTTTTATAAAGTCATAAAGTTATAAAGTCACTCATAAAACCTGGCTAATTTTTTAAAATCATTTTAACTTGTAATTTGTTCCCAAAAAAGCAAGATGTCAGTGTGTAGCAAAGTGCTTATTGTCAGTAGCCAAAAGTAACAGAATAGAATGTCATCGCACAAAGTGCACAAATAACGGCAAAACAATGAAATAAACAGGTCTGCATTAAATACTAGAGTTTATGCTTCTATCAATGCATATTACATTTTCCTCTCTCTGTGCCAGGAGGTACGAGAAGCTGTTGTCCATTTCTGTATTAATTGAGCATGGAATTTTTGCAATCTTCAGATCTGGAAAAAACGTTTAATTGTAAAATTGTCAGTTGGTTTCAAGAAATAAACTTTACAGATTTTCTAGATTTCGTTATTTATTGAAACAAACTGCATTTAATGTTTTTGTTCTACAAATCTGTGAAATGACTCTTACAAATAGAGAATACAGTAGTTGATTGTCAAAGCACTGAACACTTGATGAATTTTTGTGTTGTGCTTGTTAAGTCAATATAGAAAGTTCATTACTGCAGTTGAACAGATCTCGCTTTCTTAACACCTTAAAATATTTAAAACAGAATCACCAGAATCACATTAGTCTCCATTCCAACCTGTGAATTTCAAGGTTGGAATGCAGATGATGCTACATAATGTCATAGCTACTAATGCATGTCCTTTTGACAGTAGAGAAAACCAGAAAACAATGAAGGACAAGAGGTAGAGCTAGAGATTTCTGCCACTCTAATTGTCTATATTGCCTTGAAGGCATACAGACCGTTTCTATTGAGACAAGTTCAAAAATTGACAGCAGCACGTGCCACTCTCTCCCTCTCTTGTTGAAAGTCAATCAGCCTCACCCAGCAGTCAATCTCTCTTCCTCCTTGCAATCAATTTAAATAGCCTAATAATACTCAAACCAGATCAGCAAAACAAGATGGCTTTTCATTAAATATAATTAAAATGTCACTGTTCTAAATGAATGAATCTATTGTTCTACACAATCCTCATAAAAAAAAATAAAAAATACACTAGAGGATATCTTCATTTTCACATGATGTGAACAATATTCCCATATGTCCTGCTTATCATAAATTCAAACTGTCACCGGTAAACAATGCAATATCCTGGCAGTGAAGAAGACTTTAAAAGTGATCTAATCAACCACATGAACCGGTTCCCTTCTACATGATGATATCAGTTAATTCTGATTTAACTAGACAAGAAAGAAGTTATCAAGGGAAGGCAGACAGCATTAACTTCTGCAATTAAAAGCCAAAATTACTTTTGTCCGCCAAAAAGAAAATTGGAATCCAGGTCTGAACTTAAGGGACAGTAGAAAAGTTAGATTGCAATCCAAATACCTGCCTGCTTGCCTGATTGCCAGCCTGTCTGTCTGTCTGTATGTAACTTGGCTTTAAGGCTTTATTATATGATTGTTAATAACTGTATTATCCATCTATTTAAACAAGCATAGAGAAAATACTGTTTTTTTTGTATTATTTTCTTTCGTCCACATAGACTCTTTAATTTAACTTGAAAGTCCAGTTACTGATTATGTTTGATATAAGTAAGCTGAAGGCAACCCCTTCTTAATGAAGAAATAATAATTATTCCCGAGCATATCACTGAAATAAAAAAAACATCGCAATCATTCAAATCATTACATGAAAAAAATAAAATTTGTTCTATAATATCAAACTGATAAGCTTAAAATTTATCTGTCCTGTAATAAATAGTTTTCCTATGGTTTTCAGGATCAGTGCCTCCCCAAAAACATATATGAAAGCTACAATATACCAATGCAGTGCTTACTTTGCCTTACAACATCCCTCATTCTCCTTCCTTGGTTCTCTCTGCATCCTATTCATATGTTAGCTCTCTTTTATAATCCATCTGTTGCCTTCATCTCTCTTTTGTTGCATTCCTACCCCCGGTTCTATTTCCTTCTGTCGCTTTCCTTTGTTCCTCTCCCTTAGTCTCTCTGCCTTGTGCTGTCGACTTACCTCATTCACAGGATGCATCTCTAATAGCTATTGAAGGATGGTCACAGTTTCCTCCTTTCTACTTGACTCATATCTACCTCTGGGAGCTGGTTAGGCCCACCACATGAGAGATGAAGGAAGGATCAAATGCAGTAACTATTCTGAGATTTTGTATTCTCCAGCATTATCATAAGAGAGGAAGAGGCATGTAAAGGGGGACATCCCTTAGAATTACCCTTGTAGTTTAAGGATGCTGGCAGACTCTCCTTTTTTGTTTACTTTTGCTATCCAACAATTTTGTGCAAGATTTAAAAGAATCTCCTAAATGCATAGAAGTATCAGTCAATCAGTTAGTTAGCTGAAAGGCTTTCATATATACTAGTTTTTTTTGTTTGTTGTTTTTTTGTTGTTGTTTTTTCATGCTGGTCGAT
The DNA here is from genome assembly GCA_013358685.1 of Antennarius maculatus. NCBI lineage: Eukaryota > Metazoa > Chordata > Actinopteri > Lophiiformes > Antennariidae > Antennarius > Antennarius maculatus. The sequence continues at coordinate 16,770,007 of CM023606.1, forward strand.
TGAGAATATAGAGTGTAGATTTTCCTCTTCTCTAAAGCTGATTTATTTGTGAATACCTGCAAGTATGAATACCATTGAAGTGGCTCCTTTCTTTTTTGTTTGTTTTTTTTTTTTTTAATGCAAAAAGGTTTAGTCTATATTTATGGTTTATATTTGAAAAACACAAGGTTTTATACTACATTGAGGTAACCTAACATCGCTATGGCCATTGTCATTACTAAAGACCATATGTTCAATGTAAGTTGTATCCGTCATTTTATCTATTAACTCCCTTTGTAACGAGAGATCCATATGAAAGGCCAGTTTAGTTATGAAAACAAAACCAAGGGGAAGGCCAGTGAATCTTAGCTGTATTTATTGGTATTTTCTTTCCTCGGCATTTAATTAACGTTGAAGTAGAAAAATAAATTTAATGCCTTCTTAAAAATGTTTCAGAATATTTTATGTAATTGAAGTAGGGTAGATTATTATGCATTTTATCTGTGTTCAGCCCTATTCCTTTTCTATCAGCATCAGAAGGGCTGCTGGTTCTTGTTCTATAATTCTTACATTTCAATGAATAATGGAGGAGAACTTTCATAGCAAAGGTGCATCCTGTGCTCCTGAAACCCAAGGTTCCCAATTAGAAGCGTGGATTGGTGCCAGAGCACATGTTTCTCTACTGTATTTGTTGGCACTTTTGAGACATACCCTTGTGAAGAATTAATGAAACCAGCAAACAAAGCAGGGCTTGCCACAGATATTTCATGCTGCCTTCACAAATTTGCCACTGTGCAGCGAGAGATTGTCACATGCGAGGCTTGAGTGCTGCTGTTTTTCTAAATGCCTTAGAGAGCACAAATACATTATCTTTGAAATTGCTTTGTTTTGTTTTGTGATTTTACTTAGTAAATTACTTCATGTTTATCAGCAAATGTTTGAATTATAAGGCCCATGTTGAGGTTCACTGAATTGGTCAACACAGTTTACTTTGGAAAAAGCAAAAGTACAACATAAAGAAGTGAAGATATTTTTTTTAAACCACACAAGCACAGGAAAAGAAAAAAAGGGTTTTGTTATTTTTTTAGTTTGTGGCATTGAATGCTAGAACCGATTTATTGCCTTATTTTCTGAGATTCACATTGTTAGCAACCTCAGCTTAACAAACTGGCTCGCATCTCTTAGAAATGTACGTTGAACTGTGAAAGAGTTTAGTGAGGTCATTTTTATACAGAAAACTTGGTTCAAACCTTGAATTGAGACATGACTTCAATACCTCATCCATGAGTATAAAAGCTTTCTTGTTTTCTGAGAAGTTAGCAACCCATGGAGAGCAGAAACTACCACTAGGTTATACTGTGACAGAACTTTGTAGAATGTGTTCTGCAAGCATTCATGTAGCTGACTGCAAAAAAGTGTCTGCACCGTCTGATTGACGTCTTTTATTATGCATTACTTTTACTTTGTTTTGAATATTACATGATGACTCCTGTTGTTTGGGTCAGTAAAACAGCATTTGCCATTAAAAGCATTTTTGTGTTTAAATGCCTGAAGGAGATTCATTATTAAAAGCCTCACATCATTCATTAACAATAAAAAAGCAGAAAACATACTTTATGAATTACAAGATAATGTAGATATTGCATGTAGGGAAGAAATTAATACATTTCACGCTTCTTATTTTAATGTGTTAAAATCTTTAAGTGTATTGTACAATCTCTTGGTTAGTTCGAATTAAATACAAAAACTATTTTTCATTAGCAGTTGAGGAGGCTCCTTTAAATATATTTACTAGTGCTATCATGACCACATAGTTTTGAACTGCCAGGCAGGAGGCCTCGATAAAGACCAAAGAGGAGGTTTATGGATGTAGTGAAAGAGGACATGAAGGTAGTTGGTGTGAGAGGAGAAGATGCAGAAGACAGGGTTAGATGGAGGCAACTGATTTGCTGTGGCGACCCCTGAAGGGAAAAGCTGAAGGGAGAAAAAGACTATCATGACCAAATATTTGGCAGTATGAAATGAACATCAAGTACATTTTGGTTGTTTTAGTATTCAGTTTAACTAAAGATGTTTGCTCTGAATTATGATTATTTGTATTTCAATAACTTACACACACAGACACACATATGTAAAATTTCCTCGCACAGTCTGTAGAAATTCAATGAGACAATTAATATATCCTAAGGGACACACAAATGGGCAGCAGAAGAAAATGCTGACGTGCACACTGTCCTGTACAGTGTTCTTCCAATCTAATTATAATGAAAGTCGACGGGAACTTTCCGAAATTTATTGTTTACTTTGATAAAATGGGGAATAGCCTACTAATAATCAATGCTAGACTTGCATTACTATATACTGTTTCATACATTTACCAGTTTTGTCCCTTGAAGTTTTCTTGTTCTCCAGTACAACTACTTTTGAGCAATAGCAGCAAATCAACTGTGTTCTTACAAGTAATACAGACTAGCAACATAACCGTAAACCTGCAAGCTTGACTGCACAGCATCTTATGGATGAGAATTTTGAAGCAGTACTCTTGTGGCAGCCCTGTGTCCTTGGAGCCCAACTGAGGCCAGCTATCATGGGTGTCAGTGCTCCTCTTCTCCCTGCTTCATCTCCTGTCTCTCTCTGGCTGTCTCATTCAAAGGCCCAACGCTCACCTTGCAACCATGGCAAATAACTGCCATCGCCTTCGTAGGTCAAGCGAATTACACAACGTGTCATGTTAGTCGTGTAGCAGGTAGCAGGGCCCATGAGAGATTTAGTGGCTTTAATTACATTTCTCTTGCTGGCCGGTGAGGAGAAAGGAATTAAACGGGACTGTTTTCTTAATCAGCTCGGACTCGGCGGGTAACCACTCTAGCTTTCCAAATGAAAAAGTGCATTGAAGCGTAAAGTCTGCTACATCCAGTCATGCCAATGTGGGAAACAATGGCTTGTGTGAGTGTGTGCAGTGTGTTTTGAGATTTGAGGACAGACATTTATTGCCATTTTCATGGTCTGCTCAATATAAGCTGTGCTTTATGTAAAGACTTGGCCGAAAATATGTTTCTACTGATTGCTGTCCATGGAAAGTGAACAGATGCTGGTAGTGGTTTGAAATATTTTCAGTATTAGGAACATGAACCTTTTGTCTGAGCAGATAGATTTCACACTGCAGGGCTATGCAGGACCAAGAATTGCTTTTTGGAAACTGAATGCATGATTCATCAGCTGTAGATAGCTTATTGCATAGAATAATAACATACAATTACTAGTAGGAACCCGTGGAAATTCCACGATAAAACAATATCAGACTTCAAACCAAACATGAAAACAAATGTATTGGTATTTTTCAACCAAGCGCACCCATCAGAGTTCTCCTACCAGGGGGCAGTGCATCCTGGTCTGACACAGAACTGGCGTTGGCCTCTTTGGCGAGGAACGTGAATGAATGAATGAATAAATAAATAAATATATAAACTATGACTCATAAAGAAAGAAACAGACACACAAATATCCAACTGTCAAGCATGTGTAACAACACGTCTTCGACGTGGAGCTGTTACACTACGTCAGAAAAGAGCTGGTTTTAACTCCATGTATTCTGTGTGTCCATGTAGACACTGGTCACACACTAACGTCACAGCGGTTTTCGTCACAGGGAGACGCCCCCCAGATAGAAAAAGTTTTGGTTACAGCGTCCACATGACAACGCAGACCGAGCGATTTCAAAAAACTTCACTTTAGCCACCATTTTTCGTCCCAGATATCTGCGTTGTCGTGTGGACGAAAGGAGTGACCGCAACAAAAAGACTAGCTGCCCGATGCCTTACACCATATTGTTCACGTGATTCCTTCTGGCAGATGCGCCGTGATTGGTTGGGCGCTGTGATTGGTTGGACGCTTGATTGACAGGTAGTGGGTGGAGTTGAAATGTGACACCATGAGGTTTTCAAGTGAGCTTATTCAAATATATAGGTGGGAGATTACAGTTAGAAAGCCAAACCGATAAAAAAAAAACTCTTCATTGTACGTTTTCGTTCATTTTTTGGACCCCATCAGCACTTCCCTTTTCCTCTCAATTTATTGCATTTTTCCACCAATCACTAGCTCATCTTCTGCATTTCATGCTTTCCTCTTGAATCTTAACACTTTCTAAATTCTTTAGGTTTCTACATTGAGTCTTTATTTTTTCACCATTGCATCCATTTTTCCTCTGAATACACTCTGAGATGGTTGAGCTGCATCTGTGAATTTACTGCCCCATCAGGTGCTTCTAATGTATAAAGTAGAGCATATAATGGTTATTGAGCAGAAGAGAGTTATGGTGCATGATATTTATATCCTTGGCCCCTGAGTCCGATAACATGATATTGAGATTGAACAGCCCACCAAGTGCTTGGTGATTCAAGGAATACAGGACACTCCACACATAGAGTACAGACCAAGTGAGGCAATAGGGATTCCATAAATAAAATGGGGCCAGTGTGGTATAGGATAAGAAGGTTCAGAGGTGAGGTTAGGCATTAATCCTTATATATTATGACATGGGAATATCAGAGGTCAAGAAAGGATGAAGTATTGAGTCACGACCTTTAATCTGAGGCTGGTGTTGAGGTTGCATTTGATGAGGCTTGACCTTGCTCCCCAGAGTAGAAAAAAGCAAAGGGGTCAATAAAAGACAAAGCTCATATGGGACAAAATAAGCGCTGAGTATTTGTGTGCATTTGTGCGCACATGTGAGTTTGTTTGTGCATATGTGTATATGTGTGTTTACGTGTGTTTGTGTGTGCAAGGCCAATAACAGAAGAGGCGTGTTATAAACAGAGGGAGAAATCCGAGAGGCTGATGATCCTGTGTAAGGTTGTGACTCTGGGAGAGGGGGTCCCACACTGTGGATCAATACTGCAAAGCACTGGGTGAGAAACACAAACAGAGAGCAATATAGAAGAACAGAGCTGCAGGGGCAGGAAGTTAAAAACAGCAGTATGATTAATGATTGCAAAAGATCGAGGCGCAAAAGAGACACCATCGTAGACTCAGTTTCAAAATTTAGCTGCTCTTGGACAGGTGGTCTTTAAAGTAGTGCCATTTGTATCAAGCCTGTTTCTAATATGGGCCACGGACTGGAAGAAGGGCATTACTATGACATTTTGAGGGCCAAGAAGATTGTTTTAGTTATACTTGTGAATTCACAAAAAGCCCAGGGTAGACAGACAAATTAAAAATAAGTTAAAGAAGAAATGAGGTATAAACGATGTCACATAAATGAAATACCAGAACTAAAGGAGCTAAGCTGACATGCTTTCTTTGGCCTCATGTTGACGTCTTAGGGCAGTAATTCTATTAAAACCCATGAGCAAATAATGTAGATCATTGTGATATGTCGATTGTGTTTATCCCTGAACTGAAGAATATTTGCTCCACAGTATCTTCAGAAAAATAAATCCTTGGAGTCACTCCTCCATGTGAAAACTACATCTACAGAGAATGCCGTGCTTTATTGATGAAGCTGAAACAGTGTTAATACATTAGCTTGCAGGATGATGTATTGGGGCAGTATAAACAAGTCAGAAGATTACTGAAACATTGTGTTATTTTGATGCAGAAACTATTATTTTATCCTTATGGACCTTTTTATTGTATGCTTTTTTAAAAGCATGTTTGGATAGTGCTTTTTTCATCAATGGGAATAGAGTTATAATCATCCAGGCAGAGAATGTCTGTCATCTCTTTGTCCATTTTACCATCTAAAATATAAACACGGCTGAATTCTTCAAAATATTTTCTTATTGCAATTTGTTGTTTCAGCACCACTCTGGATTACAAATCATGACTCCACAGGCTCCTTCCACATTGTGCTTTAACCCTTTTGCTGTTTCAATCCAGTCTCCATGCAGTGATAATTTACCCAACCAGCCAACCAAGAACGGCTTCTGTTGTTATATAACACCAGAAAACATCTTATGTATCTATCATTTCCCATGATATTAGTCTTTTTTTTTGTGTAACATACAGTCTTATACCGACAGTTTCCATTATGTGCATCTAATGTTAATATATCTGGAATTATGTTGCTGCAAAAACAGAAATCAACTGAGTAGATGATGAAGCAAGCTGCATAACATTACTCACAGAGAAAGACTGAAACATTTTGTAACATCAAACAACCAGAAGATCTGCAACTATACAACTGTAGATGAAAAATACATTTCTCTAATGGTCCTAATGCTTTTTTGTGATACTGCTCATTATTTTGTGTGACATGACACGTACGATTATCTAGCCTCGTCTGCACTTACCTCATTGCTCGTAAAGCAGCCATTACAATTTGAGCCCAATTTTGATAATGATGCAGATAAGTTGTCCAAAGTAAAATTAGGTCATGTCAAATAATGACATGAGTTCTCACTGGATTCAAAGCTATAGCTAAAGTCACCATGTGAAATTATTTGCTGTTTTCAAGTAACTTGAGAGATTCTGATGCCATGATTGCTGACATTTTTATGTTAAAAAAGTTAAGCTGCTTTGCATAAGTTCTTGGCTTTCACATACATTTGGCTTCCACTTGTGTTTTGTACCACTTGTTCTCCTCCATCTAAGAGAAAATATATTGCTGAGTTATGATTTGAAGAGTTAGGTTAACCACTGGGCCATTTTGAAGATGTGTGGCAGAGGACAATTAGCACCACTTTTGAAACAACAAACAACTTCATCTTGTCAGGATCCTGACCTCCAGCATATCAAGGATGCTGCACCCCAGCATTGCTTGACAAGATCCTCCTACGTCTTCCATGCTGTTAGACCTGAATATCATGGTTTTCTTTAACACTGAGATACTTTCCATTGCCATGCTCTCTATGGAGGAGTTTACATGACTACCTACCTGAGCGTAGGTGGGAGGGATCAGGTGATTTTGAGGTTACTTTGCTTTGGCAGCAGATTTGCTCTGAGCTTTAAGGGTATATTCTGTGTGTTGTCACAAACCAATGTGAAGCCTCAAGAGCACAAGATTTTTCTGGTTCTTATAAGCCCCTTTAGAAAGAAATCAATAGCCTGTCTCCCTTCACAATGCTGACTCAAATTAAATAGAAAATCCATAGAGATGTAAAACAGAGGAAAACAAAAACAGCTAAATGAAGGAATTGATTCCAGAAAACATACGGCTGAACATATCATGGCACAAACGCCACCACAACAATCAAAATACAGTGCGCCCTTGCGCATTTGCGCATCAATGATTGCGACTCCACCTCATCTTGGATTTTTAGTAGACAGTCACGTGATACCATATGGGCATACTATTGACTGACGGCATACGGAAGTGCGCTCTGTTCCTTCAGTCTCAGACTTTCATGAGACACAAAAGTGCTTTAAACAATCGATAAGAGTGTGGGAAAAGGTAAACAGATAGAAGGTGGTTTAATATCAGTATGGGGAGGGTTCATAAATGTTCAAATTACCGTAAATAATAAGATAAATAGATCACAATCTCGATCACGGATTCCTTAATAGCGTGTGATTCCTTGAACGCATTAATCGCAAAGAACAAGGGCACACTGTATAAGCAATTGGAAACAATCTGAGGCTAGCTCAATAATTATAAGAGGAAAGAAATATGATTTATAGTATATGATGCTGGTCAGTTCAGTTTTGGAAAACCAGAGACTTCAGCTGTACATTTACAGTTAAACGTGAAGAATATTCCTCTGGACATGCTCTTAACTACAAGGATCCATCCATATACCTGCATGCACAACATTCTAGCAGCAAATTCTTATTAACCGAAGGAATTGTTTTTGCCATTTTACATTTGTTTTAAATCATTATGCTATTTTCGATTGAGATTGTGATCCATGCATATCAGCACAAATTGAGTTTTTTCTAGCAAATTAAGGTTTCTTTGTCCTTAAATTCAAATTTCAAACTTCGAGGAAATTATATTACAGTATGAGCAATATATTAAGAAAAAAAATTGCTTTACAGCTGTTTGCTGTCTGTTTGTGTTTCTCACACCGATGTAGACATGAACCTGCTGCCAGTTTAAAGTAGGCGCTATTTTTGTTAAACTTTCCTAGATTAAAGGTATGTGTCCAAGCAAGCTAACAGCGTAACTGTGTTTTGTTTTCCAGCAATCAAGTCTTTTTTTTTTTTCAAAAGTTTATGTGGGCCAGGGTGACAATTCCTCAAAGATCATCAGGAGGAGTAATTACTTTTGGAGCATAATATGCTCTGGCATACATTTCATGTTTCAGAGGATAGTCTTCCACAGCTTGTCTACAAACTTGTTGTATGATTATCTATATTTCCTTGCTTTGTGTTTCAGATAAGGAATTTGACAACAGGCTGAACACACTTTAATAGACATGGCTAATCTGTGGTCATTGCTTCTTTTCTGTATAGCTTGACTTTGGGACGATTTTTCTGACTGAGAGTGAATGTAGAGTCCTCTATTCTTTGTTAGTTAACTGATGTTTTATTTTAAGTTAAGGGGAATCTGTATGTTACTCTACCACCTATAATCTTTGTTAATGACTTGAGCTAAGCTAAATAAAATTTTGCCTTAAAGTCCCAAAAAGTCATTATATCTACACAGATAATTTTTAAATTGAAATTTAAAGCATGTCATTGAGACACAATAATAATAGTTTTGTTTTTTTGTTTTTTTACTTGCTGGGAAAGGACTGAATACAAACACTCATCTCAAAAATCATTATTTTGATTGGATGCAGACACCGATATCGACATGTACAATAGATTCATATAAACGCAGTGCACAGGCTTACAATTTTTGATTTGTGGCATGCTGTGCAGACAGGGATTCAATTTTTGTAATGACAACTTCAAGAAAAAATAAAATTAAATATTTTCAAACATGATTTCCCATCTAGGGTATTAATTTGAAAAGATACAAATCAGATGTACTTATTTAATTGCAAATACATTTTCTAAAATGCTATTGGAACATAGGAAAGTCCAGGTTTTCATTGGGTACCCCGTGAGATCAGAATGTTAATTAATATATCGATGAAGACATGCTTTACATCGCCTCGATCTGGAAAATACCTCAGATAAAGACCAAGTCTCTACTACTTGCTTTGGAAACCATTTTCTTTTCTCTACGGCTATCTTGATAGTAAAACTAGCTAGAAGGGACTTTCCAAGTCTGAGAACACAAGTATTTCTCTTTTTATTTTTTCCTGAAACCCATTTGAGTAAATGAAAAGGAAACAAAATGTTAGCTATTTGAAGGGTTGCTGTTGGTTCAACTTGTGACTTGAGGCTTGAAAAAGGACTCCTTCACATTGTGGAAACTATTTAATTTTTTTTTTTTAATGCCACAAATGCAGTAATTATGAAGATATCTTTTGAGGTCAAGCAGTAACTATTACATAACAAATCTGAAAAGAGTGTACAGAAATTAATTGTTTTTTTACAGGCCTGGCTCAACCCACTCCTGACATGTCATAGAATTCAGTGTCTCATCTTTATGAGACACTTGAAACTATACTTGAATCACTGACAGAATGAGGACCTGGTATAAATAATTAGCGTAGTTTCCGACATGTTTGTCATTAGAAGTGGAAAAAGGCTGGCATACAAGGCTACAGATTAGTAGACATAAAGATGATTCCACTTAAAACAGAAATGGACAGAACTGGAGCAGACATGACAGTGTTTCAGACAAGAAATTGGAATAGAAGAAATTCAGTCTCTCAACAGCTGTGTGTCACTCTGGATCTTTGAGTGGCACTGGCACAATATTGTGGTGTCAGAGCAGAAATCTTTCCTCCGCCTTTCTCTCCCTCTAAAACTAGCACAGGTCCCTTAGGGGCATAAAGGAGATCGCCTCAAATTGATAATCACCAGTATTCATTATCATGGTTCCTGGATTTACTCTTGAGTTCATTTCCTAATTACTCGATTATGTATCAAAATTATTCATTAATATTTTCCACTTGCAACAGTCTGCACAAGTCATTAATTACTTTAAGTGTCTCTCGATAAGTAATAATTGGTTCCTTCTCTGATATACCACCCACTGCTGATTCCTTGTCATATACTGGCACATTGTTGTATACCAAGTGTCGAAAACTGTTCCATTAAATTGATGTAATAAATTAATCTGATGGGTTGACAGCCTAGCATCAGTTTGCTCACAGTAATCTGCCTTAAGGTTGCAAGTTTTCTTTTTTTTTTCATATTGTCTTTTGGCATCAACTCAAATACTTGATTATTTCTTTTATCACATACTGCACATTGTTTATATTGTATAGCATGTATAGCATATTTCTGGTCATTGTTTAAACCTTTTTTTTTGCTAACCGTTAAGTCACAAAATACAAAAGGAAATAAAAAACATTCAATACAATAGTAAGAAGTGATACGTCAATTTTGCCTACTTGAAGAAAACTATGAGCACGTCTGAGTACTTGCTGATTTGAGAATACAATTTTATCAAATTTTTCTTTGCATATATTTCATATCATATGACTACTGTATATCAATATCAGCTTTAAATAAAAAAAAATAATGCCATTGCACTCCCATCAGTTCTTCGCCAATAGCCAGCTGGAGGATGTGTCTCTGTTTTTGGTGTCCATAAGCACATAACTGACTTTTTGAACTACCCTATGTTTGAACTGTTTGATATTACTAAGAGCTTTTTGTGTGGTAACAAGGAGCAGATCATTAACATTCCAAACATGTTTCATTGAAATTATGGTTTTATGTCACTAATTTACTATGAAAACAAAACAAAACAAAAACAAATCATTTTAACTCTTTCTAACCAGTTATAAAATTGTGATACTGTCATTAATAATGAATTGTTTTACTTTTTTTTTGTTACAGTTAAAAAATGACATATCCTTTTAAAGTAGACTTTAAAGATAAGGTCTTTGAGATACCATTTCTAAATATATCTTGGAAGCACTATGCTACATATAGTTGATGGGAACGGGTTGGTTGCTATTCAACCTCCAACCTCCAAGACAATTAAAGCCAATATTAAAGAAACATTTTTGTTTATTTATTTGTTTTACTTTTGGAATTATTATATTAAAAGCAAAATAGACGAGTTTTCCGTATTATCATTAGCCTATAACAGAACATGACTGTTTCATCAGAGACAATTTCAACAGTGGCCTACGGCCAAACTACCCATGTTAAAATTAATTGATGTCATCCAATTACAAAAGCCTGGCAATTGCACAAAAACAAAATTTGTTTTTAAAAAGGTCTGACTGCTTGTTGATTGGTGTGGATGGAAGCGACCAAAGAGAGAGCAGGGTGAGATTGCACTTGCTGACCAATGTCAGAAAACATTATTTGTTTTTGAATTTTAAGGTTTGATTTTAAATGTAAATGTGTCACCCTTGTTCTTTATTTAAAACAAAATGGGAAGGACAGATTCTTAATGTATCAATAATCCATTAGTCCGTTGGTCAATTTAAACTCTACTGCTATCATTTTGTCCTTTTTCTGACATCGAAAAAGAGCCATGATGCTCTTAGATTGATAGTGAATTGCCTTACTTTGGCTTTAAGTGCTTTTTAAAGTATGGCATGCATCCTTAGGGAAAACACAGATGGACTGTTTACTATTCCTATGTCATTTCATATTTTGCTCATTTCACATGTTTGGTTCTGAATCCTCTCAGTTGGACATCTTTTCCACGTTTCCCCTTCTTCATTATAAATGATTCACCTCAGACATACTGCCTGTGACATTTTAGGGCATGCAGCGACTAAGATTTCCAGCCCTTTCATGAAACCTTGACAGCCCTTTAAAAGCTTTTATTCAGCTGACAAACTTGGCATTTCATGAGGACATTTTGTGTTATTTTTAGTCCAGCTGATCAAATATATCCTCAAAGCTGTTATGGTGCTGATGGCATTCGTTGTTTTCATGTTACTTAATTGTTTTATATTTTATTGGTATTTTAATTGTAAACATTACTTGATTATGGCCATAAATAGTACACACATAGGAATAATTATCTGAAATCTACCTGATCATTGTGTTAGAACTTCATGATGAAAATGATCCATACAGGTGTCGCTGGTTTGATAGAGCTGCTATGATTAAAGGATTAAAACTTGACTTGGTGTTGAAATAACAAAACTGGTGAGCAACAGTTCCGAACAGGTATACAAATACAACTGCATGCCTTATTCTAAGTCATTTCCTGTATACTCCGGCTAGGTAACCATGCACATACTGGTCATGTGGATGTGTCTCACAGGGCACGAGGAGTCATTTTTGTACTTCTTGTGTGTGGGTGCACTTTTTTGCAAAGCTTCCACTTTTGGTGGTTAAGCACTTTGAATGAAAAAGAGAGTGACAAAGAGAAAGAGAGAGAATCAGAGGATGATAGGAAGGGGGTACCTTATTGCCTCATGAGCAGATTTAAACAGACACTGAACAAAAGGCTTGTTGAGGGAAAAGTATGAGTATGGAAAGCAAAGTATGTATAATCTAGTATACTGTGGCTCATCTCTCACCTATTTTCTGTTGAAGATTTTCTACTTCTTTTTGCAGTTCTGGTAAGATGGTGCTCACACCCCTCAAGGAGTTGTGGGAGATCACTGTACAAGTCTTTATGAATCATTTGCAGTTTTGGAGCACTTCATGTCACATTGTGGAGCCAGTGCCTGTGATGTGACCTTAAATGACATGATCAAATAATATGTTGCATAACTCCAAATCATAAATCCAAATCTGCTGTGACACGAGATGGTACTGTCATTTTTTTTTTTTTTAACAGAAAATGTTTTACCCTGTCAAATGCAAATACTCCACTGGTTGGTGATTAATTTAAATGGAATGTCATATGGAGTTGAAATAAATCAAAATAATTGTATGATAACAAACCAAACATGATATCGTGAACATTATGTCCAATGGGAAATTTGGAACGGCCAATTAACCTGAAGTGCATGTTTTCGGAGGAAGCCGGAGAGCCCGGAGAGAACCCACACAGACACGGGAAGAACATGCGAACTCCACACAGAGCGGGACTCGAACCCAGTCCTGTCTTGTTATGCGGAGACAGCGCTACCCACTGCGCCGCCATGCCGCCCGTTAGAGCATTTGCAGGTTCATAAAACATTTGCATGTGTAATCCAGGTGAAAAAACAATTCATTCGGCGTTTCTAGTCGTCTCCTAACGACCGTCTGGGCGTCACATGACCCCACGCAGCCTATCGGTGCCCATAAAAGGGCGTCCCAGGAAGTGAGTCGAGTGATGAGAGAGGGAGACAGACAACGCCGAATGCTAAAAGTTGTGATTCCACTGTGGGAACACTTGAAACTTGTTCAACCTGTCAACTTGTGAGAGCCGAGTACAGCGCGATTACGTTCGTGAAACGGCGGAACCAGTGAGTTGCGCTAACAGTTAGCTTTAGGCTGTATGCATACAATGGGGTTAGCGTGCGTAATTATGCCCGTTTCTCTAAATGTGTATATATATATATGTCTAACTTTGGTCATGCACTTTAAAAAAGAATTGACTTAATATTGTACAGTATTAATTGTGATGCGGCCTGCATTATTTATTGATTGTTTGATATATATATACTGTGTATATATACTGTATATATATACTGTGTATAAATAAATATATTTGGTGTACACTGAGGGCTGAAACTGGTCCTGTTCCTTTTTATTCGCGCCAGGTTTGGAAGGCGAGCTAAAACAATGAAAGAACTTGGCAAAAATCCTAGTGAACTGAATCTTGCGGTCTGTCCCACACACTCACATTCAGGTCGCTTCCGTCGCTTTGCACACTATCCCTCTGGAAATTCTGCTCAAGTTAATACTGATACAACCCCGTGTTGTGGACAACCCGAACTTTTGTTGTGCTCAATGTGCACATGGACTGAACCAAATTAAGTGGGCTCATTTTGAATGAAATGTGTTAATTGAATGTATTCATTCGACGGCATTGATTTTTTGTTTTCCTTGAAGCTAATTTAAGTTAAAAATTTCATTTGCTTTTTATTCTTTGTGAGAATAAGCATTCTTTGTTGTTCTGTTTTTTAAATAGATGGTAATATATTGATACTGTTAATTTGTTAATGTCTCGGCGGCACGGTGGCGCTGTGGGTAGCGCTGTCGACTCACAGCACGGCGGTTCCGGGTTCGAGTCCTGCTCTGTGCGGAGTTTGCATGCGAACCTCCGTGTCTGCGTGGGTTCTACCAGCATTGGCTGGTAGGTGTGTGTGTGTGTGTGTGGTTGTCTGTTGTCTGTCATTGTGTGTGGTGCACTGGTGTCATGCCCGGAGTATCCCCCACCTCACGCCCTATGCCACTTGAGTTTGGCTCCAACTCCCCGTGACCCGCTACAGCGGATAAAGCAGCAGAAAATGAATGAATGAATTTGTTAAAGTACACGTACATATGCTACACATGACCATTGTGATCAGACTGAGGCTTGTGTCACAAAAGAGGAGACTGAAGAGGAAAATTCAGAAGGGAAAAAGGGAAAGACGGGAAGAAAAAAAACTTGACAAACCTTCAGGCTATGAAGGTTGGCTACAGTCAAGTGATAGATGCATGCCTGGTCGTATTCTGAACACCCATCTGCTAAGAAATGACTGTTAATTGATGTCCTAAATTTTGAGGCAGCTCACTAGAAGGTCTCCAGCAGTCATGTAAACATATTTTTGAATCCTTTGTAATTCAAAGTACTTCAGAGGCTCAGGGTAGAAAGCATCTGGACTGAATTTCGACACAGTAAGAAAGGTGTGTGTGTGTGTGCGCAAATGTTTTTTTTCTTTTTAATGTTACTGAACCACAAATAAGCTTGAACAATCTGGTGACCACTTGAATACAGCTGTATTGCTGTCACAACAATGACTGATGAACAGGATGAAGATGAATGTCCATTCAGAAGAGCAGAATGAGAAACATACATTTAAGATGAATTGATTGAAATAAACCTGGAATAAAGTTGAAGTTGAGTTATTTTCTCTACATCACAATACGTATTCATCAGGAGCAAATTCAGGTCAGCAGTTGCCTCTGTCATCTTGTGTTAAGTCAAATGAAATGCTGGTGCTTGGATGATTGCAGGTTGTAACATACAACTATGAATTAACAAAAGTTCTGTATGGCATTTTAAATGATGGGAGCTGGTTGTAGAAATGAAAGAAAAATTAGCAAACAATTATTCTGAATCAATGTGAAAACAAATCATTTGTCAAATCAGCGGCAAATGCTGGTCTTTCATAGGGGAGAAGCATATATTTTGCATATACTGTGTCATACAGTTTTTTCACTTATTTATATGTTAATTCTGTCCTCCGTTCCTTTTCAAGTTTCTCAAATCGCTTTGCTAAAATCAAGTCGACAATATTAGCATTGTCTGCCATTGCATGCAACTTGCTAGCTGGCTCGTTCATGCCGACCTCAGCGACAGTGTGAATGATTGAACAAACTAACAAAAACAATATTAAAGTTAAACAAGGAATTGTTATGTTGAATTGAAGCAAGGAAAAACTGCAAGTGTATTATACTTGCAGTATAAGAAATCAACAATGTCAACAGTGACGCAATTCTACCGAGCAAATATCAAAAAATAGCAGTTTTTCTTTTACTTCACTTAGAATGGTAGGTTGGTACTGAGCTCAAAATGCCAAGTGATGTGTATATTTCAAGAAGGCTGCCCATCGTCTGATCATTTCGCAGAAGCCCAGCGCCCAGGCAACAGCACCCCACTGCTCTATTCACCCCAAGATGCACCCAAAAGTGTCTGGGGGCAGAAGAAGACATAGCATTTCTGAATGATGATTCTGAATGACCAGTCTTTGAGATTGATGTGTTATATCAAACTGTCACCACAATAGTGCATACTGATGATTATTTTTACAGAAGTCTGTGAAAAAGTGATATTCATACTTAAGTTAAGAACTTAGGATATATTTGTTTACAGAAAGCACATTGTGTATCTGCCATCGGGGCCAGTTTAGCTGTACGCAAAAATGTTTTTTGTCTTGATGTATGCAAGGTGGAATGTTGCATGCACCACGATTCTTCCATTGATTATTGGCAGTAATTCACATACAGGACTGTGCTTCAATAAGAGAAATGTTGTTTTCTAGAAGGCATTCTATGAACCGGAGCTACTTGTCAAGCAGGTTCGTTATCAGGGTGCAGCAGCAGGATGGAAGAGTACATCTTGGGCTGATAGTGGGATGCCTCTCCTCACTAATCCTGCTCAGTCCTGGAGAAATAAATAAATAATCAAGAACTTGAGAAAGGAAGGGAGTGAAAAATTTAGCTGTATGGAAAGCAGTTCAAAGGCTTTCAGTCATATAGAGATCAGTACTTCTGATCTGCAGATAAAGATGAGACTCAAGAGACAGTATTTTGGCTTCATATGACACATGGAAATAACCAGAGATCCTGGAAAGGTGTGTATGTGTGCATGCATGCTTGTGTATTTGTGACAGAGTGTTCGTTCGCGTGTGTGACTGTATGAGTGTGTGTATCTGTGATCACGCAGTACATTTAAAGAAACATCTCACTGACTTTTACAAATCAAGTTTTCAGCTTGACCCTGTAAGTATGTTAAATAAGTGAAGGTTTCATGTTTATTAAAAGACATACATTCGATTTGAATGACTTATACAAAACTTTAGGTGTACCATTCATTGTGTCTGCACTCAACATATCTTATTACATTTTACACCCAAGACATCTATTAGAGTTGGAGATAGAATGGTTGATTGATTTATTTTATAGTTTACTGAGATTAACAATAGGACATGAAAGGCAAATGCTCTTGGGAGTTCTTTAATTTGCTGAGTTTGCAACAATACATTCCACAAGGAGACTTCTAAGTTTGTTAATACTATAAACAGAAAATAACAAACTAAATGATGAATAGATTATACTTTAAAAAAAGGGGGGGTTGTTGTGATAACTCATATGAACTGTAGGCTTTCTTGGACAGCTGCTAGACTTCCTCACAAATGGAAATAAAAGCATTTCTGAGCGAATCTCTGTGATTTATCTGCCAAAGGCACAAAAATGAGCAACATAGAAAGTCACAGCGGAGTGACAGGAGCTTTGGGAAGTATTTTACTTCTTTGTAGTGTCTTTTCTCTCCGATGTGTGTTTTCAATACTAATGTAGCAGTCTAGAGGTCTTGAAGTACCCTCTAGCCTGTGCAGAGAGTGCTGAATATGGGTGATGTTCTGCCTGGAGGCAAATTGTGGCAATAAAAAGCCTCTCAGGCAGACAGGTTGTCAGCGCACGGTTCACTTAGTGAAGATGCAATTGCTGTACGTTCTGGATTCTTTGACAATGATGGTGCATCTACATCATCCAGAAAAGAACTGTCTTTGGTTAAAACTACAGTTGCCATATTTGATATTTCAAACCTACTGGTTTCCAAATTACACATGCCAGCAATTATTCTGGTTCCATCTTACTCATACTGACAGGGGTTTGCAATTTTGAGACTTCATAAAGTCAAATCATCCGACAATTTGCTAGAGGCAGTGACACATTTAAAATTCATAAATATCCAACACATCTGACCTTGACAACTACAGTACATTGTGTTTTGACTTGTCTTTTTAAATTACTTGATTTATTTCAATCAAGACTGTAGACCAGGGTTAAGGAAATTAAATAAAAACAAATAAAAAAACCCCATCAGATTTGTTATAGCCTTCATGAACCTTGGAACACCAACTGTTAAATGAATGTCAACATCATATTCATTCAGCACATTGCTTTTACATTTAGCATTTTTTCTACTTCAAATAGACTAAAACTGAATATTTACCAGCAGCCAAAATATCCAACTGTTTTCTTAACCGCCTTGTCTGCCGTCACGGGGAGCTGGAACCTATCCCAGCTGGCTTGGGCGTGAAGTGGGGGACACCCCAGGCATGACACCAGTGAATCATGGAGCCACAAACAGATATAGACAAACAAACACACACACACTCACACCTACGGTCAATTTTGAAACAGTCAATTAACCTGAGGCGCATGTTTTTGGAGGTGGGAGGAAGCCGGAGAACCTGGAGAGAACCCATGCAGAAACATACAAATTCTGCACACAGCGGTATGCAAGTCCTCAGGAATGACAAATTGAATTAAAACCCAGTTAAGCATTCTTTGGATGCAGATTGAAATAAAATTCCTGCATCTTTCTCTGGACTTTAGAAAAGCCCAGTGAAAGACATGGTACATGCACCCATTCCCCCATTGCTTTCCACTCCCTTTGATAGGATGACAGCTACATCACAGTGAGTCAAAAAATTGAAGCCAATACTTGGCAGCCCAATGATTTTTTTTTTTTTTTTTCACTGAGCAACAAAAATCAAGGATCCTACAGACATCACAGAATTCACTTTATTTCCCTTGCTGCCTGTGCTCTGTCTGTTGTTATCCTCTGAAGGCTCACTATGACCCCCAATACTTTGTTGTTATTTTCAATATAAAATATCCATTCAGGGATTACTTGATGCTTCTCAGTGTTTTTTTTTTTTTTTTCCAATTCCTCCTACACGGTTCTCACTAAACACAAAACAAATTGAGCATTTTCAGAACTGGCACTTCAGTCAAAGCATTTGTCAGTATCGTGCCCCATGTTAAAGCATTTTAAAGTTAATACAGCATTTGCGCATGACCATTGTGATTCGTTTCTGATATATTTTATCAAGGGTGCTTTCTATTTGGTTGTTATCCACTCAATCGAGCCATCAACAGTGAACACAAAAAGTGTCAGACTGTTGGAAACAAGAAACCCATGATGGAAGTGAGCAAGATGAACTGTTGATTTAACAATGAAGAGTAGCTACATGCTTACTGTATTATGTGGTGTGTCAGTGTTCATCTTATGAGATATTTTCCTACATTGCTGTCCAGCGCTTTCTCACCAGGCTTTGGTCTTGTGATTCCCGAGAGACAGTTCGGTATAACCCTCCCCTAAGCACCCAATTGATGTGTAACTGCACACACACTCTCACACAGGATATCACTATAACATAAATTTTTATTTTAACAACCACAACCCGTGTGATGATACCAATAAATTAGCAAAGTCATTTGACACAGGCACAAGATCCCCTAATCTGTTGCGTGGTTCGTGCCACCAGTGTGAACCAACCCTGCTTTGTAATCAGACAGAATGCTTTACAGAACACTCACAGGGGTAAGACCAGGGGTCTCAGAGGTGAGCGCTGCTACAGTGTTAGCCATCTATCACAACTGCATTGGGGATGGAGGAAACATGTTGTGAATGCAAAATGGCATGATGGGAGCCTGGTCTTTTGGTTTTGCCAGTGATAAAGATTCTGCTACAGGCCAAGTGTTGTCTTCCACCGTTATTTAGAGGACTTTGAATTGGAATTCTTTTCCTGCAGGCCATCCACGATTACTGAGTAAATGGGATGTTTACAAACTGGCATTCATGTTTTTATAGAACCGATAAAGCATGCTACAAATGCTGTTTTCCTTATCTCCAGTATTCCAACGGAATGGAAGTATGAGATATTGGATTCAACCAAAAAAGTCATGAACAATGTGTGTGTGTGTGTGTGTGTGCGTGTGTGTGTGTGTGTGTGTGTGTGTGTGTGTCTATATATATAAATATATGTAATATATATATATGTATATATATATGTGTGTGTGTTTTATATATATATAATATATACGGCCATATTCTTAGGAGAGATCAACCAAATGCATCCCTGTTTCATGCTTTTTTATTATGTCTTACTTTGTTTGTGTGGACAAAAAAACTATTTTCTTCGTCTTTTCCTCTTTTCTCCGTCACTTTCTTGGGGTTCATAGTGAATACTCTAAAAGTTAATATATTTACGTAAAAATATCAGAACACCTAATGGGTCTCGGGCCGAATGACCAGGACCCTGCATAGACACCTATTTAGCTACACACAGAGGTCCCTCTTAGCCGATGGGATGCCAGGAAGATGCTAGGTAATAGCCAGTGGCAGAGCAGCTATAAGAATGGTGCATTCAGGAACCTTTTGGAGCTGCGAGAAGCAGCCCATACTGTATTTTTAACTCTCATAACTAAAGGCAATATTTTTCTGTTGAGGCGTTTCGTAAGCAGAAAATTTCGTATGTAGATACATTCGTAAGTAGAGGTGCCACTGTGTGTGTGTGTGTATATATAAATTTACATACATACAGGTATATACAGTATATATATATATATGTATATACTGTATATGGGCTTGCGCTAGCCATTCGCCATGTTGCCATAGGCGTGTAAATTCCAGATTGGCTACAAGGTTTTTAGCCTGTATAGCCACAGTGGCGTTTTTATTTTTAGGACAAAAAGGGTAAAACTTACAACTTTTTTGGACTCGCGAAAATCCCCGAGCGATAACAAACTTTTTCTCTCGCTAGCTAATGTCAGGGAGCATTCGGGTCACTTTGGCTATTTCCGTTGGCATGCTTAGGCTATTTCCGTTGGCATGCTTCGGCTATTTCCGCGCCGATCATTAAACGCTCCCGATCATTAAATATGCACTCGGGTCATGACCTCCTCTCGACCAATCAAAAACAAAAAGATTCTATTTTTACAAGCTAAACCCGCGAATTGGTCTGTGAGAGGGGTGAAGACGATCGATTGAAATAAATTAAGAATCCCGTGTTATATAGTAGAGTTTGTGTTAAAATTCTAATTGAACAACAAATGATGAATGCTGAGAGGGAGTAGGAGTGGTGACAGACCAATCACAAGGTAAATGAAAGATATCAATACTTTTTTGTAGTCTTAGACTTTTGATCTCTATGACCGGCAGGAATAACCAACGATGCACGTAAATGTGTATTCACCTTGCTTGCTATTTTTCATGCCTTTTTAAATTGAAATGAAAAATCATGTTTTCGAATTAAAAACCTAAAACAAAACTATACTATGGCATACCAGTGGTGTTGGTGGTGGTCAAAGTTAAAATGTCTTATAGTCCAAGTAAAACTTACAAGTAAACATTGAGTAATACTAAGAATCAAATTTATTTGAATCAAAGTGTCTAAGTCAAAGTTAAAATGTCTTCTAGTAAAACTTACAAGTAATCATTGAGTAATATTTTGTATGACTGTAACTTAACATAGTGAATGCAAGTTTACAATTGTTGAATCTCACATTTATACCTGCATAAAGTACGATAGAAATAAAGATAGTTAAGCTTGAACTGTTGACTTTAGTGTATTTTTGTAGGTAAAAGGAGCAGAAGATTTTGCCCTCAGAATGCACCACAATGCAAGAAAACAACCCCATTTTCTAAAAAATTTCCCGGGGGATGCCCCCCACGCCCCCTCTTGACGAGTGTTGGCCATCCGTGTGCTGCACCGCTGTCTTGGATATAGTGTGGCTTTTTGTGGCTTGCTCAATTCTTTTACAATGAGCCACAGTGGCTTCCTCATACTAGCTCCTGGTGCAAGCCCAGTATATATATATATATATATATATATATATATATATATAAAATGTCTTCTTCTTTTCTTTTTGGCTTTTCCCTTCAGGGGTCACTGTCCTTTGCCTGTCCTTTGCATCCTCTTCTCTCCCACCAACTACCTTCATGTCCTCCCTCATTACATCCATAAACCTCCTCTTTGGTCTTCCTCTAGGCCTCCTCCCTGGTAGTTCAAAACTCAGCATCCTTCTACTAATATATTCACTCCTCTGGACATGTCCAAACCATCTCAGTCTGGCCTCTCTGACTTTATCTCCAAAACCTCTAACATGTGCTGTCCCTCTGATGTTCTCATTCCTGATTCTATCCTTCCTGGTCACTCCCAAAGAGAACCTCAGTATCTTCATCTCTGCTACCTCCAGCTCTGCCTCCTGTCTTTTCCTCAGTGACACTGTCTCTAGACCAAACAACATTGCTGGTCTCACCACAGTTTTGTAAACCTTTCCTTTCATTTTAGCTGAAACTCTTCTATCACACATCACACCTGACACTTTTCTCCACCCATTCCATCCTGCCTGCACACGTTTCTTCACCTCTTTTCCACACTCTCCGTTGCTCTGGACTGTTGACCCTAAGTACTTAAAATCCTCCACCTTCTTGATCTCTTCTCCCTGTAACCTCACTCTTCCACTTGGGTCCCTCTCATTCACACACATGTACTCTGTCTTACTGCGGCTAACCTTCATCCCTCTCCTTTCCAGGACAAACCTCCACCTCTCTAGCTTCTCCTCCACCTCTTCCCTACTCTCACTGCAGATCACAATGTCATCTGCAAACATCATAGTCCATGGAGATTCCTGTCTAACCTCGCCTGTCAGCCTGTCCATCACCATAGCAAACAAGAAGGGGCTCATAGCTGATCCCTGATGCAGTCCCACCTCCACCTTGAACTCCTCTGTCACACCTACAACACACCTCACCACTGTCTTACAGTCCTCATACATGTCCTGCACCGCTCTAACATAGTTCTCTGGCACTCCAGACTTCCTCATACAATACCACAGTTCCTCTCTGGGCACCCTGTCATAAGCTTTCTCCAGATCTACAAAAACACAATGTAGCTCCATTTGGCCTTCTCTGTACTTCTCTATCAACATCCTCAAAGCAAATACTGCATCTGTAGTACTCTTTTTTGGCATGAAACCATACTGCTGCTCACAAATGCTCACTTCTGCCCTTAGTCTAGCTTCCACTACTCTTTCCCATAACTTCATTGTATGGCTCATCAGCTTTATTCCTCTGTAGTTGCCACAACTCTGCACATCTCCTTTGTTCTTAAAAATGGGCACCAGCACACTTCTCCTCCACTCCTCAGGCATCTTCTCACTATCTAAGATCCTGTTGAACAACCCAGTCAGAAACTCTACTGCCACCTCTCCTAGACACTTCCAAACCTCTACAGGTATATCATCAGGACCGACTGCCTTTCCACTCTTCATCCTCTTCAGTGCTCTTCTCGCTTCATCCTGGCTAATCTTTGCTACATCCTGGTCCACATCAGTCACCTCTTCTTGTCTTTGTTCTCTTCCATTTTCCACGTTCATCAACTCTTCAAAGTACTCTTTCCATCTTCCCATCACACTGCTGGCACCTGTCAATAGACTTCCATCCCTATCCTTAATCACCCTAACCTGCTGCACATCCTTCACATCTCTATCTCTCTGTCTTGCCAGCCTGTATAGATCAGTCTCTCCCTCCTTACTGTCCAACCTAGCATACAAGTCATCATAAGCTTCTTG
Organism: Antennarius maculatus; assembly: GCA_013358685.1. Taxonomy (NCBI): domain Eukaryota; kingdom Metazoa; phylum Chordata; class Actinopteri; order Lophiiformes; family Antennariidae; genus Antennarius; species Antennarius maculatus. Next base: position 16,793,185 of record CM023606.1, read on the forward strand.
TTTGGCCTTTGCTACCTCTACCTTCACCTTACGCTGTATCTCCCTGTACTCCTGTCTACTCTCCTCAGTCCTCTCAGTGTCCCACTTCTTCTTAGCTAACCTCTTTCTTTGTATACACTCCTGTACCTCCTCATTCCACCACCAAGTCTCCTTATCTACTTTCCTTCCAGATGACACACCAAATACTCTCCTACCTGTCTCCCTGATCACATTAGCTGTAGTTGTCCAGTCATCTAGAAGCACCTCCTGACCACCCAGAGCCTGTCTTAACTCCTTCCTAAAGGTCATGCAATACCCTTCCTTTTTTAGCTTCCACCATTTAGTCCTCTGCTCTGCCTTTGCCCTCTTCATCTTCCTCACCACCAGAGTCATCCTACACACCACCATCCTATGCTGTTTGGCTACACTCTCGCCTACCACTACTTTGCAGTCACTGATCTCCTTCAGGTTACATCGTCTACACAAGATGTAGTCTACCTGTGTGCTCCTACCACCACTCTTATAGGTCACCCTATGTTCATGCCTCTTCTGGAAGAAAGTCAACTACCATCTGTCCTTCTGCGTTCCTCTCCTGGATACCAAACCTGCCCATCACTTCCTCATCACCTCTGTTACCTGCACCAACATGTCCATTGAAGTCTGCACCAATGACAACTCTCTCACTTCTAGGTATGCTCTGCATCACTTCATCAAAGTCCAACCAGAATTTCTCCTTCTCCTCCAGCTCACATCCTAGCTGTGGAGCATACCCACTAACAACTTTGAACATCACACCTTCTATTTCTAGCTTCAGACTCATCACTCTATCCGACACTCTTTTTATCTCCTGGACATTCCTAACAAACTCCTCCTTCAAGATAACTCCTACTCCATTTCTCTTCCTATCTACACCATGATAAAACAACTTGAACCCTGCTCCTAAACTTCTAGCCTTGCTACCTTTCCACCTGGTCTCCTGGACACACAGTATGTCTACCTTCCTCCTCTGCATCATGTCGACCAACTCTCTACCTTTTCCTGTCATAGTTCCAACATTCAACGTCCCTACTCTTAGTCCTATACTCTTGACGCTCCTTTTCTCTTTCTTCGTGCGAACGCACTTTCCTCCTCTCCTTCTTCGACCAACAGTAATCCAATTTCCACCGGCGCCCTGTAGGTCAACAGCGCCTATGGCGGTCGTTGTTAACCCGGGCCTCGACCGATCCGGTATGGAAGTCATAGGTTTGATTCGCATCTTTGATTTGGCAAAGGTTTTACGCCGGATGCCCTTCCTGATGCAACCCTCTGTATTTATCCGGGCTTGGGACCGGCACAATAAGACACTGGCTTGTGCCCTCTTGCGGCTACATTACATTATTGCTCATACTATATGTTTTTGTTATTATGCTCTAAAGTAAGAGAGGTTACTGCTGCAAATGACAACTGTTAAAATAGATATGCTGTTTGCCTCAATTAAATCCACATTGTGTTATCTGGTAGCACAGATACCTCAATGTGAAAATTTGAAAAATATGACAGTTCTTTTGAAAATCATTTTAAAGCCATAATTCAATGACTGGACAGAGATGAACCATTAAAAGACTTATTGCATTACTATCAACTAATTGTTCCTATTTAGACTGGATGAACAATAAACATTGTAAATCGGGGATGATTGCAGACCTTTTAGCTGTGTTCTTCAGCTTCTTGTCATTCAAATCAAAAGGACACATTTGACTGGCTTGTAAACATTTCAAAGTGCCATTCCTGTTTTGTGTGGTGGGGCAAAGCAGAAACAATATATCCTTCAAATCCTGACAAAGTGTTTTTTATTCTTTTATTTTCATTTTTTGGGGAAGGGGTCTGCACAGCTTCATGATCATTCCTTACAAAATGACGTGCTTTTATCCCTGCCAAATCCTCCCTTGGTATGTCACTACATCTATCCCAGCTTTCTTTTGCCCTCCTTGTTTTTTGCTTTTGGCAGGAAAAGACAGCAGACTTGAAACATTTCCCCAGTTTTTCATCTTTGACAAGGCTTATAAAGACAAGCCAAAGAGAGGAGATATGACTTTTCCCCCCGCCACCCCCCCCAACCAACTATAACAGCTTCTCATGCACTAGAGAAATCACCTTTCTCCTTCAAGTCCCAAACAGTCGTAGTGAGAGTTCTAAAATAAGTGTTGTGAAGAGGCATTAGGACTGCATGTGTCTCTGCATACTCTGAGTCATCTCTTTTTCACGTTCTCTATTCTCTTCGGTGGTTATCATGTATGCACATCTTAAGCTGTTATGCAATTAAAATTTTCTTGTAATTATATTATTTCCACAACGAGATCTCTGTAATATCAGTTTGTCACATTTTACCCATTTTAAACCTACTGACACTTCCTAGTAATAGGCTTGCTTCAGACACAAAAGGCTGAACTTGACATGTACCTTGTGATGTCAATGGCTGTTGGCAGGTTGATGGACAGCAAGGTATGGCCAAGTTGCCCCCTCTCTGGCTAATTAGCTCATAGAAAACAGTGAATGTGATTTCAGCAAGATCGTAAAAAAAAAAAAAAAAAATCCATTCCCTGTGGAGATAGCCTTTTTTTTATTCTGGTTGGCCTTCTAGGTAAGGCTATTATCAGGAATTGGAGCTGTCTGAATAGACACAATAAAAGTAGGTGGCATCAGGTGTTCATGGCATTTGCTGTCAGCGATGCATGAGATTATAATGGAATGCTTTGTATTTGCAAACAAATTAATTTTGTAAATGTGCAAGCTCTGAAAAGCTGTATACAACTGTGCAACATGTCCAGTTAAAAGATTAAAAGGACAACAAAAAAGGAATGGGGGGGCAAACATTTATCAACTCAGCTTCACCTGTAAGTGGAAGCTTGATGGTCTGAAAAAGCCACCGGTGTAGCACAGGGCAGAGCAGAGAGACTATTTTGTAAAGGACTGAGAATTTCTTTATATATTCAGTACGCATAAACACATCAGAGCACACCTCACTTGGGGGAAGTGACAGGGGCTGCAAAGAGAGTGGCATAGAATTACCATGAATAATTAAAAGACTGGTGTGAGCATTCTGGTAGCTCTTTGATTGACTCTGAAAGCCCCAGGAAGAAATTGGCAGATGAGAGCAAACTGTAAAATGGCCAGCTCTTTACTTTCAGCTCCCTACCTAACATTTGCTCAATTAAAACCTTGAATCAGCAGTGTGCAGTGGAAAACCTTTTTTGTGTTCTCATGCCCTAGTGCGACAACTAAATTTTACTCATCAAAAAGTCAAAAGGAGTGAAAAATGGAAAGTAACACAATTTGGCAAGTGGGCGCGGTGAAGCCACATTTATGATTTTCAAGGCTTTTTGGCTTGTTTACTTATTCATTGTGGCTATCCATTGGTTGGAAAAGTTGTGAAGGTATTACTTTCCTGTACAGAAGTCAGGCAGCTATTGCTTTACTTCGTTCTCTTGCGTTCAGTATATAGCACAGCGCAGAAGAATAAAATTGGATGACACATGTCAGAGGCCCATTGGGTGTCATTGTGAAATTTGCTGAATACACAAGAAGGAGAGGTCAACAGGGACTGGGGTTTGGCAGCAGCCCCTCACCTTCCCAGATGTCCGGATGTGGGCGGCATCCCATTACTCATCTGTATTTTTTTGTCAAGCCAGCACCAATGTCCTTCGAGATGTGACATGAAGGCCATTCAGCCTAGTGAAGCCTGCAGGTGACTCATGTGGTTCAGTTATATGCCTCTGACAATGACTATGACTCCTCAGGAGGAGGTGATGGATATTTTAAGCAATGTTTTGTGTTAGAAGGATTCCTTTTTTATTTTTGGACATTGAGCAATTTGTGCCTGATGCTGATATACAGCAGCAACAAGTATTGGTTCACTTTACTGCATATGATTGAAGATGTTCCTTGAAATTGTTTTGGCACTGTTGTCTTTGTCATGAGGTCATTGTAAGTGTTTTTTTCATTCCTTCCTACAAAGTTTGCCAATGTTTTTTGCTCTCTTTTGTTGTTGCCATCAATATCTTATATTACCTGTGATGTATGTTTTTCTGTCTCTGTCCCTTGCTAAAAATAAAGGCATGAAAGTTTGCAATTATTATACAATTACAGAAAACTACACAAAGTTTTAATTCATTGCTAAATTCTGTGCTACCAAAATTAACATTCTTATAGTAAATGATTGCTTCTACCCTTTAAAATCCTTCCTTCCTCACACTGGGTGTACTTTAACATCAGTGTCATAATGCTGAGCGAACTGTCTTTTACAAACTCAAAAAAAATATAATATGGATTTACAACTGTAGAGTGTGCTTTAGGCAACAGCAGCAAATATTACACAGAACTTCCAAACATGTCACTTGACATTAAAAGCTGCATTCACTGACATTTTCCGCTAATGAAATGTCAGATGCCTACATACCTGATGCCTGACCCGAATTTGTTGTTTGATGCCCCTTTGTACGCTGTGAGAAAATTGGTTGCCAGGGAAGACTCCTCCTATACAAGTGATACAAGACACATTGTAGTTTGTGCGCTTTGCCATAAACAGTAGACTTTCTCATTGTGATGTTTGTATATGTTTCTGCCCAGGCCAGGATATTCTCCAGCATTCTTTTCAAAGCATTTTGTTTGTTTTGATGTGTTGCACCTCAATTAGTGTGCAGTAGACAGGCTCATTTTCCAGTGCAGAATTTTGTTTTTTATTCTTTTGAAGGGGCAGTGGTATGGACAACATGTTTCTCTGCTGCTGGTGGTATTAACCTTTACTTTTCTTTTTTCCAGCACACACAAAACTAATGTGAATAGGTGCTATTCAAACTAAACACTATCCTTCCACTCATGTCCTCTCAAACATGCAACCACTGAGCTGTTGTCAAGCATCTTTATGAGAAATAAATAAAGCTACTGTTAAATTGTAGTTTTCACCCTGTACGTAGTAACACTTTTATTTATTGTTTTCAACAAGCTCTCCAATCTGAAATTATTGCTTCAAAAATTATTGATTCAAAATTACATATAATTTGTTTGGGTGATCTGGTAACCATGCCCATCCTAACAACTGAGGGAGAAAATTGGTCTGGCACTTTAACAGTCCTGATTATGTGGTATTGTGAGGTATTTATGGCTCCACATCATGTTTAATACTTGCAGATCTGTTTAAAGACCATCGGGCTTAATCCATCCATCCATCCATTTTCTGAACCGCTTCATCCTCTGTGGGGAGCCGCGGGGAACTCGAGCCTATCCCAGCTGGCTAGTACGTGAAACTCCGGGTGCGATGCCAGTGCGCCACGGAGCCACACAGAGAAACACGCATGCACACACCCACAACTACGGGAAATTTGTGACTAACCAATTTACCTGTAGCGCCAGTTTTTGGAGGTGGAAGGAAGCAGGAGAACCCGAAGAGAAGCCGTGCGGATTTGGGGAGAACATGCAAAGTCCGCACAGAGCGGGAAGCAAAATCCGGAAACCGCCTTGCTGCGCCACCGTACCGCCCATAGTTAAATGACTGTAATTCAAAATTATCCGTAGATGGTATAGCCAGAGTTTGGTGAAAGAAGATGCTTGTCAGGTTCAAACAACCTACAACATTTAAAACACACTCACAAAAAGGAGAAGACAACAGTTATATTTTTTACTCGCGAGGAGAACGGACAGAGATATGCTCAGTTACAAATCTCCACCCCGTTCTGAGCATACCCCCCGAAAACCTCTCTTTTTATTTCATTTGGGCAGTCCCTGTTTACAGTGTGTCTTAAAGGATGGGAGATGAGAATATCAGCAATGTACCATATATGGCATAGTGTCACAAGAGGAAAACGGTCTTCCTTTATGGTGTAATGTCCTGTTTCAGCAGATCAAGGTTTACATTCTAAACTAGTCATCAGCTGCTACCCCAGCAGTGACCGTTCAATCCCTGCCTATACATAACTCAGTGCATAGTAAAACACTCACACACACATTTATATGTTCATGGTATAAAATAATGAAAACGAGTAAATATGGGATAACTTATGTACATTAATTTAACAATTCTCACCTGATTTCTTCTATTTTTATATATCTCAATATAATGTCAGATCTTTTAACAAAATTAAGTGTTTTAAAAAACTCGAGAAAAAATATGATTTACAAATCTATATTATTATTATTATTGTTGTTATTAATTCAAATTCATAAAAAAACCTAATTAGTCCCCAAGGGGCAATTGACGACACACCAAGCAGGATTGGTGCACAAAAAAAGTAAAGTGCAAAAAGCAAACAAAAAACAAACTTAATACACAGAAACAGACTGATCTATACAGGTTGGCAAGACAGAGAGACAGAGATGGGAAGGACATACAGCGGGTTAGTGTGATTAAGGATAGAGATGGAAGTGTATTGACAGGTGCCAGTAGTGTGATGGGAAGATGGAAAGAGTACTTTGAAGAGTTGATGAACGAAGAAAATGAAAGAGAACATCGACTAGAGGAAGTGGCTGTTGTGGACCAGGAAGTAACAAAGATTAGTCAAGATGAAGTGAGGAGGGCATTGAAGAGGATGAAGAGCAGAAAGGCAGTCAGTCCCGATGATATACCTGTAGAGGCTTGGAAGTGTCTAGGAGAGGTGACAGTAGAGTTTCTGACTGGGTTGTTCAACAGGATCTTAGATAGTGAGAAGATGCCTGAGAAATGGAGGAGAAAAAAAAAACAAAAATGTATATATTTTTGTCAGTCAGTCATTTTCATATCACCACCGCTATATCCGCCGCAGCGGGTCACGGGGAGCTGGAGCCTATCTCAGCGGCATAGGGCGTGAGGCGGGGGACACTCCGGGCACGACGCCAGTGCACCGCGGAGATATATATATATATATATATATATATATATATATATATGTGTGTGTGTGTATGTATATATATATATATTGTGTATAGCAAAAATTAATTCAACTGTAAATCTGGTGAAAGTGCAATCCCAGACCTGGAAGGCCTAGGATGGTATCGTTCATGCAGTTATTGCATTGATCATTTTCACAATGTAGCAAACGCCTCACCAGTATAGCACAAACATGAAGTTCTACAAGCAATGCTGAGGAATGTAATGGGAACACAGCAGTCTGAGAAGGGTCATAAACATATTTTTAAAGCTCTGTGATTCCAAATCCATAGTGAGACACATCATCTATAATAGGAGAACAGTAACAGTGAACCATTCTAGAAATGCCCGACCTTTCACAATTTGTGGAAGACCACGGCGAGGGCTCATTCGGGAAGTCAGAAAAGATCTTAAGAAAGCAAACAAGGCATTGTAGGCATGTTTCACATCAGTAAAAGTCAGTGTTCAAGGATTCGCTATTCAAAAGACACTTGTCAAACATTACATCCATGGATCTGTGGCAAGTTGAAACCAAATACTGACCTTGGAGAACATTAAGACTCGCCTGTATTTAGCCTCAACACACCTTGATGACCCTCAGAGCTTTTGGAAAAGCATTCTATTGACTGATGAGTCAAATGTTGGAGAGTTTGGAAGGCAGCAATCCTGTTACAACTGGAGCAAACTCCACAATATTCCATCAAAAAGAGGTTAAGCTTTGAATTGGCAACAAAATAGCTTCAGGTCCAAGATTCTTTCCTTGAATTGTGGGACACATGAGAACATTCTTATGGGGAATGGCAGATCATCAGTCTGTGGCTTGAAAATCTAGTACAACTGGGTCATGCATAAAGGTAGTCATCCCAAGTATAAGATTAAGTCCACTTCTGACTGGTTTTTGGGTGACTTACCACCTGAGCCCCTTTGAGGTACTGTCGTGGGACCTGACAAGAGCAATTCACACTCGCAAAACCTCCAATGGCTGCACTATAGTAATATTGCCGTGAAGAGTAGGTCAAAACAAAACAACAGAAACTGACTTCTAGTCTTGGTAATGTGAAAGGTGACACATTAAAGGAGTGAATACTTTTTTTCAAAAGTGATTTAGCTATTGACTAAAGTTTTTCCTTATCAAAGAACATTATCCTTCAAAACGTGCACTTTATGTTTTCTCAGACTGCTTTTGTTTTATACTGTATTTTGTTTGATGGCCTTTACTTAAATACGTGGTCCCTATGGGCAACCAATTTGATTTACTGAGTGATGTATGACAATGCACCATTGTTTTGGTATTGCAGCGTTGTCACAATTTGATACCCTAACTGCTTACTACTGAGGTGTGAAAGGTTTGACAGAATGATTGAACAATAAAGTAAGGTATGCTGATACAATGGAGGCAGTGGGAAAATTTGTTCTCACTGCCAGTCTTTTTTTTTTTTCAAGGTGTAATATCTGATTGCATGCATTGAGGCTATAGATGACCCACAATTTCCGTCTCCCTTCCATATTACCCATGACCAAAAAAAGAGCCTCTAGCAAATATATACCTTGGAAGCAGTTTGGGGAGAAATGGAAAACTGTGTGTTAGTGTGTGACAGAAAGAAGGAGAGGAAGAGGTGATGGAATGAAAACGAAAGAAAAAGATTGAGAGAACACTGTAGGTAGGCAGTGGAAGTAATGGTGCTGTTTATGGATTGGGGCTATTTTGTACATCAAAGTACACAGAAAAGGAAAGAGTGAGCGAGAGACAGTGAAGAAGGGAGAGGGAGGGGAAGTCTGCTGCAGGCCATTTGATTGTCATTGTTTCTCCTAGGTCATGTGGGAGTGCATACGCCTTGTTTTTATTCTTTTTGTTAGCCTGCTCCTGTTCTTCCTTTCTCCCCATAATATCAAGGAGCTCTGTTGAAAATGTTATTGACATAAGATTATAACAAGCATAGCTCGCTCTTTGTTGTTTCCATGAATAAAATAAATAAATAAATAAAAATTCCAGATTGCTCTGTGTCCTGCCTCCCTCTGTCTATCTAATATGCTGTATTCAACCTACCCTTCTAAGCCTTTCATAATCATTTTAAAGTAGTCAGTCTTAATCGCCTCATCCTTTTCCTTAATCTCATCATACCTATTCTATAATCGCCTCAGAGAAATACTCTGCATACACAGTTATTCTCAACATAATCATTATGGATACATGGCCTGGATGCACATGTTTCATTTTTCTTTTGGGCTTTGAGATTTGATTTCATTACCGCTCACTAATCTGGCTAACCACCAAACAGCTGCGTGGGTACCCATAAACACATGCACCCCACAAATATACAGATGTTCAGCTGATATCTCAAGATGTATGAGATATGCAGATGGCTCTTGATTTCACAGACATTACGTTTATATTCCAGAATAGATGTTTTTAAACCAAGTGACGAGTTCAGAAATTTATTTGAAATCAACAGGAGCGAAGGTCCATCATGCTTTGACAGATTTGCACCTATGTTGATCATAAAGTCACAAAATGAAGCTTCATCCTTTTTTTTTTTGCACTCAAATATGTCCTTCACTTCTCCTTCCACTGTCATGTGTGTGAGCCTGTCCAAAGTGATTTGACAAGAACCCTGCAAGGAGAAGGAAATAAAACCCGGAGAGATGTCGCAAACATATTAATCTTGTTAAGTTAAATGCCGACCCCCATCTCCTCTATCCATGCTCCTCTGCTTTGCTCCTCTCTCCATACCCCACTCCATTCCAGATAGTGCGCAGTTTTCCCAGTGAAAAATCAACTAATTTCAAACCACGACTCAGTCTGGCTTACAGAGGCTCTTAGAATGGTGCTGAGCTCTGTCCTACTCCTCCATTAGTCGCCCCCCCACTACTGTCTCTGTCTTTGTCTTTGTCACCATTTGTGCGTCTCTGTATCACACAAACACACACTCATACATTCAATCATCTTTGAGCTCTCTCTCTCTCTCTCGCTCTCTCTTTCTCTCTATTTCTTTCTCTCATTCTCTCCCTCTCTGTCATTCTGCACACACTCTTACAGGAAAACACCACCATACATTTAACTCAGCCCCTCATCCTCAGCCCATCCATGACCTTGAGATGTATGATGGATGTGGGGTTTTGCTGTAACTGAGTTTTGTATTTTAGATTGACAGGGATGGAACATATTGATTTTGTTACAGAGAAAGAGCGAGGAAATAGAAGGAAGGACTAACACACAATTGTAGAAATTACAATAAAAAAGAGAGAGAGGGAAAGAGAATCTTCTCTAGACCTTGAGGAGTTGATGGACAATGTTTCCCCCTTGTGGTGCTGGAAAGCAGGTAGGATGCATTTGCAGTGTGTCTAAAAACCAAGCTGAGCTTCTGAAGAAGTGGGGGATGGCGTTTGCTGTGTGCTGTGTTTGCATTCCCCCCAGAGAATAGAAAGGGCATACAAATTAAGCCCCGTGTTAAATTCCGATCTCTCTGTCTATTTATCTCCCAGACTAACCTACTCTCTTTCTGTCATTCTCTTTTACCTTCTCGCCATACAAATATGTCTGTAATTAGCATGAAAGCAAACATCACTGTTACAAGTGTTATTCATGCCAGCTTGTAGCTTGAAGACACATCCCTCTGTTACAAATAACTCTGTGTGTGTGTGTGTGTGTGTGTGTGTGTGTGTGTGTGTGTGTGTGTGTGTGTTTTAAGCATATTTCAAGTTTGTTAAAAGCATGTGACCTTGCCTTCTACAATCATGAATTCGACATGAAACAGACCGAATCTGCCGGATATTTAATATTTCTTCATCTGTCAGTAAAGAAAATTGGTAATCTTATCAGTCATCTCTGATGGATGATGTACAGCCAAAAGGAAAATTGCATTTTGAATATCACTTGAGTGACTATCTCTGCCATTCCATGCTTTCTAGTGGCACACTGTACTGTCTCCACTGAGTAATGAGATTATTCCCTGACTTAAGTGACCAGTGAAAATCCCACATCTCTGTCATATCCGGGCAGATTTCCTTCTTACATCCTCTGGATCTTCTTGTCTTTACAGAACAATGGAGGTCAACCCACTAATGCTGACCACTGCTTTTCAGAGGGCATGAAATAGAGACAGACCAAGATAGAGAAGATGAGAGAGAGAGAGAGAAAGAGAGAGGGGGCGGGGGCAGCTGCAGGAAATGGACCATTGAACCATTGCATTTCTACACTTGTTGCAGACCTGTGCCTTCAAACACATACTGATTGACTGTTAGAATCTTAATTTTAAATTACATTTATGTAGCTTTTTGATTTTTTTTTATGAAAACAAAAATTCCAGTTGAATACTTTTATTTTTAACATTGATTCAATTGTATTTATTTTATTTAATGAAAAACATAGAAATTGAGTATTTTATATAGAGCTGCAAAGGAGGGGACTTTTTTTTTAAAGAAAATATATACAAAACATTAATTTGTATAGGAAATTTATATTTCAAACTATAGCATAGCTGTTTTCATGTATGTGAACTGACCAACACATGGAGGGATTGCCCATCTGAGATGAGCTTTGTGCCATTTGGCATTAGATGGTGGAATGTGCAATCCATGTGCCTATGTGTGCACGTGTATTCACAAAAATGTACTAGCATATGGTCGCCTTGTGACTGTGGAGATGCCATTAAAGCCCCAAGTTCATGACAGCTTATACTGTGTACAGCTTTCACTCTGCATTGACTTGATGGAACTGCCATGTCACCAGCATTATGCTACTGGTTTTAAGCTCTTGATGATACTGTACCATGAATGATGGAGATTACTCCTCAAATGTGCAAGAGAGATGAGGCAGATTATCTTTGTGCAGATATCTCTACACCACTCTAACTGAGTATCAATTCTCTCAGTTTCCCTGGCAGCATAATGCTTGCTTGAATGCAGCTGAAAAGTTTAGTTTATTCATGATGTGAGAATGTTGTACTTTTCTGCTAGTTTTCTAAAAGGAATAACACAAAATTATGGTAGTGGTAAGGCTGCTAACTTCAACACAACCTAGTTGTTCTTTAGTGTGGCATTAAAGGAAAACTGTCTCCTGAGTATAAGGTTTTCTGCAACTTCGTAAGAGGATTATGTTGGAGAAAATCTGCTTATTATAGATGGCATAAAAGTGTCATTCCTCGAAGGGAAACTAAAATAAGATCAAGTGGAGACTGACCACTAGCATGCATGTTTGCCGTTTAGCTCTTTCTTTAATTATAGAAAGCAGGCTGATGACAGCTCTGTCTGACAATATCAAATGTCTCAACTTCATTTATTTATTAAAGCCAGAGTTTCTTCTCTATTGTGTCTTCCCCACGGTCTTTCAAATATCCAATTCCATTTGTTGATAAAGTTTAAATAAACGGCAACATATCAGAATTCATCAGGAATCCTTTTTTTTTTCTTGCTAGATATATCATTTATGTACAAATATTCAACAGTGACTATAACTGTTGTGGAATCACTCATTTATTCTTTCAAAGATCTTTTGTCTTTAATCAATTTCAAGTCAAATGGCATTAAACATGTGCATTTGAAAATGGATAAAGCCGAAAAGAGAGAAAAGACTTGTGATAAACCAGCAGAAATCACTGGGGGCATGACATTCTTTTGCTTAGATGGAGTGAGAACCCTTTCAAGAACAAGTACAGGAGAATAATTTGAGTACAAGTGCTAGACTCGCATTACCAGTTCAGGAGGGTAAGTACTCAAGAGTTTTGTGTGGTTTTGTGTGTGAGTTCAGAGAATACACGCAAGATAGAGAGACATGGGGAGAGAGATGAAGATGGAGACACAAACACAGTGATAGATAGCCCTAAAGGTTGTTGGATACCATGGAAGGTCAGGGCAAAGTCTGTAATAGAAGCTGAAACCAATGTTTCACAACTATGGGGAAGGGGGAGGGCATGAAGCCTCACAAGATATGTCTGGGGTTAATAGCAGCTAAATACTCAATGCTAAGAGTCAATGAGGCCATTTGCCCTCTCATAACTCCCAGAGATGAAAGAGATGAATAGAAATGTCTTTGTTGTGTCCCTCATTGTGGATGTAATGGTATTCTGCATCACAAGTAGTGAGTGTGTGAAAATAAATCCTCTAAAACCACTTTGATATTTTTTTTCTTTTTTGGAGGATGGTGGTGGGGTGTCAATATAAATCAGTGCATTGCAAATGGATGCTGTTTATTTTCATATGCAGTTCTGATGTGGTAATTTTGTGATTTCCTTTTGGGAAACATGACATTTATTCTCTGGTGATATTGAGAGTTTGCTTGTTGATCAAAGGGCAAAACAAAACATGATAGCAGGAAACGAAACAACTATAAAAAGTAGCAAAACAGTCAGTTTCACAGGTGTGTTTCTACAAAAAGTATAACATCTAAAGAAATTGAATTTACAATGTGTTACAAGACATCAGAGAAGTCAGTCTTGGGAGGAAACAAGTTGTGAACTCAATAGTGATATATTGTACCCTTTTAAGTCCTTATGAGGGATTTGTCAGAAAAGAGTTGGTTGTTTACACATCGTGCAGTTCAGAGGAACTTTAAAAATGCATTTTTTTTGTCTTGTCTGCATTTATTCTCATAGTTTACCCCATAAAAGGGGGTCAACCTTATGTGAGAGCAATGCTTATTTTAGTCTTGCAGCAAAATCTTTTATATATTTTAATGCGTGCATGTGACCATCACCAGTCCTCTCTGGGAACTAAATTGTCAGTCGTTATTAGAATTTCCTATTGTGAGCCAGAGAGGTAAGTGCTGCACCTCTGTGAGTTAAGGGGAAAGCAAAAGGAGACAGGGAGAGAAAACATAAACAAGGTAGTGGATAGACAGGCAGTGCTGCTGGAGTGAAAAAGGTTTAGGCTGTTTTATCATATCTTAGAACTGATACCTTAATACCAATGTTATAAAACACCAGATTAGTTGGGGTCCTGACAGTAAAGAATAGGCCACTAGAGGAAACCAATGTAGGAGGAAGATAGAGGGCATAAAATTGCGATGTCTGAAGAGAGACTCATCACGTTCTAACGGGACCCAATGGTTCTCAATAATTGCACTCGACAGTAGCTGGTAAGCCCTGAACCAACATGCATGTGTGATGGAACCCAACACCCAGATAGGCTACTAGAACCCAGCAGGGCCATTCTAGCTGAGTACCCCCAACCCTGTCAGCCAGGAGCATCCAGAAGCCATCACCCGAAGAACCACCGGGGGCACCGAGAACCACATAGACCCAGAGACCCTGAGGACGCAGCGGCCGCCACCACCAGGGCGCACGGGGGGAGCACAGGGCAAGGAGGCCCCCGCACCCCCACCCTACCCAACCCCAACCCCCCACCCCCATCTGCCACACCCACATTCCGCCCACCCCCCCACCTCCAGGAGACCGGAACGCCCTCGCAGCCCCCGGGGCCAGCCGCATAAAAATGCATTTATATTGAAAAACGCGTCACTGTTTTGCAGGAGCATGATTTTTTCATAATTTTTTTTTTCATAATTTTTTCATAATTTTTTCATAATTTCATAGTAGTGAAAGAGGACATGAAGGTAGTTGGTGTGAGAGAAGAGGATGCAGAAGACAGGGTTAGATGGAGGACACTGATTCGCTGTGGCGACCCCTGAAGGGAAAAGCCGAAAGGAAAAGAAGAAGATGATTTTTTCATAATTACTGTTTAACAAAATATCTTTAACAATTATTGTGTCATCCCTGCTGCTTTCTTAAAACAGAAAATTATAAATGGAATTAAAAATATATAGAAAAAATGTTCAATAAACTGTTAATATCACAAGAGCTTGAAAAAGAAAGTTCGCTCGTAAAAATTAACATTAGCCTTTCATATAAATTTTTAAAAATGGACACAAGCAAGCAAAAATGCAGTGTCTTACGTATTTTGATAAAAAGGTGAACTATTCACCATTAAATTTGCATTTTAAATTCCTGAAAGTCTGTAAAAAAAACCAAAAAACATCCTGAACTTAATAATTATTTTTATATATTATAAATAATAAAATACCACATCTTCCAATATTTAGTGGGACAAATCCACACTGCTCTCCCGGTGCAGCATTTGCTTACAGATTAGTTTTAATGACTTCCATCTGTAGAAAACCAGAATCCGTCTATGTGTTAATCAGTTTCGTGTAATGAAAAGGCTGCTCTCCAAGTTGTCAAAACAGGAACCAGAAGTTTCCGATCAGGGTTTATGTAAACTCAACATTGGATGAAGCATCTTTGTCACCCTGAATTTATCTCTTTGCTAAAATAATATCAGTTTTTAGAAGATTCACTTTGAAAATATATAACATCCTCTGGACAAACTGGAGCTGGAGCAGCTATTGCCTGGAGGTCATTTCGTTGTGATGTCATGTCAACCAGAGAAGCCATAATATTCATTTTCCTTTCATCTTCCAGAAGCGGAGCTGAAACTGTCTGGCCTCATGACTCTTCTGTTGCGTCAAGAACAGTTTTATTTTATGTCTAATAGCCCAAAAGTGTTACAGCACACTGTGACTGCAAAAGATATGCAAGGTGCACTCTGAATAGTAGCATCGCACTGGAACTGTTCATCCTTTGCTAACGCTTCCTTTCTTTTTGTGGTTGTTGACGCTTGAAAGAGATTTGTGGCATTTTTTTTTTTTTGTCTCAGTTCACATGTTTTTGTTTCATCAAGACAAGCTTCAAACATAGCATCCACAAACACCTTTAAAATTTGGTCTTCTATATAAGGCTGTTTATGTTTTCCTAATTCCATGAGTATTGTCGATACTCCTGGTTTAAAGTGAGGGAATAGGAGGGATTTATGTAGATCATTTACTGTATGTACTGTGCTTTGAGCTCATTATTTTCAGCATTCTTACCTTTGACTTGAGCAGGTTAGTTTGTTTGAAGTGTGCGTGTCTCCCTACATAATGATGTTTGAAAGGTTAGTCCACTTTGGACCACAGCAATGCACTCAGTATAAATTAGGCATTTTGGTCTTGTATGGTTTGTTTTGCAGGAAGAAAAAAAGGTGTATGTGATTTTTTTCCCATTATAGCCATATTAAGTAGTGTAAATCACACAATTTGGTGAACCATGTATGCTTTGTTTTTTCGTGTACAAAACCTTGTGGTTTAGCATGTTCTACAGTAACAACAGGACCAAAAGGCACCTGTGCCCACCTGTGCCCAGTCCCAAAAGGATTGCTCCTTTTGCTAGTGGTAAAAGACAAATATTCCGAATTCAGATATTTTCTGATTAACACCTCAACAAAGAAACTAAGTATAGAAGCATAAAATATGAGGGAAAATGACCCCACTGTTGGACTTTGTCTAATATCACTCCTATCATCCTATTGTGGTTTGCTTCCACTCACAAACCTGGTTTCCTCGCAGTTACATATTCTTAACAGTTCTAATTTCTTGTTGAATCTATTTTTCAGTCACAGAGCAACTGCTTTTTCCTACTTGTTTGTTTTTGTGCTGCATTCAAGCACAATATCAACAATGCACCAATTTATACATAAAAAGCAGCATCATTAATTCAAGTATCAGGTCAGCAATTGATAACCTACCACTTTGTAGGTGTTGCCGCTCAATGTTCTGCTTACTGTAATATCTCTTGCACAGCCTTCTCTTTTTCTCTGTCTCTCTTTCAATTATTTGTCTTGATCCTTTATATGATCCCTGGTAGTATGCAATAGATCCATTCCCTGTCATGTCATCCAAGCCAATTCAACCTGAACTGGATTGAGGCAGACATCAAAAGAAACACATTGATACGTGACTATTGATAGACAGACTGATAAAGGGCTTTCTCTCTTACTTTGTCTCTCACTCTCTCTGTCCCTCTCTCTTTGCATGCTTAACTCTATCAGATGATAGCTAAACAAATGATTTTATGACTTCCCTCTTCCAATTCATAATTTCTGATTATACGTAAAAAAAATTTTTTTGTAGGTCTTTTCACTCCCTGTTACATCTATGAATTTCCCAATCCTGCTACTCTTTTTCCTATCTTTTCCTTTTCCATCCTTGAAGAAACACATCTTTGCCTAATTCTCTCAGTGATTATACTGTAGGTAACTGAGTACAGAAACAGAGCTCGCTAATGTTTGAGGGATCACTGTTCACAGCTGCACCAAATTAAGTACTACATTATTTCCCAAGATGAATGATGAAAAATTAAATCTTTTTTGATGTACTTGAAACAAATAGTATTTTAAGAGCGTAACTATTTTACTCCCTCTGTGGTTCAATAAAAGAATGCGTATACTTGAGATGATTAAAGACCAAAGACCTCTCTGGATGTGCATTAATTAGCCAAATCAATTGTGTCTCCGATCTTGATCGCCTTAAGTAAGTGTTCAGCCTGCTCTTGTCATGTTAAGGTGCAATATAAATCCATTTATATCTTCAGAGGTAATACAGTATGAAATGGCAATGCCTTGAAGACATCTTTCTAAAAAATCTCTTTGATGTGTTTGCACTAGAACTTATGAGTAGTAAGACTTTTTTGGAGGCTGCAGCAGCGAAGTGACCCATAAAGGCTGAATCATTTGAGCCATCCTACATTGCAAAGGAGAGTCTTTGTCCTCAAATCTGAAATCAAAATCAAAGTCACCTCTGATTCTTTTGATTTTTGGTTTTAATATCTAAATTGTCTTTTGCGTTATTGCTTGTAAATGAAGCAACCACGTTTGATCTTATGATGTGTCTTTTTTCACACAGCAATTGTTATATCTTGGTAATTGATGGAGTAATGTATTTAGATTAAATAGAAAAGAGTGTTTTAAAACTGAGACATGTGCCCACGATACAGATGTGAATATTAGCAACAAGTAAATGAAAAATTCCATTACATTATTGTCTATGGTGTCATTTTTCTTTGACAAATAACAGGAATGAAATCTATTCTCAAAAGATAGATCATATAAGGTTCACCACTTGTAGTTAATTGTACTACAAGTGGTGAACATAGAGCTGAGGCACAAGTGGTGGAGTTTGTTGTGCCCTGGGTTAACATGTGTTGATCTTTCTATACCCACCCTCCACCTCCCCCTGTGAATGTGTTGATGGGGGGCACTACACTCAAGTGAACATCAGGCAAGCTCCATGGTGGTTCAGCTCCATCACAAGCATGTGAAATGGGTGAATGAATGGGGAAAAATTGCAAAATGCTATGTATGAAAGGGCTACACACACAGAGCCATTTACCATGGTGTTAATCCCATCATGGCCAGTGGTGTGGCAGTAACAATAAGGAAATAGATTGATAGATAAGGTTTTTAATTAGCCTGGGAAAGTGTAACTGTCATTAGAGTTAGATTTGAGAATTAACTGTTTTCCTTGTTAATCTGTTATTAAACTATATCAAAGATGACTTGCTGGCCTTGAGAATGACTGCCTTTTGATTAAAAATCTCATACAACATTCTTCATCTTCTTAAGAAAAAACTCTACACGCAGATTAAAATACAGGGAAGTCGGCTTCTTGAACCATTATGAACCTGTCCTTTAATCAGTGTCTGAAGAGAAAGGTCGCTTAGTGAGATATGTAGGTATTAGTGTCATGGATGTGTGCTCTCATATTAAACCTGTCTGAGGATGTGGCTACTTGTCAGATCAGGTCACTTTAATTGATTTCTCTGCCAGTCACAGCTGTGTGCACACTACAATCTATCTTGTTTTATAATGCAATTTGACTGGCTGCATCACAACAGTTCCCCAAAAGAAAATCAATGTCTAGCATAAAGATCGAAGTATACAATGAGGGATTGATGGATAGCTAAATGATAGATAGATAGATAGATAGATAGATAGATAGATAGATAGATAGATAGATAGATAGATAGATAGATAGATAGATAGATAGATAGATAGATAGATAGATAGATAGATAGATAGATAGATAGATAGATAGATAGATAGATAGATAGATAGATAGATAGATAGATAGATAGATAGATAGATAGATAGGCAGACACGATCTATAGATTGTTTTGCGAACACTTCAGCAAGGACAACTGCTAGCATTTAAACATATGAAATGGCAGTTCTGATAATGGATTCCAGAGCTGGTGACTCATTCAGTGTGTGCCCCTTCTCTCGCCCATTCCCATCTGGGATTGGCTCCAGCATAATCTGTTACGCCTATTTCAGATTACGATTGACTCGTCTTCAAGAAGATGAATGAATGAATCACCCCTTCTTTTTTCTAAAATTGTCATTATAAGGTCAATATGATAATTGCAGTGCATTTTTGAAAGTCCTAGCCTATCCAGGGTTTCTAAGAACAGTAAATTTTATGACAAAATGTTTAATCTATTTGAACTACAGCACAATTACAGTTTACTTTTAATATTTGTATTTACTAAATTGTTTCATTACAAAATAATCTCTTTTATCCCCTGAACACACACACACACACACACACACACACACACACACACGCACGCACGCTCACACACACACACACACACACACACACACACACACACACACACACACACACACACACACACACACACACACACACAGAGAGAGAGAGAAAGACAGAGGGAGAGAGAAGGGTGGGGCGTTGGTTTGGGAGAAAAAGGAACAAGTCCAGCACTATCTTTCTCTTTGGCTGATGATTGGATCGATAAGATAATGGAAATTAGAATTTCACCATGTGGAACAGATGAATATGAGCCAGGAACAGAAGATTCTTTTATATTTCAGTGCAATTTCCTACAATGTATCTGTGTGATTTCCCTGGAGCTGAGTCGACCTGTCAGTGTCCGGCGTGCTCTCCGCCCATTGCATTCTCTGGGTGCTTTCTACCTTGTTCTCCTTATACAATGGATAAGCTCTTGGCTTTGTCCCACTGGGGGTTTTTTGATTCGATTGAAGAGTGACAGAACTGACACCCTCAGCGGTGGCAGGGCATAACATGCCTGTGTAAACTTAACATATGCACTTTGCATTACCCAATCAAAAACTTCGAATGATGTAATAGTGCTTATGAATGATGAATATATTTTCATAATATTTATCATTGTCTCTATTCAGATACAATTATATGTGTATTTATTTTATTGATGTGTACTTTGAATACAGTATGTATGCTGTGTCAGGAAACAAGCTGTTGTGTGTAGTCAATATACTGTATATACACAGTGAAGAAACATTTTTCATCACTGTGCTACATTTGGCTGTCAAAGGTAAATAAAAAAAATCATCTTGAAATTACCCAGTTTGTCTGGATGAGGAATCTTAATATGGTGGTATCACCTTCATGCCTCGTGCTTGATGCTGAGTGAGATGAGTCATTATAAAATATGAGCCAGATCATGCATTTGTTTCCTGGAGGTACACAAACAAAAGACTGCTGGTAAATACACCCATAATAGAGCATTTCCTCTGAGATGAAATAAAAACAAGAGAAAACTATGAGTAGAATGAAGGAGGATGTTGTTATACGTCGCACTTTCCGGATTTGTCTTTTTTGTTTTGGTAGGTTATTTATGACTTTACAATCACTTTCACTCTTGGGTTATTGAAAATAAATATTTTTTGCGTAGATTAGTTCAGCAAGACACATTTGATATTTGTTTTTGTTGTTATCCTGTACAGTAGCTATTGGTATTACCTCCCATCCTGCTGTTGTTAATCTCTTGCCTGTCATCTAAAGATCATCTAAAAGTGCTGAGAAGCTGACCTTCTGTTCACAGTGGCTAAAATCAGAGTGAGATCTTTGCAGCTGTAGCACATTTCCGAGACCAGCTAATACCCTCAATGCAATCTGCTGATTTCTGATAATGCCTAGATTCCAAAATCTTTCATCTTGACATAAGCTGGCATATGCTGAGTGGCTCCACATGTTTAGCAACAAAAGCGAGGCTGAAACACGGGAGGTAATCACTTCAAAGACCTACGTGCTCAATTGCGGCATCAGAACCTGTTTTCTTTGTAATCAGCTGTTGATCGTGTTTACTGGGCATTATGTGTACTCATAATTACTTTACAAGATAATTCTACAATATCTTAGAAGAAAATTGGGTCTTTGCTTCTGAGAAATGCTGTGGTAGAAAATTGGCTTTGTAAAGCCAGTAGAAAATTACCCAACCTTTCTTGACCTTCTCTTGAATAACTGAATATTTGCAACACAGAGGCATCAATGCCTATCTGTAATGTATCAGTCCACTACAATTTCCACCTCATTTTATACACCAGACACACAAAGAAAAGAAGAACGTTCGTGTGGACTATATTTTGTCTTCTCTTTCATCTTTGGGCATCCTAAAAAATGTAGCTCATCTTAAAAATGTACCCACTTGCTTCTTTCATCTCGAGGGCAGATGAGGAGCAAGATACTAACCCTCTTTAAAAGAAACTTTGGTTTGGATGTCACTAGGCAAAAACAGTAAATGATGCTATTCCAGGAAAATCTGAAAGCAGTGTCATAAACACAAGCCTTTCTTTGCTATATGTCTTGGTGATGTTCACGTGAACAGAACGAAGGACAAAAGACAGACAAATGTGACAAGGCATGAACCTCCCTTGTTGAGTAATGAAATTAAATGACAGCTCTTGAGTAACGGAGGGATGCTGGGGGAGAGAGGGAGAGCAGGAGAGAGAGAGAGGAGTGGGGGGATTTTGTCCAGCCAGGAAATTGAAGCCATCACAAGCAAATTGAGTTCAGGTCCTTTTGGTGGGCAAGAGCAGACCAATCAATTTGGCCTACTACTCAGTGCCTGTCAAACTCACAGAAGGACACCTTGGCATCCAATAATAGGAGCACAGTAAACAACTGAAGCCTGGCTCAGTTAGTCTCAGCTAACAGCTAGCTATCCATAGTAATTTGTGCTCAGGGGAAACAAATACAGGACAGTAGCGAGCATCTTTCTCGTATGAGGTAAAGAAATTGTTATGCTGTAGTGTGTGGACACTGGTTAATAGCTGCCAAGTTAAAGGTTGAACCAATTCCTCTCGCCGCAGCATTTTTGTTCACAGCTTGATTGAAGAGAACAATGCTTGTAACAGGATTTAAAAAAAGAAGTTCAATCTTTCATCTTTGTATCCTCACTTCTCTAAGTGAATAAATAAGAAAAATGAAAAAAGACAACTTTTTTGACAGTAAACCCCATTAAGACTCTGTAGGTTGGAACGTCTTTTTAATGAGCCTTGTTTGGCCTTCCCCTTTCGCTAATCTTTGGACAGTGACACAACATTCTTGCTAATTATTTCGATTACACAGCAGGACTGCACTACATCAGAGTTCTGAAGCAACAGTCAACGAGGGGTGGAAACATACAACCCCAAAGGCCTAATTATCTCTGTTGGTTCCCAATTAATCCATTAAGTTGTTTTGGCTCAGCTGCAAGACTTGAGGCACCATGTTATATAGCCAGTCATTGCACCATCATCCAATCGTGTTACGTGAGCTTTTGTTTTGAAGTAATTCACTGTTAATGCTGGGATTTTGTGCTTTTTCATTAACTTTCAAAGTATTTTAATAGGCATACCCAGTAATTTGCAATGAGTTCAAGTCATACACTTCCCACTTCCAGAATGTTCACAGCCAAAACAATGAATATTTATAGAAATCCACTGTGACCCACATTCAATTTTAAGTCCTCAACTGCTCCATAGGAACCGGGAGCATCTTTATAGCACCTCAGCATCTTGCCTTCACTGGCTTACTGTGATGAGGTTGCTGGCCTTTATGTATATGTAAAACCACAATCATGATATTGATGGCCTGTAAGGGAGCCAATAATCATTTATGTATGTGATAAGCCACTGAACTTGAGCAGAAGGCTGAGAAAAGGCTTCATGGGTAAGATGTTATTAGATTCATGGTTATACAGGCTGTAAGCATTAGGTTTGTTTTCTTGCTGCCAGTGGCGTGAGCTCTTGAAGTATCATTTGAATACTGCGACTGTCTCTTTAAAATAATATTACAACTTCTATCTTCTATTTTTCTTCTATCTATCTTCCTTTTTTGTGATCCTGTTTCTCATCCTTATTTTCCTCACTCAAATTTCATCATTCTGCCCTTTCTGGTCTGTCATAAATTGGTAACAAGGGATAGTGAGAGTAAAAACCAATATACATCACTTTTTTTTATGTGAAGACATTGCTGTGTCCCCATTGGAACATTACTTTACAGGTTGTGAGAGGGTCCCAAATGAGCACATGCAAATTTAGAAGCACTTACATCTGCTTTTCTCTGCATGTGCCAGTCTTTCATATGGAAGAAGCCATCTTTACAAAAAACAGCTGAGCTTGTGTTACAGTTTATCTAACTCCCAGATATCCTTGTTTCTCTCTCCAAGGATATTATTACTAAATATGTAGTGCATTATTGGTCCAGGATATTCTTTAACAACAGTCATTATTATGAGAGTAGATACATGAATTGCAAAGCCTATCTTTGTGCTAAACTAGAGAGATTAATATTAGTGTGTCCCAAGCCTGCAGCCTTAACCAGTAATGCTGCATCTTATTACTCTGATTGCATGATGCCTTATCATTAGATGGCTGGTGACAGGTTACTTTAAATTGTAATGCATAACGTACTGCACCGATCTTTTTTTTTTTTTCACAAAATAGTTTGTGATTTAAACTGTGTTGTAAAGCTGGAAGCTGCATCTTTTTAGATATGCTACTATTCGTTACACCTTTTCAGCCAGTGGTATAAAAATTGACTCAGTCAGCTATTATACTTCCAATGCTATTTTAAGATTTTGGCCCCAGGAAGTTCCACAGTTGGGATAAAATACCTCTTTGCACTGCTTTTTATACTATCATTTACAAAATGTAATTGTACTTACCATGAATTATATTCAAGTTGAATAGCACTGTTGTTTAGCATGTATCTTTCTCATGTTCATGATATTAAATATTCATTACATAATTTTCTCAGACCCACACCAAATTTGATAGTACAGTCATTACTGATGTGTAAATATGGAAACACAACAAGAATGTCTACATATTTTTCAAAAACTACCTTATTCTTAGCTGAAGACTCATTTGTGCTTCCAGTTTAGTACTTACATACATTTGAAATATTTCTTATACACAGATTTGTGACAACCAGGAACTAATTACCAATTTCGAATTTCCCTTGGAGGGACTAATATAGGAATATCTTAAATTATTAATAGATAAAATACTTAGTTCGCGTCCCGCTCTGTACAGAGTTTGCGTGTTCTCCGCGTGTCTGCGTGAGTTCTCACAGGGTTTTCCGGCTTCCTCCCACCTCCAAAAATACGTGCTTCAGGTTAGTTGGCTGGTCCCAAATTGATCTTAGGGGTGAGTGTGTGCATGCGTGTTTGTCTGTGTCTCTGTGTGGCTCCACGGTGCACTGGCGTTGTGCCCAGAGTTTCCCCTGCCTCACGCCCTAAGACAGCTGGGATAGGCTCCAGCTCCCTGTGACTCGTGACAGCGGATTAAGCGGTTCAGATGGATGGATGGATGGAGGGATGATATAACATTAAGAAGAAGGCAGCAGGTCATCAAACCTCTCTCTCTCTCTCTCTCTCTCTCTCTCTCTCTCACACACACACGTATAAGCAAAACGTTTTGTAAAGTCGGCTTTACTAGCTTTTCTTGAGTCAAATTTAAAATTACTAAGAACAAAAAAATGCTTATGTCCTGAAACTACTTTCCCTGACTGCCCCCCAATAATTAATTTTTGAAGTGTAACATTTGTGCATTTACTGTACATCTGCCTCAGTTTTACTGTTGCTTGTGAAAGTAGATGGTGATAGGGAATCATCATTTTTATACAGGGGGCTACGTATTGAAAATGAAACCATGAAATTAATATTTTAAGATGTATAGCATTTAGTCTACCAAGAAAACACATCCAACCTCACAATGTTCCTCAAAGCTAAAAAAGTAAGTTGTGGATTATTTTTGTTACTAGCATCCTTCAAGAAGACTTTTATTATTGACAAATGACTTTTTTACAAGTGGAACTACTTTTTGAATGGATTATTATTGCATTTTATGTTATTTGAACATTTTTTCCTGTTCAGCAACACGATACAATTGACTTGACCTATGAAAACCATAATCAGGTGAATGTCCTCCATAAACTGGACATAGCTAAATAGAAACAACTTCCAGTATGTCTGCATGTACAATAGGAGATAAACTGCCGTGACTTAATGTTTGTCTTATTAATTGTTTCTATCTAAGGATCACCTTAAACTAATAAAATGTTTTTTATGACCACAGAAAGTTGTAGTTATGTAAATCAATCCTTGTGTGCAACCTGACTACCAATATAAAAGACATCACAGGCAAATCTTTTTCCAGCTGTGAGAAATCAAGATATCTTGGCTCAGGGTGTTGATGTATGCATCATTTAATTACAGACACCATTTCTGAGTGGATCATGATAGAAATATATATAGAAAAACCAAGATAGCTAAAGGAAGAAACATTAAATGAAAGAACAGAGAGAGAGTGAGTCTGATAGTAAGGTTGTAGTTCAAGCTCTAGCATTACATATTTGTGAGGAAACACAAATATGCTAAGGGCTATATTATTTTAAAGTTCTACTAGTGGTTCACCTTTTACTGGAGAATAGGTAGAAGTCAATATTTGTACATTATTTACTGGGAAGCTCCTGTGCAGCTACGACAGAAATGGTGGGGAGCCTTCAGCTGAACTGACAGTGGACACAGCAGCTCTCCGTAAAAGATCTGTTGAAAACCTTACAATAATTCACAGAGAACCTGGTAACTGGAAAACATTGTACACATAGGCCATTAGACAACACAGAATCAACATAGTCTGGTCTATTGCTGTCCAAGTAAGAAGCCATGGTCACTTCACTGGTAATTGTATCAGGGAAGTTTAGAGTTCTACAAGTGTCTGAAGTTCATGTTTGGTGAACATTGAAGCCAAAAAAAAAAGCTCCCTAAAAATGAAAAAGAAAAATGCAGTACTGTTCCATGATCCTTTTTTTGTAAACGCTTTGTCCTGGCGTGGTTAGAGCCTGGCCCAAGTGACATTGAGTGGGAGGCAGCATATACCACGAAGAAGTCATCAGTTCATTGTTGTCAATATGTGGAATGACAAACAAACACTTCATCTGTAGTTAAATCTGATCTGATCTACCTGAGTACAGATAAAGCTGTATTACATGTTCTGAACAGCAATGTAATTTATGAGAAATGATAATTGATTGCAGAAGGAAGGCTAGAGTATGGTCTTTGAGAAACTAGTATGGTGACAAGGAAAAATAAATGTGTGGGAACTTACATCTGACAATGAAAACATCCATTTGACAAAGTTGTATTTTGCTGTAATGGCAAGGCATTTACTCCCCTGAGTAATTTTAAGTGACAATTTTTATTGTGGCGTATGGGCATGGTCTGTCCATATCACTACAAATAGAGTTTACAATACAAACTTCCTAATTCTTGCTCAAAATTGGGAAATATGAGAAGTTGGTAACTTTCAATCCTTCCTCAATGTATTCTATTTTGTTCTTTACTTTTACTTGTACATTTTCCTTGAATATTGCTAAAATTTGAAGCAAAAGGCAGTTGTAAGGTAGACCAGTCAACAACCTCTCATATGGCACAAGGATCGTCTCACGCCCAGCAGTTGTTTGTTCCAATGGCATGTGAGTGATCGTGTGAATTACTTTTGAATGGTGTTGACCAAAATTATTTTCTATGTATAATGCATGCAGAGTGTATTCAGTGACCAGCCAAGTTATAAATGTGCAGAACCTCTCAGTATCACAGTAACATTATCAATCAATACTGGATATGTAATATAAAGTATTGAGCAGTGTGAATATTCAGTATGGAGCAGTAACCTTAATGTTGGGTCTGCAATTATTTATAGAAAAAAAATTTTGATCATGCTGTTGCAAATTTACAATAGCACAGTAAAGAACTGGACATTAAATGATATGGTAAAATGCAGCAGGAAAATGTTACAATTGCAGTAATTTAGAGGTTAAAAAATGTATTTACATTTTCAATGGAAAAATGCATAAAACAAAACAAAAATATAATTCAAAGTTAAATGTGTTGTATTTAAAATTTAGTTATATTTTGTCATGACTGTGAGGTCTAAAATAAAAGCAGAATTCTGTTTTATGTATGGTGTTCTCTTTTGCGGAACAAAATATCTTTTGGGCCATTAATATTCATTCCTTTTTAATCCTTGTGTGTTTCACACAATCAAGGTTTTTTTTCTCCCTCTATTGATCATGTGCAAATGTAGCCTCTGCTGTATGTTCACAATAAAGGTGGAAATAAAAGACATCATCTGTACATATTCACCAATGCTGAAATTTTCCCCTCTGCTACTGTACATAAACATATAATGCTACCTCAGTCTTCATTTTGGCTGAATGGTTTCCCATCAGTGGTGGAAAAAAAACAAAGGCACACACAGAAGAGTGTTCCTTTTCCGTCACATTCTTCCAAAATGCAAACGGGCAGGCAATCACGTACAAACAAAAACAAATTATGCACTGCGACACAATATCACCACTATGCATTATGCTGGGGCCTTCTTTTTTCTAGAAACTATTGGATGGAAATTGCTCGCTGCTTGGCAACAAAACAAATGGAAAGAAAGGTCTGGGTGATTCTTATTGTCTAAATGATTAGTTGCATCAGAAATAATTACTAATAAGATCATTGACCATAAAATTATTTATTAAGGGATTGATTGTAGTTCCTTCCCTGTGAATATCCTTTAAAAAATGTTTAATTTCCTGGGTGAAATGAAAAAAAAAAATACAGGAGCATCTACTTTACTTGTTGTTTTACAAATCAATGGTGATGTGATACAGTAAAAATCAATCTGAGGCAGCTCCAGTTGTTCACATGAAATTGTGGTTAAGAGGTGTTCAGCATGTCATATATGCGCATTAATATATGGATATGAATATGGACACATTCATATTTAATATTTCAAATTAAAAAATATTTTTGAAGCAACAGATGAAAATATAATTATTAGATGGAGTATCTACTTTGTAAATATCTTTTTGTCCAACTGCATTTTAAGTTTAAATATGTGACATCTACACTTTTTACATGTTAACTATAAAACTGTATCCCAAAGCTTGAAATGCAGTAACTGTAGGATCTTTTGGAAGTAGAATCTTCCAGGGATTTTTGCAATGGAGCAATGTCCAGGAAAAAAACCTGCTTTCCCCAAAGAGTTTTCATTTGAAGGAATATACTCTGAAACAAATTATTTTATTTAGGAATTAGTTTTTCTGTTGAATGTCTGAGGACTGATGTACTCGAAACTAAAGCACAAGGCGTGGTCAGTGGTTCTATGAGGCTCCACCGATTGCTGTCGTACTAGTTTTGCATGTGAAGTGCACATATTAGAAATATAAATAAACATCTGGTTAAACTTTCATAATAAATCAGACTTTATATACAGTATACTGACATATGATGTGATGCAGTGATACTGTAGCACATCTAGAAAGGACACTACAGGGGTGAATACACCACCATGTGTAAAAGCAAAAAATCACTCACCATGTTTTCCATGGAGTGAGAACCAGTTGTAAAAGTACACACAGTTCAGTTCAGACAATTAACACACACACACACACACACACACACACACACACACACACACACACACACACACACACACACACACACACACACACACACACACACAGACACAGACACCTACACACACACACACACACACACACACACACACACACCTCACATAAATGCATGAACATGTGCAGATGCACCTAGATGTAAAATTACTTTATGTAGACATATGTTGCAAATATTGACTCGAATAATTGTTCCTCCCAAGTATAACCTACGGGCATTATTGCACATGCAGGGACAGAATGTGCCAGAGAACATTCATTCATTCATCCATTCATTCATTCATCTTCTACCGCTTTGTCCACTGTAGCGGGTTGCGGGTAGCTGGAGCCTATCCCAGCTGGGTTGGGCATGAGGCGGGGGAAACTGTGCGTGACACCAGTGCACCGCGGAACCACACAGAGACACAGACAAGCACGCATGCACACACTCACACCTACAGACACATTGAACCTTGTTCTTTCCATGTTTGCAAGGGTTCTCTCCAGGTTCTCCGGCTTCCTCCCACCTTCAAAAACTTGCGCTTCAGGTTGGTTGCCAGAAAACAGTATGCACCAAAACCATTCTGGTCTCGTATTAAAGGTTGCACTTTATATACGGTGAACATATACAATGGATTGCATATGCAGGAAGCACAGTGTGTCGATCTTGCACTTTGATGGCACTGTCATCATGCTGTCATCACACATATTTGAAGCAGCAAATGAGTAAGGGTTGACTTCTCGAGGATGTAGTTATAAGTTACTTTAACAAGTCATTACACACAAATAGAGATTACAAAAGGTCAGACTTTTCTTCCAATGTAAGATTCTGTGAAAGTGGAATGCACAAGAAAGGCTTTTCAATTAATTTCTGGCCGTTAAAAATGCTGCTTAATGAAGGGAAAGATATTGCTGTACATTGGCTTTTATTGTTCCAT
Organism: Antennarius maculatus; assembly: GCA_013358685.1. Classification (NCBI taxonomy): domain Eukaryota; kingdom Metazoa; phylum Chordata; class Actinopteri; order Lophiiformes; family Antennariidae; genus Antennarius; species Antennarius maculatus. The sequence continues at coordinate 16,822,559 of CM023606.1, forward strand.
TGTCGTTAAACAGCAGCTAGTGTGCATACAGATTCACTTTAAGCTGCAGTATCAAACTAATCACTTGTTGTCCTTCTCATTAGGTTTAAGCAATCTGCAGCACTTCACTGATCTTCCAGTCAATCAAATCCAGTTTTTTAACGAGAGATTGTGATATTGCTCAAGCTAACGAAGTTAATATATTCATTAGTTGCAAATTTCTAAATTACGTTTATTGGGTTAACTCCCTCGTAGTATGTTATTTTTATAAGGAGAAATAAAATCCACTTTTTTTCTTTTTTTGGGGGGGGGGCGGTAACTGGGATAAGACATAGAAAAGAAAGTGCTATGAGATCAGAACAAGGAGAATACATTTATTTAAGATGGCTGGTTAATTTTTTTGGTTTAGTGTCCATAAGAACGAGACGACAAAGGAACAAATATTCAAAGAATGTTGTTAGTGGTAGTCATCTTTTATTACATTTTTGTTCTTCCAAATTGACCACTTCTTTTAAACACATTGACAAAACAAGTCTTTACTCTCTTTGCTAATGTTGTTTGTTGCAGTTGAAATACCAATCTCCCCCCATATTTTTGAGAGAATGCCATTAAAATAATCAAGAAATTTTTATCATGAGTTGCCGACATCAACTAGACTTCCATGCTGCATCGATTTACATTTGATCTCTCAAAGCTGGATAATCACGGCAGTGTAAATAGTCATTATTTCTGCAGAATAAACAGACAGCAACTAAACAAATGTTCTCGTCTGTAGCTGTTTGGTGTTGAAAAGACAAATAGGATTTAATATCAGGTAAAAGGGTTGCAGGTTATAATGAATTATCTAAAATATTACTATTATGGATTGGCCTTGTATAAGTAAAGATTCATATATAGTTTTCAACATAAATTTATATTAGCATCTCTAATATATTTTATTAAGGCAGTGACTTGTTTCTGAAATGTAAGCAGTTGCTGAATAAAATGCTAACACCCTCAATATTTACACAGAACAGTGGATTCCTTGTGCACTTTAGCTGGGTACAACACTAAGATCACATGGTCTGAAACTCATAAACACATCAAGCTTCCCCATTCAGTGCTCAGGGCCTAGTCTGCTCCACTCTGTTGTAAACTGTCTCTGAGTGTCAAATCCTTCATCCTGATGCGTGAGACACACATAGAAAAGAATTGCTGCATCTCTCATTTTATGGCTTTGGATGTCAGCGGAGGGTAGAACCAGTGAGTGAGTCAGTAGTGGTTAACTTTGTAGCTAATGCTTTGTGGCAGTCGTACAAGTTTCTTCAGCTCTGCTTAAGGCACAGAGGTAAGCTGGTTGAACTACTCGTGTTTCACTGTTTTCAGTCAGCCAAGTCAGGTTATTTAAAAGTGCACTAAAGTAAGGATGAAGGGGTTGAGGAAGATTTAGGAAGAGAAGGTTGGTGAAATCTATCTTAAAAAGGCAAAGGGGTTTTTCTATTCTGACACAGGAAGGAGAGAAGATTAGATAGGCCTAAGATGCCCAGATGTAGCACCAGGTGGTGCTGGAAGACATCAATTATGATTTTTATGTTATCCCTCTGAAGAGGTTTGATCAGGTAAAATCTGTTTAATTTTTTTTCCCCCCTATTTGTCATTGAGTGAAATTTAAAATATAAAACTCATGCCCACTGAGCTGAACAGGTTGTTTGTACTGTAGGGTGAAAGATTCGCCCATCTGTATGAGAACTACAATACAGTAGATCTAACTACTGAAAAAAATGGTATGACCATGTAATCTTAAAGGGACAGTAAAGTTAATTACTTAACAGAACAGAACAGCAAAAAGACGCGAAGACAAGACCTGTCGTTCTTTAGAATACCTTCTGGGAAGGTATCGCGCTAAAAATGCTAATGCACGGGCCCGTCAATGGGATTGTCCATATTATGTTAGCACTGAGCTAGCCACCATTTAATACTATTGGACTGTGTGGAATTAATAACAACTATACTGTGTGGAATTAATAACAACTATAGTTGTTATTAATTTCACAGTGAATTTATTTGAAAGTTGCGTCTTTTTGCTGTTCTGTTGACACAACCGTTCACCGCGCAGGTAACCATGATATTTTTGGTGTTAATCGCGTCTAGAATTGCATTGTTTCTTATAGCTGCTAAGCTCTGTTTGGCCCCAGTGACGTATGACGCCCACATGACCACTGAATGCGGAAGCTGCCGCGGCGCAGATTTTAAGCTTTTTTGACCAAACGGATGATGCTACACATATAAAATTTATTTTTTCTTCTATTTTTCATAATGATGAATAACATACCTGTATATGTCACTTAAAATTAACTTTACTGTCCCTTTAAGTAATGCATAATATTCTGTGTCTAGCTGTAGGAAAACTGTGGTGTCAGGCTTAGTTTCTTCAGCCCACCGGCATTTTTTGTTAGCAACATTCAAATGATAATTTCCGCTGTTCTCAAGTCAACAGGGAACATCCAGAAGTCAGTGAGATTATTTATCCCAACTGGGTGTGGAACTTTGTCTTTACAGTGTTTTGTCTTATTCTATTTGATTGAAATAAAGGTTTGGTTTTAAAGAAGTTAAATAATAATTTATCATTTTCTGTATATTCATTTTGTTGATCTGGGTTCGGATCCTGTAAATTTTGGTTTTAAGGCTTGAGGATGTAAAGTGAAAGAACTTCATCCACTCTTAACATGTCAAATGGATTTTCACAATCACTGCTCAAAGCAATTTGCTTACTATTTCTGATCAATGCGAGTGAAATTTCAAAAGTTATTGCATTTGAAATGTAAATGGACCTGGTTATTTAAATAATCTTTTTTCTTGTTACTAGTAGTAACATATGGTGACAGTATGAGCCAGGACTGCATCTTAGAGCTGTACAGATCGATATTTTAGTGTTGACAATTACAAAAAAACAGATAAACCACCAGGGACCTAGCATGTGACTGCATTTTCCCTCAAATCTGAAGGAAAATCATTGTGTTGGGTTTCCCAGCTTGTTACATTTACTTCACAGTCATCTGTGAAATAGATCCAGTAAATCTTCGTATTAGAATACCTATTCAATGTCAAAATGACAGATGGACACAATTGGCATCTGTTTTGTGAACACATTGGATCATTCAATGGTGAAAATGACAGATATTTGATTGATTCTAAATGTTCTATATACTGATAAGATTAACACAATGAAGATGCATTGTGTTATCCTTAATAACAGAGTGTTAAACTGTGAATTCACATTATTTTCAGTTGCTTCTGTTTGGTTTCATGCCCTCTTTCTTGTCTTGTATAATGTCATATTATGACTGCAACCTATTAGGCTTAAACACAAAAATTTGTTTAACAACCAAAAAAATGCAGATGTGTGGGGAAAGTTAATATATGGAGTTACAATGAGTTAATTAGGGAGATGCAGACAGACGGAAAGAAAACATTTTACTTCAGCAAGAGGGATCTTGTCATCTTTCATAACCTGTCAGTTATGATAGATGGCAGGTGAGAGTGTGAGTCTGGTGACAAACATGTCTGTGTGCCTACACATGGATTCTTATTTTTTAACAAGAAAAAATGTCGTCTATGTGGGTTAGACAATAAATAGTTGAAGGGTAAATAAATAAACATACATGCTGTACCCTGCATCCATAAATCTGCATGATATTGTTTGGGCCAGGAATACTCAAAAATGATGGACTGTGCTGATAATCACATGCTAAGCAAGTATTCTGTAAATGAGTAACACAAAGTACAACACCATTAGCCACAACACACACACACTCACAAACACCAAGATACATAAATCTAAGTCACATCTGACCCATTTCCCAATTGCTAGCTTGAAAAGGCGGAAATGTAGTGTGTTGTGTTGTGTGTGTGTGTGTGTGTGTGTGTGTGTGTGTGTGTGTGTGTGTGTGTGTGTGTGTGTGTGTGTGTGTTAGTGTGTGTGTGTGGTTTTTTGTGTGTGTGTGTGTGTGTGTGTGTGTGTGTGTGTGGATGGGCAGGGTGTGCGTGTTTTACCAAAGAGCGAGGGAGTGAATGATCGAGCTTCATTCTGAATGTGGCAGGATGCAGATGTTGCTCAGAACTGCCTAGTGATGATTTAATGATAAAATAAGCAAAAGGCAGCAGACGTCGACCCAAGAAAGGCAGGAGGACCAGACTGTCGATATCATAGTCAGAATTAGTTGGAGGAGGTTGTGATATATTTGTCACTTTTCATTTCAGTGTTGCTTACAGAAACAAATTTGGTATTCCTTTTTTTATGTCTGTGCCTTTCTTTTTTTTTAAGCTGCCTTAAAAGCTTGTTTTTTTGGCTTTGTTTATGTCATTAAATAGAGTCCTGTCTGCCTGAGATTGTAATTCATATTGTGGATGATCCCAAAGGATCCACGATTGTTGTGTCAACAGAAGGCATTGTCTGTCTCACTGTTAGCGTTTCACTTTTGAAATCATATTTTGATGGACTATTACAGCTTATCAGGATGGTGGGTGAAACTAGAGAAAATAGAGTATAACACTGAAATGTACTCTCTAAATACATACAGCGTAATTAGAAAATCACTCACCATTCTGCCTGAGGGTTCATTGCAACAAATAAGGCCCGGTTGAGTAATTTGGTTATTCCAGTAGGATTAGAAGTATAACAAGAGCAGTGTTAGTGTGTAGGACAGACAGGAAATGATAAACAATGACCAGTAGGGCAAAAAACACAATTATGTTTGTGGCCTTTGGTGAGAAGAAAAAATGTACTTTCCAAGGTAGCCAGCAGATGGCACAGCACATTTGGTCTTCATGGGATGGTAAAGGAGTGGGAGAACAAGGTGCAGAGAAATAGAGAGATGTACAGAGAGAGAGTGTGTGTGTGTGGGGGGGGGGGTGTCAGAGAGCGAGAAAGAGAGAATCTTTTTGTAAGTTTTTTTTTTTACTGGTTGACTGATCTCCCTCAGTGATCTGATTGTGAGAACGGACTCGTGGGAAGTGTACTCTCACTGCAGGTGTGAGACTGCTGTTAGATAAGATTTTTTGTGAGGATGAGGGGGTTGCATTAGTGTGTGTACATATGTGTGTTTATGCATGTTTGCATGTGTGTGTCAACAAACAGGCAGCAGGGTGTGTGCGTCTTCTCAATAAATGTGTCCCTTTATAGAACTGTATTGTTATGTTGTTTTCATTGGGAACACAGTTTAGCACAGAAATTGTTTTTTTTACTTGCACACTGTGCTACATATGTGCCCACTCAGAAGAAGTTCCAAGCCCTATGCCTATTTGTTTTCTGTCACATAAAACCAAACTTCGATCAGTTGTTATAGGATTGAGTTTTTAGTGAGTAGTGTGATTGTCCATACATCCATCAATCTTCCACCGCTTATCCGTAGTCGGGAAATGATGGGCATCAATGGGCTGCAGCTTCAACAAGGAGCCCCAAACTTCCCTTTTCCCGGCCACATCCACCAGCTCTAACTGGGGGATCCCAAGGCGTTCCCAGGCCAGTGTTGAGATATAATCCCTCCACCTGGTCCTGGGTCTGCCCCGAGGTCTCCTCCCAGCTGGATGTGCCAGAAACACCTCCCTAGGGAGGTGTCCCGGAGGCATCCGCACCAGATGCCCAAACCACCTCAACTGACTCCTTTCCATGAGCAGGAGCAGCGGCTCTACTCTGAGCCCCGAACAGCAGTGTTTCTCACCCTATCTCTAAGGGAGATACCAGCTATCCGCCGCAGCAGGTCACGGGGAGCTGGAGTCTATCCCAGCTGGCATAGGGCGTGAGGCGGGGGGCACTCAGGGCACGACGCCAGTGCACCGCGGAGCCACACACAAAGACAGACAACCACGCACACACACACACTTCTACAGGCGATTTGGGACCAGCCAATTAACCTGAAGCGCATGTTTTTGGAGTTGGGAAGAAGCCGGAGAACTCGGAGAGAACCCACGCTGACATGGGAGAACATGCAAACTCTGCACAGAGCGGAACTGGAACCCAGAACTGCCTTGTTGTGCGGCAACAGCGCTAACCACTGCACCACCGTGCCGCCCAGAAATAAAATTTTCAACAGAAATATTACAGTACCAAAATGCACTACTTAAGCACTTCATATTCATCCATCCATCCATCCATCATCTACGGCTTATCCAGGGCTGGGTCGCGGTGGCAACAGTCTCAGCAGGGATGCCTATACTTCCCTCTCCCCAGACATCTCCTCCACCTCCTCCGCGGGCAGCCCGAGGCGTTTCCAGGCCAGCCGGGAGACATAGTCCCTCCAGCGTGTCCTAGGTCTTCCTCGAGGTCTCCTCCCGGTAGTACATGCCCGGAACACCTCCCCATGGAGGCGTCCAGGAGGCATCTGGAACAGATGCCCGAGCCATCTCAGCTGGCTCCGCTGGAGGCGGAGAAGCAGCAGCTCTACTCCGAGCTCCTCCCTGGTGACTGACTCCTCACCCAATCTCTAAGGGTGCGCCCAGCCGCTCTACAGAGGAAACTCATTTCAGCCGCTTGTATCCGGGATCTTGTTCTTGGTCATGACCCAAAGCTCATGACCATAGGTGAGAGTAGGTACGTAGATTGACCTGTAAAGCGAGAGCTTCGCCTTGCCACTCAGCTCCTTCTTCACCATGACAGACCCGTACAGCGACTGCATCACTACGGAAGCTGCACCGATCCTCAATCGGTCAATCTCACGTTCCATCCTTCCCTCACTGGTGAACAAGACCCCAAGATACTTAAACTCCTCCACTTGGGGTAAGGACTCTCCACCGACCTGACGAGGGCACACCACCCTTTTCCGGTCGAGAACCATGGCCTCGGATTTAGAGGTGCTTATCCTCATCCCACTCACATCACAAACCGTCCCAGTGCACGCTGAAGGTCCAGGTTTGATTAGGCCAACAGGACAACATTGTCTGCAAAAAGCAGAGATGAAATCCTTTGGTCCCCAAACCAGACTCCCTCTGGACCCTGGCTGCGCCTAGATATTCTGTTCATAAAGATTATGAACAGAACCGGTGATAGAGGGCAGCCCTGCCGGAGTCCAACATGCACCTGGAACAGGTCTGACATACTGCCGGCAATGCGAACCAAGCTCCGGGAAGCTCTCCCGGAGGTGGGAGTTGAAGACCTCACTGACAGAGGGTTCTGCCAGACGTTCCCAGCAGACTCTCAAAACACGTTTGGGCCTGCCGAATCTGTCCGGTCCCCTGCTTTGCCAGCGGATCAAACTCACCACCAGGTGGTGATCGGTTGACAGCTCTGCCCCTCTCTTCACCCGAGTGTCCAGCACACACGGTTGGAGGTCTGATGATACAACAACAAAGTCGATTATCGACCTCCAGCCTAGGGTGTCCTGGTGCCACGTGCACTTATGGACATCCCTGTGGTTGAACAAGGTGTTTGTTATAGACAAACTGTGACTATCACAGAAGTCCAATAACAGAACACCACTTGTGTTCAGATCAGGGAGGCCCTTCATCCCAATCACCCCTTTCCAGGTCTCACTGTCATTGCCAACGTGAGCGTTGAAGTCCCCAAGGAGAACAATGGAGTCCCCAGTCGAAGCACTATTCAGTACTCCTCCCAGGGACTCCAGGAAGGCTGGGTATTCCGCATTGCCATTTGGCCCGTAGGCCGAAACGGCAGTGAGAGACCTGTCCCCAACCCGAAGGCACAAGGACGCAACCCTCTCGTTCTCCGGGGTGAACTCCAATATATGATGGCTGAGCTGTGGGGCCACAAGCAAGCCCACACCAGCCCGCCGCCTCTCATCTTGGACAACACCAGAAAAGTGGAGAGTCCAGCCCCTCTCAAGGGTTTGGGTTCCAGAGCCCAAGCTATGGGTGGAGGTGAGCCCAACTATATCTGGTCAGTACCTCTCAACCTCCCTCACAAGCTCTGGCTCCTTTCCCCCCAGTGAGGTGACATTCCATGTACCTAGAGCTAGACTCTTTGTCTGGGGATTGGGCGTCGAGCCCCATGCTGATGACCGTCAGCCAATCCACACGGCATCCGTTCCCTACGGTTTCCTTGGCGGGTGGTGAGTCCACCGGAGGTTGGGCCCAAATCATCCTTTTGTGGGCAGAGGCCCGGCCACCAGGCGCTCGCATACGAGCCTGGCTCCAGGGTGGGGCCCTGGTAGCGCCATACCGGGCGATGTCACGGTCCTTGATTTTTTTACTCATTATAGGGGTTTTTGTGCTGCTCTTTGTCTGGCCCGTCACCCAGGACCTGTTTGCCAAGGGAGACCCTAGCAGGAGCATAAAGCCCCTGACAACATAGCTCCTGGGATCCTTTGGGTACTCAAACTTCCCTACCACGATAAGGTGGTAACAAACGCACACACACACAAACACATCCACACTGTGTATATTGCTTATAAATTAATATTATCGATTGGCAATCGATTTATAAGCATATCAACAATGCTTTTGTGGTCGATATTCCTTTCAAATGTCAGACTGCATACACAGTTGACATTTCATTTGCAGGCAGAAATGTTAATCATAAGAAACCGGTATGAATGCCTCTGGCAGTGGGTTAAAAGGCCACAATGAAGTGTCTTAATCAGAGCTTAACACTGATGGCTGGATAGAGATAGCAGTATATACAATGGAAAGTTTTTCATTCAATCTCAAAGTCCAAATATATGTTTTTAATCTTCATTCAAACCAAAGTGGACCGATTGTGAAAACTTTAAGGTCAAATTTTCAAAGTGTCACATTTTATTGTATGGTATTCACTATATCTCCTCTGGACATGTCCAAACCATCTCAGTCTGGAATAATAGTTAATAATAGTAATAATAATAACATATCAGTCTTATTATACATTCAGTTTGTACCAGTCCTTAAACTCAAAGGTTTATCATTTGATATACAGTAAAATCCACACGTTCCCACTTTCCAATAAACTATGGTGCATAATGTTACGAAATATGTTTCGTCAGTGGGCACTTACCCTTCTTTGTCAGATTATATTCTCGGTTTGCTTAGTAATATAAAATCTTCATTGAAGGACAAAGGGAGGTTGCTGTTCTTGATCATTTGCAGGCTTCTCCAGAACCTTCCAGCAGCAAAATGCTGCTATTTGTTTTGTGCTTGTTAGAGAGAGTGTGTTTGGTCAGGCAAATTATGAAAACAAGCGGATAATAAGGGTTAGCAGGCACAATACGCCATAATATCTTGTAAACTGGTAGCAGGGATAGTTTAAGCTGGTCTTATGCTAATGTTACTACGTGTGACTGTCAGCGACAGAGAGAATCAAGCATCTTCAATGGTGCTTAAACGAACCAATATACACATCCGCTAAAGTAAATATACAAAACTGACAAACTACACACTCTACTGGATATTTATTTCAGTGATTATTCAACACTACATTCACAGTGTGAACGTACACACCTGCATACTACATTTAAGCAGAGTATTCTCGATTGTTATGTTGCACTGATTTGCATGTATTATTTATTACACATATCTTCCTTCAGATGCTGCCAGGTTTGCCAACAGTACAGAAAATCCACCTCATTGTTACTTTAATTATCCTTGCAAAATATACAGAGAGGTTATCAAAATGCTGCTTGTGTCAGTATTCCCAGTATGAGGCTTCCAGGACGGTCAAACAAATAGATCACTTCCTTGCTTCTTTGCTTTAGGCTTCATCATTTGGCATCAGTAAGAAGAAAACCATGCAAAACCACTGTCGATTAATCGGAGATAGACCAACATATCATATTTTTGACTCACCCTTTATCCTTTGTTTTGTTTATTTTCTCTATGTATTCTAACTACAAACACATAACTGGCTAACAAACGAAGAAAGGAAAAAAAAATTCTTTGGATGACTTTTTTCCTTGTTACATCATCATTAACTGAAATGCCACATCTGATCATCTTCCTCTTCCTAAATACTATGATGACATTTATCCATATCCCTACTGTTTTACAAGAACTTTGCATTTGAATATTGTTCTCTATTTTGCACTTGCAGTTGCTGTTGGAATCTGCCATGTCACGAATTGTTTAAATCTAAATTTCTATATTTTTAGATCAGATAATGCTTAAAAATGTGATGGCATCAGTTATTTTCACAGTGTGTGGACTATCATCTATTCATCTATCCAGCCTGAAGCCAGTTTTTTTTCTGCATGATCTCTGTTGTAGCCCTGCAAATCCCTCGCCTCCATCACTCCAACCACCCCCTTTTTCTTCCTTTATTCCCTCTTTTTGGTTAATTAAATGTTGGGTGCCTTTGCAGTAGTTCTAAAACATATAATGGGTCATTTGCATTAGTTTGCAAATTGGGTGACCTTTGCTTTTGCCAATAATTACTGTAAAACCTGTCTCTGTCTGTCATCACCGAGGATGTGGCAAAGACCTCTCTGTGCTCACAAAAGGTTAGCTGGGGGCCTGTGTCTGGACTTATGAAAAATCCTGTGGAAAATGTCATTAGAGCAAGGAAAAAGACACTTTGAATTAAATCAGAAATGCAATCAGGATGGCTTAAAGGACGTTGTGTGCATGTCTCAGGGCTAGGCATTGTAAGATGTATTATGCCGGTACTTATTCCAGCTCCCTAAACTTATACCAAGAGGATACTTCATTCAATACCCATCATGTGATCGGCAGCATTCAATTGTGTAAAATTTCGCCATCAATATTTCCCATTCAAATGATCTTAAAAGAGTGTGTGTGTGTGTGTGTGTGTGTGTGTGTGTGTGTGTGTGTGTGTGTGTGTGTGTGTGTGTGTGTGTGTGTGTGTGTGTGTGTGTGTGTGTAGGTGTCCAGGCTAGGCCACTCTTTAAGCCACTGAGGTGTTCCAATGCACTTACGTGAATGACGCATTGATGGTCTTCTATGTAATCAAAAGTCTGACATGCCACTTTATGTTTGATTACTCTGTTTTATTTCCTTCAAGTTTTCCAGTAACTCAACCAATAATTACCATCAAATAGCAAGACATTCAGAGTTCAGTGGCCAATAAACTGGTAATGCTTCTGGGCAGAAACCTAACCCATCTAAAACTGGGTCCTCCTTATACCTGAGCACCGACTATCTCCAGGAGACCCAATGCATCATTTGACAATTACAGGAAATCAAACCCATCTCGTAAACACACATACACACGCACAAACACAGATCAATAGATGAAATCAGTTTATAAAAAATAGGGGTTTAAGTAGGGGTTTGTTTTTAGAACAGTTAACAGACTTACCTTGTCTAATGAGAGTGGGAGTAAAAGTCACCTTTGGATTGCAGTTTGATCTGTGATACAGTCAGAGGGAAGTGATTGGATGACCTGAGGGACCTGTTGGCATTCTTGAGGTCAGGAGCTCAGAAATGTGGATACAAGCTAAACCATGAAGTGCATTATAAGTGATTAAAATAATCTTAAAATCAATTGTGTTCTTGACAGGTAGCCAAGCTAAAATGGGAGTACTTTGTGATCTCTGATTAACTCCCAGTCAAAGAAAACAAAGCTACTCCAGTTTAGAGCAGTTGAAGCCATGTCAGGGTGGTCAGACTGTGGCCAGTGAAAAGAGATGCAAATGCAAAGATGGGAAAATAATGCCTAGTTGTGTAAAACTGACTTGTAGAAAAATAATTGCTGTCCAATCCTTTGCAGCATAATTTATGTGTTTGTATGTGCTATGTGAAAAAGAGGCAATAGCATGCATCCAATCAGAATGCTTCATCTTGCTGAGAGTGCAGAACGTGTGAAGAAGAAGACCATGGGGGCACCGTCTGTTCTCTCTCCAGGCCATTTTGACTTTGACACACCCCAAAAACACTGACACACAAAGTAAACAATCAAGCAGTAAGTTTCACTGCAGCCATCTTCACAAACAAGCATAGGTCTGCGAAAAACATTCATAAATTCCAAATTGATTAATTATGTCTGACGTTAATTGCACTCAGTATTTATGAAGCTGTCATAAATTTCTCTTTGACCTTGTTGCAGTTGTTACAGTCTATGATGTTTGGTTTCTGTGTGGGTTAGTGGTTGTTGTTCTGCAGTAAAACGTGTATTTACCATGTCCCTCACATATATCAACACCCCTTCCTGTCACTAATTAACACTACTATTCTGCAATCATGGCTACTATATTAAACTAGACAGTCTTGTCTACTAGAAATGAATTTTTTATGAATAATTAATTTTCAACATGTTTACGAAGGAGTTGAAATGCTGACCAGTTTCCTTTCCAATTAACATGATGAGGAAAAGATCATATGGCAAGTTGCAATAGCTTTTGGAACCAAAAATATCAGATTCATGTTCATGTGCATCACTCAGTATACATATTGAAGGGCAATAAAGGATTACAAGATATAAAAATAATGAGCAGGCAGAGCAGAGCACTAACATCGGAGGCTCTGTTTTGTGCTCTTGATTCTAGTCGCAACGGCGCGTCACGTTTCACCTGCCGGATGGCTCTCAGGAGAGCTGCAGTGACAGCGGTCTTGGGGACCATGAGCCTGTAGGCAGTGGCTCCCTCCTCACACAACCTCTCCCTCTGGTGCAGGCGCAGGATGACTTCTACGAGCAGGCCTCCCCTGATAAGAGGACTGAAGCTGACGGCAACTCTGATCCCAACTCTGGTGAGTTTTCATACACTCTTTTTTCTTTCTTTTGTTCTTTTTTCTTTTCATTTTTTAAATATGCATGCATGGTTGGTTTCTGTGGATTCCATCCTTAGCCTTTGTCTCTGTCTTGTGTGAGTGTTTAACTCATCACTGTGGAAATGTCATCAGCCAAATATGAACGTGCTTTGTCCCGAAGTCCTGTTTTTAGAAAATTAAAATTGCTTCACTGAGCGACACAGGTGATAAACAGTCGTGAAAAACAGTGGCGTGTATAACGTGTCAATGTGGCACATATCATTTAATTTAGAGTCATTTGAATGCTCTAGTAGGTTTCTAGTGGATACACGAGCAGGTCATTCATTTCTCAGTTAATCATCCAGACTTGTTCATTCCTCCCACGAGACAACCTGTGTCTCCCATAGGCTCCTCACCTATTTGTGAAACTCATTTGATTTATTTAGAGATGATTTCCCAGTTGTAAGTCTTGGTGCTGAGTTGAAAATGTTAACTCTCAACTCTTTCTGTTGGGAATGTACATCACCGACCCAGTTTTCTCATTTTATCGTTAAGAGGTTAGGCATTTGCTAATATCAAGAAACTCACCCCAAGGTCAATTTCAGCTTGCCTGCTGAGCACCCAGAAGCACATAAACTCAATGTTGTGTTTAAACTCTTTGTGCATTTGATTTCATACAGAATGTAACCTAGCAGATGTACCCACAGTTGGCAGATGTACTCAGTGAGTAATGTGTAGTCCTACTGACTCATTGTCTGCACAAATGAATAGCGCTACACATGGCTGAGCCATGTGCAGTTTTAACTAACTGGCTAGCTTTGCTGTTAGGCAAAATCCATCTTAAATCCATCTTGAATTAGTTCATTATTGATTTATTTTGTTTCCTTTAGGAAGTAGAATAGCACACCAGCAACACCAATAGAAAGTAATATGAATGGTAGATCGCTGTGGATACAAAAGGGTTTGTCTCGTGCTTTTGAGTAAAGACTATTGCTACCTGGCTTTAACGATGAACTTCGATGAGTAAATGTTGAAAAAAAGTTCAATGTTTTTGTTAATGGACAGAAATCAGATAAATTACCATAAGGTTTGTGACCTAACTGCTGAGACCTGAAGATTCCCAAGTTTAAAAAGAAAACCTGAGGGTTTTTCTTCATAGTGCGGTTTGTTAAACCTCTACAGTCTGCTCCTCATCTATGTCTAGAGGCTTGAGGCGACATTTGTTCGTAGTAACGAAACATAGCCTAGCTGTCAGCAATCCAATTCTATTTTATATTTATTTTTTGCCATTTATCCCTTAGGTTGACATTATTCCGAGTCCAAAAGTCGATGTGACTGATATATTGATTTAAATCATAACGTGGGTTGTGTTATGGATGGTTCATGTCTGGACCCCAAGGAGCAGAGACTGACACAAAAAGTAAAAATCAACAGTTTATTGCTCAGGCTGAAAACACAAGTGAGCAAAGGGAACCAAAAGCAGCTGAGCAAAAAACACGACAAAATCCACAAACAAGGAAGAACAGGCAGTTGATAGAAAACTAACAGCACTCACATCACTGAAACAGGACGGAATTATCTGGCACCTCTTAGGAGAGGAAAAGGCCTTTTTGAGAAGAGGCGGATGAGCAGAGTGGGAACTGGTCTGCCTCGTCAGCCACTAGACGCCAGCCACACCCCGTGCCGCAGCCTGACCTGACAGGATAAAACGAGCTTAACACAAAAGCAGACCTGCCGAGGATTCAGAAAGAACAGAACCATGGCAGGTGGCTGTACACTTCCTTCAAATCCTATCACTACTGAAATTAAATTTCATAAAAGTAAGAGCAGACATTTAGCACTGAGAATAATTCATGTTTGAAAGCAGTAATTAAACCTACAAAAGCATTTAATGACTGGTGCTGTGCAAACAACATTTCTTTGCTTGTCAGACATTAATGCATCATGTTGAATAAACATATGCAAATTAGACATGCACGTCAAAGAGAACTATGCAGTGAATGTGAGGAGCAACAAATTGCAAGGAGGACAGTCACAACAAATGCAAGATTATACTAGTTAAATGCTTGAATTACGCACTGTAAATAAATGCATGTGTGATAACTACAGAATGTTAATTTACATGTGATTTAGTAATCCATGTAAGAATAGAGCTGTGAATATTATTTTTATTTATTACTTAACTTATCACCATAGCTATAGGTTGAGTGGTGGTTGGTGATGCTGGACCCTATGTGTAATCCAATTAACTCAAAAATCTCCCTGGTGGAGGCAAATATGAAGTGCACACAAGTCGTCCATGAACTCTGACTTTTCTCTGTGAATGCCAAAGCATCCCCATGAATAAATATGGGAATGCATCCATACAATATAGAAGAGAAAAATAGTCTGGGTTAACTTTCTGAAGCTAGATCAAATATTTTTGACTTGTTACATCACAACAGTTCAACAATTTTATTTCTTTTTTTTGTCCTTAAGAAATAATCCTTGACAGGATAAGTATTTTATGTGCCGTCTATGAGGGACATGTTACGTTCTGTTATTGTGAACTTAATGATCCTAGGTTAACTAGTTTGATCCAGTATTACAAACACTCTTTTTATATTCTTTTAGTACTAACTACTGACAAAACAGTGTCTGGAAAAAAAACAAACACATTTGACACAATCATGCTCTAATTTGAGCTGAGAATTATATTCTAGCACTTTTGAAAACAATACCATTCACTTCAATGCTTTGGATGATGGCCTCGACAGCAGGTGATCTTGCTGCTTCGCTCAATGTTTGACAAAAAAAAAAAATCTGTTGTGACATATCAAAACTATCTGAAAGAACCTTCTAAAAGAAGTCTGAATTGAAAACATTTAATGAAATGCTTTTGGTACGTTGTGATTTTTTGCAAGATATTGTAAATATTTGTTTATTCATTCATTTGTTTGCACGTTTATTTATACATTTGTTCATTCATTCAGTCCATCCTTTGATCAATTAAAAGACATTTTTGACGGTCGTAGGAAGCTGATGAACCTGGAGGGACCTCACATAGGCATGTAAAGAAAATACAAACTCCAGGTCCTAGGGCTTCTTGTGTAGCAAGAGCCCTACCCACTTTGTCACTATGCTGACCTATTTGGCGACATGCAAACAGAATTTTTCTACAAATAATCAGTAACACAATGTATAATAAATAGGAAAAAAAAACTAAACACCAAACAACTGAGCTTACTGCAGTATCTCTATCCTGACTGATACAATCTTGGAATACTGACTAGTGAAAAAGCCTCATGTGAATTTCATAGCTCTGACTGCACAAATCACATCTTGAACTAAAAGAGTCCTATTGATCTGACTATGTTGTGATCTTGACTTCTGCATCCTTTTTTCTTAGGTACTAATTGTCCTTTTTGTAATACTCGATTATCTGTAGACTCATGGTTGTTTTTAATCTGAACAAAAAGTCTAAGTATATACCGATCTGAAAACATAGTTTTTAAACAAAAGAAAGAAAGAAACACTCTTTGTCAATACCCTTGGAGAATTTTTTTTATCACTCATAGTTTTTAGTGTATAGTGAAACATGCGTATATGTGTATACAAGCCCCTGAGACAAACATACGAGGGGCCTGCAGGCATGCAGTACAGTGCGCCCTCGTTCCTCGTGGTTAATGCGTTCCAGGAACGACGAGCGAATAACGAATTCCGCGATATAGGGACAAACTATGTTTATTATTATTTACGGTAATTTAAACATTTATGAACCCTCCCCATACTGATATTAAACCACCTTTTATCTGTATTAGCTTATAGACTGTTTAAAAACTTTTGTCTCACAGAAGTGCGCTGCCTTCAGAGATTCACGAAACGTAGCGCACTTCCGGATGCTGTCAGCCAATAGAATGCGTGTACGGTATCACGTGACTACCAACTAAAAATCCGAGATGACGTGAAGTTGCGCGTGTTGATGCGGGAAATACTTAAGAGATTACTCTATATACAAATGGGAGGAACGCAACAGGCAGCACCTTCTTGGTGCACCCCGGGTGAGTGAGTTTTGTGTGTGTGTGTTGTTGTGTGCCTTGTTCGGGCGTGTCTCGGCAGTGCTCAGAAGGTGAACAGACACCTCCCACTGGAGGAGTTGTCCCACATTGACCCAACAGTTCAAGACTACGTCATCTCTTTTTCTTTTTTTTTTTGCAGAAAAGTGACAATTACATATTTGTTTACAGTAAGCGAGAAGGGAATACACGTGACCCCGTTTCCACTAATGACTGTTTCCAGACATTGTGAACGTTTTCTATGAACGTGTTTACAGAAAACCTTTTATATTTTTACACATAATTCACAAAATAAAAATTGCAAACAAGTAAATATGTCAAGTGATACTGTTGAGAATTTTGAATGGATTTGGTTTTACTAAGATGATTTAAATTATCATTTAAAAATTTTGAATAATAATTGTAAGCCTAATAAGCTAACAGTCTTCCAACACATTTTTCCACACTTTTTACTTTCCAGTATTCAAATTAAATCTTTCTTTTTTTCAACTTAGTTTTTTTATTAAACAATTAAACCAAACGATGGCTCAGTGGTTAGCGCTGTCGATCTGTCCAGAGTTCGCATGCTCTCCCTGTTTGTGCGTGGGTTCTCTCCGGGTTCTCCGGCTTCCTCCCACCTCCAAAATCAGGTTGATTGGCCGTTCCAAATTGCCCGTAGGAATGAGTGTGTGTGTGCATGGTTGTGTGTCTTTGTGTGTGGCTCTGCGGTGCACTGGCGTTGTGCCCGGAGTGTCCCCTGCCTCACACTCTATGACGCTGAGATAGGCTCCAGCTCCCCGTGACCCGCTGCGGTGGATATAGCGGTGGTAATCTGAAGATGACTGACTGACTGAATTAAACCAAACACAAGGAGATGTACACATAAATGATGCTACAAATTGAAAAAAATTAAACCATTCTTAACACAGTCTTTACAATGAAACTAATGACAAAGTCACACATTCACAAAATGAATGCACATATATTTTGGATGAAAAATAATTCTGTCAATCAGTCACATTTTTGAAAAAGAAAATTATTGATTACTGGACTGCCGAGCTCTGTCAGATCCGCTGTGGGTCTTGCTAGGCTATGAAGAAACTGAAATACATAGCAAGAGGACTTTTAGAATAAACAGAACTGAGGCTGAGGTAGGAAAGTTACAATTATTTATGAAACATACAGTATTGAATTAGGTAACATATAAAAGACTTAAAAGTAAAACAAAATACAGAACCATTTGAACTTGAAATGTGTGAGCTCTACAGGTTCAAAGCAGATAAAAATATAATAGATAAAACTTAAAAACAGAGGTTGGATGTTACACCCGAAAGCCAACAAAAAATATCATAAAATGATGGTAATCAAGTGACACAGATACATTAAGTAAATCTTGATTTTCTTTTGTATAAGCAACATATTGTTCAAAGTAACAGTTCATTATTTTATTTTTTTGCTTTTCACTCTAATCTCTGGGCGGCACGGTGGCGCAGTGGGTAGCGCTGTCGCCTCACAACACAGCAGACCCGAGTTCGAGTCCCGCTCTGTGTGGAGTTTGCATGCTCTCCCCGTGTCTGTGTGGGTTCACTCCAGGTTCTCCGGCTTCCTCCCACCTCCAAAAGCATGCGCTTTAGGTTGATTGGCCGGTCCCAAATTGTGAGTGAGTGAGTGAGTGTGTGTGTGTGTGTGTGTGTGTGTGTGTGTGTGTGTGTGTGTGTGTGTGTGCATGGTTTTATGTCTTTGTGTGTAGCTCCACGGTGCACTGGCGTCGTGCCCGGAGTGTCCCCCGCCTCACGCCCTATGCCGCTGAGATAGGCTCCAGCTCCCCGTGACCCGCTGCGGCGGATGAAGCAGTGGTAATATGAAAATGACTGACTGACTAATCTCTTTGACTGTGAGTCTTCACTGAACATCACGAATATGCCATAATTAAGCTTTTGAGCAGAATGATGACATCGTACAAGCTACCTTGTTAAATTTTAATCGTCCAAACTTAGCATGTCGCTTCAGTCAAAACAGCCAGTGTTGTTCAATGTCATGAGTTGTGATAGGGTAATTATCTACAATATTGACAATAAAAAGTGGAATGGGAGGAGAACTCTCAGAATTTCAGAATATTTCTTACAAAAATCAAAAGAGCCAAATTAGCAATTATTATGTGAAGAATAACAATTGCTTCACACAAGTAAAAAAAAAATTGTGTGGCATTTAGAATTTTTGTTTCAAGAGAACAGCATATGTGGAGACTGAAAATGAAACCTTTTGAAAACTTGTTCTAGGGTTTAGTCTTTTATAAAAAAAAAACAAAACTCTTGTATGAAAGGTAGAATGCAACTATTAAATGAAAATGATGGTGACCCTCCACTGTGCTCTCACTTTCTGGTTGTGGTTTTGAAATGTTACGCTACAAATATTGACTTGGCATCAATAATATGGCACTTTCATTTTCAATTAATCTCTGCTTAGCTTTGTCTACAAGAATAATTTAGAAAATGACACAGTTTTACGATATAGACATACAGTCGTACCTCTACTTACGAAATTAATTGGTTCTGGAAGAAATTACGTAAGTAGAAAATTTTGTAAGTAGAGACTCGCTTTCCATGTAAATGCCCTAATCCATTCCAAGCCCCCCAAAATTCCGACATAAATGTTTTATAAAGCATAAAAATGCATCAAAACATGTAAAAAATACATGTTACAATTAGATTATTACACAATAAATGAGAATCATGCATAATGTAAAAAACAAAGAATAAAGAATAAAAATGATGGTCATTTACCTTTTAACAGCTGTTCTCGTTTTTTGCCCTCTTTGGTTCATGCACTCCTGCCTCACCATGCCGAACAACAGAGTGAATTCCAGTCCTCCTTTTGAACTTCTCCAACCACCCACGCAATGCCTTAAACTCCTTAAACTTCCTTTTGTTTTAATAATGTGGCGATTGTAGATGCATTTCGGCCATATTCTTTGGTGATCAACCAAACGCATCCCTTTTTCAGTTTTTCTATTATCTCTTGCATTGTTTGTATGGACAAAAAAAATCTCTTCTTCGTCTTTTCTTTTCCTCTTTTCTCCATCACTTTCTTGGGGTTCATAGCGAATACTCAAAAAGTTAATACAGTATATTTGCACAAAACTATCAGAACACCTCACTGGTCGAGAGCCGAATGACGAGGACCCTGCTAAACACCGATCAAGCTCCACACAGAGGTCCCTCTTAGCCAATGGGATGCCAGGAAGATACTAGGCAGAGCAGCTATGAGAATGTTGCGTTCAGGAACCTGTGGGAGCTGCAAGTATCAGCCGATACTGTATTTTTACCTTACATAAGTCTAAATTTCTTCTGTAACTAGAGGTAATATTTTCGTAAGAAGAAAATTTCATAAGTAGAGACATTCGTAAGTACAGGTACCACTGTACTATATACGATATACATATAAATACACTTTGAAGAACCCCATAATGAATGGCAGGGTGATTTAATAGGATTAAGGCCAGTATCCTTTCTCTAAATTGCATGACACAAAATTAAACCTGTTTTTTCTATGTAGCATAATCTATAATTAAATCCCATTCTTTCATGCCTAACAGACAGAATAAAGACTCACTTGAAATGTAATACATTGGCATATAACATTACCAATTAGTTAGTCAGATTAGTTATTGTTTTAAAAATATGTAGGTAATAAAAATTCACAATTTTTAAGAAATGCAGTTTAGTCATTTCAGTAAAATTATTACTAGCTATGGAAATAAAACAGATTGAGTTATACTAAATTTTAGTTTGTCATATTTAAATTATTCTCTTCACTGTGATGAGTGAACAGTTTATCTCTGAAATTGCTTCAACATATGATCAAGAACATATCAAACTTTTAGTAATAGTCAACTTTATTGCCAAATGTACCATATATGCACGACGTACAGCACTGATGAAATTAAAGTCCTCTCAGACCCACAGGCAGTAAAAAAACAATAAAGAACCGCTCTAACAGGAGAGAGAGGAGCTGCTGCGTGTGCACGCGCTGCCATCCTAGGCTACAGAAACCAACAGAACCCTCCAGAGCCAGTATAAGCGACAGTGGCGGGGAAATAGTCCCTCATTGAGGAAGAGACTCTGGGCAGGACCCAGACTCTGGAGAACGGTCATCCGCCTTGACTGGTTGGGTGGGAAAGGAAATGTAAGGGGGATAGAGACAGGACAGGGAAAATAGAGAGAGACAGAGAGAGAGAGAGTGGCAGATAGACCAGATAGAATTTCTGGTCCAAATTATGCTGTAGTTGCTGAGGTGGGGGCAGTATTTCCAGGCCTTTGGACTTCCTGTCTTCCATAATTGTTCCCCACCTGTCGAGCAGAAGCACAAAGACAGTGGCAGAATCTTGTGTGGAAAAAATGTCCCACCCCGCAATACTCATTTCTGGTTTGATCTTCCATCAATTAGCTTCCACAACAGGGACTGTACAAAAGTTATCATAGTAGTGGGGATTAAGGATTTTTAACTTTACTCTCAATGTAAGAAAGCCGATTAATTAACCAAAAATCTGAGGTGGTAATTGCTCTGCTTTATGTTGACCACATAATTTACACTTAATCCAGAACCCTATGACAAAATAAACAAGGAATATTTAGTGACATACCGGGCTAGATGTTACTCTGAGGTTCCCATTGCAGACTGCCGTTAGCTTGCGCTAGACACATCTTCCCCACCGAGCAGTTGGGGGCGGGGGGGTTAACTTGATCCCATGCTGCCGTGTGAGATTCACCAGTGAGGTTTTTTCCTCCATGGTTGCCCATCTCGGGCTACCATAGTGCCTCCTAATCTCCGCAAAAGCCTTAGAAAGTACCGAACGCACTGGGGATTGTAGAACACAAATGATGCTTAGTGTTTTATCTGCTGGGGCCAATAATCTTCACACTTATTCATAATTAAATCACACTTAAGGTTAATAAGATATGAATCATCACACTTTACCTGTACATGTACACATATGTACATGTGCATACTGCCTTGAAAGCACAAGTTGAACTTTGGTGAATCTGTTTGAAAATAATTAATGTTAACATGAACATGGTTTACCAAAAAGGTTACTTGCAGTATTTATGCACAGAAACACACCGGCCTGACAGAAACAGAGGAGGGAGCAAATGGGGAGCGGGAACGAGTGGAAACTGTGCTTGTTCAAATGGGACAATGTGAATGGACGAGGGTAGCTATTAAGGTGCTTGGTGGAGAGAGACAAAATTCTCGAATGCAAGATTGTTACGTTCTCTACCATGAAAATGGAACCACTTTAACCATTAATCATTGATGGGCAGGAGATGATGGATAACTCCCTTGTTGAGGTACCCTGCTCCTTTCCATTCTGCACTGCTTTGTCTAAAAGATCAAAGCATCATTTCAACTCTCAACACTGGAAAGTTTTGAGATCCAAAAACAAATTAATGTTAGAGCAAATCAGCCAAATAAAAGAAATATTGTAATAAAAGCGGAGATACTGGGAGATATTACAATGATGCTGGTGTGAATCACTGGCACATGTGTCGTTAAGACTCAGTGTTCTTGTCAAATGTTTTCAACATGTTGATAATTAAATTTATCACAATATTGTGAAAATATGCCTCTGGCAAACAGGATTGTCTCACTGCCATGTTGCTATAATTGTTAATGCCAATTTTCTGGTGGTGTTTTTCCCAGACATCCGCACAGTCTCTCCATGGCACAGCAGATTGGCAACTTGCGTAATGCACCCTACCTTTGTGCTGTCTGGCTTGTTGCCAAATCAAATGCTGGAATCCTGGGTTGCATATAACAGGAACTCATTTACAGCACAAGTTACACTAAAGCTTTACTTAAAGCTGTAACATTCCATCTTCAAACTATGACAAAGTTTTATCATAAAACCCAAAACAGTTAAACCCCTGCAACTCCTGAGTCAAGTTGTCATTGAGCAGATATGTACAAATTGATATGCACAAATTGTTAACATATTAACTTATCATAGGTTTAAATATTAGGTTTAAGGTTTAATTATTACATATTTCCATTGTGTTATAATCCTGTGATTTATATGTTGGTCAAAGGTGCTTATATGAAGTATAACCTAATTCTTCATATCTTATATAGCTTAGTGCCGAAATATATATCAGCATTTCTGGAATATGTTCAATATCACATTGTTTTTGTGAGAAAAACTGAATTTCCATAACTTTTGTTTGATCATGAAAAAACAAAAAAATGTATGGGGATTCTGAAATGGTGAAGCTTTACTGATAGATTTGGGCAGCAGGGATTATTATTACATTGAGTTGTCCACATACATGTACATCAAAATTTATGTTATATGACCATAATACGTAATGCTACTTAATATGGGTCATATGCCCACACATGGACACCTACTCTACCCTTCACTATGATGACAGATGGATGGTCGGACGGATGGACGGATAGACAGTCAAACACAAAGACAAATTCACAAACTGATTTGGGTGCTAAAGATCTGATGATTGAAACACTGAAAAAATGACTTACAATATATGAAAAGATCTCAAAATTTAAAAATTTACTGAAGTACACTTTTGAAATTGGCAGGACTTGAAGAATGCATCAGCACGCTGGCAGAGTTTCAGGGGTAAAAGAAAGCACTTACCACAGACCGCTTTTGTAATAATCCAGACATTTGTTGGCATCATGTTATCCTCCAGCAACTAAGTTTAGAATAGAATCCTGGATGCTCATAAGAAACAAAAATGTATTTTAATATTTATATATGTCTGTGAGTTATGACATTTGACACTCCATGAGCTAAAACGAATTTGCATTAAAAAAACTAAGTGCTGACCTAGTTCTGACATCTTTATCTTTACATGTACTATTTGTTCTGTCGCAAATAGAATTTGCTGACAAGACTTGAATGTATTTCAGAATGATATGAATCTTGCCCATCATTTTTTTTCCTAAACCAGTAAAATCCCAGTCTAACTGCATCTGCAGTGATCAGTGAAGCTCTATGTACTGGAAGCCCATTAAAGACACTGAAATTTAATGAAACAAGCAAATTCATTAAACATTATTGAACATGTGTTTTTTGTTATTTGAATTGACGGGCATACTACCTCTCTCTCCCTCTGCGTGTGAGTGTGCGTGTACGTGCTTGTATCTATGTATGTATATTATGTATATAATATACAGTATATACAGGCAAACCTCGGTTTCCGACCACAATTCGTTCCGGAAGGCTGTTCGAATACTGATTTGTTCAAATTCCAAATACATTTTTCCCATTACAAATAATGTAAATGGTCTTAATCCGTTCCAAGAGCTAGAAAACTACCTTTTCTCAACATAATATCCATCCATTTTCTGCCGCTGTATCTGTGTACTATATGTTATTTCATAATGTCATTTATATATCAAATTGTATGGTAATAAAACATATCAAAGAAATTTGAAAGAAAGAAGCAAACACGAGAAAGAAAGAAAAAAACCCCGACGTAATCAGGTTGGCCTAAGGTACGAGTTACCGTCGTCTTTTGGACAGGAGTTTGTCACGACTGGAGGGGTACGGACCCAAATGCGGGACACCAAAAGCAAATCTCTCATCCATGATTTATTCAAAACTTCACCAGACTGGCAAGAATCAGAAAAAACAGAACAGACTTCCAGGAAACTAACTTCAGAAACGAACTAGCACCTAGCTCTCATCCCACCTGGCTTAGAAAGCCTCATCATGATAACACCAACGATGTTCAGGTGTGAAAATCAGTTACTGGTGTGTGGATGAGTATCAGGTGTGGAGCCGTGGCTCCACCCACATTACTGTCCTGTTTTCTTTTGACTTCTTGGCGGCGAGAAAAAGGCATTTGTTTCGCGTTCGACTTCCAAATTTTGTTCGACTTCTAAGACCAAAAAATTCCGAATGTTTTGTTCGACTTCTGATTTGTTCGATGTCTAAAGCATTCGAAAATCAAGGTTTCCTTGTGTGTGTATATATATATATATATATATATATATATACACACACACGCACACACACACACACACACACACACACACACATTTTAAATACATTTTTATCCATAGGAACATGTTACATGAGGATTTTTATTATTTTTTATCAATCCATTAACAGTGATATTAGGGCAATTTTATTTCGTATGAATTCATTATCACTGAAATTAGGACAATTTGTCAGCTGATTAAGAGAAACAAACAAACCCAATGAATGAATAAACTCTGTGCCAGCAGTTCTGTCATTTTTGTAGTACAGACGTCCAGCAATTGACTATTTAGGATAAACAAATACCAGACTGTCGCTCAACCTGGCAGCTGTCCGACCATCTCAATAGAGTGCTTCTTAAAATATGTGCCGTCAACCTTCATTTGGCCCAGGAGATATGTCCTATCTTAAGTTTGACTCATCTGCCACTAATAGCATGAGACACCAAGTTTAATCTTCACCAGTTCTGTGCTTGCTTTTCTATAGGAATATTTCAAAGGATAATGTATGCATATTTGCACTATAACTTCGCTTAAACCTAGCTCTTCTGTCCATGGGGTAGTGTGCACTTGTGTGTTCCTCCTGATACCTAAATCCCATTGTGTGAAGAAGAAGTAGCGGGGTAGAGTAGCTTGGGCCCCCTGACCAAGCCTGTGGGTGGGTGGTAAGGATTCATAAATCAGGGAGCAGCGTTAATCTCTCTCAGGTATTGGAAAGCCAGCCCTCAGTAAATATGTTGCCCCAGGATAGAATGGGGTTTAAAGGATTTCTGTCTCCAAAGAGAAATTAGGCAGGAGCTTCA
The DNA here is from genome assembly GCA_013358685.1 of Antennarius maculatus. Classification (NCBI taxonomy): domain Eukaryota; kingdom Metazoa; phylum Chordata; class Actinopteri; order Lophiiformes; family Antennariidae; genus Antennarius; species Antennarius maculatus. Next base: position 16,847,985 of record CM023606.1, read on the forward strand.
GAAGTGAGCTAAATGAAAATGGTTGCTGGAGCATACAGAGAGCAGGGCGCTGCTGTCAGCTAGTAAACATTGTCTCAGGGTAGCCTCAGTCATTATTGTGGCACTCGGTGCCAACAACCCGGGTGAGCAGACGGGTGGGCTGATGAAGAGCATCTCCTACGCTGATGATTAGTCACAATAGGGAGGAGAGAAATCTGAGGACTGTTGGATTACACTGTTGGGAATGACAATTATTTGTTCTTTGTGTGTCAAGTGACTGCAATTTGTGCAAGCGCATCTTTTAAGTTTCTTTATTCATTTAAATTAGTAATTTCATGTTCATGTATTTATTCATAGTGAAATGGAGATTATCATATCAGTAATTAAAGACTGATGCATCATACATTTCATTCCTACATTTTTAAGTGTAAAGATGGTTGCCTGCTGTTGCCTGTTGTATCTTCAGAAGTCCGGTTTGTCTCTAACTTTTTAAGAATTAGATAGAAATGTTGAATTATACTTAAGTAGTCAAAGTAGGGGTGGCATAGTGGAGCAGTGGGTAGTGCTGTTGGCTCACAGCAAGAATATTCCAGGTCAAATTCCATTCTCTGTGGAATTTGTTCTTGCGGAGTTTGTTTACCCGTATCTGCATTGTTTTTTTCAAGGTTCTCTGACTCACCTCCACCTTCAAAAAACAACTGAGGTGAATTGGTCAAAGCCAATTGTTTATAGGTGTGTGTGTGTGTGTGTGTGTGGGTATGTGTGTGTGTGTGTGTGTGTGTGTGTGTGTGTGCATATTGTTTATCTTTTGTGTTACAAAATAGACGGATACTGTAAGTGGCTATGACGAGACAATTGCGATCATCTCATCTACAACAAAATGGATGGATGGATGGATGGATGGATGGATGGATGGATGGATGGATGGATGGATGGATGCACTGATGCATGGATGGATAGTTTATGTAGGTGTGGATTTTAAAAAATTACAAATTATAAGGGGTTATATTTCTATCATAAATTTCTATGACGCTTCTGTAATAAAGTGACAACGGAAAATGTTTTAAATTTACGTTTATACATGTATTAAATCAGATGCAATTTGTTAATGAGAACTCTCTTTAAGTGTTGGTTAAGCCAGTGTTCAAACCCCATCCCCCGGTATGTATTGGCAAATAGCAAGAATTGTCATTCTCCATTACAGTTTTAAATAGTACAGGACACTCCAGAGTCAGAAGGAGTTAGAGACAATGGACTAGAGCCAAAAACCAGCACTGTTTACACTGAGACAGCAATTTAAATGGGTTATCATAGCATTAAAGTTTTATACTGACTCGGTCCCTTTAACATTTCGCACTGAGAGTTCTCACAGGAAACGAGAAAGCTGCACCTTAACCCTGGTGAACTGATCTGGGGGTAGTGAGCACTGTGATAGCGACTAATCCTATGCTGTGTGCTTTGAGCGTTGACTCAGAGCAACACACCAGAGGAAACCAAGGAGAGGAGAGGAACAAGCACTAAAGAGACTTCTGACAAACTGAAAAATGTGTTGGAAGTGGTGCTGTCACCGTGATGAATCCTTTCAGATGTCGTTCTCAAAATGGGATGGAATCTTAATGTGGATGTGTGTGTGTGTGTGTGTGTGTGTGTGTGTGTGTGTGTGTGTGTGTGTGTGTGTGTGTTTGTGTGTGTGTGTGTGTGTGTGTGTGTGTGTGTGTGTGTGTGTGAGTGTGTGTGAGTGCTGTGAATTTGTAAGGGAAGCATATGGTGTTTAGCTTGTGTTAAAATCCACCAGGAACCAAGCTGATGCCTCCTGGTTAATTGCAGAAATCTACCATTTTAGAACTCAGAGTGTGACACTGAGGACTAAAGCAGATGTTTGGAAGGTCTCAGTTAAGGAGAAGAGAAAAAAGACAGTTCCTGATTGCACTTCAGAGTGTTAATAAAATGGAGCAAAGACAAAGAAATAATCATTTTTGACAGACCTGCATTGGTAAATTAAGCTATTCTATTGACAATGTTTAGCATACATTTATAGGTTTCTTGATAGCAGTTGTACATACAGTATGTAGCCTGCAGATATCAATCAACAATCCTCATCAGGATTGTCATATAATCCACTTAATGGTTATAGTATTGTCAATGATCATATCATTGACATATCAATGAGTATATCCTATCCTATATTGATGAGGTGATGCATTTCCCTACTTAGAGGCAAATGCAAATTCCAGAGGGAAAAACAGAACAAAATATAACACAGGAGACAAAGATTATTTGCTAGCTCATCCATGTGTCATGCACAATATCTCAGAGACTCTGCTGATTTGATTTTAACACGCCTTGGTGGAATGAAGCATCTCACTGTTGTTTTCAAGTATTTAAAGTGACAATGAATTGCTGAAAGGGGCTTAAAAGTTAATTGTCAAAAAATCTGATGCATTTGCTAGTGACAGCCTGACAGAGACTTTACCAGTCAAAGAGGACAACAAGTTTACTCTTGTCAGTTGGTGACTGATTCTGTCTGCAATGTCTAATTCATGACAATACCCCCAAATTAATTAGCGACAATCTGATGTCCTCATGGTATTGATTTGTGGGTTTTTTGTTTGTTTTCCTTGTTTTTGTTTGTATGTTTGTTTGTTTGTTTCCACATCCACTTTTGGAAGGTATTTTTACTGTAGCTAAGGATGTAATTAGCTATTTCTACTGTATGAATTAATTCACCTTCCTTTTCAGCAGTCTTTAATTGTAGGGTTGATCATTTTGATAGATAATTATTAAATAATTGCACCGATATTATAATACTAATTTCCTAAAACAGCCACTCTGATTGACCACCTTTATTCACTAACACTTTAGTGGGTTTCATTGATTTCATTGCAATTTTTGCATTTAAAATGCCTTTCATTGTAACATTATATGAACTAGGCATATACCTGTATTAAAATTATTATTATTATTATAAATATGCAGAACTGGAAATTAATATCTATCTCTTTAAGTTTCAGTCCTAATTACAATTGAGAAAATTGAAGGTAAGTGAAACCTCTGTGATATGAGGACATGACTTGGAAATCAATAGCATCGTGAGAAAGTAATGATTCATTTTGTTCAAAAATCACACGCAAAGAATCAAAGAAAAAGGTTTATTTTAAAGTATTTTTTTTCTTACTGATTATAGTTAACCAGGTATAAAGTGGCTCAAGGGTATGTAATGTAAGTTCCAAGAACCTGTTTGAAGAATGAGTGAAATTTTCTTTGTAATATACACATATTATTAGAAAAATGTTTTATGGAGCATGTCTAAGCATTTTACAATGCCAAATATAAATTGAGGGAATTTATTTGAACATGTCTTTTTTAAAAGAAGTAAGAACTCCTTATGTAACATAAGTAAATGTGGAGTGCCATGAGATGAAAGTAGATAGCCGATATCAACATATCAATGTTCCCACAGCGACATTATCACACCAACTAAACTTGTTGGTATTGTTTTCCAAAAAGGACACCAAATGAGCCAGTGTTGACATTCAGACAAATTGAGCACTGCAAAAATGTGTATGGCATTTGATGTGAACACAGCAGTAAGACCTTTTGGGCTTACTTATTATAAGATGAGATGAGATACTGTATACCTTTATTCATCCGACAGTGGGTAAATTTCCTTTATTACAACCACAATATCAGAGGCAAGTTACAGAGATATGGAAGAATGGACACTCAACCATAAGATATAAAATCAGAATCATCAGAAGCAAAGAAGTATTGAGATAAATAAGAAATAGAGAATATCCATGATTATACATTTGCAATTTTACAATTGCTTTGAGGATGTTGATAGAGAAGTACAGAGAAGGCCAGACGGAGCTGCATTGTGTTTTTGTAGACCTGGAGAAAGCTTATGACAGGGTGCCCAGAGAGGAACTGTGGTATTGTATGAGGAAGTCTGGAGTGTCAGAGAAGTATGTTAGAGCGGTGCAGGACATGTATGAGGACTGTAAGACAGTGGTGAGGTGTGCTGTAGGGGTGACAGAGGAGTTCAAGGTGGAGGTGGGACTGCATCAGGGATCAGCTCTGAGCCCCTTCTTGTTCGCTATGGTGATGGACAGGCTGACAGACGAGGTTAGACAGGAATCTCCATGGACTATGATGTTTGCAGATGACATTGTGATCTGCAGTGAGAGCAGGGAAGAGGTGGAGGAGAAGCTAGAGAGGTGGAGGTTTGTCCTGGAAAGGAGAGGAATGAAGGTTAGCCGCAGTAAGACAGAGTACATGTGTGTGAATGAGAGGGACCCAAGTGGAAGAGTGAGGTTACAGGGAGAAGAGATCAAGAAGGTGGAGGATTTTAAGTACTTAGGGTCAACAGTCCAGAGCAACGGAGAGTGGGGAAAAGAGGTGAAGAAACGTGTGCAGGCAGGATGGAATGGGTGGAGAAAAGTGTCAGATGTGATGTGTGATAGAAGAGTTTCAGCTAAAATGGAGGAAAGGTGTACAAAACTGTGGTAAGACCAGCGATGTTGTTTGGTCTAGAGACAGTGTCACTGAGGAAAAGACAGGAGGCAGAGCTAGAGGTAGCAGAGATGAAGATGCTGAGGTTCTCTCTGGGAGTGACCAGGAAGGATAGGATCAGGAATGAGTACATCAGAGGGACAGCACATGTTAGAGGTTTTGGAGATAAAGTCAGAGAGGCCAGACTGAGATGGTTTGGACATGTCCAGAGGAGAGATAGTGAATATATTGGTAGAAGGATGCTGAGTTTTGAACTGCCAGGCAGGAGGCCTAGAGGAAGACCAAAGAGGAGGTTTATGGATGTAGTGAAAGAGGACATGAAGGTAGTTGGTGTGAGAGAAGAGGATGCAAAGGACAGGGTTAGATGGAGGCGGTTGATTCGCTGTGGCGACCCCTGGAGGGAAAGGCCGAAAGGAAAAGAAGAAGACAGTTGACATATTTACAAAATTTTAGTCCATGTTTATTTTGACACTATTATTAGATGCCTAGTTTATCATTTACAAAGAAAGGTGCTGAGATATACAGTAGTTAGATTGCTGTGGAAGTGGAATTTGGCTCTGTATCTGCAATTGTTTTTAAACTTTTCCCTTCCTTAATTCCTTAGAAAACACACCAAAAAGAACATTATTTAAGTTACGGATATTTAATATTTAATCACAGTCTTCACTAAATTAAGTGATGAATAAATTGTTCTTACTATGGCTGCTAAAAGTAAATTTAACCTGATCTCTTGCTAGCTGAATGTATTAAATACGAAGGTAGGAAGGTAGGAAATATGTCATTTGCATTAACAGTGAACGGAAACAGTGAGCGTGTTAACAATAATATGATGTGCAATAGATTCTCCATGTCCTGGGTTCAGGTCTGAAATGAAGACAGAAAAAGAAGACCCTGTCACCCCCCGTAAAATCTAAAATGAGTACATAATTACTCAATTTGAATATATATTTATATTTTTCCTTTTTTCACAAATAAATGCAGATGGATGGAGTAGTCATATCAAAATTGACTTCTGACCACCTTAAAAATATTACAAGTAAGTAATAATGTGGATGTGCTATCCTTCATAGTGTATTAGTATGTATGCTTATATGTATCTGTTCTAGAGATGGAGACAGTACGCAACAGAGACTTCAGATTGGCTCGACTAATACGAGGTGAAAAAGAAAATATCACATTGAAAATAGATGGAGAAATGACAGGTGAAGTCAAGGTGAGCTGACAAGGTGAGAAGTAATCACTCCGAGACTAGAATGCATACTGAACCTGCAAGCGATGGAGGGAAAAGGTCATAGATGCAGTACAGCAAGGCTGAGAAGACAAAAATAGTGGCAAGCATCCATAGCTTCTCTGTAAGGACAATGAAAATAGAAGTGTGTCTGTGGTTATGTGATTTTGGCGTTCATCCCATTCGAATTATGGTGTCTTTGACAACACAAAGAAAAAAATCAATTAACTTTTAAAAAAAGGTGACCTACAAACTATAGCACTATTTCTTTTCCATTAATAAAACACAATTAATGTACAATACAATTGATGCTTTATCTATGAAATTGCATTTCACATTAAGTCAGTCCAGAAAAACATAGCATTCCAATAAAGTTAATCATTTTCATAAGCCCTGCACACTCCTACATTAAAGTAGAACACAGATCATTCTGATGGATAATACAGTGACATGAGGAGTGGTCTGGCTTGTCATCTTTCATTCAAGTCAGTGCTCCTCTTTATTTTTCCTATCGTGGAGGGAGCACCATCAGCAATGAGGTACATGACATTTTTCAGTTTGAATCTCTCTGTGATGGTATTCCTTTTGGGACAGATATATGTCTTCTCCACGTGTGAACATTGTAAGTTTTGTGACACTGATGATATCCTCACTTAAGGCTTGTCTGAATGGTAAGATCACGCATATGCCAAAAACTGGGCATTGTCACTAATCTCAGTTGATTAGTCGATTGCTATGCAAGTGGTATTCAGAATAGTGGCTGTGAAATCTGTGCACATATTTCAGCAAAGTAGGTTTTATTTTATTTTTTCCACTCACTTCCTGTCTCTTTTCTATTTAGATATGTTTCCCCCGGAACCTAAAATTGACTGTATTCCAATGAACACCTGTACCCTCGTCATGATATGAGGGAATGAGAAACCTCTTGTGGATCACTCAAAATGGGCTTTCAGTTCATTTATTTTCCACTTCCTTACCTCAGATGTTTGCTGGCAAGTTTCATCCAAGTGTCAGTGTTTAGCTTGATATTTCATTTTTGGCAGTCTCAAACAGACTCCATACAAATTAGGCACAACCAGACTTGGAGAAATAATTGAAGGCAGATATATTGCTTTTCTGTCCAGCCATCTCTCATGACTCAGTTTTCACCGTTACTCTTTTTTGATGTCATCTCATATGCATGTTGTCTGCCTCTATCCTTCAATTTGATGAGCACAGCACAAGATGTATGCAGTAGCAGATAAAAGCAACCTGTGTTAACAACATAGGAACCAAGGATTCTTGATGAACAGGCCATGTTGGGTCACAACTCAGACTTGGGCAACCTGTAAAATTTATGAATCAACTGACATATGATTAACAAACAATTAAAACCTAGATTTTCTTGGCCTTTATTGCTTTTACTCCTTGCTTTTACAGTGATTAGATACAAGATCATTCCATCTGTTCATTTAGTTAGAAACAACATTATTCAACATTGAATGTATATGAAGTTTACTGGCAAAAAATATTGTTTTTCAACAATCAGCTCAAATTTGACTTTTAATGACTAATGGAGTCTCAAAATTACTCAACCAATGAATAACATTCCTTGTAAAAGCACACATTTGCAAATCAAATTTTTCTAAAACACAGCAGTGGTCTTGATAGCCTTGTTTCAGCAGTTTAGGCCCAAAAAGGATTCTGCTAAGGCATTTACATTAGGGCTCTATGTCTGAACTCCAAGATGTCACCCTAAAGCACAAAAAACTAAAATCCAGTACACTCCAAACAAATGAAATAGGCTACAGAACTCTTAGCATGTTGTTCTGTTCAATAACTTTTCAGGCATGCGGATCAGTTGTTTGTCCGGAGATGGTAGAATGAAGGGTGTGTTGAATAGAACAGCCCACCTACAGTGAAGCATGGCAGTGGCTCAGTCATGATCTTGGTTTGCTTTGCAGTGTACAGAGGATACGATAGATTTCATAGTCAAAGACCTAAAGGAAAACTTCTTTTCATCTTCTTCTTTTAATATGGTTGCATCTTCTTCTTTTCATATGGTTGCAGCATATTTCTTAATAAACATCACAGAACTGGAGTCCATGGGGAATTGGGCTAAGAGTCCTCTGGAAACCGACCAGTGTCCGACCAGTGTCTGGAAAGGACAAAGGACACTTTACATTAATGAGTTGAATAATATTCGATCACTTTAGTATCTGAATGTCTCATTTTTTGGGAACATAAAACTAATCATTCGGTTCTTGTACTGGGAATTGGAAACAACTTATAAATGCATTTTCCTACTACACCTACACAATGATAGTTAGAGAAGTTTTGTTACAATTGCCTAAAGATGTTAGTGTATTAAATTGTCAAAGTTGTGGTTGTCTGTTCATAAGTTTCATTTTAAAATACATTAATTTTGAAGGGTCAACAACGACAGAGAGTGGAACATACTTGAAATATAGAAAATAAATATACAGTGGTACCTCTACTTACGAAATTAATTGGTCCTGGAAGAAATTTCCTGAGTAGAAAATTTTGTAAGTAGAGACGCGTTTTCCATGCAGATGCTCTAATCCGTTCCAAACCCCCCAAAATTCAGACATGAATGTTTTATAAAGCATAAAAATGCATCAAAACATGTAACAAATTCATTTAACAATTAGATTATTACACAATAAATGAGATGTAAAAAACAAAGAGTAGAGTAAATAATAAAAATCATGGTCATTTACCTTTCAATTGCTGTCCTCATCATTTTTTGCCCTCTTTGGTTCATGCGCTACTTACCATGCCGAACAAGAGTGAATTCCAGTCCTCCTTTTGAACTTCTCCAACCACCTACACGATGCCTTAAACTCCTGGTGGCTTCCTTTTGTTTTAATAACGTGGCGATTGTACGGCCATATTCTTTGGCGAGATCAACCAAATGCATCCTTTTTTCATGCTTTTCTATTATCTCTTGCTTTGTTTGTATAGACAAAAAAACTCTTTTCTTCTTCTTTTCTTTTCCTCTTTTCTCCATCATATATTTACGTAAAACTATCAGAACACCTCATGGGTCGAGAACCGAATGAGGAGGATGCTGCATAGACACCTATCTAGCTACACAGAGAGGTCCCTCTTAGCCAATGGGATGCCAGGATGTTAGGTAATATCCAATGGCAGAGCAGCTATAAAAATGTCGCGTTCAGGGAACTTTGGGAGCTGCGAGTAGCAGCCCAGACTGTATCTTTACATTTCGTACCTTGAAATTTCTTTCGTAACAAGAGGCAATATTTTCCTGTTGAGGCGTATCGTAACTTGAAAATTTCGTATGATGAAACGTTCGTGAGTAGAGGTACCACTGTATGTCCTGCAAGTTGACTATTAGCAACTTGCAGGACATACAAGTTGCTAATAGAGGCAATATTTTCCTGTTGAGGCGTATCGTAACTTGAAAATTTCGTATGATGAAACGTTCGTAAGTAGAGGTACCACTGTATGTCCTGCAAGTTGACTATTAGCATGTCTTTAATCGTTATTCAGGTCCAGCAGATCGAGTGATGATTGACGGTATTTTGACTCAGCTTGTCTGTCAGTCATTACCCTCCAAGCTGATCCCATACTGCAGCTCCTTCTCTTCCATCCACACATTTACTGTTTCCTTATATTTTCTCCCTCTCTACCCACTGCTTCTCGCTTACCTGTAGTCTCTCTGCTTAAATAACCTCTTATTATGATGCATGTACCACTGCTGTCCAGGGCTGGAGGCGAGATCAGAGAAATGACTAATCAATTGCAAGTCATCTCTCAATTGAAGGAAGATAATATGAAAGAGTAAACATTTACAATTTCAAGGTCATATTGCATGAAGTTCCCCTGAAAAACATGGTTAAGTAACAATGATGATACACAGTAAGTCATATACTGACTCAAAACAGGAGCAGCATACAAACAAAATCTGTCTTAAATTAGTTTTATGTGTGTGCTCAGCTGAAAAATTGAGGTTTTGACATTCACATCTGTTCATCTGTCAGCAGCTTTATTGTTGAGCTGACTGAATCCCAAATTCTGCTCACTTTATGTTACATGTTTTTGAACCACAGTAGGAGGTTGCTCCCTCTGAAAACCTGTTCCAAAGAAATCATTTTTTTATTTCGAAAATCATTTTTCTGAGTGTTTATTTGGCGTAAGAGAGTGAATGAAGTTATAAGTGTCTACTAAGTCCACAAAAAATCAAAAATCTATGTCTGGTAGAAACGGTTCTAAGCCACTGTCCCACCCATGGGGTTCTGCTTTGACCTCCAGAACATGATCTAATCCCTAAATGTCACCCAGAGCTTGGGAAGGTATTTGTTGCTTACTGGTGTGGAATTTGCCACGAGGTGAGAGTGACTCCATTTAAACTGTCCCCTATTACAGGCTGCAATTTTGCATGGTAGACAGTATTACCAAGGTAAAGTGTTTAGTAGAGTTATAAGATTTACACAGGGCAATTCTGTAGGAGCTGAACTCTTTTTTTCCAAATAGTCAGCATTAACATCAAGATAAAAAAATGGAAAAACTTTAAGTTTAATTATATATATATATATATATATATATATATATATATATATATATAATCACTTTGGCCAGCATTTTCGTCCCGGATATCTGTGTTGTCGTGTGTTGACAGGTCTGACTTGCTGCCGTCAATGCGAACCAAGCTCTCTGCCTGTGCACTGGCAGAGAGAATTGGCTGTGCACTGCTTTCCCCTCCTGAGGCGTGGAATGGTTGATCAGAATTTCTTTGAGGCTGACCGATAGTCCTCCTCCATGGCTTTCCTGAACTCCTCCCTGTCCCGAGTTTTTGCCTCTGTGACTACTCGGGCTGCAGTAAGCCTGGCCTGTCTGTACCTGTCAGCTGCCTCCGGAGTCCTACAATTCAACAAGATTTGATATGACTCCTTCTTCAGCTCTACGGCATTCCTTACTTCCGGTGTCCACCACCAGGTTCGGGATTTACCCCCGCGACAGGCACCAGAGACCTTGCGACCAGCAGCTGCTTCGACAATGGAGGTGGAGAACATGGTCCACTCTGACTCAATGTCCCCAGCCTCCTGCGAGATCTGACAGAAGCTCTCCCAGAGGTGGGAGTTGAAAACCTCACTGACAGAGGGTTCTGCAAGTTGTTCCCAACAGACTCTCAAAACACGTTTGGGCTTGCCGAGTCTGTCCGGTCCCCTGCTCTGCCAGCGGATCCAACTCACCACCAGATGGTGATCAGTTGACAGCTCTGCCCCTCTCTTCACCCGAGTGTCCAACACACGTGGTCAGAGGTCTGATGATATGACAACAAAGTCGATCATCAACCTCCAGCCAAGGGTGTCTTGGTGCCATATGCACTTATTGACATCCCTGTTGTTGAAGAAGGTGTTCGTTATGGACAAACTATGACCAACACAGAAGTCCAATAACAAAACACCACTCGTGTTCAGATCGGGGAGGTCGTTCGTCCCAATCACCTCGTTCCAGGTCTCACTGTCATTGCCCATGTGAGTGATGAAGTCCCCAAAGGATAACAGGTGGGTCTCTAATCGGAGCACTATTCAGTACCCCTCACAAAGACTCCAAGAAGGCTGAGTATTCAGCATTGCTGTTTGGCCTGTGGGCCGAAACAACAGTGAGACACCTGTCCCCAACCTGAAAGTGCAGGGACACGAGGGTGAACTCCAACATATGAAGGCTGAGTTGTGGAGCTATAAGCAAGCCTACACCAAGACATACATTTTAAGACATACGTTTTCTTCTTTTCTACATTCTCTTCACCGAGCTTTGATCGTACTGAGCAAGACAGAAAAGACAGCTGGGGGAAAAGCTCCTACCCATCTGTATTCCCTCAGTCTGGCTCTGTAGCCCTCACTTTACCAGAGATCAAACAGCTTTCTGTGTGTACGACTTTGTAATTCTCATGTGGATGAGCTAAGCTGAACATTTACGATGGTACACCTGTTTAGTGCTGGCTCAGTCACTGAAGAAAAGTTCTGTGCGGTAACGTCTCAGCTATCCACCAGCAACATTATATTGTGTTGTAATAAGGGATTGAAACATGATCCCTCTAAGTATTTAAGTTAGAGCTGACACCGTACATGTTTGAAGAAAGAGAGATAGAGAGAGAGAGAGAGAGAGAGAGAGAGAGAGAGAGAGAGAGATTCTTTTGAGTTTTGTAAAAAAAAATGCATTTGATAATTATTCTACCACCTCAAATAAACAGTTTTTCTGTCTTGATCTCCACATCAATAAACCTTTTGATATTTACCAAAACTTTAATCAGACAAGCAACTTACAGTATTAATAAAAACTTTTGACTCTTTCATAGGCAAGAACACTGACATACTGACAGTTATTTTGTTTCTTAGTATAGCTAGTGTTAGATAGATAGGAGAAGATGGGCAATGTCAAGACTCAGCCCACCTCTTTCACCACCACCTGTCACACACTGCCGACCTCCTCAGCTTCACTATAAAATCAGACAGTGTGGGATGGCAGAACTCTGTAGGATACTCAAACCTGTCTTACAGGAACATTAATGATGCTCAGCAGCCCAATACTTGAAATCTTTGGTTATAACAACTGTGTTGTAGGGTTGTGAAAATATGTTTTATTATTTATTTAAAAAACTGTCCTCAAGATGTCACAGTGCATTACATGGTATTTATTTTAATCAGATATTTGAGAATAAAGTCTGCTTTTATGAAGTTTCAACACACTCCTATTGTATGTGGAGTGTTTTACAAAATGTCTTTCATGAAAGACAACTGCCTAATATATTGGTTTGGTTAACTCGGAGCAATTAACAGTAATACAAAAATTAATCCAAAAATTAAAACACTATATATCAGTGAGAAGATGTAATGTATGGAAGTTAATGTTTGAAGTTCTAATGCATATTCTAAAAAGCATTAAAGATCTGACCAGAGTTTTCTTTTAATATGTCAGGAGCCAATAGGCAGACAAGTTTTTACATATTTCTTTGGTCCCTTGTGTGTTAATTAATATTTATATTTGTCCACTGCCTCAAACTCTGCCTTTAGGCATTTATTAAATTATCATGAGTTTGGGCAGAGGCATCACTGTGTGTGTTAGTGAGAGCTCTGAATTTCTGTAATAGTGTGTGTGTGTGTGTGTGTGTGTGTGTGTGTGTTTGTGTGTGTGTGTGTGTGTGTGTGTGTGTGTGTTTGTGTGTATGAGAGAAAGTTAATGGGCATGATGCAGCTGCTCTTTTATTCACCAATCAAAAGATTCCAGGCAAATTAAAAACTGGACTGTTAATAACAACCCATAAAAACAATATTCACAGTCTCAGTAAATTGGAGGAGGGGTATTAACACTTGTTTGTTTACCCATTTATTTACATAAGTCAGTGATGCAGATAGTTGCCTTTGGCAGCCTGAACCTAAACAGCCAAAGCTTTACAATCTCCACAATTAGAGTCAATCCTGTGAGGTATCTGACAGCATGACCAGAAGGTGCACACTACCTCGTGCTCAACACAGTACTACTAAATGCAAGGCAGCCATGATAATTAGTGTTTCTAGCCAGGAGCTCCTCAATGGCGTCTCACCCCCGCACTGACCCAGAGAGATTGGAAAGAGGCCCGGCGGCTCCCATGAGACTGAGCCTGTCAGGTCCGTCACTTCTCCCACGACATAGGAGTGAGTGGAGTTGTTTTAAATGCCAAACAGGACACACTTGCCAGGCCTATCGGCGCTGCCTGAATACAAGGCCTGTCTGTCTGTCTGGTGTCCATACTCTGTAGACCCTGAAGCAGAGCTGAGTCTGTTGTCTGGGGACAGTCAGCCTGCAGGGAGTGACGGCACACATCCAAAAAAACAAGATAAATAAATAAAACAGTCTTTAAACTTGCTGTTCAAACCAAAAAAAAAAAAAATCCTACGTTGCTCCATTTTTTTAACCGGTGTTTGTGATTTTTTTTCTTTTTCTGGCAGTGTTATGTTAACTGGATGTCAGATGATGTATGTTTGCCCTTGCACTTATTTGACAGGATTTTCAAAATCAATGTATGTTCAAGGATAACAGCGAGCCGCTATTGAGGATTGTGAGATCCCGTTGGTTGTTGAACTGAATATATGCTTAGCTGCAAAATGACATTTGTTTGAACTGTGTTTGTTCCCACCCTGAAAAAATGAAAGATTGCCCTATTTTGGATTTACAAATCAAGGGGCTTGAGTTTCTGGATCCGTTAAAGTGAATAACGGATCCAGACATTGGTCAACCACGGCTGCCATTACGCCAGGGCGGCTACCCAAGGGCCTCGAATGTCAGGCAGATTGGACAACGGCATCGTGCTCCCCCTCGTCCGGTGCCTCAGACGCAGAAGGCTCAGGGGTCGATGTCTCGCCCCTGAGAGAACCAAGAGGATGGAGGAATAGGCCCTAAGGGTCAGGGGCCGGCGGTAGTATGCTTCTCACAGCGGCATCTCAATCACTGGAGAAATTGCTCTTCAGATCCCTGGGTGATGGCAACACTCTCTAAAGGGCACAGCATCCAATTTTGCCGCCGGCCCCCCATTTACAATGGGATCAGGATGACCATTGTCAACGATCCCATGAAATCCCAGTCACTTAAGCAGGAGTTGGCCACCCTCCTGGACAAGAATGCCATCGAGCAACTGGATGCACAGACACAGCAAGGTGGGTTTTACTCATTGTGTTTTTTGGTCGCAAAAAAAGATGGAGGCTGTCCTATACTGGACTTGTGAAGGCTCAACACCTAATTGAAAGTGCTGCCTTTTCATATGTCAAGGACAGCAGATGTGCTCCACGCAGTCAGGGCACACAGCTGGTTCACACCAATTGACTCGAAGGACGCATATTTCCATGTGCTTATAGCTCTGTACCACAGGCAATACCTCCGCTTTGCATTTGAAGGCAGGGCGTACCAGTTCAAGTTCCTCCCATTCGAGATTTCCCTGGCCCAAGAGTCTTTACAAGGTGCATGCACTGACCCTGATGCGATCTTGTGGCATGCAGATCTTCCCATACCTTGACGAATGGTTGGTCTACGCTCCAACGAGAGCACAGGTGGAGCAGGACACAGAAGCTCTTATAGATCATATGACACGGCTTGGTCACAGTCAACTATGAAAAAAGCTGCCTAAGTCCTGGCCAGGCAGTCACATTCATTGATTTGAACCTAGACTCCCGCCGAATGCTGGCCTGCCCCGCTCCGTGACAGGTGGATGTCAACTTCTTCTCTGTTTTCGGAGGAACAAGATGCTACCATTCAGACTTTTTCTCAGGTTGTTGGGGATGCTGACATCAGTGACAACAGTAGTATCACTGGGTCTCCTACACTTACAGCCATTCCAGGTTTGGGTCAATGGCCTGCATTTAGACCCTATATCCCACAGGTCCAGAAGAGTCAGAGTATCCTGCGGCTGCCTCCTCATGCTGCAGCCCTGGAGGAACAGGACCTTTCTGTCCAGGGGTGTCCCTCTGGGTTTGGTTCCCTCTGTCCGTGAAGTGGTGGTGACAGATGCCTCGGCCTCTGGATGGGGAGCAGTATGGCAGCACAGAGTTGTGAGAGGGCTCTGGACAAAACAGGAAGTGGTGCAGCATATAAACATACTCAAGCTTTGTGCTATATTTCTAACATTTCAGCACTTTGAACCACGGCTGAGGAACAGGCATGTACTGGTGCGGTCCAACAACAGGTCGTCTGTCTACCATATAAATTGCCAGGGAGGCACAAGGTCAACCCAGGTGGCATGACAACTCCTTTATAGGGCTTTTCCTCACTTTTCTAGCCTGAGGACTATGTACCAGGGCCACAGAACATGGTGGCAGACTTTCTGTCCTGTCACAAACCTCCTGCTGGGGAGTGGAGACACCACCCAGAGGTAGTAAGGGAGATCTGGCACAGATACGGCATGGCAGAAGTAGACTTGTTCACGTCATAAATAGTCAAAACAAGAAGTTGACCTTGCCAGTTTTCTCCACAAGAATATAATGATCACCTTTCAGCAGACAGTGTTTATACAAGAATTAACTAGTTTGTTGCAGACACTTTAACAGTTTTACATGGTATTATATTGTCAAAAGACATCACTATACTCTTTAAGGTCTCAAAGTTAATGTTTTCCCATGTTATGACACATGTTTTGGGTTTTTTTGTTTTTTTTTGTTTTTGTTTTTTTTGTTTGTTTCATTAGTCCATGTTTCTGACATCGATAATGTTGATTTTTTCAACTGTTCCATGTAATACTTGACGTGTCCAAAATTGTAGAGCTCCCAATATTGAAGTGACTCTGTTGTACTGATCTTTGGTGTAGTAACAGTTCTTGTCCATCTTTATTGCTCATATTTCACCAACTCCTCTGCACTCCTGATCACCATTGTTTTCATCTGGTCTGGAGAAAGCCCCTTTGTTTTGATGAAGATCCTGCAGTTGTTCGTCCAGGTGTTGTCAAGCTTTTTTAACGATATCAGCATTCTTTTTAGTAAGATTCTCATTAATGTAGACATTTTTTCGTTTCAGTTTGAAGCCTTGTTTCAGAAGAGTAATTATGTGTTTACGATTGTTGAATTTTATCAGCACTGCAGATGGTCTCCTACCTCCAGATGGTAGTGGGTAATATGTCTGAATCTGGTCTGGATCTATATTTATCTCCAGATCCCTCAGTTGAGAACTCACTTGTTGCTCCAGAGATTCAATGTCAGTGCTAGCCACAGCATTTCTGTAATTCCTCGGCTTAATTTTGACTCCATTGATGGTTCTATGAATTCTGGATAACTGCTAGAGTTCCCTGTCACTCAGGCTCTTGCGAGAAGATTCCACAGGGACTCGGACTCTTGCGAGAAGATTCCACAGGGAAGTAATGAATGACGAAGGGGCGCTTATGTATGCTGGATACTGCGGTAAACGTCCACCGTCATCATGTCACACCTGTGACTTTGTTGATATTAATATTCGACCTGCATGTGCGTGCAACAGATCTTATCTAGTGTTAAGGCACTGCCTCTGGCAGTCATCCAGAATTCATAGAACCATAGTTACAAACGTAACTTACGATTAAGATAATATCTGAAATTTACACATTGGTATATGGAAAGTTTAGAATTCATTAGAAACAATCAACAAAGCCACTTTTATTCTATTTTTTTTTACTTCCTGCTTGAGAGGAAGAAAAATAAAATAATATTAAACTTTACGAAAGATGACATAAGTCAAACTGAATTACATATTTTCCAATTTGTACCAAATGTACAAACATATATGCATTAGATATATGCATTAGACTATATATTAGTCGTACAATGTATCAGATATAATGTCACATACTGAAGCAAATTTATGCAATAGGCTGTGCTGAACACGATAATGCAGGGGTTATTTTACACCGGGAAAGGTCATAGCTTCATGCATTTGATTAATTTCTTAAACCTAAGCAGTGTTTACGTACAGATGATACCTCAGGCATTATGAGTGATACCAAGATATGAAAAATATTTGACATCATTGCAAATACAACATATTACTAATTCATTCCCTGTCATACTTTATGATACAAAAGCGATGTGTTGTAGCTGTGTTTCTAAACAAATGTTGCAGTAAGATATTACAAGGTCACAATTTTTTTTTCTTTGTTTGTTTAATGACACATGGACACTACTCAGATGCTGCCGGTCCATGCTCAATTCTGTGGTCTATATTGGTCTCGAACTGGCCACCTTTCGGAGTTCAGGCCAAGTCCCATAATGACTGAGTTACTGCTCCCAGAGCTGCTGCAAGTAGGTTCTGTATACTGTATTTCCAATGTGATCCAGAAAGCTCTTCATAAAAAGTCTGTAGGTAGTTTTAATTTCACAGATGTTTATTAATACATCCCACTTCAAAGCGGTGATGTATTTCGATTGTCAGTGTTTGTGTGTTCGTTCGTCTGTTCGTTCGTCAGTCCATTTGTTCATTTGTCCACCAAATATCTTCGCAGCCGTCACAGATAGAAAGACAAAACAAAAAGCGCATTACCCGGGCGTCAAAGAGGATGAAAGTGAGATGATGACCTTGACTTTGAGAAAAGTAGGTTATGGTCAAATTTACATTTTTGTACACTCAGCAACCGGATAGATAGAAAGACAAGGGAAAAGGCCAGTGTGAATAGGACCGTAGATCAAAGCTACTGCTTTGATCTATGAAAATAGGTCAGAGCACTAGCTTTGATCTTTGACCTATGCAAGTTGGCAAGGGTAAAATTTTGATTTCAGGGGTGTCGCGGGAGGTTGCAGTCTGTAACTGCTTTGGTTCTAGTTATTATTATTATTATTATTTACAAAATTCCAAACAAAATTTCATTTGATGGAACCTCCATTCGTCTATTCACATCTATTTAGCTTCCTTTAATCATTAAAAAAATCCGCAGAATGAAAAAGAGTGAAAGCATCTATGTCAAACTAAGCTTTTTACAAATGCAATTTACAAACCATTATTAATCCAATTTAAAACTTCTCAGTAAAAAAAAAAGATCTTAAGGGAAAACTAGAGGAAAAAAAAACACCTGGATTTTAATTGATGGTGCCAGATTTGTGTTTTAATTGCTTTCAGTTGAATGTTCAATTCAACACTTTTCAGTATCCAATTAATGTGATGCTCAGTATCAACTGTGGAACATTTTTTGAGGGGGCAGAGTGGGAAGATCATATTAATACGCTATCAGTTTTTGCATGCTGCTAATTACCAATATTATGTGATTTGGAAATTGGTCAGATGATATACCTGTTAGTTGTTGTAGATTTTACATTGTTGCATACACTGAACACCCATAATGTTATGATTACTGACAGGTCGCGTGAAGAACACTGTTTATTTCTTTATTGCGACAGTTGAGATACTGTATATTAAGGAGGTAGTGACTATTTTTTTCCACAAAGTTGATGGATTATTTAGGGAAAATGCGCAATATTCTGACGAGGGCCAGATTGTGACGGCTAGAAAACTGGGTTAACCTCTCTAAATGTGCAGCTGTTAGGGGGTTCACAGTCTGCACTGGACAGTATCTATCAAAACCGGTCCAAGTAAGGAAAGGCAGTGACCCAACATGCCTGACAAGAAACTTAATACAATCAACCAAATATAACCTGGGGACAAGGCAGAGAAATAGAATGCCTGACTAACACTGCTCTGTTTCAATGAAATTTGCTACTGTCAATTCTTCACATATATTAAATTAGATTGGTACTGCAGTTCTCAGAGGTATAGTTTCAATCAAATCAAACTCATTTTCAGTCAAAATATGACCAGGAGGTGAATACAGAAAGTCACTTCTGCTTCCTGGGTGAAATAAATGTGGAACCGACATTTTCTTTGAATACACCTTTCATCCGTTAATTAAACATCAGCAAAACAAGCTACGAATGATAAGATAAATGTTTTTAGATGAATTCTGCTGAGAGTGTATAAGTGGAAAGTCACTGAATGGCAGTCAAGTGCTCAGGGTTTACTCTCTACTCTGAACAGTTTCTAATGTCATTCACTTTAAAACACAGAATAAACTAAGCAACAATAAACAACATTAAAAACAAAATTTGTATTACCAATTGGACAATAAACATAATGCAAAAATTTTCAGGAACACTGAAACAAAGCACAGTGGTTGCAAGGCCACCTGGTCTTCATCATGATTGTCTCTCTACAAATGGATTTTTCAGTATCATATCAGTCATTTTTTAAAATAAAAGCTGAATTTTAGTGCCACAGTCAGTTATTAGCATAGCAATCAAAACATCATGGAGGCTCTTGTACAGCTTTAAGGAAACACAAATAAACACAGTCATTCTACCAAAAGATCTGTCCATCATCAGGCTTATTTTACCATTACCAATCAATGTGTAGACACTGGATGATTATACAGCTGGTTAGAGGTAAGATTGGGCCCAAAATTAAAGCCCAACTCGGCCGGGCCTGAGGGTATTAAAGTCCGACCCGACCCGAATGTAATTATTGACATTTTGAGTCCAAACCGGCCTGAATTTCGGGCTTGGATTCGGGCTTAAGATCTTACCTCTACTTTCAGCACGTATACGATCGGAAAGGTAAAGTGAGAAAATACAGCTGACGCACAGAGGGAACTGAGCAGGTGAATGTTTCTCATACAGCGCCTTCTCTGTTTTACCTAAATTATTTATTTTATAAGGGTATCCCTTAGTTTAATACCCATAGATTGTTTGAGATACATAATATATAAATATATATTTATTTTAAAAGTTCGGGCCAGATCTTAAGCCTGAACCCGAGTCCAAAAGAAATCCAGCCCGACCCGACTCAAGCCCGACGGTGTTAAAGCCCGACCTAACCCGACCCGAAAGTAATTGTTGACTTTCTGAGCCCAACCTGACCCGAATTCGGGTTCGGGGACAAGATCTTACCTCTACAGCTGGTGCATGCTGGTTTATTATTTTCACACTATGGTCATTCACTGAAGATAAATTAAGCTGTCATTTACAGATGTGGAAGGGAACCAGAAAACTTTGTTTCTAGTTAGTAATATGAATTTGATTTTTGGATTTTCTGAGGTTCTGTATCTGTCAAAAACCTTGGATTTGAAGCATTGAGTTCAGTGAACCAAGAATCTCCCAGCATCCAGCAGCCTCTGTTAATAATTTGTCTAAGAATGATGAAAGAGAGAAACATGGCATGTTTGGTACATCTCTATTTTATGCCTTTAAAGTGCTGCTTTTGGATGACAACTGTTCTTCCTGTCTTCATGCTCATGGTGAAGACGGGAAGGTTAAATGTTCTTCAACAAGTATATCTATATTGACACCATAATATCCTGACATAATGATACAATATAGACAATAAAACCCTAATTACAGCAATTATTGAAAGATGTGTTAAAGGAAAAAAATACTGCAGGTTCTGTGTCTCAATCTCATGCCTCATGGACATGTTAGTTTCAAAAATGTATTTAATATGACAGTGAAACAATACCAAACTAACAATGCTGAAAGACCAGTTTCGGTTGTGATGGTTTCAGATGTGCTATGTGGTGACTAATTTGAAATGAATTTTTCACAGTAAGCAAATCTCTCAATGAACAAAAGCACTATATCTCTCTGACGTAATGCCATTACGTACTGCAGAGTATGATGTATGACATGCATGCTAAAAAATACATTAATCAGGTTTTTTAAAAAAGATAGTTGACAATTTAGCCTGAAAAACTCTTAAAAGAGTGACTCCCCGTGCACCTTTCTGTGTCAAAATAAACAAATCTGATGTCAAATAATTTAACATATTTTTATCTTGTTAAACTATAATCCCATATGCACATATCTTTTCATTTTAGATGGAAGTTTTTTAATCAGCTGAAAGATCAACTGAATTTACACAGAATTGTTATCTCCTGATAAACTATGTCACATTGAATTTAAAATTTATCAAAACCAGGGTTTTTACTTCAGTGAATGAGAAATGATGTTATTTCAATGTAACTGGCCTATATCTACTGTATTTAACCAACTTATTTGATAATTATTTACCAAAAACTTCCTGTCTTCAGCATCTTAAAAGCTAAATCTTTGTTCAATGAAGATGGCTGCTTGGCGTGGAGATGAAGTCTAAGTGAACAGAAACACATGATGTAACAATATCAGCAGATGGGTTTACAGAAGAGACAAGAAGTAAACCTACTCTATCAGGGGGGCCATATGTGCCTTGGATAACATCCCAATTCTTGGTGCGTAAATGCGGCAGATGTTTTGCCTAAGACTGCTTCACTTAAAAAACAGCATCAGAAACTAAAAAGTGGAAGAAATTTTACGGTACGGTCCAAGGCAGATAACACATTGCATTGTAAAACTGTTTCCACGACACATTTCAATGCACACAGAGACACACACGAAAGACACAAATAATTAGCCAGTTGAGCATATTCCTGAGTGATCGGGGAAAAAAAACTGTCTCACTTAAATCAATTTGAGAGTAAGGCTGGATACTGTACGAGTAGACGCACATTGAATTATCATTTCAGATTCATTCGCTATGACCTTTAATTAATTAAATGACTGCACAAGGATTGTAGTCTTTAAACTGAATTCCTTAAAACGCTAGAGACCTTGGCGCAAAGCATTTCAATGAACCAGGCTAAAAGGACAGAGATTTGACAGGTTTAGAATTGACAGAGTAAATGACAGGAGCTTACTAATGTTGACAACAGGCAGCTACTGCCACAGGGTGTTACATGATCAGCGATGATGGGCCCTGATATGACTTACTTGAAGCTGAGGCCTTAAAAAATTGGGCCGCTATGACCTTTCCTTTGGGTACAAGAGCTGTCTGTGAGAAAATTGCTGATGCAGCTGTTTGTGTATGTAGCAGTTTTGCCATTTTCACATCATCTTGAACATTCATAACCTTTTCTGCCAAAAGCTCTGTCATTTACAGCCTTTCATGATCTGAGCTGATAAGGCTCAGCAGAGTAGATTTTAAGGTCAAATAATGTCTAGAGTCAACATTTACACTTGCAGGATTTGGCCCCAATCACATTTGGCATGTCAGAAAATTGTGTTGTCTTGCGTATAACATTTAATTAAAAAAATCACTTTATTGGTTTCCCCAATGACGTCTGGAGGGTCTTAAATTGATGCAGCACATTACATTGGCTTGTAAATTATTCACGCACACCCTATGTGTGTGTATATGCATCAAATACTTTCCACATTGCTTAATGTGCTGTGTTACTTAATGCAAGCAATTGGTTGTCTACATCGTAGATACCAGTGTGCACTTGCATGTGTGTGTGTTTGTGTGTAACTTTGTGGAATGTACAAAGAGCCAGAAAATGGAGAAAGACAGTGCTATTTTAGATTTGATACCTGTGTCACTTCCACTTGGCTTAAAATGGAAATTATATTGATATATCATACTATAGATGTAGATATATGTAAGATTACCCTTTGGGGACTTTGCTCTCTTTTGAATTAGGACTCAGAATAATCAAATACTATGAATTTTTATTCTTCTTAATCATGAAAAGGGAACGTGGGAAGAGCAGAGCCAGAGTTGATTAAAGTGCTGCTGAGATTCATTGAATCTGGCTCAGCGCTTGAAGGAGTGTTTTAAATAGTGGTCCATTTAACACAATGTTATGTTCATAATAGGAAGGTAATAAGATGGTCTTTATCTTTTATTGAAAAAAGTCAAATGGTTTCCCAGTGTGATGCATGCTTTTGAAGAGAAGTACTTAAAGCAAAGGAGAGAGTAACGAGCTTGAGAAATATCACGGGACAAATTGATTTTTGAACATGTGTTTAGTGTATGATGTATAACCATTTCCAAACTGTCATTACCTCCAGGGTTGACACAGTATCGGCAGTAAAATCAACCAAAAATTACATTAATTGGGAAGCTTCCCTATGTGCAGCTAAAAAAAACATTTAGAAAATATATTCTATGACGAATCAATTTAATTTTTATCTGAAAAACATCACTTGTTATATGTGGATGTATTGAAGACTGATGGTGGGAGGTGTTTCACCTGGAACTATTTAGCGTTAGCTGTGATTATGGTTGGGGTGTCTAATTAGTCCCCTAACCTATGCACATATTGTTCTGTGGATATGTATCATCATCATGCGGTTGAGTATCCATAAGTGAAAAAACAACTAGAGGTCGTTTGATCCACCCTACACATGCTCACTCTGATAAGTTGACTCTTGCAACTTTGCAGGCAGTGATGAAATAGACAGTGCCAGGGGTCTCTGCTCATGTGATTAGTTTTCTTTGAAAATTTAACCTTTGATTGGTTTTATCACAGAACCAATATAAGAAGGCAGACATTTGTGTGAGTATGCGATCATTTACACAGTGCCATAATGTCAAAGCCAGTAGTTATTCATATTTTTAGATGCTCTGTTTTGTTTGTGTTTTGAGGCATTGATTTCAAAGTGCTAAAAGGGTGCTATAAATGGTTGTTGATGGTAACCAATCAAACTGGTGGCCAGTCCTATCCATTCTCACATAAAAGCATGCAAGTATTGAAAAGATTTAGATACATACAGTGGGTCTAACTGATGCAGAGTACAGTTGCAGTTTTGATGAGTGTGTTCTGCTCTAATATGCACCTGGGTTTTATGGGGCCATGATTTTTGTCTAATTAAATGCCATACGCGACACATTAGTTAATAGTTATTTTAATGCTAACAACGTGTTAACAAGGACCGTATGTGTCGTAGTTCAAAATGATTCTGGCAGACTTCTTTTTATTGAAGCTACCATGCCTTTGAACTACCGTGGTGAATTGGTAACTGATCTAATTTGAAAATCACAGGCTCACTTGAAGTAATGTTTTCTTAGGTAACGATAAAAAGAGCAACAAAGGGGTTTCACAGTATAGCTATCATTGCCATATCCATAGCAGCAAACATTCAAGTGCACAAGCATTGTACAATGAGCAATAACCATATCCACAGCCAGGCAGAACAGCAGCTGTTCACACAGCCAGTGGCTACATACTTTCAAGCTCTGCATTTTAAAGGGAGTAATGAGCAATACATGCATGATGTAAAGTGTCCCATCATCTCTCATTTCTGTAATATCTGCAGAGCATAGCCCTGTTCTTGGTAAACATAATGTGAGAATGCAAAGCTTCCTGTGAGGTGGGATTAAATGCACTGCAAGGTAAAACCAGGGCTTTGAACCAGAATTTTTTGCCAATCAGTTCGTTCTGAACAGAAACGGAATTATAACGTTTCCGGTTTTAGGGAATGGAGTTAGAAAACTTAGAGGAGGGAGTTGGGATCCGCCCACTCTCCCTATTACTATCTTTTACAGGTAAACTTCAATCCCAGAGGAGGGAGTTGGGAACTGCCCAATCTCTCTATTACTACCCTCTGTTAAACCTCCAACGGGGTTCCGCCCCGCAGTACTCACACTTCTGTGTTGGCTAGCTGTGGTCTCTCAATGTGGATAGGAGGCTGTTGCTAGCATGGAGTGGAGTGGAGGCTCCATTCGCCTGAAAGTGGATGATGATTGGTACCGTGCACGGTACCGTGCTCCGGTCCTTCTCCCACGCCAGCATCCAGGAACTCCTGTCCGGCTCGAAGGACCAAGTTTATGTCAGGATTCCTGTCACTAGAGAGAACTTCAATCAAAACACAAAACACTCTAGTTCTGGTTCTTTCCAAAAATACACTGACATAAAAATACTCAGACACCAAAGTATTTCTTCAACTCAGGTTTACTTGTCGACAAGGGGACAAAAAAGAAAAAAGTCCAAAGAGGAGTGAATCTCCACAGTTTTTATACATGAAATTGCATGTCATTGGTTACATCATAACGGGTGGAGTTGAGACAGAAAAACATAGGAATCAATTACCATATAAGGATTAAATGTCCACAACACAGTACAGCAGAATATATGTTTTTCTTGAATAGAAGACAGTTCCCATAACAGGACATTGCATGATTTAAGGGAGGGGGTCACTGTGCCCCTTGCAACATTTATTTTTGGTGTGACAGTTAACAGATAGCAGAAGAGAAACTGTGAGTGCACAATCAGGACATGAATCAGTCAGAATGTCTGCATCTGTATCAGTTAGAAAAACTTTCCACTGAGAACTTGTGACCTTTCTATTCCCTCGCTGCTCCTACTGTCCTGAGAACACACTGAAAAAGTTGTTATAATGTGATTAAAAGGCATAACATATATTTACATATCAACACACCAATAAACTGATGTTCCTGAACCGGTTAGAACAAAAAAATATAGTTCCTGAACCGGTTAATAACGTTCCTTTTAACTTTAACTATGTAGGTACTGTATTTTGTGCACCATAAGACGCGCTTAAAAGCATTAAAATTTTTCAAAAATCAACGCTGCGCCTTTTAACATTAAGCGTCTTATGTGTACACTGAGTTCCAAAATCTGTAAAAATGTTTTTGTGTGATTTTAGTTAGTGCTCCGCCAGATCGGCCATTGTCCGCCGACATAGGACGTAATACGTCACTACGTACACCGGCAGCGATGAACCAATTAGAGAACATGATGCAAGGCTACGTCCGGCACACCTCCGGTAGGTACCGGTATGGGGTATATGCCGGTACTGTACCGCAGGTATGCTGCATAACCGCATTTGTTTGGCTAAAGACCCCCGACAATGGCGTCAGCGAAGAGACACGCTTACGACGCAAAATGTAAACTCCAGGCTATCAGTTCTGCGTTTGTTCTGGTACACTTAAAGAGACCGGGTGGCTTTTTTCACGCTTCGCCATCTCTTTTGATCTGTGACTCCATGCACACCCACACCACCGCTTCTGTTAAAAACCACGTCAAGCGGCTGAATTCGGAGCTTGCCATCATCCCGGGAGGATTAACGAAAGAGCTCCAACAGCTGGACATCGGTGTAAACAGAGCCTTTAAAGTTAAGCTGCTTGCGTCGTGGAGTGATGGATGAGACGGTGAACACACATTTACCAGGACTGGAGGCAGTGCCGAGCGAGTTATACCCCCACAATATGTGCGTGGATTGCGGTTACCTGGACTAACATATCTGCTTAGCGATAGTGAAATTGCCGAGCTATTCAATGCAGACCGAAGATGAAGACTTTGAAGGATTTAGCACAGATTTATCAAAAAATAAAGAAATAACATATTTAAAAAATAATGTTGGTGTATTTTTATAAATTTAAATACATAGTACAACACAGTTCAACCACAGTCACCTTTTTGCTTCTGTTAGCTAGCATGCACAAGGTGCGCCATGTGTAAAAGTAGGGTCGAGCAGCGGTCCCCAACCTTTTTTGCGCCACGGACTGGTTTCATCTAAGACAATATTTTCATGGACCGGCCTTCATTAGCTCCATCATTGTTAATGACGCCATGACAGCTGTAGTCTAATAATAAATCGTCCGCAGTGGTTTTATGTAAAATGCAGACATCAACAGACAATAAACCTTTTTTTCATAAATTGATAATCAATATCTCTGTAAACAAAATAATTGTAAGATACTGTATAATTATATGAAAAACTCGATTGAAGTGACGGCTCTGAGGTTCATTTTGAAATATAGCGACTTACAATAAGTGCATTCAACATAGGAGAAATACTGATCATTTCCCATAAAAGGGTGAACAAATCAATCAAATTATAATAATTACAATAAGGAGAATGAGCGGATTTGGACCACTGATCTAGGGGTAACGGGAGATAATGACACCTGAAGTGTGTTCCGGACGTCCGGTCTACTCCGCAGTTTGGTTTTCTTTATGGTCACTGCAGAAAATCCCGTTCAACAAAGACAGAAGGTTGGAAATGGAAACAGGGTTTTCGATACTTTTTGGGCGATCTCAGGATTAGCTGCCTTGACTTTAATCCAGAACAATGGCGCGGTTGTGGGCGCGGTTGTGGGTAATGGTTGATGACCTGTCATGTGACCGAGACCTGTCAAGCGAGACAGACGCACGCATTCGCCTGTGCGTCATTCCGCACAGACGTCACTTTTCAAAATAAAACATCTTTCAGACTCCGAAATAAATAAAATGGAAGTAATGGAAATTATTTTTTCTTTCTTTGTGGCCCGGTACCAAATGGACCGGTACCAGTCCACGGACCGGGGGTTGGGGACCACTGGGGTAGAGTATAACTTTATTGATCCCTTAAGGAGGTTCTGTCAGGGTAATTGATTTCTCCATCGCACACAGCATAGTAAGTACACAAAACACAGAAAAAGCACACAGAAATTACCAGCACGTAGAAAATAGCACATCAAAGTACAGAAATAAACTCCT
The DNA here is from genome assembly GCA_013358685.1 of Antennarius maculatus. NCBI lineage: Eukaryota > Metazoa > Chordata > Actinopteri > Lophiiformes > Antennariidae > Antennarius > Antennarius maculatus. Next base: position 16,875,458 of record CM023606.1, read on the forward strand.
CAATTTAGATTGCGCCTCTTTATACAATGCACCAAATGGTGCACAAAATACAGTAACTTAAGGACTTTTAAATTGGTCACTAAAGCAATTAGTTTATATAGATATGCCCCTACCCTACAGTAAACAGTACCACAGCACTACACCTCTGCTTTATGCAAGTTATATCACTGTAGTTAAGGCTTATGCCTCCTACTTAGACACTACATGAAATAAGACAAGAATAACTTCCTCCATGTCATTTATTGCTGAACATTGTGCTTCTCCCATAGCTCAATATTGCTACAAAGCGCTGGCAGTACGGGAACACACTGCACTGAAAATGACTGCAGCCAATGAGTTAATGTCTAAATCATACATTTTTAAGATTGTCATACTGCAGTGTTTACCTGTTATGATTAAATTGTGACTGGGAGACTGCCCTTTTCCTAACTGTTGCTGATAGCCGTTACTTCTCTCTGGTCTCATCCCGCATCGAGTGAATGACAGGAAGTGAAACATGAGGTCAAATATTTTTTTCAAGAACGAAAAAAAACCCCGGTATTAACCGGAATAAGTCCGGAGCCTAAGCCTTAAAAGCTCCACGAGCGTGATAGTCGGGGCATCTTCCACTTTGCTATACAGCTTGCCACGTGCCTCTCGATATTGTGAGAATACTGCTTAATCTGTGATAAATGAGGCACTTAGATTTATGTGAAGAAACGGGCTGGGGATATTGGCTCAAAATTTGATGTCGGAGTTTGGGTTTGTCCACCTTGTTTATTTATTCTTCAGAAAGTATCAGCTCCATTGTAGTGAGTCCTCGTTTTGTTAGACTGTTTCTTTATGATGAGGTCCGTCATTCTTAGTTTGGTTTTTATACCTCCTTTTGTTTGTTTGTCAATTAAACTGCACTGTGTTAATAAATACCTTTACTTTAACCATCTCAATCTGGTTTTATGTTCTGTTCCCTTTTCCATCACAAGCTAAGGGTCGTAACAGTCATGCTACCAATAAAGAAGTTAATTAAATGTGTTTCACAGTCTGGTTATGTCTTGCAATCCAATGAAATCCTGCCAGAAAATTAACAATCAGTCAAAAAATATGCAAAAATATATATGCAAAATATTCTTAGTACCTGGAAACATGTGTTTGACAGTGAGAAGCAGATTATCATTCTTAGTGTAATCCCACTTTCACTATAGTACAGAATATTTCAGTATTCACATTAAGAAAAGAGAGCATTTCAAAAAATCTAATTTTTCCACAACAATAAAATGATTTTGAATTTGTTAAAGCTCAGTGGCAAGAGTCATATCCAGTGTGTCAGAGTTTAGTTGAAGATCTGAAATGGTTGCAGTGTTTAGATGCATAGCCAATTACAGTACATAAAAAAACACAAGGGAGAGCCTCAGGTCAAAATAGACAAGAAAAAGTTTCAGCGCATTCATATCTTGTGCTTTTCAGTTTTGCGTCCCCAGAGATCTTTGACCAATATTTGTAAAAGACTGTGATTAATCATACAGATTATTGCCAAGAATAATAACTGTTGTGAACAGCAAATCAAATCCATTAGAGCAATCACCATTTGAAACTATAATCAGACATAATATAAATAGGAAATAACGTATGTGAGTCATATGGCTAGGGACTACAAATTTAAATGTGTCAATTACCTATGAAGAAAAATAACAATGAAAATTGTTTTATTGTGTTCTTTAACAAAGACCACTCATATATTCTACATAGGTGCAAAACAGACAGGATCTGATTTTGGCCATTTAACTTTAACTTAATCAACATTTTCTTCCCTGAATTTACATTTTATTTTAGATAACTACATTCTTAAATAAATTATTGCATGTACAGTGCGCCCTCGTTCCTTGCAGTTAATGCATTCCAGGAACCACACGCAATTACCGAATTCCGTGATGAGCGACAAACTTGATCTTATTATTTAAGGTAATTTAAACCTTTATGACCCTCCCATACTGATATTAAACCACTGTCTATCTGTATTACCTTTATCTGTATTACCTCTATCTGTATCCCACACTCTTATCGACTATTAAAAGCACTTTTGTGTCTCACGTAAATCCAAGACTCACAGAACGGACGCCGTCCGGATACCGGCGTTTCTGGATGCTGTCAGCCAATAGAATGCGCATACGGTATCACATGACTGCCTACCACAAATCTGCAATGAGGTGAAGTTGCAAGCGTTGATGCGCGAATGCTCGAGGGCGCACTGTATACACACATTCAAAAACCCATCTGTGTATCGTGTATGTATCGTGACAGGCAAAGTTCACTTTATAATGTCTAGCATTATGGGTACACATACAGGATTTAAAGGTTCTATCAAGTTAATAATCCTGCTTTTAATGTGTATTCCTGCTTCAATGGAGTCTGTTCTTCACCGTTGTTTGATGACAAACCTGCTGGCTGACATGATGACAGTCTAGGTTAATCTAGCAGGTGTTGTCATGATGGCACGAGATGAAGGAGAGATTTAGATAAGGTCCTACCCATGCCCTCTCTGTATGCTCTGATTAACTAGTACACATTGTTCCTCTCACCGACTACCTCCTACACACCGGTCCACTCTTGCAAATGGACAAAACCATGAAATTCAGTGCTGACTATTCTGGATGTTCCACAGTCTGTTGAAATTTCTTAGACCAATAGATCTTTTTCTTCTTCTTTTCCTTTCGGCTTTTCCCTTCAGGGGTCGCCACAGCGAATCAGTTGCCTCCATCTAACCCTGTCTTCTGCATCCTCTTCTGTCACACCAGCTACCTTCATGTCCTCTTTCACTACATCCATAAACCTCCTCTTTGGTCTTCCTCTAGGCCTCCTGCATGGCAGTTCAAAACTCAGCATCCATCTACCAATATATTCACTATCTCTCCTCTGGACATGTCCAAACCATCTCAGTCTGGCCTCTCTGACTTTATCTCCAAAACCTCTAACATGTGCTGTCCCTCTGATGGACTCATTCCTGATCCTATCCATCCTGGTCACTCCCAGAGAGAACCTCACCATCTTCATCTCTGCTACCTCCAGCTCTGTCTCCTGTCTTTTCCTCAGTGACACTGTCTCTAGACAACATCGCTAGTCTCACCACAGTTTTGTACACCTTTCATTTTAGCTGAAACTCTTCTATCACAAATCACACCTGACACTTTTCTCCACCCATTCCATCCTGCCTGCACACGTTTCTTCACCTCTTTTCCCCACTCTCCGTTGCTCTGGACTGTTGACCCTAAGTACTTAAAATCCTCCACCTTCTTGATCTCTTCTCCCTGTAACCTCACTCTTCCACTTGGGTCCCTCTCATTCACACACATGTACTCTGTCTTACTGCGGCTAACCTTCATTCCTCTCCTTTCCAGGACAAACCTCCACCTCTCTAGCTTCTCCTCCACCTGTTCCCTGCTCTCACTGCAGATCACAATGTCATTTGCAAACATCATAGTCCATGGAGATTCCTCTCTAACCTCGTCTGTCAGCCTGTCCATCACCATAGCAAACAAGAAGGGGCTCAGAGCTGATCCCTGATGCAGTCCCACCTCCACCTTGAACTCCTCTGTCACACCTAATGCACACCTCACCACTGTCTTACAGTCCTCATACATCTCCTGCACCGCTCTAACATACTTCTCTGCCACTCCAGACTTCCTCAGCCAATACCACAGTTCCTCTCTGGGCACCCTGTCATAAGCTTTCTCCAGATCTACAAAAATACAATACATCTCCGTCTGGCCTTCTCTGTACTTCCCTATCAACATCCTAAAAGCAAATATTGCGTCTGTAGTACTCTTTTTTGGCATGAAACCATACTGCTGCTCACAAATGTTCACTTCTGCCCTTAGTCTAGCTTCCACTACTCTTTCCCATAGCTTCATTGTATGGCTCATCAGCTTTATTCCTCTGTAGTTGCCACAACTCTGCACATCTCCCTTGTTCTTAAAAATGGGCACCAGCACACTTCTCCATTTTTCAGGCATCTTCTCACTATCTAAGATCTTGTTGAACAACCCAGTCAGACACTACTGCCACCTCTCCTAGACACTTCCATACCTCCACAGGTATATCATCAGGACCGACTGCCTTTCCACTCTTCATCCTCTTCAATGCCCTCCTCACTTCATCCTGACTAATCTTTACTGCTTTACTACAGTCACCTCTTCTAGTCTTTGTTCTCTCTCATTTTCCACATTCATCGACTCTTCAAAATACTCTTTCCATCTTCCCATCACACTACTGGCACCTGTCAATACACTTCCATCCCTATCCTTAATCACCCTAACTTGCTGCACGTCCTTCCCATCTCTGTCTCTCTGTCTTGCCAGCCTGTACAGATCAGTCTCTCCCTCCTTACTGTCCAACTTAGCATATACTGTAAGTCACCATAAGCCCCTTGTTTGGCCTTTGCTACCTCTACTTTCACCTTACGCTGCATCTCTCTGTACTCCTGTCTACTCTCCTCAGTCCTCTCAGTGTCCCACTTCTTCTTAGCTAATCTCTTTCTCTGTATACACTCCTGTACCTCCTCATTCCACCACCAAGTTTCCTTATCTACTTTCCTTCCAGATGACACACCAAGTACTCTCCTACCTGTCTCCCTGATCACATTAGCTGTAGTTGTCCAGTCATCTGGCAGCACCTCCTGACCACCTAGAGCCTGTCTTAACTCCTTCCTAAAAGTCATGCAACACTCTACCCTTTTCAGCTTCCACCATTTCATCTTCTGCTCTGCCTTTGTCCTCTTCATCTTCCTCACCACCAGAGTCATCCCACACACCACCATCCTATGCTGTTTGGCTACACTATCGCCTACCACTACTTTGCAGTCACTGATCTTCTTCAGATTACACCGTCTACACAAAATGTAGTCTACCTGTGTGCTCCTACCACCACTCTTATAGGTCACCCTATGTTCCTGCCTCTTCTGGAAGAACGTATTCACTATAGCCATTTCCATCCTTTTTGCAAAGTCAACCACCATTCTGCGTTCCTCTCCTGGATACCAAACCTGCCCATCACCTCCTCATCACCTCTGTTACCTGCACCAACATGTCCTTTGAAGTCTGCACCAATGACAACTCTCTCACTTCTAGGTATGCTCTGCATCACTTCATCAAAGTCCAACCAGAATTTCTCCTTCTCCTCCAGCTCACATCCTACCTGTGGAGCATACCCACTAACAACATTGAATATCACGCCTTCTGTTTCTAGCTTTAGACTCATCACTCTATCTGACACTCTTTTTACCTCCAGGAAATTCCTAACAAACTCCTCCTTCAAGATAACACCTACTCCATTTCTCTTCCTATCTACACCATGATAGAACAACTCGAACCCTGCTCCTAAACTTCTAGCCTTGCTACCTTTCCACCTGGTCTCCTGGACACACAGTATGTCTACCTTCCTCCTCTGCATCATGTCAACCAACTCTCTACCTTTTCCTGTCATAGTTCCAACATTCAGCGTCCCTACTCTCAGTCCTATACTCTTGGCGATCCTCTTCTCTCTCTTCTCATTTTCTTCCTCTCCTTCGACCAACAGTAGTCCAATTTCCACCAGCGCCCTGCAGGTCAACAGCGCCGATGGCGGTCATTGTTAACCCGGGCCTCGACCGATCCGGTATGGAAGTCATAGGTTTGATTCGCATGTTTGATTTTGCAAAAGTTTTACGCCGGATGCCCTTCCTGACGCAACCCTCTGTATTTATCCGGGCTTGGGACTGGCACAATAAGACACTGGCTTGTGTCCTCTTGCGGCTACATTAGACCAATAGGTCAAACCTGAGAAAAGGGCAATTAGAAGCGCCAAAGACCATGACATCACATCTTGTTTTATGGTCTAGTGTTGTTTACTTTTGCGTTCAGCTAGATAAGACATTCTCCCGGTGTCATTTTCTAAATTCTGACTGTTCTACTTTATCTCATAGTCCATCAAATTAATACTTGAATCTTAAAGATAAATACAACTGAGAATTTTTGTCTGAACTTTTTCCCAATGCCCTAAAGGGAATGTTTATGTGCAAGAGGTTTTCTTTTCTTCTTTTTTGCTTGAAGGTGAGGGCACCTGTAGGCAGTTTGAGGAGGAGGCTATCACTCAATCATGTTTCATATAGCAAAGCAGGGTGGGGAGCTATCTGTGAAAAATGTTTTTAACAGACAAGCTTCTACTCTCTTGTCTTGATTTGAGTGGGAAGATTGTTGCATCTGAAAGGCAGGAGACAAAAGAATCAGGGCCAGGTGATGAAGTAATGACAAGGTTACCAGCATGAATTGACAGTGGTTGGTGGAGACAATGCAAAGCTTTAGGGCTTTTTGTATTTTTTGTATTATTATCACTATGCAGGATTCAGGACCAGGTTCCGACATTTTGCACACATACAAAAGCAGCATTTACTCCTTCGATTATTTCTTACAACAGTATGTCATTCTTTCAGAGAGTTTGCCCTTTTTCTCTCTTCCCTGTCTTTCTCTATCTTCCCCGATGCCGTGTATCTGTGAAAGATGAAGTCTTTAAGACCAACACTAATCCTGTAATTATGCTGTCGTCTTCACTGGCATGTTATCTTCTCACTTTCTTGGTTATCCCATGGACTAAAGCAATTATTGCATTGCAATTGAAACATCAAGTAATTAATTCTTTTCTCTGAGCTGTACATACTTGATATGATGCCACACTTCAAGTTTGAGATGAGAGTGTTTATGGGTCAGTGGTAGTGAAGGGTAAGAATAGCAGTCGGGATTTTATGTATTTCTTGGCACACAGGACACACACCGAAGGCCATGAAGTATATAACATGCAGAGTAATGTCATTTAGACCTTGGCAGGCTTCTTGCAGCCCACTCAAGGGACTATCTCGCCTCCACAGTTGCATCTCTCTCATGCTCTCTATTCCCTCTTCCCTCCTTATTCTCTTCGTCAGTTCCATTGCTTGAGTGCCACATTTTTGTATTCTGTCTTAACACATGTTCTATTCTTCATTTCCCTCCATCTTTTCTTATTACTCTTTTCCTCTCCTTGTTTTCTGGATTGTCTTTACCTCTTTACATCATCTGCTTTCTGATGCATGGACATCATGTGTACCCTGAGTGTCACGAAGCGCCATGACGCACCGCAGTGCCATGATCCAGAAACCCCACATTAACACTTGGATCTCACCCAGCGATTATTTAAGTGTGGTGTGCCTGCCAGGCAGGGTTCTTCTCCGTAATCTCTACAGCTCTATGAATAGAGGAGGACGGGGAAAGCGGGGATTTGGAGGAGTTTGAGGGCTGATTGGGTTCTAGAATGGTACGGTACAGGCTTTTAGGCATTTTCAATATTTCAGTTCCATATGGAGATGAACTGAAGAGGTTGGGTTGATAGCAGAATGTTTTGCAGAGAAACTGAGGTTAAATCCTTTGCAGAATGATCCTCTTCTTCCCAGTTAGCTATGTATCCTTCTGAGATTTGCAAAGTAATTTAATTTGAGGTAATTGTAGCAAGGATCCATAATTAAAAGGATTAAATACATGCCATTTATAGACGAGCTAAAGGAAATGAAATGATGAGGCCGCTGGCACTCTTTTTGCTCATGCCCTATACATGTCCTTCTTTTGATTTCCATTCCTTTGTCACTGAATTTAAATTTGAGTCAATGAATATGTGACATGATTCAAATGTCAGATAAAAATATCAACTACAGACATACACAGCGATACAACCACTCAGCTGGGTGCTAGATGTTACATCAAATATATTTAATTTTATTTAATTTCCTTTGTGTTTTAATGTCAGTCACCGACTCATACTGTTTCACTTGTTTCAGGAAATGTGTTTCTGTAAGCCTATGTGTGATGACAGTGCGTCCTCGGCTCAACATGGTCAGGCTCTCACAGAGACAGAGGTCTTTGACCCCATCAGAGTGTCAGAGTGCCTGCTGATTTTTTGACTTTGAGAGGGGACCAGACAAAGCTACTCATCAAACATCCAATGACTGAAAGGACTCAGAGAGGAATGGGTTTTGACACAGTGTCATTTACAATTTACTAGCTGCTCTTCACTATTTCAACTGCTGAAAGATTTTTATTTTATTTTATTTTACTGTCATTCACTTTTGGCAGAACTTTTATGGGTGTACTTTAAGCATCCATTTTGATTCTAAATCAAAAGGTGACATTTGAGAAAATAAAAAAAACAAACGACTTGATGCAGCTAAATAAATATTTGTCATTGACTGGAGAAAATAAAAGATTTAACTTAACATATCTTTCTAAAATACAAAAGGCAATAGGCAAGTAACAGGCAGTATGGTGAAACTGATTCAATGTGATTAAATTAGTTTGAGAGAGAAATTATTGGCTCCTTGCATTCAAATATTATAATATTGTTTATTTTGCAGCTGCTACTGACATGGTATTGACTTAACCAAATAAGCTTTTCTTTAAAGAGCAGTGGCATGTAACATTGCAGTCTGCTTCAAGAGGAGAGGATGAGAGAACATCACATGAAAATTCAACTCAGCGTCTGACAAAAGAACCCATAATAGACTGCCAGAACTGAACTGACATTGGTCAACCTTTATACATAAACATGTTTCATTTCTTTTGAACTGTATCCATTCTCCATTGCCAAATAACCTGCAGCATACAATTCATGTCTTAAGTAGGACAGTGACTTTAAAATATTCAAGTAGTAATCAATTAATAAAATCTACCTTTTATCAGGTTTGTCTCTCATGGCTTTACCTGTGCGTGTAGTCGTAGTAGTAATAGTAGTTGTTGTAGTAGCAGTAGTGTTGGGCTTTTACTGCAATACGGCAGTACGGCAATACGGCCTAGAAGCAAAAAACATTTGAAAATGCTGTCCAGTGTGTAATCATTTGAAAAAAGCATTGTGTGAAACATTGTGTAAAACAGCCAAATGAATAATTGGGAGCTGGATCAGAGTTGATCAGATTTGATCTTCACCATCTATGTATCTTAGTCTATTCTGAGGTCATCGTAATATTCCCAACCTTTAATGATGGTTTCAAGCTTTACAAAATTCAGTTGAAAAATACCGTACAACAATTACCAAAGTTGTCCTTACTGGTTCAAAGCCTTGTGAAATAATGTGGCATACCACAAGATTATGAGGCATCACTACCAAATAATGTCAAAAGACAAAATTAACATATAAGGTGTGACCCTCAGTCAGTACAGGAAACGTGTTGGTGTGAGATGAGTATAGTGTGTGCAGCATGAAATAATTTCAAATACAAAAGCTTGTGGAGCATAGGGCCTCTGTGCATAGTGTTTTCAGACACTCTCACACACAGAATTGGTGAGGCAAATTTTTAATGGCACTCGGAAAGCCGGACTCAGGTGCCCCTAGTAGGAGATGATCACACCATGTCCACCAGCATCTGAAACAAAGAGCCACAAAGAGCCAAACTGAGCTGCAATAAGTGAGAAGTGGTCACAAATGTTACAAAGAGGCAACCCAATTGTAGTGGAGGAAAAGTATTATGATAATAGACACAAATGCAAGAATTAATTAGCAACACAAGACTGACCTCTTAAACAAGGCAATAACAAAAAAGAAAAAAAAAAATCAGCATTCTCCAGGGAGTAAATGAATGTACAAAATCCTTGGAATTATTATGCATGATTTATGTCTTTCAAATGTGTTACAAAAAGCTAGGTTACTCTGGTGTTGTTGTTTTTTTTGATGATCTTACAATCACATGAAAAGTAAAAATGCACCATATTTTACCACTTTTACTCACTTTTTAAAGAATAATCTCTCCATCCATCCATTTTCTTCCGCTCATCCGGAGCTGCGGAGGCAGCAGCTTCAACAGGGAACATCAAACTTCCCTTTCCTAAGCCAAGGTGTTTCCAGGCCAGTGTTGAGATATAATCCCTTCACCTGGTCCTGGGTCTGCCCTAAGGTCTCCTCCCACCTCCCTAGGGAATTGTTCCTGGAGGCATGCGTACCAGATACCCAAACCACCTCAGCTGACTCCTTTCTATGTGAAGGAGCAGCGACTCTACTCTGAGCCAGAGTTATAAACCTTATACTGCTATTATTATTTGTTGGATATAAAACCATTATCCGGTTGTTCAGACTTGTTTGGTGCTGGCAAATATATGTTTTTGTAGTGTTTGTCATTAATAATTAAAAAAAAGGTTTATTTAAACTGGGGTTGCTCACTCAAGAACAGCGATTATCATTTGTCTAGAATAGATAATGCATCGCAGGTTGATGCATTAAAGACTAATGCCATTAGAACTTTCTTATCCTTAAACTCTGCTGCTATAATTTGTTATCCAATTATTTTTAGATGTTTTGATCAGTCTTTCCATCACTGCTTATCTTTTTTCACAGTGAAAGGTGAGCGGTTTGCCAAGGAAAGAGAGATGTCTGCTGTAGAATCTCACGATATAGGCAACACTTTAAATGTCCTTGACAACTGCATGGTTTGCAAAGGAGCAAATTTAATTTCTATAGTTTGAAATTTCAAAGGTATCACCTGCTGTAATTGCCTGGCTAGGGCAACCATAAATCATTGTTCAGTAAGGTCATCTTGTAATTTCTTCCCTAATGCTGGCATTTATTTTCCTAGCATCCCCTCTTTTTTTCCTCATTCAATCCAACCAGGTCATTTGAGAGATTAATTGCTGCCATCTTAAAAAAACAACAAATTAGTCTCACACATGTTCCAACACTAGAACTGAGCAACTAAACATATCAACACCTCCCCATGTCAAAAGATGTAGTACATTGCTGTTGGATGTCACTACCTTTGCCAGTGTTGTGCTCATATAACTGCAAAAGTCTTGCAATCTCCATATATAAATAGCCACTAGTGAAGTATGAGACATCATTAATTCATTCATTCATTCATCGTCAACCGCTTCATCCGCTGTGGCTGGTCGTCGGGAGCTGGAACCTATCCAAGCTGACTGGCGGCGTGAGGCGGGGGAAACTCCGGCCACCACACCAGCGCACTGCGGAGCCACACAGAGACACAGACAACCACGCACGCACACACTCATACCTACAGGCAATGTTTTTTTGGGAGGTGGGAGGAAGCCAGAGAAACTGGAGATAACCCACATAGACACAGGGACAACATGTAAACTCGGCACGGAGAGAGATGATAATTTGGAACTGCCTTGCTGTTCAGTGACAGCGCTACCCACTGCGCCACCGTGCTGCCCCATCATCATCATCATCATCATCATCATCATCATCATCATCATCATCATCATCATCATCATCATCATCATCATCATCATCTCCATCTCCATCATCATCATCTTCATCACAATTGTTTTTCTTTTGACATGTTGACTTCAGAAAACCAGTAAAAAGCTTTTTAAAATATGAATTTACGACATGTTGACTCAGTTGTTGAGTCAACAGTCCATGGCTACTGCTAAACCTCATAAATATGGCCTTAAATTCAAAGATTAAATACAAATGTTTATTTCATGCTATCTTTAATGTGGACTGACAGTCATTTTCTTTGAAAATGAATCACAAATTACATTTCAGTTTAGTTATTCTTAAAAATAAATGTATCAACAAGTCACTCTTGCAAATATTAATAATATTAAATTATTAATTGATGAATCATGAACTCCTGATTTCATGCCAGGGCAAATTATAAAAATTCACATTCTATGACAAGAATTTATCAGTTATGTCATTTTATTAAAGTTCAAATGAAGAGAAATGAGGTATGTGCAATTTCCTCCAGGATTAATAAAGTATCTATCTATCCATCCATCCATCCATCTATCCATCCATCCATCCATCCATCTATGTTTATTCAAGCTATAATATTTAAAGGTATAACTGTTAAGTACAATCTAACCACTGCATAATGTTGCTGATGCAAATGCTGTTTTTCCATCCACTGTATATTGGCAACCTGCATGCTTTGACTTGATTTTTATATATATATATATATATATATATATATATATATATATATATATATATATATATATATATATACACCGTATATATATATTTTTTTTCTAATGACAAAACCTCATTTCTAAAATAATTTTCCTTGTGGTTAACACATTTTGTGTTGGTTTACTCCAATCATATGTAAGCCATATTGTAGCTGCAGCCCTTTTCACAGATGGTGACTGAAAGAAGATTCAGGGTTGCATAGTCCCCCCTGCAAATATGTGATGGACACTTAATTACTTGGCTGACAGAAGATATTTGCCACCTGCACCTAGCAGGGGTCTCTTCCAGGCTCTGACCTCCACTTCCTCCCAGTGCACCCTCCATCTCTCAAAGCTGATTTATGCACATGGCTATCACTCATATTTCTTATCAATATCACATTTTTATTTCCTTTATTCTCTGCTGTTGCTATTATTTTTCAACACAGATTACAAAACATAACCAACAGGTTTTCCTGTGATGCGAGGGATATGTAAAAGAATATCATTCAGTGGTTTCCCTCATTAAATCTGTATCAATGAAATCTATCAAGATTTAGTACTTTTGCTAATCTGTGCTGCACATGTGAATGACAATGATTTTTCAAGTTGGCGTTGGCAAAGGATATATGGATCGTGCATTACAACTTCCATCAATATTCTGCACTATAGGGGTTACAGATTTTCTAAATAATATGATCCAGTGGACAACAATTACAGCAGGGTTTGATAGCAAACAAGGAGCTCAAGCAAATATAGGAGGACATTTGCAACAGAAAGTATGGTAAAATATAAATTCCTAAGCATCAATTCACCATCAATATGAGGCAGATGATCTGTCCATCAGTGTAAAGTCAAAGGTACAGGATAACATGGAATCCAGGCAGAAAGACTGGTGTAGAATTAAAAATCAGAAATGAGATGTATAACGGACCAAACAGCAATGGAAACATTCTATGAGAAAAATGTCAGTGTCAGGAACATGGTGACCAAGGCAGGTGATCCTGCCAGCAGTAGTTCATTTAGACCTAATCAAGCAGGCGGATTAAGGCCAGAGGATGTTCATCGTGCTTATTTATATATGCATGATAAAACTTAAACTTGCTTTCTGACAAATTAATTCTGTCAACACGTCAACACCATGGTACCTGAGGTAGACAATTTATAGCACTGAAGAGAAGTTATTGTTTTTCATCTCAAAACAATGACTGACCTTGTACATTTTCTAAATTCCCTTATTTAACAGGCACACATAATTTTGAATTACAGGCTACTGCAAACTGTGAAGTGAAACCACATAATATAAAAGGCAGATTAAAGCAATAAAGGGCTTTGTGTGGAACTTGGAATTTAGTATGTGTGTTTGATATGTCATCCATACACCATATTGATGACCTTAAAATATGAGAAACACTCATCTTGACTTCACAAGCTGCACTTTTGTACCAAATAAACACATTACCAGCGTTCATTTTTCAAACATACCTTATATCCATTTAATTCATTCCTCTTTTGAATACTACAACATCCATCCTTTCCCTCAGGTAATCATGAATAAATGTATATGTAGGTAGAGCATGGTCTAAAATTACAGTTATTAAGAGCAAGGAGATATACCTCAACACTGCAATTACATCGCTCTCATGGGATTAACATGATTCTGTGTTATTATCAAATTCCTTCAGGCTCTAGGTAATGATCAACACAGAGAATTGCATGTCTCCCTGTCACTACTCCACTCTCGAATAGTGTAGTGTCAATGTTTCTGATTTTTTTCTCTCTCACTTGCTCAATTTTTGTCATTATTAGCCTCTAGTAGTTCCAAAGGTACAGTTACTGAACCCATGGGGTTGTGTGGTGGTACTGATGGAAGAGTACATGCCTGGAAAGTATTCCAGAAATTACAAAAATCTTGCATCATAACTACATTGTTGTTGCTCTCTAGTAGAGGCCATTTGGTTATTTTTGCTGCCATTGTGTTTAGACAAATATGCTTTGTTATTGCAGATACATTTGCATTTAACTAAATTTTTAAAAAATGATGGCTTTGCTCACAATCATGAGAAATAAATGTATCACATTAAGTGTATAGAAGTGTTCTTCACCCGGGTTCGATTGAACCCTAGGGGTTCGGTGAGTCGTTCTCAGGGGTTCGGCAGAGACAGAGGTCAAGACAAAACACCCAACATGATGTGTAGGGTGTTTTTGCCGAACATACACGAATCACTGTGTACGTTTGACACATCGTGTCAATTCATGATGACACGCCCCCCTTAGTCATCACTGGCTGCATGTGATCACATGATGCTACATCGATTAGCCTACCTGCGCTACAGGGGATTTTGCGCACTCTAGTCGATTTGCCTGTCATGATGGTACGTCATCTGATTGCTTTCTTAATTTAATTCATAGTAACTATGTTGAGCAAAAAAAGAAAGCGGTCGGACCAATATGTGCAACGGGCGGCCGTGGCTCAGTTGTATCGTGGGTCAATGATTCAAGATCGGCAGTTCGATTCCCGCTCCCACCGAGTCATTTGTTGTGTCCTTGGGCAAGACACTTTACCCTCCTTGCCTCCAGTGGGGCACTCACTGGTGTGTGAAAGTGTGTGAATGTGTGTGATTGCTCCGGTGGCTGTAGGCGCAGACTGGTAGCCACACCTCCGTCAGTCTGCCCCAGAGCAGCTGTGGTTACACACGTAGCCTACCATCACCAAGTATGAATGAGGAGTGAATGAATAATGGATCCAATGTGAAGCATCTTTGAGTGTCCAGAAAAGTGCTATATAAATCTAACCCATTATTATAATTATTATTAACGTGAATTTACACGTACTGTATAACGGAACGTGATGGGAGTCAGCATTCTGCATGATTTGCAATGTCAAGATGAGCAACTCTAGTCTCTCACTGGCAAAAATAAAGGAACACTTCCTTAAGCTGCATGGAAAACAGCAGAAACAGACTTTGCTGTGAAAATGACATCAGAGTAGCACTTGTCAAGGTGAAGCCACGCATATCTGAACTGGTCTCTCAATAACAACAGCAGAAGTCACACGGATTTGCAATGATTTAGGTCATTTCATGTGAGTTCATGCACTGTCTTGGTTTTGTTCTTGAAAAAGGTGACATTAATGCACAATTCATTAAATACACCAGTAAAACACATACTTATGCCTTAAATTAAAAAAAATATATATTTTTTTTTGTAGTAAGGAAGGGTTCAGTGAGTGAGCATATGAAACCGTCAGGGTTCGGTACCTCCAACAAGGTTAAGAACCACTGGTATAGAATAACATTTTGAGAGTAACAATTCTCAAGTAAGGGATCAATGCAGTCTAATTAAAATAAAAATGTTCCATAAAATCACCTATACAAAGTAAACGATGATAACCAAACTATGATGCTTGCAACAGTATACTTCCTCATCAGATGTTTGGTATTCCCAGTGTATAGTTCTTATAATGATGAAACAGCATTCCCGCCATATCTAGTCAACATGGATGTTATGTCTAGAATTGCTAGGAATATCTAGATCAAATTTATTAAAAAGATTATAATCTCATATTGAATTTTAAAGTTATTCTTCATCTTTCAAATGCCAACTAGACTGTTAGTCACTCACCTATAAGTAGGAACTGTTGTGTTTTATATTGTATTGTATTGTGTGTTTTAGACAAGGCTATGAACATTTTTTTCCAGCTGCATTAGCAACATTGACTGTCAGTACTGTCAAACCTTTGCATGGAATTTCTTGTCAATATTCATGGGCCTAAGAGCCTGACTGAGCTTAAGCAGAGTTCCAGTGGCCTTCATTCTCCAAACAACTTTTATTGTGGAAATGTGTTTATTGTAATGAACAGAAAATAAATAAGACACACAACTTCGCTATCACACTTGACCTATCACATGTATGTCTCATTGTTGTTATCAGTGCTACGAAGGGGCTTTTGACCAGAAATGTGCTTGATTCACTGTTGAGATGAGCAGGCATACTTGCTGAAATTAAATTACATGGTCAGTGGCTAAA
This sequence comes from Antennarius maculatus, assembly GCA_013358685.1. Taxonomy (NCBI): domain Eukaryota; kingdom Metazoa; phylum Chordata; class Actinopteri; order Lophiiformes; family Antennariidae; genus Antennarius; species Antennarius maculatus. The sequence goes on from CM023606.1 coordinate 16,891,420, forward strand.
GTCTAACGCAGTGGAAGATTACAGAGGAAGAAGAAACCATTTTACATGGCTACTGTCATGGTGACTGAGCCCCAGCACTCATCTGTGTAAAGCACCAATTTAAAAATGTCCATTTGAAGATCTGAATTGCCAATTTTAGTTCATGTGATTTGGTCAGAAAATAAATTTTTGCTTGCAGTAATGCCAGTTTTCATTTGGATTGGAATGGAAATGTTATGTATCCAAAACGATTTTGACAAGGTGTCTGTGATTATAACAATGGCCTCTTTCAGATGACTACATTACTGGTTTGAACAAAATACAGTTAAAGACACAAGTGAAATTTACAGTATCTAGGGTCTGCCATCATACATATATTTTGGTCATCATTTTAGTTATGTAGCCGGAGTTCACATATTTGTTTCATTTAGGGATGGACAAATGGCTGAACAACAAAAATGCGAAGATGATGATAGATGGATGATGATAACATGATAATGGCAGAACAAATGACCATCCTGAATCTTTTGTCCTACTGGTACGAGATATAGCAGTGCTGCGAAAATGCTCTGCAGAATAGGCTACTTAAGTTGTTTTTTTTCTTTAGCTTGTATTCTACAAAATTTCAAAATATCAATTTTGTACGATCAAGTATAATTGCACAGTAATCTAGAAAAGGCTATATGAATGCATGCATATGAGAAATGGTGAAGTAAACAACAATATACCATATCTAAAGTATAGAACTGAATTGTATGGAATGGTATTTGTAGTCACACACTTACAGTGGGCTCCACAATGGAATAGCCACATATACAAAAGCTGTATGCAAAATGAAACCACAGTTAAATTACACTATGCACTGACAGTTCTTTGGATGTCAAAGAAAATGTTCTGATACATGCAGATGTACTGAGGAACCCTTTATTCATGTCCCTCCTATTTGGCTCAGGTGCAGCTCAAATTGTTATGGAGTCTGACGGCTGGAGACACAATGTTAAGATCTTCTTTAGCGTAGTGTGATCTTACTGAGAGGGGGTGCGCTGTTTATTTTTACTACAATTAAATTTACCCATCGTCTGGTGCCTCCAATCTCAATAATAGCTCTTTTCCAGTATGTTAATCTAACTTTATGCACCTTTTCTCTGGCACACCACAACAAAGAATGGTGTTCTGATCTCCTCAAAGTGATCTCCTCAAAGTCCTGTGTGGATGGTCTTATTTGTTTTTCTGAATGTCATGTAGAAAAATGAATAACTGTGACATGGAAGAAATGCTGCATTTCCACTTTTTCATTGTGCTTACTGATACAGTGTAACTTGCTTATGCTACGTTGGTAAGGTATACCTGGGATTTGGATCACCGCTGATTCAGGCATTTCTATTATGGATTGCTAAGAGCTCCATAGTTTACAATCCATTTTGCATTCTTTGTTTGTTTGCTCTTGGCTGTCGAGCCGTCAAAATCTCCCCGTTGACTTAAACACTCAGCTCCCCATTTCAATAACCACTGTCTGTTTGGTGTATCACACTTTTAAACTGCTCCTGTGTCTGAAAATAATCATACACTTTGTTTGCATTGGACTATGTCCAAATTCCTTTCAACCTATCTACAAAGTACATCAGATCTAAATTCCACATATGAGTCTCCAAATACTATTTTAACAATAAAGGCCATTATGCAAATATGTTTGCAGGTCCTCAAAAGAAATCTATAATGGAGGAAATGAAGTCACTCAGCTCTCACACAATTTTAGATTATAGGTATGAAATGTGCTTACAGATGTGTGATGTAAAATAAAAAAAATATGTAACTAAACAAAACCAAACCACCACTAAGACTGTTTTGTATCATTGAACTGATGATGTATTCACTTGTTCCAACTGACAAAACTCTTCATGAATCTCTTACACTGTCCCTTACTTCAGCACTCTGAAAAGGTTTCTTAAGAACGTACAGAGGTGGCATGACCTTGAACTGCAAATTAAGTTTGTAGCACACAGTAGAAGATGAGCAGGAAAGGTCAGATCCTTTTTTCCAGCGCCCATGTTCTATTACTCTTTGGCATAGCTGACACTCCACTTTGCAGACTCTGTGGTCTGTCCACTTTATGTGATTCTGCAAACCTCTAAGCTTAATTCTCGAGATTTGAAATACCAGCTGGATTTTATGCACTGCACAGCTCAAAGTATATGATTCAACCCGTATTTACAAGAGTCGCTAGAACTTTACATTGAGATCTAGAGCCTAATACCTTGTCCTTTGCACTGACTTGTGAATATTTCAGCTGGGCAGTCACATCAACACTAAGAATATATTGTATAACTGTTACTATAACAGGAAACATATCATTAGGTTTTAAATAAAGTCAGTAAAAAAAGTCTAGTTTCTGAAACAACTGTTTAATTTTTAATGAAAATCCACCACCTTTGATAGAATATTCCACTTAAAGCCTATGTGAACTTTACCCCAAGAGTAGTGCTGTGAAATTTTGAAGGAAAAAGAAATGCCTGAAGAAAGCACTGGAATAAATTTGGATAGCATTTTGGATTACTAGGACCTTTATTCATACTTTTATCTTTAACAAAACTAAACACAGAAAGGGACAGAGCGTGATACAGTGGCATCAAATTTAAATTATGCAATTTGATATTACAAACTGGTGCTTCATTACTTTTTTTTTTGATGGAGCTGAATTACTCTTACAGGCTAATAAATTGTAGCTCATGTGAATGACATGTACTATAAGGATCATCTATTATAAAGTGCAAAAAATATGACAGGTGTCTTACCACATGTAATCATATGATTGCAGGGCTGTAATTCCTGCAACCTATTAGTACACAAAATATGAAAGAAATATTCCAAAAGAATGTGCTTAAAAATGATTTGTGTATAATATTCTGATAGTTTGTTGGTCCGTGTAGATGAATGTAGGATGGAGATGCTCAGTACGGACTGAGTACACAAAATGTGAGTGACTAGTGAGTGACACACCTTCCCTCAAGTGACTAGGAAGGTACGCTACTGTATGTATATCAAGCTGTATATTCATTGTCCAATATGTGTTTGCCAAAAAATTCCTGTAAAAAGGAGTTGTAGTGTATTTATTTTGTTTGACATTTAGTTTACAAATTAAAATACGATGTGAGGCTAATAACAGCTGAATAATACATTTCCACTATCATCGGTAGAACACTTATTTAGGGGGTGCAGCACTGAATATTTGAATTTCAAGTGGATTTGAACATACTTATAAGTGAGGTATGCCGGTATTTATCAGGTCTTGTGGAAATTATGTATATGTGTGTCCTTTTTTGACAGGCTGTGTTTCCTCACAGTTTCCTTTTCTACTTCTCTGTTGTATTTTTTTTCTATTTTTCTAACCACCCTTCGCTTCCATTCTCAAACTCTTTTTATTTTGCTTCCTTCCAGCTCGTCATCTCTTCTCGTGAAGAGCTCCTGCCTGGCCTCAAACGGAGCATTAGAAAGGATCCATCAGCCAGACTAGTATTCTCTAGAGGACATATTCAGTGTGTTGCTCTGTTCTGTTTTCTCACTACAATCTGCACAACGCTAGATAGCCTTTTCTGTAGATCACAGGACGTGCTCTAAAATTTCCTGCATAGCTGTGTGGAGGTGTAATTCTATGCCTTGTTGGACACTAAGCACCACACCATGCACATTTCATCACGCTGCCATATATTTACTCTGAGATTTTTATGAATACAAGTAATGTTTATCATAATATGTCATTATGTGCCTTGGTGTATGCAGTGTTTGCATGTATGTAGTGGAGGATATAAGGTTCAAAGTGGCCTACAGGAGCACAGAGAAATTATTGTGCCAGATGTATCTCGTGGGTTTTTGAACAGCAGCTAGAGACAGCAGTATGGCACTTTTAGCCTTGATGCTGGACCAAAACAAAGCCTCATTCATCCCCAAATAACAACATCTGGGTATGCTTAACAGCGTGGATAAATAAACAAGCCCCATGGATGCAAAATCCCCCACACTCAATCACGAGAACTCCCTTCCAACCATTCCCCCTTGACATTCCGAAGGCTGTAGGTTGTTGGTCTGTGTCTGGCCCACCAGCACTGATAGTGTGCATCCAATTAATTAGCCAAATGTTATCTCATTAGTGATAGCCAGCAGACTGAAACAAGAATACTCCCTGATAGTTGCAAACAACCTCTGGACAAAATGATTCTCTCCTACTCTATAACCCCTATGATCTGTTGACGCTGAGTAGGAGGATTGAAAGAGAGCCATGTGAATGTGGTTTGGTCAAAATGTCTATCGTTAAGCAGCTCATGGCGCAGTTTTTTTCACCAGCTTCTGCAGAGCTTTACTGACTGGCCCCCAGCGTATCCTAATGACTCCATAACAGGAGGCAATCTAATGTTTTCTTTGTCTTTAAGTTTTCTGTCTTGGTGGACATCTGCAACATTTGCACACTGCTGTAAGCGAGAGTCAGATCTGACACACTTCTTTATTCCTTTCTTCAACACCTGTGCCTCAATGTTATTTAAAGCACTCAGGGGTGTTGCACCAAAACATCAGCCACAGGCTATTTACTCCTGCAATTCTGTGTATTGAGTGTGTACTTGTTCTTGTGTCTATGTGCAGGGAGAAACACAGTAACCATGAGCAACAAGTATACACAGACCTTTACACAAACGGAACATTCTACATGATGTTACTGTACTTCTTCTCTTTCCCTTTCTCTCCGTGTGTGTGTGTGTGTGTGTGTGTGTGTGTGTGTGTGTGTGCATGAAATTATATGCGTTATATGCATGCACATGATTTAACCTGAAAACTGTGTATAACTTAAATACAGTTTATCAAGTAAAACAAACAAAAACAACAACAAAACACCCATACACAAATTATGATGTGAGTCAGCGGATGGATGAGCATCAACATAATGAATGAACTACCAAAAAAACACAAAAAACATTAAAAAACAAACAAACAAACAAAGAAAAACCCAACAAAACATCCTGCTGGAGGGAAAGGGAGAGAGAGTTGAGGGGGCTGTGGACTGCGGCAGGCATGTCATCAGAAACCTTGGCAGACTGGTTAGGTGTTTGACACTCATAATATAACTCTTTACAATTTAAATGTATCCCTGTCATAATTATAGTCATTCAAGAAAACATTTTTTCCTCATAATCTATTTCCAAAATTTCATTTTTTCTACCATGGGACATACCTCATATTTCCGCCTAGTTTCATAATAGTCCATTTAGTAGTCCATTAGTAGTAGACTCCACCCTTTTATACAGATCCACAACATTTAATGGTGTTGTGTGATCCTGCAGATAGAGAGACATGCAAAGACACAGACAAACTAAGGGAGGTGAAAGCATCACCTCTTGGTGGAGGTAATAAAACAGGCAAGTATTCAATTTCTATATTTCCCTGGGCCTGACGAGATCTACTTCCGATTTACGGGTTTGTTTGTGGAGCAGCTGTACAATGGGGTACATACTCAGTGGTCTCTTATTTACTCTTCTTCTTTTCCTTTCGGCTTTTCCCTTCAGGGGTCGCCACAGCGAATCAATTGCTTCCATCTAACCCTGTCCTTTGCATCCTCTTCTCTCACACCAACTACCTTCATGTCCTCTTTCACTACATCCATAAACCTCCTCTTTGGTCTTCCTCTAGGCCTCCTGCCTGGCAGTTCAAAACTCAGCATCCTTCTGCCAATATATTCACTGTCTCTCCTCTGGACATGTCCAAACCATCTCAGTCTGGCCTCTCTGACTTTATCTCCAAAACCTCTAACATGTGCTGTCCCTCTGATGTACTCATTCCTGATCCTATCCTTCCTGGTCACTCCCAGAGAGAACCTCAGCATCTTCATCTCTGCTACCTCCAGCTCTGCCTCCTGTCTTTTCCTCAGTGACACTGTCTCTAGACCAAACAACATCGCTGGTCTCACCACAGTTTTGTACACCTTTCCTTTCATTTTAGCTGAAACTCTTCTATCACACATCACACCTGACACTGACATTTACTGATGTAGTATAATGGTGTGTCAGTGCTTATCATCTGTCCTCAGCTCTTCATGGTTTCAGCGGAAGTAGCAGAATGTCATTCTAGAATCTCCGGGTTTTTCCAAGTCACATGTGTTTCAGCAGTGACACATCCTTGATTATGCGTTTGACAAGTACAGCTCTATTACTGTGCATGAACACTGTATTACTCAAAATGCCAAATTCATTCTCACTGATAATGAGCTCAATAACCAAGCTATTCACAATGTGATACATAACATGAAACGTCAGGCCGAATATGGAGCGAGAAGTCGAACTGCAATGAGCCAAGCAAGGTTATGCTTTGGCAAAGGATACTGAGAGGAAGCTAACTACTATCAAGCCATAGTGGTCATTTTCTATCACAGCAAGTTTGATTTAGTCATTGAGATCTAACAATTTGGTTTATAATTGGGACCCCATGCAGGGAAAGTAAACTTGAGTGAGTTGTGTTTTTTTCTTTTTGAAAATGATGGACAATTACACTAATAGAGTCAGTGACAAAATCTAAACAAAGACAAAATAATGACTCATAATGTGGATGTTGGAAGAGAGTTGCATTTACAGACTGCTGGAAAAAATGGTAATTCAATTAATTGAAAAAAAAAATCTCTACTCCAATTTTATTCTACACACATGGAAATGTAGGAGTCCATCTTCTTATCCACCAACAGATAGTGAGTAAAAAAGCTGATGCATGGAGTCTTGTGTTTTATGGTCTTTCTTTTGTTTTAAAAATCTTGTGTACTGAGATGCCACTCTGAGTAAAGCATGTTTGAGCTTTGGATTCCTGGAAGATAATACACTGTGTTTTATGATGAATTGACCAAAAGAGTACGTATACCAATCCTAAAAAAAATGATAAAATTAATTTGTTTAATATGATGTTTGATATCATATTAAAAAATTTATATATGTAATATATATAAACAGGTATATATATATATATATATATATATATATATATACACAGTATATGTATAATTAGTTTTTTGTTGTTATTACTTTGTTCTATATTTCAGGTAATATCAGGCTTTGTTTCTGCATGATCTCTAAGCAGGCATTCACACTTCAGAAAAAAAAAATTCTCATCATCTGCTGCTGCCCAAGTGGGTCAATTGTTTTATATATTATATTGGTAGAATAACAAAGCATAAAGTACCCCTGATTAATGACTGGCTCTTTTGCCACAAAAAAACAGACAGATATTAAAGTATAATGATTTTCTGTAATCATTACACAAACTGTCACACATACTGTGATTTTTGTCTGGCTTCATGCACAATATTTTTTCAAGCTCTGCATGATTAAAAGTTAGGGAACAAATACATCATGGACTTTACAATTTCATAAATTCACTTTACAATGTTATAATCATTCACTCAACAATACAGAAAAAAACATGTTCCATGATTATCAGGACTGTAAATAATTCCTCTGCTCAAGGCTGCATTCCATGCAGTCCTTTCCCTGTCTTCAATCAGCTCCCCAGATCATCTACAGTCTCACTTGAAGGAATTCAGCTTGCTGTCTCTGGGGCACCATTGCTCTCTGTGGTTTCTCCTGCATCTGTGATAATGTGGATTTTGGTTAAACTCCTCACATGCCAATTATGAGTGCCTGTTTTGCAATAAACTCGGTCATTTATGCATAAGAGTGACTAACTCTCTATGTAGGCCCTGAATTTCTTCACATGCCTCAGTGGAATATGAATACATATTCTTATGAAAGTAGACTTACATCAGTTCATATTGTCTAACACATGGAAGACCTGCAAAAACCACTGAAAACCGTAAATGAGAGGGAGACTCTGTTTTATTGCAATGAGGATATAAAGTATAAAGGAAAAATAAATATATGCACAATTAAAGGGAAACTATGAAATAGTTGACTTTTTTTTTTAAATATACAGTTTTTTTTAAATATTAGCCAGGTTTGAGGCATAAGGAGATGTAGCAATAAATGCAGTTATTTATTGAAATTTTGGAAATTATTTGAATTAGTTTGGTATTCATTCAATAGAAATTTACAACACAATAATCTGTTAATGAGATTAGATGAAATATGAAAATTTATCCTACCTATGGTTTTACTAGTAATTACCACAACTCAATAAAAAAAAGACATAAGAGGTCACCAGTGCATGTTGTTTCTGTAATAACTCTCAGCAAATAGTCACAATCCAGTGTAATGTTAATGAGAAGAAAAACAGGTCCAAAAAGAATTTTTTTAAATGGTCTTTGAAATATTACAGAGTGTATCCACCAAACAATTAGGGTGGGTTTTTTTGTTTTTTTTTTACTTGTTTTGTCAAACGAAAGGACAAAATTAGAGCAATTTGTTATAAGTGTTCTCTTTTCTGATGAAACCTGATGGATTCAGCACTCTTTGAAGCTTGATATACAAACAGAGACAAAACTGGCTGTTAAACATTACTAAAAAAATAATCAATGGTCTCTCAAGTAAGAGAACTGGCTTATTTTGCATGTGTGTTTTTATATCAGATGAAATTCAAACAAATACCACCTGAAGCACAGACAGCATTATTTCTGAATTATGATGCATGTTAATCAGGGGAGAAGCCAGATGGTAGCAATGGCTTACAGAAGAATGTCCCAGTGATAATTAACTGTATCAAAAATTACCTTGAACATTTTGATTTCTTTGGTTTCTGGATAGCTTTTACTGTGATACTATTTTTACTTTAAATATTTCTCATTTTAGGGAAGATATGTGATTTTAAGCTATTATCGTCTGCAGGATCTGAAATAGCCTTGTCTCTTCCTATTTCAAGATTTAGTTTCTTAAAATAAACTCAATTAACATCATCGGCAGTAGGTAGCATATTATGAAGAGACTAAACATTTCACTATATGCTGAAATGTCCCAAATAGAAGTCATTCAAAATCCTTAATCATCCATGGTCTCCACACTGCTAATCTCCCATTCCATGGAATCCAAATAGTGGTGTCTTAGATTGAGATGTGGTGACCGTGGCAGTGATTTGACCAAAGTGAACTCACTGTTATGTTCAATGAAAGAGTTTGAGATGATTACTGTTTTTAGCTTCTGTGGCTAGGAATTAGATGATGAGTGGACTGCCTCTGTATCAGAAACGATACAGAGGTAGACTGTGACATTTAAACAATGTTTACTTGGTATTTAGGGGCCTATTATGTGCCAAGAAAATGTCCTCCAAACCAGCCTGTTCTCGTGACACAAGGCAGGGTGGATCCATAGCCTCATGTTGTTTACATTTAATTGTGACCCTGCCGGCAGGGATAACAATTTTTCCGACCAGGCACTAAATTTCAAATCTTCCTATTCTGGTGAGTCTATGCCAGCTGAAGCCTCAGATATGGCACTGTTGTAACATAGAGTAATTTGAGTTTGTATCGATTCCCTGTCACCAGTCTGGTCACTCTTCTCTTACTTCTTTCATTGATGAGGAGTTTCACACAGAACTGTCACTGCATGAATGTTTTGTTTTTGTTTTTTTTTGCCTGATGATCTACAAAACTGTGGAGCTAGCTGCGGTAAACAGTTCCAGGAGATGTGCAGTTTCTGAGAATACCTAAGTCATTCATGCTGGGATGAACAATTCAAATTGGTTCATTGATAATTGATGATAAGTGTAATCTAATTAAGTGGTAACCGAAGTATGCATGTTGTACCTTGTGCATCAAGTCAGCAGTGGGTGTTTTGAGGCTGAAAGCGATCCATATTTTTGAGTGCCAAAAGAGAAGACATAATACTGACATAGCTGCTACAAAAAGTTATTCTATAAAGTAAATAAAAGAAAGAAAAGAATAGATATAAAGGATAAATGAAAGACTTTGGTTCCGTAAAATGATACCTTTGGTACATAATTTTTTAGAAGTCAGGATTTTTTAGAAAATGTGAATCACATCATTCATTACCCCTTCTAAGGAAAACTTGTTTTTTTTCTACCTTTTTGACAAATATAGGGTGGTATTGAACATTTTTATCAGAAACCGATGAACTACTTGATGGAAAAATGTAATTTGAATTTGGGTATGCAGGTAATGGAATTAATAGGGACTGTCTGGCAGAGATTTTGATATCTGGCTCAGGGTGCTTTTGTTTGGCTAGAAATTATTATCAAAAAAATATTCTTGATAGTACTGAAATCCATTTTCTATTGCAATCTCAGTTTTTACCTGAATTTATGCAATCATTCATATGACAGCTATGAAGTTAAGTGTTTAGCTATTGTTGGACGTTTGCTTTTCAATTATTTTACAGTGGTCTTTTCTTATCCTTCAGATGGCCTCTTAGGACCTCGTGGCCTTGTGGAAGCAACAGAGATGTGTACACAGGAATGCCTTGTCCTGGGACATTCAGACAACTGCTGGATGCCCCCGACATTGGGAACATACCAGCAGCCAAAGTCACCTGTGTCCAGTTTTGGATCTGAGAGGGAGTGGGGTCCCAAAGACAAACTCCTCAATGGACACACTCTGACCAGAACCTGGAAAAATGAAAGTGGGCAGTCAGAGCCTTTTGGTGATAGGAAGCAATTTGGAAGTGGACAAGGACAATTCACCAGTAGTAGCATGGCTGATATTCCCCTGGTGAGCCTGAGGTCCTGCCAGTCGACCTCCTGCCCAGACAGCCCAAAGGACCAGCAGCTATAAGTCCAACTATGCTTCTTTGCTGTGAGATATCCTTATATTATGACACAGTTAAAAAAAAAAAAAAAAAAAAACTTTCTCCTCTATCATTTCCCACATGTTTCATCTCTTCCCCCTTAAGTTGATGCTTCTGCAGTGTGACAGCCACATGTACCTTATAAGCCACAAAAGTATAGCGCTTATGCTTTGTTTGCTACAAGTCTTCTTTGCTATCAATTCAGAGGAAACCTCTGTTTTATGAACTTCCATGAATTTCTTCAATGTAACATTTTTTGTCCACTTCATGTGTGACAAGTGGAGAAAGGACATGCATAAAACGGAAAAAAATGACAACAAACTACAAGAAAAAAAACTATGATGGCTTACTAGTATATACAAATATTTGTGGTGTGGTTGTTATTGAGTTGTTCAGGACTATATTTATCGACACAAAGAATATTGAGTTATGTTACAGAAAGTGTTGATCTAATGTCACAGTTAGTGGACACTTGTTTATTCTGTCATTGTCTATGTGTTTGTAAATAAGACTTATTAACCACTATCATGTACTCGTAATAACCACAGTGAATAGGGCAGTTCTTGGCTGTTGTAACCTTAATGGCTTGTTACCAGGATTTTGGATTTCAACTGGACAAAGATCTATAATATGTCATAATGTACAAAAACAAGAAACATTTACCCAAGTCTTTACAGAACAACATATATTTCATATGTTCATATGATTTAAAACATATTTCCTTCCCATAATATAATTACTGCTGCCAATATTTCGTAATAATTTTATTAACCTACTGCAAAATCACTGGCGAACTTTTGTTTTTAAAAAAAAAAAAGAAAATCAAAAAAGATTTTGTATGAAAAATGTCAGTGCTCAATATGTGCATTATAAAGACGAAAAGGCTTTGAAAGTGCTACTCTATACAAACTTTTGAAAGTGTTCAGTACAATTACGTAGCAATATATTTGTAAATGGCTAAATGTTTTATCTAGCTTTGATCTTATTCCTGTATAGATTTTAATCAATTTGGGAGCAAATTCAGTTTTAACTGCAATCTATTGACATATTATATATATATATATATATATATATATATATATATATATATATATATATATATATATATATATATATATATATATATATATATATATATATATATATATATATATATATAATTATTATTTATTTATTTCCACACAGTCTATGGTATTAAATCACTGTGCCTTCATGATATTTCATTTAAATGTCAAGAACATGTTGGCTACAGAAAATATCCTTTCGTATAATTAAATACCTATGCATTGAATGTTTGCTGAATCCAAAATAAGAAAAACATACCCACACAGTACGAAGGTCAAAATCAAGTTGTTAAATGCAAACACAAAGGTAAGAGCAGATAATGGATCAACCATGAGGAAACATCTGTCATTCCACTGTCTGAAATGTTTTCATTCCACAGCATGGAAGGCAAATTACTCAATGGAATAGCATGCTAAAAGATATAACTTAGAAAAGAATGACTTTATTATTTTTGTGCCATTTTTTTCTCCATTGGAATAGACTTGATTTTTGCATCAAAGAAACATTCCATTTGTAAAGCACATTTATATTTATGTCACAACATTAAGAAATTAGATGGGGTGGAGTGATTTTCTTCTCGCAGTATGTCTGTCAGTTGTGAGGGTGTTTGACATCACAGATCGTGAAACAGTTACTCTTTGTTACAGGTATACAGCTACTGCAATAAATGTTTTAATTATCTGTATGCTTAATTTGTCTACAAAATAAGAATGTCTGCTGCGTGTGCGGGTAGCACTGTCGCCTCACAGCAAGAAGTTTCCAGGTTCAAGTAATTTCTGTGCAGTTTGTCTGTTCTCCCTGTGTCTGCGTGGGTTTGCTTTGGGGTTTTCAGAATTGTCTGTAGGTGTGAGTCTTTTGTGAGGTTTTTTGATATAGTGGCGGCATGCTGGGAGTGTACAGTATCTTCACCTCTAGCCCATAAGTCTGCTGGCATAAGCTCCAGCAACCCCCGTGACCTGCGGAGAAGTTCAAAAAATGAATGAATTAATTGTATGGATTCAGCCTAATAAAATTGTATTATTGAAATCAATTAATCTATACCATCAGAAAATTTAACCAATCTTTATTTCTAAATTTAGCTCTGTAGACAAGGTTATATGGTATAATGTTATTTTCCTCTACATTTTTTACACACGTAATAAAAAAAATAAAATGTCCCTCTCACCCTTGTGGGGTGGTATCTGTGTGTGTCATCCTCAAGCTCGGATCCTCTACCAGTGGCCATGGAGTCAGAGGGTTCTGCGCAGTATCTTAGCTGTTCCTAGGACTGCGCTTTTCTGGATTGAGGCTTCAGATGTTGTTCCAGGAATCTGCTGGAGCCACTCTTCCAGTTTGGGGGTCACTGCCCCAAGTGCTCCTACTACCCCAGGGACCACATTAACCTTGACCTTCCACATCTGTTCCAGCTGTTCTTTCAACCCTTGATACTTGACACTCAACCACCTTTGGTGGTATGTCCCATTGGGATTTGGGTGCTTGTAGTCCATACTGGGTACAGATGTTCCTGTACACTGTCACAGCTAGTTGGTTGTGCCTTTCCATGTATGCTGAGCTGGCGAGCATCTTACACCCTGCTACCACATGATGGACTGTCTCTGGGGCTTCTTTACTTAGCCTGCATCTTGGGTCAGATCTACTGTGGTAGATATTGGCCTCTATTGCTCTTGTACTTAGGGCCTGTTCTTGTGCTGCCATGATCAGTGCCTCTGTGCTGTCTGTCAGTCCAGCTTTATTCAGCCATTGGTAGGTCTTCTTGATATCAGCCACTTCCTCTATCTGACGGTGGTACATGCCTTGTAGGGGCTTGTCCCTCCATGTTGTCTCCTCCTCCTCCTCCTCCTCTTCCTCCTCAGGTTTCTGCTGTCTAAGGCATTCACTGAGCAGTTCATCTGTTGGGACCATCTTCTTGATGTACTCTTGGATTTTCGATGTTTCATCCTGGACAGTGGCCCTGATGCTCACTAGTCCTCTGCCTCCCTCTTTCCGCTTAGGAAATTATATATATATATATATATATATATATATATATATATATATATATATATATATATATATATATATATATATATATATATATCCAGCTGATGCCAACATCAGGAAGAAGGAACATGAAAAGATTGAGAAGTATCAAGGGTTAAAAGAGCAGCTGGAACACATGTGGAAGTTCAAGGTTAATGTGGTCCCTGTGGTAGTAGGAGCACTTGGGGCAGTGACCCCCAAACTGGAAGAGTGGCTCCAGCAGATTCCTGGAACAACATCTGAAGCCTCAGTCCAGAAGAGCGCAGTCCTAGGAACAGCTAAGATACTGCGCAGAACCCTCAGACTCCCAGGCCTCTGGTAGAGGACCCGAGCTTGAGGATGACACACAGATACCACCCTACAAGGGTGAGAGGGACATTATTTATATATATATATATATATATATATTAGTGCTGTCAGGCGATTAAAAAAATTAATTACTAAACTCTAATTACTAAACTAATTAATTACTAAATTAATTACTAAACTCATCAAAGAAGCCCTACCTTTACTTGGCAACCACTTCCTTAATATAATTAACATGTCATTATCTACTGGATATATACCACGGTCCTTTAAAGTAGCTGTAATCAAGCCACTTCTCAAAAAACCTAACCTGGACCCTACTGTTCTAAATAATTATCGACCCATCTCAAATCTCCCTTTTTTATCTAAGATCTTGGACGAAATAGTCACTAATCAGTTATGTGATTTCCTTAAATCCAACAGTTTATTCGAGAATTTCCAGTCAGGTTTCAGGGAACATCATAGTACGGAAACAGCACTTGTCAAGGTTAGCAATGACCTCCTAACCGCTTCAGACAGAGGACTTGTTTCTATACTGGTTCTCTTAGACCTTAGTGCGGCGTTTGACACAATTGACCACAATATTCTTCTGGCACGACTGGACCAAACAATTGGTATTAAGGGATCAGCACTGATATGGTTTAAGTCTTATTTAACTGACTGTTCCCAATTTGTTCACGTTAATAACGACTCCTCTAGGTCAACTACAGTTAGTTATGGAGTTCCTCAAGGCTCGGTTCTTGGTCCAATACTGTTTATCTTGTACATGCTTCCTCTGGGTAATTTGATAAGGAAACACTCCATCAACTTCCATTGTTATGCCGATGATACGCAATTATATCTCTCGATTAAACCTGATGAAGTCAGCCAGTTGTGCAAATTACAGGCGTGTATCAAGGGTATTAAAGATTGGATGACCAATAACTTTTTGCATCTCAATTCTGATAAAACTGAGGTTGTTGTGCAAGGCCAAAAAACTGTTAGGGATGTAGTGCCAAGTGATGTAATAACCTTGGATGACATCACGTTTGAGGCCAAAACCACTGCAAGGAACCTAGGTGTCATCTTTGATCAGGATCTCTCGTTTAACACACACATTAAGCGGGTTTCTAGAACTGCCTTTTTCCATCTCCGAAACATTGCTAAAATCAGGCATATTTTAAAACGGAGTGATGCAGAGAAATTAATCCACGCTTTCATCACTTCCAGACTAGATTACTGTAACGCACTTTTTTCAGGCTGCCCCAAAAAGTTGCTGAAGACTCTTCAACTAATTCAGAATGCTGCCGCCCGTGTTCTGACCAGGACCAGTGCCAGAGACCATATTTCTCCTGTGCTGGCTTCTCTGCACTGGCTTCCTGTGAAAGCTAGGATAGATTTTAAAATACTCCTCCTCACTTACAAAGCCTTTCATGGCCAGGCACCGACCTATCTGAAGGAACTTTTAGTTCCTTATAATCCATCTAGAGCATTACGCTCTCAACATACTGGCCTACTGGTGGTTCCTAGAATTTACAAAAGTAGGACGGGAGCTAGAGTCTTTTGCTATCAAGCCCCTCTATTGTGGAACCACCTCCCTCTGCCCCACCTTCGGGGGGCAGACACCATCTCATTATTTAAGACTAGACTTAAAACTTTTCTTTTTCATAAATTTTACAATTAATGGCAACTTAGGTTACTACGTTTATTTTCACAGAGACCTACACTGCTGGAGACTCAACATCCAGACTCACTGAGTTCCTCTCTCCTCCTCCTTCTCTCCAACCATCTCTGTGACTCCTCCTCTTCTCTGATCTCACTCTCCAAGTCTCCAATCACACCCTACTAACTAAACTTCTTCCCAGGAGTCTCTGTGCTCTATGTCCTCACAGGTTTTTTTTCAGATTCACCCCTCATTCACCCATCTGCTATGGACCTGCTCCTCCCATCCCACCAGTACCACCCCTAACCTAATCATCGGCTGGGGTCCGGCTTCCTTTTTCCTCCGCGCCCCCATACTGTTCCACCCCTCACCCACCCATCCACTGTGGACCATCTGCTGTGGACCTGCACCTCCCATCCACCAGTATCACCCCTCACCTAACCATCGACTGGGGTCCTGCTGCCTCTCTTCTTTCGTGTCATCTTACTGTTCCACCCCTGATCCGCCCATCCACTGTGGACCTTTCTCTGTGGACCTGCACCTCCGACCCCACCAGTATCACCTCCGTCTCTCCATGTGCTGTGGACCTTCTCCTCCAAGCCCACCAGTACCACCCCTCAACTATCCATTGGCTGGGGTCCTGCTTCCTTTCTTCCTCCGTGCCGCCATACAGTCATCCACGCAGCTGTAATTGTGCCTTGACTTTAACAACCTTAACCATATTGACACTGTCTCTATCTGGCCTATCTGTCACTCTCTCTCTGTCTCTCTCTCTCCGACCCTGTTCTTATCCTTATTCTTATCCTTATCCATCCGGTCAAGGCGGATGGCCGCCCAAAAGAGTCTGGGTCCTGCCCGGAGTTTCTTCCTCATTGAGGGAGTTTTTCCCCGCCACTGTCACTTATGCTTGCTCTGGAGGGTTCAGTTGGGTTTCTCTGTCTGTTAAAGCGCTTTGAAATGTCTGCTGCCATGATTAAGCGCTATATAAATAAAACTTGATTGATTGATTGATTGATTGATTAATTAATCTAATTAATCGCATTTTAATCTCATACCTGCTAAAGGCCCCCAAATAAAGAATTTGAAATCTAGGACATTACAAAATTGTAGTGCATGACCAATCAATAGAATACACCAAGAAGAGAAGACTTGAAATCCACATGTTTATTGGTTAAGTGTACTTTATAAATTAAATAAAATTTAAAAAAAGGCCAAGCACATCAGCAAACCAATTAGGCCAGGTGCATTTCTCAAAAATGCAAAACAAATACAGTTAAATAAAATAAATTTCAGAAATAAAATAAGGCTGAGTCTCAAATAGGCACATAAGCAGACTCTCAATCAAAATGAATGCTAAAGCTGACTCAAAATGAATAGTATAACATGCCTCTAAATAAGGCAACCTCAATAGCAAGATGCCAACAGGCTTTTCCTTTAAAAGGGTAAGCTAACGTTCAGCTTTGTCCTTGACATGTTTTGCATTTAAAGGGCTTTGAACCGGTTCATGGAAGGAAAACGAAAACCGGAAACTTGTTCCGGAACAGAATCTGAACAGAAAATTATTTTAAACCGGTTGATACCGGGGGTTTTTTCTTTCTTGAAAAAAATATTTGACCTCACGTTTCACTTCCTGTCATTCATTCGATGCGGGATGAGAGCAGAGAGAAGTAGCGGCTATCAGCAACAGTTAAGAAAAGGGAGGTCTCCCAGTCACCATTTATTCATAACAGGTAAACACTGCAGTATGACAATCTTAAAAATGTATGATTTAGGCATTAACTCATTGGCTGCAGTCATTTTCAGAGCAGTGTGTTCCCGTACTGCCAGTGCTTTTTAGCAATGTTGAGCTATGGGAGAAGCACAATGAAGATCTGTTGTTCAGCAATAAATGACATGGAGGAAGTTAGTATTGTCTTATTTCATGTAGTGTCTAAGTAGGAGGCATAAGCCTTAACTACAGTGATATAACTTGCATAAAGCAGAGGTGTAGTGCTGTGGTACTGTTTACTGTAGGGTAGGGGCATATCTATAATTATAGTATATAAACTAATTGATTTAGTTGCCAATTTAAAAGTCCTTGAGTTACCGTATTTTGCGCACCATTCAGCCCATTGTATAAATAGGCGCAGTCTAAATAACTGAGTTTTTTTCTGTACTTTAACCCAACACACGGCGCACCTTATTGTTCGGTGCATGCTAGCTAACGGAAGCAAAAAGGTTACTGTGGTTGAACTGTGTTGTACTACTTATTTATATTTCAAAAAATACACCAACAATATTTTTTAAATATGTTTTTATTTCTTTATTTTTTGATAAATCTGTGCTAAATCATTCAAAGTCCTCATCTTCGGTCTGCATTGAATAGCTTGGCAATTTCACTATCGCTGACGGTCTGGTTTCCGGGTGGCTATGCGGTAATGATGCCGGCTTTTGCAAAACATCGGACAAAAGTCGAAGCAGATATGTTAGTCCAGGCATCCGCAATCCACGCACATATTGTGAGGGTGTAACTCACTCAGCACTGCCTCCAGTCCTGGTTAACATGTGTTCTACGTCTCATCCATCACTCCACGACGCAAGCAGCTTAACTTTAAAGGCTCTGTTTACACCAATGTCCAGCGGTTGGAGTTCTTTCGTTAATCCTCCCAGGATGATGGCAAGCTCCGAATTCAGCCGCTTGACATGGCTTTTTACAGAAGTGGTGGTATGGGCATGGAGTCACAGATCAAGAGAGATGGCGATGCGTGAAAAAAGCCACCCGTGTCTTTACGTGAACCGGAAGAACCGCGGAACTGATAGCCTGGAGTTTACATGTTGCGTCGTAAGCGTGTCTCTTCGCTGACGCCATTGTCGGGGGTCTTTAGCCAAACAAATGTGGTTATGCAGCATACCTGCAGTACAATACCGGCATATACAGTACTGATACCGGTACCTACCGGACGTGTGCCGGACATAGCCTCGCGTCATGTTCTCTCATTGGTCTATCGCTGCCGGCGTACGTAGTGACGTCTTATGTCGGTGGAAAATGGTCGACCTGGCGGAGCACCGACTAAAATCACACAAAAACATTTTTACAGATTTTGGAACTCAGTGTACACATAAAACGCTTAATGTTAAAAGGCGCAGCATTGATTGTTAAGAAATTTTAAGGCTTTTAAGTGTGTCTTATTGTGCTCAAAATACGGCACCTACATATTTATATTTACAAGGAACGTTATTAACCGGTTCAGGAACTTTATTTTTTTGTTCTAACCGGTTCAGGAATGTCAGTTTATGCGTGGAACGCAAAACCGGAAATGTTATAACTCCATTTCTGTTCGGAACAAACCGATTGGCAAAAAATTCTGGTTTAAAACCCTGATTTAAATGATACGTTAGGCTGGAGCTGCTTCAGTGATATGAAAATTCTCTTTTACAAAAGGTGCAAATAATAATAATAACAATAATAATAATAATAATGGATTAGATTTACAGTATATAGGGGCGGCAGTGGCTCAGTGGTAAAGCGGGCGGTAGAGCGGGTTGTCCTATGATTCAAGATCGGCGGTTCGATTCCCGCTCCCACCCAAAAAATACCCGGAGGTGAGCTGACAGTGGGAGGTGTCAGCTCACCTCCGAAGCACTGCCGAGGCACCCTTGAACAAGGTGCCGTCCCCTCTACAAATTGCTCATTTGAGGCGCACCAAGAAGGAGCTGCCTGCCACTCTACCTCCCTTGCATGCCTACAGGCCCCCTTGTGTGTGGTTGTGTGTATTACAAGGGCCTGTACACACTAATATGCGTGTGATTGAGACTAACAAACAACTAGAGTGTGCATTCTTAATTTCCCTTCGGGGATTATAACAGTGTATAAAATTAAAATTAAATTAGATTTACAGTATATAGCACTTTCTCAAAGACGCTTTACATCGGATCCATTATTCATTCACTCCTCATTCATACTTGGTGATGGTAAGCTACATGTGTAGCCACAGCTGCCCTGGGGCAGACTGACAGAGGCATCTACAGCGCAGATTGGCAGCGCAGAATCACTGCATTTTTGTTGATAGTCCTGTCTTTGTTCTTTTTATAAATAAACTTTCCGCCCGAAGGTCCGAGTGGGCTTGCCTCGCTCTCCTGTGTCTCCTGCGTCCATCTCTGTTGTCAGTCACCCTGCTTTTGACTAGTGGCGCAGGTACGAAGTGACGTTCTACTGAAGCCTACAGGTCCCTCAATGGGCCAAATTTAAAATGCTTGTGCATTGACTTGCTACTCACGATTAATTGCATTAATTTTTGTAGCGCGTTAATTTGCAGCGTAATTAATTAATCTAATTAACATGTTAAAGTGACAGCCCTAATATATATATATATATATATATATATATATATATATATATATATATATATATATATATATATATATTAGGAACGTTATATATATATATATATATATATATATATACTGATTCACAGTACAGCAACATGATCCTCGAGATGCTGGGAAAAAGATCAACACAGGGCATGACAAACAATACCCTTCATGGAAGAGACGGTTAGAGGCCAAGATAAAGGCGACACGGAGAGAAGTCAGCCAGCTAGCCGAGCTGCAGAAGGGGAATATGGTGAATAAAGGGGTACCCAGGAAATACAGCAAGCTCTCCATACCTGAAGCACTCGAAACTGCCAAACAGAGACTAACAGCTCTGGCTATCCGACTAAAGAGATACACCAAGGAGATGGAGGCCAGGAGAATAAACAAGACCTTCTCCTCTCAACCAGCAAAGGTGTACTCTCAGTGGCAGGGAAATAGCAGCCAGCCAGACCCACCAAGAGCTGAGGTGGAAAAATACTGGAAGGGCATATGGGAAAGAGGAGCATCACACAACACTGATGCCCAGTGGCTAGTGGACCTGAGGACTGACCACAGCTGCCTCCCAGAACAAGAACCAGTAACCATCTCAATGGCAGACATCCAAGAAAGAGTGTCAAAGATGAAGAGTTGGTCAGCACCGGGCCCCGATATGATCCATACATACTGGCTAAAGAAGCTGACAGCACTCCATGAGCGCCTAGCAGCACAGATGAACCAGCTGCTAAGGGATGGGACGCACCCAGAATGGTTGACTGAAGGCAGGACAGTCCTGATCATGAAAGACCCACAGAAGGGATCTACACCATCCAACTACCGGCCAATAAGCTGTCTCTGTACGACATGGAAGCTCCTGTCAGGCATCATGGCGGCTAAGATGAGTGGGCACATGGATCAATACATGAGCGGGGCACAAAAAGGAGTTGGTAGTAACACCAGGGGAGCCAAGCACCAGCTACTGGTGGACAGAGCAGTACACAGAGACTGTAAGAACAGGCAGACCAACTTGTGCACCGCCTGGATAGACTACCAGAAAGCCTATGATTCAATGCCACACACATGGATACTGGAATGTCTGGAACTGTATAAGATCAACAGGACGCTAAGAGCCTTCATCCAGAACTCAATGGGAATGTGGAAGACAACCCTAGAGGCTAACTCCAAGCCAATTGCCCAAGTTAACATCAAGTGCGGCATATACCAAGGCGATGCACTATCACCACTGCTGTTCTGCATAGGCCTGAACCCCCTCAGTCACATCATCACAAAGAGTGGCTATGGATACCGATTCCGAAGCGGGACAACAATCAGCCACCTCCTCTACATGGATGACATCAAGCTGTATGCCAGGAATGAGCGAGAAATTGACTCATTGATCCACACCACCAGGATCTACAGCGACGACATAGGGATGTCATTCGGATTAGACAAATGTGGCCGGATGGTATCTAGAAGGGGCAAGATGATCAGAACTGAAGGGGTTGACCTACCAAGGGGCAGGATAGAAGACATCAAGGACAGCTACAAATACCTTGGAATCCCACAGGCTAATGGCAATCATGAGGAGGCCGCAAGGAAGTCATCCACAGCCAAATACTTCCAGAGAGTAAGGCAAGTCCTGAGAAGTCAGCTGAATGGCAAGAACAAGGCCCGAGCCATCAACATGTATGCACTCCCAGTCATCAGATACCCCGCTGGGATCATAAGCTGGCCAAAGGAGGAGATAGAAGCCACAGATATTAAGACTAGAAAGCTCCTCACCATGCATGGAGGGTTTCATCCCAAGTCCAGCACCCTGAGGCTGTACACTAAGCGGAAAGAGGGGGGCCGAGGACTAGTGAGCATCAGGGCCACCGTCCAGGATGAAACATCAAAGATCCAAGAGTACATCAGGAAGATGGCCCCAACAGACGAACTGCTTGGTGAATGCCTTAGACAGCAGAAACCTGAGGAGGAAGAGGAGGAGGAGGGGGAGACAACATGGAGGGACAAGCCCCTACACGGCATGTACCACCGTCAGATAGAGGAAGTGGCTGATATCAAGAAGACCTACCAATGGCTGAATAAAGCTGGACTGACAGACAGCACTGAGGCACTGATCATAGCAGCACAAGAACAGGCCCTAAGTACAAGAGCAATAGAGGCCAATATCTACCACAGTAGATCTGACCCAAGGTGCAGGCTATGTAAAGAAGCCCCAGAGACAGTCCAGCATGTGGTAGCAGGGTGCAAGATGCTAGCTGGGTCAGCATACATGGAGAGGCACAACCAAGTAGCTGTGATAGTGTACAGGAACATCTGTACCCAGTATGGACTAGAAGTACCCAAATCCCAATGGGACATACCACCAAAGGTGATTGAGAACAACAAGGCAAAGATCCTGTGGGACTTCAGCTTCCAGACTGACAAACAGCTGCTAGCTAACAAACCGGACATAGTGGTGGTGGACAAAGAGCAGAAGAGAGCAGTGGTGATAGATGTGGCGATTCCAGCTGATGGCAACATCAGGAAGAAGGAACATGAAAAGATTGAGAAGTATCAAGGGTTAAAAGAGCAGCTGGAACACATGTGGAAGTTCAAGGTTAATGTGGTCCCCGTGGTAGTAGGAGCACTTGGGGCAGTGACCCCCAAACTGGAAGAGTGGCTCCAGCAGATTCCTGGAACAACATCTGAAGCCTCAGTCCAGAAGAGCGCAGTCCTAGGAACAGCTAAGATACTGCGCAGAACCCTCAGACTCCCAGGCCTCTGGTAGAGGACCCGAGCTTGAGGATGACATACAGATACCACCCTACAAGGGTGAGAGGGACATTTTTATATATATATATATATATATATATATTAGGGCTGTTGTAATATATATACAGTATATTACAACCAAAAGATGATTTCTTTCAATTCAAAGAAACGTTTTCATAACAGTGCAGGGCTACTCAAAAGAAATCAACAGCAAATTAGCATTAACATCCTATCAGTGGCCAGTAATGAATGGCCATTCACCCTGGTGAAGTAATTATATTTCCTTTCTTCTTTTAGGTTTCTCTTTCTAACTGTAACCTCATTTGATATATTTATCAACTGTCACCCAGTGGACCAGACTTAAATTCTTATTTGCCATGCTAGCTATCGACTTGGGCAAGAATAGTTTCTCAGAAGCTTCAAAGCTAATTGCCTTGGAAGTGTGAGGGGAAGTAAATTAGTGTCATGCCACAACCAAGAAAAAAGCTTCCCAATCGCATTTTCTTTTTATATGGCTTTGAGAATATTTTCTCAGGGAATCCTCCATGCGGAAAGTGGAACAGAGTGAATCTTCAGCGGGGAATCAGTCACAGAGAAGGCATGCACTTCATACAAGTAGAAGAGACAACTCTCCACAAAGATACAGAGGACAGAAACAGCACCATCTACACATTGTCAAGGCCATATTTGAAGATAATGAGAGGACTAATTAATATTAGTCTACTCCAAGACTCCAGCAATAGCTCCATTTCATCTGAAGAATGTGTGAGAATTCACTCTGGATCTTAAACATGACAGACCCTGTGGCCTTGTGAGCTTAAAAAATTTCAGTTAGGACAGATTCCTGTTTGAATTTCTGGAAGAGGATCTCTCTGGGATGCCAAGATGTAAAACTGGCCAGTTGAATTTTAAAAAGTCCATGTTTCTTCTTAAATCGATGTCAGTTGAAGGTAAGTTGTGTTGACTGCTACCTGTCTAAAAGAATCAATCTCTCCTCGACACACATCTGGTTTTTCAATAAATGACAAATATGGCTTTATTAAGTATTCAGTTTCACATGATTTAAAATGATTAATTTAGCCGAGATTCGGACACACCTTTAATACCAGGAGGAGCACACAGAAAAAGAGTAATTATGATTAGGTTAAGCTGAGATTTATGCCTATTATCAAAAAAAAATTCTTTAAATGATGTACAATTGAGAGCTGAAACAGTATGAAAATCATTAACAGAACCAAATGCCACACTTAAATCAATCAATGATTGGTAGTTGTACCTTCTAACATTTTGTCTGCTGAGTTTTCAAAGGAAGGATGTTTCTAATTATTCTACATATCATATGTCTCAGAGAGTTTTGCATTAGAGGATATGTAACATTATGATGCACTTACTGGACCAGTACTTCCATGAGTTTTCATATTCAGATGAGTCTCATTATACAAACATGCTATCCACAAATTGACGCCAGCAACACATTTGAAGCAAATTGGGGGAGATGCAAGGCAACACTCTATTTTGGTATTATTATTACAGTAACTACATATGTTTTACATGCAAATGAGTATGAGTTTGCATGTGACAGTAGCTCATATTGTGTGGGTGCAGTCCAATTAGAAAATGTATAAATGAAGTTCTAAAAATGTGTTCAAATTTAAAAATGTCAAGATAATTGTGTCAATATGTAGATACTGTTTAAATTGATAGTAATGCTAAATAAATAGGTACATGAAACATAATAAGAATTGCTTAGACATGTATTAACACCAATACACTTACAAGTCTGAAGATAGATTTTGACAAATTTGTAGAGAACTTCAACACACATTTATATAATCTAGATTTATGATACATAACTGTATTGTGTCTTTTACATAATTACAAATCTAAGTTACACATTTCATTAATTTAAACAAAAACCTAAAAAAATTGAGTTCCAGATACTACATTGTTCTATAACTTAGGGAAAGCACACACATGCATGATAATTCCTATATTACTGTCAGCCTTCTACAGAGAAATCAAATGAGGATTTTCCGTTTCCGATTTCCAGCTGCCTCACAATTAAGAGAAAAAAAAGAATGGTCTTCAACGCCACATGAATTTGGAGTACCATGGTAAATCAGTTTTAAAATGGAAATAAAAGCATTGATGTTTCAAAATCAGTGCACTGTCTTCCACAGACTTGACAGGACAACCTTTAGAGATGTCTGTATGCATGGTTAGCCTTTCAGAGACTATACATCAAAACCACTGAACTAAACAGTTTACATTTAAATAAATACCATGACAATATAGTGACAATAGGCATCATGAGAAGGAAGGAGATGGCCAAATTAAACATGAAGATCAGTGCAGTAAATGATGAGTGAACATGAACTGTGACACACACACAAAGACATGTTAGGAGGTTGTCAGGAGAAAGATCACTGCCAGGTTCTCTAAACACTGGAGTGGCTTTTTAAAAATTATATTTTTTGTATTACAAAATGGGTTAAACAAGACTAAAGGCTCTATCTTAGGCCCAGTACAAAGTGAAGCACAGCCTCTCATTGTCGGTTTCATTTTTGCACACACAGAGAAACACACATACAAAAACTACTTGTCCTCTGTTCGAACAGGAAGGATGTCGTTAAATGAAATGTGCTAGGGTTTATTGTTTGTTCATTGCCCTCTTGAGACATCAAAGAGTGATTGGAACTCTGTCAAAGAAAAAGCTAGTCTAAATCCGTAGGACAGTTACAAAATGCTGATGCACAAACCAGCTCTGATACCTTTCAAATCTACTGTAGACTATATACTGTACATTTTGTACATTTTCCTCCCCCGCCATCCAAATGAATTAATAAAATTCATTTAGATGAGTGTCTAACTACAGCTGTGCTAGTGCCTCTGGGTGTTGCCTATGGGAAAGACATACATGCTAACAAACATAGTTTACATCCCTGCAACCCACTAGTTGAGGTTGGGGAATGCTACAGCCAAAATTGACGATGAGAAACCAAAAATAGCAGAGCATGAGGACTGCTCGGATATAAATGTAGGTTGGGATGTAAAGCAAAAGCATAAAACTGGACTATGACACTGCAAAATAACTGACTGCATCAGTGATTGATGCATCATATGTTGCATTCAACTATATTAAGAAGTTTAAAAAGATAAGTAGATATAATTTAATGATCCCAAACTGGGAAATTCACAAATATTGATTGAGATATAAATATTTTTCATGTGTCCTGACAAACACACAAGCTTCCTGAGCGCACTGAGGACTACTGTGAGCAACATCAGATGTGCTCGCCGTGGCCACACACAGCACACACACTTCAAAACCAGTATCACCAGCATCACACTTAAAAACCTTGGATCATTCAAAGATACATGGCTTATTAAAAGAATCAAACTACAGTAGCAATTTTCATTAGATTACAATTTTCATTAGATTTGGCCCACTCAAAATGAAAAAGACAAAAATTTTGTTCCTCGTGAGATGTGAAGTATGTTATATGTGAGGGTCCTGCTTTGGCCCCAGTCAGGTCCAGTTGTGGCCTGGCTGAGGGTCCTTCTCTGGAAGAAATTATATATACTGTACCTTTCAGACATAACATTTAATGATTAATATCCATAAATACAAGAAAATCTCAATAAATGTCATTAGAATATGCACAAATCTGACTTAAATTTTCCATTATTTTCCTTGTGGTTGTACAGTTTGTCCAGGTTAATGGCTTTGTCTGCTTCTTGAATTGAAATTTTTCAAAAGGAAAAAATATCATCCAGTTTCACCGCTTGGCCTTGTATTTGCATTTACTCAAATAGCCATTCCATCTTAAAATAACCAAATTTCTTTGGATGTGTCGATGAACGTTTGTCTCCAGTCGTTATCAAATTAACCTGCACAGTGCGTATAGCGGGGCACACACACAGGACCGACAATGCTATGATTGGCTGCGTAGCCTAAGTGAACCATATCGCATGGCTGGACACCTGTCACTCACTGAGTTACAATGCAAAATGGTACAGAAAACAATAGTATTAGCCTAATCGATCAGCTAAGATTAGATCTAAAATTAAATATTACTGTATTTAATGTCTGTGTGGTTCTCAGTTATCCAGGTTATGGTTTCCCAAAACTGTTTAGATCAATTCACTGGACTTTAAGAAAGTTTCTTGAAGAACAGTATTTAATACCGTGACACCCCTGGTGTCGTGTAATGTGGGCAAGGATGATAACCACGGACTTCATTTAGCGAGCTTAATTTCGGCGTCCAGCCTTAACAGGCAACAATCCAGAACTCCTCTCAACTCCCGCTCAGCACTCACTTTATACACTCAACTCCCCCTGCCCTCCCAAGTCGCGCGACCTCATGCACAACTCACACATACGTAGAACAATTCAGGGCAACAACACACAACAGTAACAATACACGGGATATCACAATAAGTTTATATTGAATTTTATTTTATGTGCAGCATTGAATTTCTTGTGCACTGAGACTGTGTGAGCAGTGAACAATAGCGCAGGCGTGCAGCTTAGAAGGACTACGTACTATTTCTATCAGTACCAATATTGCCGACTTTGGTGCTGAGAAAGGGGCGGCGGTGCTCAGTGGTAGACCGGGCAGTAGAGGTGACCAATGCTTCAAGATCAGCAGTTTAATTCCTGCTCACTCCAAAAACCACCCAGTGTGTGAGCTGACAGTGGGAGGTGTCAGCGCACCTTCGGAGCATTGCCTAAGCACCCTTGAGCAAGGTGTCATCCTCCTTACAAGCTGCTCATTTAGGCGCTCCATGAAGGGCCTGCCCGCCATTCTACCTCCCCTTGCATGCGTACAGGCTCCTTGTGTGTGTTCAGGGCCTGTACACACGAATAAATTTGCATGTGTACCAACTAGAGTGTGCCACTAATTTCCCAGCAGGGATTAATTCAGTATATAACACTGAAAAAAAAAAAGGTGCCTAACAAATAAAAAGTAGTATTAATAAGGCATATGATGCACTGGCACAGCGAGAAAACAGACGACGTAATTATTCTTATATATATATATATATATATATATACACACACACACACACACACACACACACACACACACACACACACACACACACACACATATATATATATATATATACATATATATACAGTATATATATACACAGTATATATATATACATATATACACGCTGTACATATAAGTATAATTACACCTATACAGTATATTTGAATAAGCTCACTTGAAAATCTAACGCTGTCAGGCTTGCGGCGTCTACCCTGAAGTTCAGGCCGCTAGCCGAGATAGCTCAGGTCTTCACATTTGTCCATGTCTCTTGCTAACGGAGCCGTTTTGGTTTATATTCTTTGATTGTGACAGACCTCACGTTGTCGTGTGAGGAACCCCGATGCTTTGTTCACCAGGACTGAACTTACAAAACCGGTATCTACCCGGATGGCCAGGCTGTAACATTGAAGCGCCCTTCGCATTCATCCGTCCCACACACACAGAGCCATTACGGCTTTGTCGAACACAACGGTTTGTTTTCTTGTGACAGCGAAGAAAAAAGAAAACAAACGAAATCTGATATTATTGTTTTATCGTGGAATTACCATGGGTTCCCGCTAGTGTGTGCGTGCGTGTGTGTGTGTGTGTGTATATATGTATGTATATTATATATATATATATATATATATATAAATATTATATATATATATATATATATATATATATATATATGTGTGTGTGTGTGTGTGTGTGTAAAATGATCCCTGTGCAGATATTATTTATAGATTATTATTATTATTTGATATTTAAATCATTGCAAGTGATTGATCCTTGTCTCTTCTGGCAAACAACGTTACAATTCTTGACAGCATTTGAAAGAATCTATAGACACCCTGCACTGTTTCGTGAAGAGTTAATACCTTGGTGAGAGTTGGTGACAGTTCTATTTTTTGGAAGAGTGAGAGTGTCATTCCCCCAACCGAAAGGTCAATTAAAGAAAGATTTGATCAGCTTCAGTCCATCCCGGCCCCTCCAGAAATCTGATCCACATGGGCACAAGAGTCACATCTGTATGGGTCACTCTCCAAAGCCAATCAGAGAACAAACACTCTGAGCAGAGGGCTGAGATCAAAGAATTGGAGGATGGAGGGGTTGTTGATTAACCTCTGTGGTCTGTAGTAAATCTGTACACAGGACAGGAAAGGAGTCAGACGCCAGTAGAGCACATATACTTGTCCACCAACGCAATCTCAAAAGAATTCTCATCAACACCAGCTGTCTTTAAACACATTGTATTGGAAGAGGTAGTTAACCAGTTTGTTTCTCACCTGGTACTGCTTTTCTGTGGTACCATCTAGTGACTGGGACTGTGAGGCAATGAAGATCAATGTGTTTGTGATCCGTTGGTTTTAGATCAACAACAAATACGATCATTCAAATACCATCATTCTATATTGACTATAATCAATTTTTAGCTCAGTGACATATTATTATGTTGACGTACTATAGATATGATTAATAATCCCAATTAACAAGAATATAAAAACATTTGTGAAAAAAAATGTGTTACAGTTTTACCATAATTAGTTTGAATTATTCATCACATGACATGCGATGCAATATTAATTTCACTGACATTACCGCAAACTCCAAAACCCAGGACTTGTGTACCTTTCTTCCAAAAGTTTTTTTTTTAATATATATTTTTAGCAAATTTACAACAACAGTGCTGTTATATTTTATTAACTTAAAGAGGGAATGTTGACTGGGAATAGTTTGATCAAATCTAATACACAGATACACACACAAACACACACACACACACACACACACACACACACACACACACACACACAAAGATCTATCAATACATTAGACTTGTGATAAACAGACAAGTGGACAGATTCAACTTCTAGCTGACTACTAATTTACAAACAGACAAGTCTATTTTTTAAGAGAAAACTGAACAAAACAATGGAATCATGTTTATTTTTCTCTTAGGCCATAAAACATTATGCAAAGCAGCGCTGGATTTTTCTACATCAAGAGGTATTATCATGATTAGGTCATCCCAGGTGAAGAAGGAGGCTCAGGAGAACTGTTGTCTTACACTGAAGTATGTGAGACTGCTATGGCAATTCTTGAGGGCAAGATCTGAGGCTTCTAACCTCACATGGATTATGTGGAAACAAGACTTACATATACCCAGGCAGTGCCTACTGAATTTTACGTCAAAAACTGATTTGCTTACAATAGCCATATTTGATGTTGGGGTACATGTAATTTTGTTTGTACATCGGCAGTAATTCTGTCTGGCCTAAAATGGAAAATACAGGTGCTCAAGAACATAATTTTGACTACTTCACAGCTTTGGATAACTATGAATATATCTTTATTTATATTATATTTATATTAACCTTTTCTGTCTTCCACGCACCACAATTTTGCAAAGAAACTCCACTACCAGTGAACCTCCACTATAAACTAATTTACACAAATCTATATCACTTTAGTCTGTGGAACTATGTCAAATGAGTGGGACACACTCAAAAAAAACTAAGGACCTTGAGAGAATTATTGGCTGTAATAAATAGAACAAGCGTTATCACTTGCTAAATCTTCCACCAACCCTGTATCTCACCTCCACTGTGATTCAGTTCTGACCTTGACCTAAAAAAAAAAGTCTGTGTAACAGAAACTTCAAATTAGAGTTTTGAATGAATACATTTGAACTACTAACCTCTTTACCTAATTATCTCTTTTTCCTTGCGTAGTATTTGTGAGTTATTTGTTCTTTACTTCTACTGACTTTGAAATGAGAAACAAATGTTAACTTAAATGTTAACATGTTGAATCAAGATAATTATAGTAATAAGGAAAGATAAAGATAAGGCTAAAAAAATAACCAGGAATCATGGTTAAGATTTAGTATACATAAAATACATAAACACAAGACATTTTAAAACTCGTCCAGGCACAATGTGTTCATTTAACTTTGTATATGAATGACTATCCAGGAAAAGAAATATGTGCTCATTTATTACCAAAGACTAATTAATCAGGTGACAATCAGTAACAATCAGAATTCAAGTAATGAAATACAGGTGATTCTCCAATCCCCATCTTTTTCATTGGGTTTACTGAGATCATTCATATTTTTGTAAGCATTAATACTTTCTCTGATTGTTTTAATACTGTTGCCAAAGAATTGAACAACCTCTCCACACTGTGATGCAGAATACTTTGAACAGGTCAGAGCAGTGCTGAGTAGCTAGTCAAGAGAAGAGAATAACATTGTAGAGGTTCCATTGTTTTCTGTAATAACCTTGGAAAAGTAATATTTTCCTGTCAGCAGTATTGTTATGCTGTAAACTGTCATGGCTTAGTTTTTATTGTATTTTTATTTTATTGTATTTTTTTTCTGGGTTACATGGGAATATGTGGGACTCCAGTTAAGGACTGAGTCTAAAAACAACTTCTCATTTGAAGGTAATTTTTCACAAATTGCTACATGTTTATATAGTTTATATAAAATTTCTGTCAATATTCCACAATGGTGGAATATTACAACAACAACAGTGGCGAAGTGGGTAGCGCTGTCGCCTCACAACACGGCGGACCCGGGTTCAAGTCCCGCTCTGTGCGGAGTTTGCATGCTCTCCCCATGTCTGCGTGGGTTCTCTCCGGGTTCTCCGGCTTCCTCCCACCTCCAAAAGAATGCGCTTCAGGTAAGCGGATTAAGCGGGTTAGGACAATGAATGAATATTCCACAATCTGAACATTAAAAAACCAGGGTGTGCAATTTCACTTCTGATAGTTCCTATATGTGATGACATCTGGACTTTCTTTTTATACCTGTGACATGTAAATAAAGACATTTTAGAGTCCAACATGGTTGCAATAATAATAATAATAATGGATTCGATTTATATAGCGCTTTTCTGGGCACTCAAAGATTCTTTAAAGTGGATCCATTATTCATTCACTCCCTTTTCGTACTTGGTGATGTTAATCTATGTATGTAGCCACAGCTGCCCTGGAACCCGCAATGCAGTTTTGTGTTGTATCTTTTTTCGGTCTCTGTAATATGTTTAATTTTTAATTTGGTCCCAATTTTTTATTGGCATTAAAGATTCAACATGGATTACTGCTTACTCTTTGGAGCCTACACTTAATTCCCTGACATTTTTGGGCATTATAAGTGGTCTGTACTCTTTATGCTGACTCACTGGATTCACCTTTCATCAGAATCAATAGTAACTGTAGCTTATTAATGCAGTGAGTTCTGCATTGGTGAGTGTGTGGGGAATTGCAAGCTGCTTCTGGCATTTATCAACTTCATTTCTCAATTCTTGAAATGGCCTGGGGATTTGGTGGGAGTATTGGCCAATTGTCTACAGTGCAATCCTCCTCAGGCTAATGGTGGAGACGTATACTGCACCTTCCCTGAGAACGTCGTGATACAATTTCATCATGTCGCATATAATGCTTGCCCTTCTGGCTTTACTCTGTCTGCCTACCATCTGAAAAC
Source organism: Antennarius maculatus (assembly GCA_013358685.1). NCBI lineage: Eukaryota > Metazoa > Chordata > Actinopteri > Lophiiformes > Antennariidae > Antennarius > Antennarius maculatus. The sequence goes on from CM023606.1 coordinate 16,923,763, forward strand.
AACAAGTAAATTGGAAAAGTTTGGAGTTGAGTGGCTGCAGAAGTGTCTCTGCACGCAGTGCAAATGTCACTCCAATGAGAGGCTACTGTTGGAGAGGAGCTGGCTTGCTGTTTGGGGTGTGTTGTGTCATGTTTCATTTTATACCTAGCAAACTTTAAAACTCTTTTGAGCCTCATCCTTTTAAATGAATGCTGTGTTTAGCATTCAATCCCAAGGTTTTAGGCTCTGGTGTCATGATATCCTGTCACTGCTATAACTGGAGGACATGTGGGCTCAAAAGGCTCATATTTAAAAATATAACAATTTCTATGCAATGACTGCCCCCGCTTGTTTTTTGATTGGGTTGGAATGACAATGACCATTCTGCCACAGCCTCTCATTTGCAGAACTTGAGCTATGTGGGAAATGTCATCATCACACCAGCCCAATCTGGTGATAGATCATTGTTATATATGTAAAATAGATAAGTAAGTAAATAAATAATACAAACAAATTATGAATCCAGACAACCCTCCGGATAGGATTGCAAATATGTCACTTTTCTATCTCACCGAGGCTAACCATTTAACAAACATGTTATCAAAATTGCTACACAAGTTTTTTGGAGTTATGTGCGATCTGTCAGAAAAACAGAGGGGGGTGGGTGAATCATGAAAAAATAAGCAATAAATACGTCTAGGTCAATGTTTGACCGCTGAACCCTCAACTCTGAATGTTTTGCTATTTGATGTTGATTGAGTTAATTGAGAAACTTTATGGACATAAAACAGAGTGATCAAGCATAAATTGGCGTGTCTGACTTTTGATTACAAGGAAGCACATCAACATGTCATTCACGTAAGTGTGGTGAAATACCTCAGTGGTTTGAAGCTTGACTCAGCCTCCACATCCCCCAAGGATAAAATTCTTTATGCAGAGGTAAAAATGTAAAAACCAGAGGGGGGATGATGGACCATCCCACCAACAAATTCAACCCTGCTGATAAACACAGGCACATCGACAGCTACTAGCTGTCGATGTGCCTGTAATACAACAGAACCAACAGATCTGAAGGAATACTGCTTTATCCTTTTGACTCATCTGGCACTAATTCAGATGACCACCTGGTTCTTTAAAAGAAGTTGTTTAATATGGGATAATCAGAGATCTTTTGATAGTTAGAAACTCCTTGGCAAGAAAATGTGTTCTTGTCAAGCGCCCACAGCAATTTTCTAATCTTGTACCTTAATTGCAATGTAGGTCAGTAGTTTGTGCTGCAGTGTTAATATTTTTTTTTAATTTGGGTGGCACTTTTGATGACATTCTATTAAGCCCAATTTCTTTCATAAAGTGTATATTTAAACAGGAATGAAGGATAAAGGAAGGAAAACTAACTAGACCCCAAACCCCAAACCAGGGCAATAAGATGCAGATGAGAATAGATAGATATGCAACTCAATAAAAATACTAAACACCAATGTTATCTGCTTTCTTTTTTTATTTATTTTAGCTCACGATCAGACGTAACTGATTACCGGTATTCCAAAGGCTAAACTAAATTTTTATTTTGTAAGCAGCCAAGGACAATATTCAATTAAATCTTAAAAAATAACAAAAATACATGTGACTTCAGGTTGCAATTGATGTCAATGAAAGAAGAACACACTTTTGTGACATGAAATGTAGCAACAACTCTGGCAGGTAAAACAATATTATCATAGGTGTCTCAGAAATTCTGTACACACAATAATTTGAGAGCAAAGCACACAAAGAAGAAGTGCCATCCACAACTCAACAATCAAGCTAGTGGCAGACAAACAAGCAAACAAACAAACAAACAAGCAAACCCATTGAAGCTCATGAAGAAAAAGATTCTTCAAATGTGCAGCAAATGTACGATACAGCAAACTTCAGTCACTGAAGAAAATAGAGGAGGACTTTGTTGACTTGGCTTGTTTGTGACATTGAGCCAAAAATAGGTCTCTGAACATAAATAACTTTATAAAAAAAAAAGGTTTTGAGTGCATGAGTCAAAACATTTATTTGAGGTTGCAACTACGACACTTCTTGCAATGAGCTTTTTTGTTTCCATTTGAGAAACTGATGAATACATGTCATGATTAAAAACCAGTTGTTTTTAATTGTCAACCGAAGTCAGCATATTTTTGTTCTTGCATGAATTCCTTGAATTGCAAATCTTTGAAGAATTAACACAGTGTTTGTATTGTCCACATCTTCTCTTGTCATCAGATTTCCACAGAGTAGACCTGCATACGTCAGGTCTATTGTCATTGTTGTTTTACATGTTTAGCAACCTGCAGGTATAAATAAAAGAATCTGACCCTCACATAACTCATCATTGGTACTGAAATATCTCCAACTTAATATTGTCTCAAAAATTGTGAAAGAATGATGGGAATATACCCTCCATAGACACTGCAACTAGTTTACATTCTCAGGACTGGTGTAAACATCAATTTAAATGGGATAATTAAGTGCAGAGTTCAACCACAATCTCTGCTTCCTGGCAATGAGCTGATATTTTGCCTGATGCTTTTGCAGTGAGCATAGTGCCTAAGGCGAGACAATTTGAGTCTTTCATCTGCAGTTGTGGTAAAAAAAAAAAAAAAAAAAAAGATTTTTAAAGTCTAAGTGTAATTATTTAATTTTGGGTGCCTGAAGTATCCATCTGATAGCATAATAAATCAATAGAATTTCCATGAATACTAATTGTGGTTTGAGTGACAGTTGCTGTAACTGATAGGTGAGAGTTTGATCTGCTTTAGCAAAACCAGCCATCCGAAGCCTCTGCCTCTCATACCATTGCCCTCAGAGGCGGAGTACTAACACTTTGAAGTTGAGGTGAAGAATCAATTGAACACGTCTGGGAGTAAATGAACTTGTTTGGAGCTTAATTTCCAACAGCTGAAGGCTTTCTGCAGTTATTCATGGGACAGAGGTAGCCCATTCTCGTTCCTTCCTTTCTGGGTGTGTGTTTTCACACACCCAGAAAGGAAGTAGTAAAAGTAGTAAATTGACATTGATTTAGTTTTCCTAAGGTGAAGGTCATCATCACATTTTTGTGCCTCTGGCTTCCTTAAAATGTTGCTTTTTGTTTTGTGATTATATCTCATCAGGTCTCACAGATGTGTGCCTAAAAAGGTATAAAAGGGAAAATTTGACCTTGACCTAGTTTTTCATGGTCAAGGTTGTGATCTAATTTTCATCCCCTTACCTCCCTGAATGTAATGCCTTTTGTTTAGTCTTTCTATCTTATCCAGTTCCTGAGATAGGTGCAAATAAATGCACAAAGTTTAAATTTGACCTTGACATAATCTTCTCAGGGTCAAGGTCATCATTTAATTTTTATCCCCTTTGCCGCCTGAGTAATGTGCTTTTTCTTTTATCTTTCTATCTGCAGTGGTTGTGAAGATATTTGGTGGACGGACGGACAGACGAACACACAAACACTGACAATTACAATACTTTGTGGGCTGTAAATACAAAAATCTAAAATACAAAAAAAAAAAAAGCCTGAACAAGGTCACATCATGAAATCAAAGTACTTATGTTCAGTATTTTTCAAGTAATTTTGAAAGATATTATCTTTCTAATAAGACTATTATAATTAATCTGACTGATAAAAGATTACAAGCAGTGCCAATGATGACTTAACATTTTGATTTATAATATCTTAATTCGAGACCACAATATAAGAGTGGTAAAATAGAACGTTAAGTATTAGAAATTATTGTGTTTTTTTAACAATTAGACTGTTGACACTAAACTTGAGCAACGTCGAAAGACTTCATAATAGACTTCCCTTCTGTGACCATAAAGAGTACATGAAACAGCAGCCAAGGGGAAAAAAATGTAACGTGATGAGGGAGAAAAGGAATCAGTAAGACGGAAGGAAGTCTAAGCTCTTTAACTGGCACTCCTTTGCATATAAATGAGAGATTAGGCAGAAACTATATCTTACTACGTGTTAGAATACATATGCCTAATTACAATATATTCATAAAGTGAGAGTGTAATTTCCACAAAGGAGATTACAAACGAAGCACAAGGTCAGGAAAAGCCCTTTTTGTTCTCTGCATACCATTAAGGTGGTGATAGTGATGGCAATGCTGATGCAGCGCAGAAAATGATTCATACTCATTGGTTCTCCTCAGAGATTGTGTTTTCCAGACTAAGTATGAAGATAGGACAAAAGGAAGAGCATTAATGAGTTATACCTTAATAACATTACTGAAAACATGCAAAGAAGGGACACATTTTATTTGAACTCTGTACACCCATTTTTGTTTGAGCAGCACTGGATGAGTAACCTTGACTTATCTGAATTATGATGATTTAGGAAAATTAAATGTTATGTTGGCCTCATTTTGATTCTCCTTGTCCTTTGAAAATCATTCCAAACCATCATTTAAGAATGACGAACTATATCTGACATCTACTCATTTGGATAATATTATTTCACATTAAAAATAAACTCTCAAATTAACTGTCTTTTGAGATAAAAAGAAGTCATGCCAACAGATTAGATTTAGTGTGTCTGAAGCATGCCTTGTTACATGGATGAGCAGGCTCCTAATAAAGTTGGTTCATGATGAATTTTAATTTGAGTTTATGAAAGGCAGAATAAAGTATGGCACTGTGCAGTTTCTTGCTGTTCAAAATGACAAATCAATGCCAGTGAACTGCTCATCATTTTTTTTTCACTCATGTTGCCTTTTCCTGCTTTCTAGAAACCCTCTTTTGCATACCTGCACTGGTGTGTGTGTGTGTGTGTGTGTGTGTGTGTGTGTGTGTGTGTGTGTGTGTGTGTGTGTGTTTTAATTTTTTTTTTTGTGTGTGTATGAGTTTCCTGGTCCACATTTGAGTATGTGAGAGACACTGAGTGTCAGGTAAAAATATTAAGATTAAGATTGAATATTAAATTTACTTTATTGATCCCTCAGTGGGGACATTATCTCAGTCCACCCCATGAAGCAGTAAAATGCATGCCTGTGCACTGAAACCTGTTATCTGGGTTGTCAGAACAGATTCTGAACAAAGAAAACGCATCTTGTCTGCTTCTTCAGAATTAATGAAAAATGAGGAAATAAGATCGAAGTATGATTTGCACAGATCTGTAAAGAAGAACGGGAGTAGACAATGAACAGTTTCTACAAAAACTGAAGCAACTGTTTTAACTGACAAATCTACCACATCAGTGTCAGTTTGGTTTTTATGTGATATTTTTTAATATACGGGGAGTAAAATCACACAGTGACATTAAATTAATCCACCCCATGAAGCAATGCTGTGGCTTCCAAATTTACTTCATGTTAATTTATCAATCTACTCCAAGTCAAATGTCACTGTGGAATTCCTTTTCCAATAATTAGCATGTGAATCACTAAAAGCACTTATTTCTGGTAATGTCCAACCATGGTCTTTTCATGAGTATTTTAATGGAAACCGCTTATCTCAGTCCTGTCTTTCAGGTGTTTAAAAGACCCTGCATTAAGCAAAGAAAAAAAACCCTCAAAGCCAGCACAATTACCTTTAATTCCATTTTAATTCAGTAAAAAAGTGATGTGACAGGAAGCATTTCAAATGACTGTATTGGGGTGGGGTAATTTGGTTTCAATTATGATAACTGAATCTGAAGAGAAATCTTGTCTGAAGTTTTAATAGCACATAACAGACTATTTGCATTCAGTCAGAGTGCTTTCAGATTCACTCGCACTATTTCAGCAACTTGTAGCTCAGAATGTCTTAAATAAATTTCTTTATTCATGTTGAAAATATATTTTCCAACATGTGGTTCTGATGATAGGGACAGTTGTCAAAACTATTCAACCAATGAGTCACCTGCCTGTTGAACTTGATGAATTTAATGTTAATCTAATTTTGAAAAAAAAAAATCATTGCTGAAATTAACCAAACCCAAATTTCAATATAATTTATTGTTTATTTTTGTGTGCCTAAGGTAAAGGAGCAAAATCACTTTATACCTGGAACTGATTATCACAATTTTGAAGCCTATAAAAGTTGTCATTGTTATAGAGCATGGTCTGTCTGCTTTCATGCTATGTGAAAAGCGTCTTCAACCAAGTACTTCTGAAAGTATTCAAACTTCTTTGTCTAATGTAAAAGAGAATAACCTGTGTGCGTCATGGAAGGCAGTTGAACTTTTCCAAACATTCAGAGATAAAATGAACAGATAGAAGACAGGATGATCTCAACTGGCAGTATGATGTGCTGCCTGAGTTTCAAAAAGGTCACACAGGATGTTTTGTTTAAAAAAAAATGGATACATGTTTTAATAATCATAATTTGAATTTGTAGCATGTTATACATTTTCTAAGTTATTGTCTAATGTGTGCAGCACGATGGTGCAGTGGGAAGCTCTGTCGCCGCACAACAAGGCGGTTCCAGTTTCCTGTCCCGCTCTGTGTGGAGTTTGCATGTTCTGCTTGTTTCTGCGTGGGTTCTCTCTGGGTTCTCAGGCTTCTTCCCATCCCCAAAAAACATGTGTCTCAGGTTAATTGACCAGCTTCAAAGTGTCTGTAAGTATGAGTGTGTGCGTGAGTGACTGTCTGTGTGGCTCCACGGTGCACCGGCGTCGTGCCCTGAGTTTCCCCCACCAACGTGCCTAAGCCAGCTGGGATATGTTCCAGCTCCCCGCGACCCGCTAAGGCGGACAAAGCGGAAGAAGATGAAGATGTCTAATGTGTTAATCTCGAATAAACTTAAAATGCTATTTACACTGATATCCCATCCAGTTTAATGTTTATTCTTGCCATCAGTTCACTCCTCAGTGCTTCTAATGTTTTTTGTAATGTGCTCTGCACTCTGGGAAATGAAGACAATGTTGGAAACAATTTCCTGGAAGCTGTCAATTGGGATCATTTGAGGTGTATACAGAAGGTCAGCAGGAAATGAAATTGATTGTTTTGGAATTCTCACTATTCCAACATTGTTACACTGATTTCAAAATGATTTCATAGAATTTCAAGATAAGGAGAGTGAAATTCTTCTCAATTGTTGATCAAAAATTTGTCTTAGGTTTTTGCGTTTTTGATGTCATATTCGATTTGCCATTATTTCTAAAGATCATCAGTAATGTAACTTGTCTGTGTGTGTGTGTGTGTGTGTGTGTGTGTGTGTGTGTTTTACATAATTTTAGCAATAAAAAGGACACAAATCAGACCTTTTGTTGACCTAATTTCAGAATGACATCTGACTCATTTGTACTGTTTTTGTATAATTTAAATTTCAGATTTTAAATCTGTATTAAGTACATTTTTCAAAATCTAACCCCTAATAGGGTGTTGAAGAAAATGTATGCCCACACATTTATTTGAGAGTCCCTCAGTGACAAATGTTGAATCAATCATGAGTTTCACAAAGACCAATATGAATAATATGAAATAGTGAAGTAACCTTAGACTTTCAGAACAGACAGCTATGCTGACGAAATGCTCAGAAAATTCCTGACACTTCTCTTTACGGTAATGGTATTTAGCCAAATCTTCTGAGTTCACACAAATATTTAAAAGCACATGGTCTGACACTAATCTGGATTTCTGGTTAATACCTAAAGCCACTAAGCGATGTATACAACACACTTTTCCTGACAAGCTAAAGAAAACGTGCCGGTGTCAGTAAAGACACTGACATATGTTTCACTGCATTTGTCTTCTGCCCTCTGTCTCCCACTCCCTTCATTCTTTTTAACTCTCTAAATGAAATTCCACTGTCTTGAAATCCGAGTTACCCTAAGGAAAAGGCTAATTTTTTAAATTATTTAATACAATTAATATTCCTAATGATGTCTCTGTCCCTGGACATCCTTCACAGAGTCTAAGTTAAATGGATTTAGAATTCAATTTTGATTTCACATAATCCAATCAAAAATGTGGATCCATTCTCAAACACATCACCCATTGGTACTGCAAAAGTGGGAACCAGCATTGTTATTTTTTTTTTTTCATTCCTTTCATTTATTTATTTTTTATTATGTGCTGCACCTTACAATAAATTTCCATCTACATGAGTTCCATCTACATTTTTGGAAGAGTGCACACCGTTACTGTTGAAAATTTATTGTTGGAAGGTAAACATGTAATAATCTAAGGCATGGTCAACCCTATTACAATATTATGGTGACATTAACCTTCTGTACATGTAATATACCTGCTTGTGCTGAATTTGGAATCTATTTGGAAATGAATGTCAGATACTAATGATGTTAGCTAACCAAACATAATGTATTTTGGTCCTAACAGTGCCATTCATCAGGTAACAAAAGCTGGTGAAGACGTCTGCATGTAACTCTAAATATCATTTTAGCATTCATTCACAAAGTGCATGGGAGAACTGATAAATAACATCCCTATCTCATTCTAAGGTAAGACACAGAGACTTAAGTAAATCTGACCCGTTTTGTCAACCTTTCACATGTCACTTCTCCTAACTTGTCAGTTTTATGTCAATATCTTTAATTAACTGTCAGTCTGAAATCCATCTCTGGTGAACCATGACACATATGCACATCATTAAAATATCAGCATTTCCTGTTTGAGGTAAACCAGAGACCTTTGCCATTTTTGAACACCTCCCTCTATCTCTGTTTTTGTCTCTTTATCATATCTGTCTGGTGTAGACAGGCCACAAAAAACAAGAAAAAGCAATCCCTAACAGCATTCTACTGTATAATATAAGATGAAATTCAGAAGTAGTTTCATCATTTGAGTTAGTCATTTTGATCTTAAAGCTGATTAGAGCACATAATTATAAATTGGTTTTAATAATTGAGAGCAACATATTTATTCTATGAAAAATATTAGTTATTTACAGCCAAAAGGAATAAAAAAAATATATAGTTGATTTGTAGATGTGTTAAGAATGAGATATTAGTCTTTATATTCTTTGATTTCAAACTTCTGGCTTGTTATGTTTTCAGTTTGTACTCACACAGACTCCACTTTAAAAACCAGAAGGTGTATATTATTTCATCAGTGTCATTTGATCCTGTTAAATTACCTGTTTTTGTCGTTCCCATGTCTCATTTTTCTCTTTAGCGTTGGCAAGACAGGAGAGGGCAAAGTTTGAATATTCAGCATGTTCGTTCTGTGTTTTGCATCAAAGTTTTATCAAGACGTAATTGGGATAAATGATCCATGTAATCAAGCATTAAATAATGCCTGAATATGCAACCTCCAAAGTTAAACTGTGACCAGGCTGTCTGTGTCCTTAGTCCCAAGTGGATAGGTACCATCTGGCTGTGGCCATTTTTACTGACCTGCATGCCAGACTCCTTAGTGTGCAAAGCAGATCAACATCGACTGGTCAAGCCCCTATACACCTGAACACATGGATGCAACCTTGCCAAAAGTGTTAGGGGACAAATTACAGATTCAGGATGGTCATCATCTGATGGCGGCTCTCAAGTATATCTACGGCTTCATCCATATGGACAGTATTATAGCTCTCCTGGCTCTCTTCATGTGATATTTTGATCAATACACAATGCAGTCTGTAACAGTTGTTATTGTTACACATACAGCAAGTGTAAGGCTAAAGTGATAGAAGACATTGGTGTGTTTCTTCTATTTACTCTATTTGTGACAAGGAATTGTGTTAATGCCTATGGAACCGAGCAAAGGCTGTTGCTTAGGCTTGGGAAGACCTGATACAGGATACACAGAAAAGGAAGAGTGGCCTATACTGAGGAATGATTGGAAGACTCACTTTGAACCTGTGGAAGTGGAATGCAGGGGCTTTCCAAGCCAGTCTCTTCAGTAGGTCCTGGGAATCTTCAGAATACATGGACATCAAAGACAGCATCATTAAAAACATCTTAGGAACTGCCCATTGTCTTGGAATGAAAATTGGTGATGTGCGGTGTAGCACACCACCTGGACACAAGCTGGGGCCTGGCTACCAAGGTGAGAATATCTGATGAAACACCTGGAGTCCATCACTGACAGTGTGTCTAGGTCAACAATGTGTTTCAATGTCCTTTAATGAATCTGAAACAACTCTTTTTTCATCCTGCAATTCCCATCAAGGCGTCAGTATTTATACTGTATATGCCACGGCCAAAGACAACAGCGGCGATTTGGTCCATTCATTGCATGATGCCTTTCGTTAACTCTTCTTTAGGTGTTTCACTGTTAAACAAAGAAAAAATATGAAAGGTTTTTTGCAATCTATGAAAAGGTCAACATTATGAACATATGGTTTTTCTTTTGCTGGCTCAGATAATGTCTCATATGCAAGCCCAATTCAGGGTTTGGAAAGGTACCCTTTAGCATCTAGATCAAAAGTGTATGTTTTAGAAACCATAGACAAAGACTGGTCCTTGGACCACTTTTAAGGTAATCCGAACCACCCAAAATACGGTACAATGCAAAGGGATAGTTTTCACACTGAGTTTCTGCAACAGTTTAAAAAACGGATTCTGTTTATAACCGTAGCAGACCTGTGCTCATTTCTAACACGAATATTATGTTAATTTCATTCTGAAGGGTATAGTGTAAAAGACTGCTTTCGACAGAATGAATATCTCCATTTCAGCAATTTGTCACCGAACATGTGAGTGAGACTACTTGCAAAATATTGGCAAAGGAAACACAGAAAAATAAGACAATACTGCATAGTGTGGCAGTGAGAAAATTAGATTCAAAATGACAAGCAGTCCAAACACTAATTTGTGGATAACTATTGAGGAAAAAGATAAACCTGTTGTTCACATGCTTTTAAAACTCATTAGAACCCTGTTGTGCTGTAGACTAAAATCATTTTTTTCTCTTTTGAAGTCCTTATGTTCATGTGTTTGTCTTTTGATCAACTATTCTTGCTCCTGCAAACTCAAAGGAAATAACAGAACCCCTGCAAATAAGAATAAGACCACAATACCTGCAGTTTGAACATTGCATCCTGTATGTATACAAAACAGAAACTAGCAAACTAGCAAATACGAATATCATTATCTATATGTTGTTGAGATTTTGATCACGTATGTATTATTTGTTGGCTAATTATAATTCCAGTGTGTGTGTGTGTGTGTGTGTGTGTGTGTGTGTGTGTGTGTGTGTGTGTGTGTGTCCAAAGGTGTTTTTAAATCAATCCACTGGACTTTGGTGTTCTGAAGTGAGTGTCCCTCTTCCTTGAGGTGAAGGAAAACTGCCGAATGAGATTCGTTGTTCAGCAACCTCATTGACGACCTCCCTGGCACTCCCGACAATCAGCGCTGAGAAGGCGGTTCTTGGCAATGGTTGTTAAAATGTGAAGTGTGTGAAGTTTAAACAAATCATGAGCGTCATGGAGGAAAATGATGTTTAGATTTTTTGACACGTGGAAGACATGACTAAACAGTTTGTTTCAGATGTGCATTGGACTGTCCTGTGTATACCTTAGAAATCCTACACAGATTGAAATACCACTGTTAAAAATACTAACCCGAGTGACCATGTAATTTCCCCTTGCAGGATCAATAAGGTATACTTCTTCTTTTCTGCATATACCAAACATAAAGATGAAAATTGGAGAATTTCCTGTGCCTCCATGTGACAAATATCACGTGTTGTTTTCACTTCAGTCCAGCCCTCACTTTGATGTAAATACTTCAATGTGTATGGTGTGGCCTGCCAGTTTGTCAAAAATTTTGAGTTACTGCTGAGGAACTGATGAAGCACCATTTGTCATGATGTCTACTGCCATACGTTGGGTAAATGAATTATTCGTTCACTAATCATATCTGTCATTGTACTCAGTGTTGATGTGTTCGACTCACTTGGCTTTACTGATGTTGTGAATATTTAAAATGTTTGACGTTTTGACCTGAGCATAGTAGAAAATTTTTGTTTGGAATTTCATGTTTTCATGTTTATTGAAAAGGTTCATTGAATGATATTTGATAAAGTTGGGGACAAACACCTTAATACTTATGTATCAATTTGTTTGTTTGTAAAATGAATGATTAATGGTTAATTGTTTTGATCTTTGCTCTCTGCTCAGCATTTAATCTGCACATTAATGGCCATACATTTTAGATTAGTTGAAATTTCTATTTTTTATTTGGTCATTAAATAACAACTCAAACCATGAACACCTATTTAATATTTGTTTCAACTTGTCTGGATCATTTTAAATTATTTTTCGTGTGTTGTTTATGCTCATGTTTGCTCACAAAAAATATTTGTTAACAACACATTCTTTAAATTCTGCACCTTGTAAGTACTGTAAGTATATTTGCCTGGGTGTTATTGACTAAATGGTTCAAAACTGCCTCTCTGTCATTTATTCAACACATACTGCTTTGCAAGGTGCTCATCTTGTAATCGTGACAAATTTGGGATTTAATTCATGGAAATATCGGGATATGGAAAGTTGCAGCCAATGAATATGACACACACCTTTGGCTTAAGATGGCCTAGGTGATGAGCTCCAAGGTCCAACATCCCCAGGGATACTGAATTTTAAAAGCAAATGTTTAAGAAGTTGTTGCTCAAAAATTGAAAAAATTATGTGATTTACATTCCTCCACTATATGTTAAGTGATGTCAATCAAAGTATGTACTGCTATGAACAACTTTCAACAATTTCTGATATTCAGTTACTACCTGCTGTTCAAGGATTTATATTAAAATGAGCCAACATTCATTCTGTAGCTGCAAATATAAAAGAATGTTTTCCTTTGTTAAAACAATATTCACCAACTAATTTCTGATGCACTGAAGATCCTCAGTGCAGGCCTGACATTATGGTCATTTGGACTTGGCATATGTGTTAAGGACTAATTAGTGAGGAAAACACTGTCAAGATGCCATATGGTAGCAAAGACAAAACAGCTTGTGGAGGTCTGGTGCCACCCAGTACACCTAAGAAATTTAAATGCTGGGAAGACAGTCTGTGTCTGTTATCAAAAGTACACCATATGTAAATGAGGTCAAATATTAGCAAAATTTTGACATTTTTGTTTTAGAATCAAAGATTAAGAGAGGGCTGCAGGAAAAGCAGAGATGAACAAGCTTAGTGTGGATATCTTCATTGTTGTAAGGTTTAAAACAAATTTATTTTAGGCACCATCTACTATACATTAGAGCGAGAAAAAAGCCAATTGACATGCTCAATAATCTGAACCATCAAAGCACACAGTCATTTTTCAGAACTGTTCTACAGATGAGAGGGCATGGTGTGGGTCGATGGAACTCAGGAGATTACGCTCATATTGAAAGAAGAAACAGAAGGTCTTGTCCTCAGTCAGCTGAGACAAATCCTTGTGCAATGCCATATTATATAACTGTTCTTACCTTTGAGTTTCTCCTTTATTGTCTAAAAGCACTGACAGAAAAAAATAACAAAACAGAGTTGATAATCAGAAAAAGATATACACCCATACGCTTGAAACAGTTCCTCAAAGAGGACTGTTTGTTGGGAAGTACAATTTTTTGAAAGTGTGCAAAATTAAATTTGTAGTGGACAATTTAAAGCCAGTAAATGTTTGTAGCTCATGTTAAGACATGTTTTTCGTCATCCAACTCAAACAAGAGTTAGTTTATATTAATTTATATATTCTTTTTCTCTACTTTACTGACTGGGTTGGTTAGTACCATTAGTTACACCGATGCTAAATATAGAGTGCAGTCTATTTTGAGGACAGCTTTAATTAAATGAGCAATTTTAGTATAGGTCATTAAGCTTTGGAATTCATTTCCACCAATTGCAACTTTTTTCAAAAGAATAATTTATTCATCAAGAATTAAGCAATTTGTAGTTAAGTTAGAAATTTAACTTATTTTTAAATCAGACTGCTCTCTAATCTGTAAACTAATACTAAATATTATATAAATATAAATGTAGAAAATTTAAATTTCGAAAAAACATGTATATATATATATATGGAGAGAGAGAGAGAGAGAGAGAGAGAGAGAGAGAGAGAGAGAGAGAGAGAGAGAGAGATAGAGAGAGAGAGAGAGAGAGAGAGAGAGATTCTAAATTGATGCCTCTGTGAGAGGTGGATGGAAATTATTTAAATACACTACCATAATGAAGTTGTTATTTAAGGATTAATTTTGGTGAACATAGCTTTGGTCTTGGAAAATAAGAACAAAAAACCACATGGATCTCTCTTCTATCTCATTCCACTACTAGTCGGAGTGTTAAAGGGAGAGACGAAAGCCAAAAGTAGAAAGAAATCATGCTGAGGGCTGAGCTAATGACATAGATGTGCTAGGGACTCCCTCCATGAGTGAACTATAGTGATGACAGGAAACATGAGAGAGGACCAGCAGGCCTTTCAAGTTTTGAAGGGAGAGTTGATGCAGGCTACTTGCTGTGGGCAAGAGTGCCATCTTTGAATCTCGACTGTGCTGAACTCTGTATTTCTCATTCAGAGGATATAGCATGTGCTCATATTTATGAGAACTGCTTAGTTTTCCTTTATAAATCTGCTACTTGTGAAAGAAATTATGTTATCAATTCGTAAATGTGACTGAACTTATGCTATGTAAATAAGCTTAAGCTATTGATTCAGTATGGAGGCGGTGGGTTCAGTTTAGGACACCGACCCAAGTGTGCAGAAGGTTCAGCCTGGGACAGTGACCCAGATGCGTACGTGCCTAAGCACCAGTCACCCATGCAGTTCCAAGAAAAACTTAACTCATATTAACACAGGAAGCTCTCGAGGATAAGTCTGCAGGTGAGAGGCTTAGAAACCACAGCAGCTGCACGCTTTGAACGGAAAGTTAACCATGTATAGAGTGTAACTGCTTCCGTTGAATGGTAAATTGCATTAACAGAATTGATGACGTGAATCCATGTACTGTTGCTATGCTGATGTTCAATAAAAGGGAGCCGTTCTCCTCCAGACCGCAGAATTTTGGCGGTCTGGAGGAGCATCTTCTTGTCAAGAGCTCTGCTGTCCCACGCGAATCCCCAAAGACAGCTCTGACTGGTGTGAGTTTATCCTCGATAAAAACGCAAGTGATGTACCTACTAGGGGCATCCTAAATTCCCCTGACACTACTCTATCTATCACTACTCTATCAGGGTTTTTTCCTCTGGGGTCAGTATCCCACAGATCATCCTATGATATGAGAGTGGCCCCTTGATAAACAACTGTTAAAATGTTTGCACAGTGTAAAAGTATTAATTTGGTCTCCAAATCCAACAGAAGCCTTTCCAAAAGAAAGATGATATTAATAGCTTATGCTCAGCCTGAAAAAAATACATTTTGGCCTGCAGGAGGCACAGTATGTTGTTCATTTAATAAGACTGGCTTTCTTATGCATTTTGGTGCTTCTTGAAAGTCTCAAAAGTGGGTCTTTAACTTTCAAATGGATGAATTTGTTAAAAGCAAACCCACTCACCTGCATTGAACATTGAATATTACCTATGATTTAGGAAAGAATGTAGTTCAAACAGTCAAGAGTCACGGAAGTGATCGACAAAGACACAACTATCACTTTCTTTGTGCTGTATGTTGAACATACAGAATGTGCTGTGGTTTCACTTTAATTCCTGCTGTGAAGTACAACTATTTCAATTCAGAGATGTGTTAATGCTAACTAAAAAATATCAAAATTGACCATTCCACATATTTTCTGCAGTTCCTTCTTCCTTGTTAGGCACCTGTAGCCTGTGTGTGACTTAAAGGTTTCAATGAAGACCTCTGTTTTTGGGTGGAATATGCTAGGTAGGACCATTTGCTTCATTTAAAGATGTAAGATGAGCATTACCAATAATGTATGAAGATTTATAAACAGGTTGTAACTGCTGACATCAGAGTAGAACATTTTGGTTTTGGTGATTATAGTAAAAACAAATATAGTAAATATAAAGAAATTTCGACATGCACACAAAAGACAACAGGAAAGTCTGTTGATGTTAAAATGTTTTTGTGCAGTTGTTACAAAAAATGGTAAAAAGGATAGTGAAGACACGTTAAAATTCAATATCCTATCTCAACAGTAGCCTGTGAAATAAATGAGGGAGTCAATGTGAGCTTTGAAGTTTACCACATTAATACCAAAAATTAGATGGCAGCCTGAGGTCCTGTAAATTGTGTCCATATCATTACAGATGTTATATTGTATGACATGTTGACACATTACTTAAATCAATTGGTAGCAGCAAATTTAGTAAAATATGTTCACTTGGGCTTTGAGACTGAGCATGCAAAAACAAAGACTCTTTATATGTTTCAATGAATAAGCTGAATGAGCTTGTATTAGTATGCATGTTTGACAGGACCATGCCATATAAAGTAGATTTCCCTTTGCAATAATAAAAACAATCATGCTTTCTGCAATGTTTACAGCATCCTTTCTTGCTCTTTCTTCACCAAAATCATTTTAAGTTCATCAATTTTTCATGATGTAAAGCCCATCATCGCCTCCACCCAAAAATAATTTTCTGGAGAATTTTTCTTTTTTTCCCCTACATTTTCGTTTCCAGGGGGATGCTACATTAATCTGAGAAATGAGAATAATGAGACTGATTCTGCCAGCCTTCAATTCAAGCAAAGATGTAAACTGATTTGCCAGAAAAATGAAACTTTTTTTTAAAAAACATCTTTGTGCTGAACAGTGCTGTAAACAAAAAGTTAAACTGAGGTCCTTGTCTGACCTGAAGCTTTAGCTACTTGTGTTTAAATTTAGCAAAAATGGTCTTTAGTATGAAACATGATATGTGTTACGGCCCCCGCTGTGCACTCATTATTTAACCCTCTGTATATATTGTTTGAATTATGTTAAGTACAGTGTGTCACCCCCAGCTTGTGATTGGCTCCAGCTCAAGGCGGAGTAGATCTTGGCTTCTGGCTCCTGCAAATTTCTGACCTGCTGATTGGTCTTGTCCAGCATCCGTCCACCAATTGTTGTGATGCAGTTGGAGCATCAGTTTTAAAAGCCCCACGAGCGTTACAGTCAGGCATGCAGCTACCACTCTAGACCAGGTCTTTGAACCAGAATTTTTTGCCAATCGGTTCGTTCCGAACAGAAACGGATTTATAACGTTTCCGGTTTTGCATTCCACCCATTAACTGATGTTTCTGAACTGGTTAGAACAAAAAATAATAACGTTCCCTGTAAATATAAATATGTAGGTGCCGTATTTTGCGCACCATAAAACACGCTTAAAAGCCTTAGAATTTCTCAAAAATCACTGCTGCGCCTTTTAACGTTAAGCGTCTTATGTGTACACTGAGTTCCAAAATCTGTAAAAATATTTTTGTGTGATTTTAGTCTGCGCTCCGCCAGATCGGCTATTGTCCAACGACATAGGACGTATTATGTCACTACGTACACCAGCATCGATAGACCAATTAGAGAACATGACGCGAGGCTACGTCTGGCACACCTCCGGTAGGTACCGGTATCAGTACTGTATATGCCGGTATTGTACTGCAGGTATGCTGTTAACCACATTTGTTTGGCTGAAGACCCCCGACAATGGCGTCAGCGAAGAGACACGTGTAGCCGGTCTGGCCCAACTTGTCCATTGAATGTCTCTCTGCGTTGTGTATTAAGGACTCTGGACGTGATGATTTGAGCCGAGCTGGTGTATTTATTCTGCACAAAATGAAGTGACACGGTCACAAATTGTGCACACAAAGCGGGACAGAGCACAGCAATCTTCCTCCGTTATCGCCAGAACGCGACTGAGCAAATATAAAGGAAGATATACACTTATTACAAATACTGTAATAATCACGGTAAACAACAAAACAATAAATAAAAGGAAAATACACAATACAAAACACAATCAATCAAACATTAATAACACATTCATAACACTACATGAAAATGAGGAAATAACAACATACCTGCACAAAATGAAGTGACACGGTCACAAATTGTGCACACAAAGCGGGACAGAGCACAGCAATCTGCAGCACAGGAAATGTCATGAAAAAAATTGCCGCGGTTGCCCTGAATTTTTCCCGCGGAATACACATTCTTTAAACATTAACCAAACACTTCACTTGTGACAAAAACGAAACTTAATATAACAAAAACTCAATAATATCAAACCCAATTCTACTTTCTAACACTCTATCTTCATTCGTACAACTTTTTATTCCATCTACAACACGGGAGCACTTCACTAACTCACGCCAGAACGCGACTGAGGAAAGTGCACGCCTCCGCGGAAGTGACGTCACGGGTTGAAGGTAACAGAGATCCCAAAAGAAAAGCTTAATATTCTCAAACAACTTCAAAATAAAATAAATACAAAACACTCGTTTAAACAAAGGAATGGAGATTAATAAAAAAATAAAAAATAATGAACAGAGGACTTTTGGTGGAATAAAATAATTTTCCTGTATGCTACATACGCTTACGACGCATCATGTAAACTCCAGGCTATCAGTTCCGGTTGTTCACATAGAGAGACCTAGTGGCTTTTTTCACGCTTCGCCATCTCTCTTGATCTGTGACTCCATGCACACCCACACCACCGCTTCTGTAAAAAACACATGCCAAGCGGCTGAATTCTGAGCTTGCCATCATCCCGGGAGGATTAACGAAAGAACTCCAACCACTGGACATTGGTGTAAACAGAGCCTTTAAAGTTAAGCTGCGTGCGTCGAGGAGCGATGGATGAGAGACGTGAACACACGTTTACCAGAACTGGAGGAAGTGCCGAGCAAGTCACACCACAAGTTACACCCTTACAACATGTGCGTGAATTGTGGATCCTGGACTAACGTGTCTGCTTCGACTTTTGTCCGATGTTTCGCAAAAGCCGCATCATTACCGGACAGCCACCCGGAAACCAGACGGTCAGCGATAATGAAATTGCCGAGCTATTCAATGCAGACCGAAGATGAGGACTTTGAAGGATTTAGCATATTTATCAAAAAATAAAGAAACATATTTTAAAAATAATGTCGGTGTATTTTTTGAAATTTAAATACGTAGTACACCTTTTTGCTTCTGTTAGCAAGCATGTACCAAACAATAAGGTGCGCCGTGTGTAAAGGTACAGAAATAAACTCCGTAATTTAGACTGCGTCTCTTTATACAATGCGCCGAATGGTGCGCAAAATACGGTAACTTAAGGACTTTTAAATTGGCAACTAAAGCAATTAGTTTATACACTGTAGAATATGATTATATATATATGTAACTGCTGTGTATCGGTCCCGCCAAGAATCCACACACACACGGGCTGGTTGGATGATGTGGTTTTACTTAGGGTAGTGCTAGGCTGAACTGATGCCAGTATATGTCTTATCAGTATTCTCTACAATTACATCAACTGCACATAAAATGTCTTAATATAATGAATTTTAACAAGTGATCGTATAGTGGTGAATGTTTTTCACAATTAATTGCATACAATATATTTTAACTTATTCTAACCAATATCATCCTTTTTTTTTAATTTTATGAATTAGAAATAGAAAATAGAAAACATGAAATGCACAATCCAAGACTCAATATAAAATAAATAAAGAAATGGCCTAATGGCGCTCTTTAGAGGTAGCCAGCAGATAATACGGGCCTCGCCAAAAATGGCGGGCAGCGCAACACAAGTACGTCTTGAATTAATATTAAATGTCACACATAGTGCAACAACCTTTACCTGCAATGAGTGGTCCACAACAGACACATACAATGTGATAAGCACCTCCACTGTCATGGCGTCTATATGGGGGGAATAATATTGACTTCAGTACAAAATATAACATACTAACATGAGCAACAACGAAACGATACAAAACGTAAATGCACAGAGATACTATGGCAAGTGCTGTTACTTTTCTGTTAATGTTACAACAAATCACACGTTAGCTTTTGTGTAATTTATATATTTTGTGGAGCACAACATCTGACCATCTTACCGGAGCAGAGTGCTAGGCTGAACTGATACCAGGCACTGCTTCCGCTCTGTTTTATATAGACTCCAATAGAGGGAGCTATTGAACCTCTCAATGCAGGGTGAACTATATGCATACTTTAGCAGGAATTTCACGAAAATAAATAAAGTATTTCTTATACACGTTACATATATATATCCCTACCCTACAGTAAACAGTACCACAGCACTACACCTCTACTTTATGACAGTTGTATCACTGTAGTTAAGATGTCTGTGTAGGTTCTCAGTCATCCAGGTCATGGTTCAGATCTTGGACAGGGAAGATGAATGGTTTGAGAGAGGAGTGAAAGAGGCCATCCACGTCAAAGTGGAGATGCCATCTCTGAACGGGGGTGGTGGTCTGCGACATCACCTTTCTCCCATTTACAATCATGTCCTTTCAAAACTCCCAAAAAGATTGTTGCAGCAGATTGACCCAGGTGATATGTCTCATGCTAATGACCCTCATTAGCATGCAAAGGTGAAACTCACATCTCAGCGACCCCCTTTGACACCCCCACCAACAATTGTTGAGGAGCCAGACGGGTTTCAACGACGGTCGTTGGAATGTGAATGGCACTGACCACACCCCACAGGGTTTATAAGCTGGGACATGATCAGCCACCCCATGAACTGAAGAAGTCACTTGGATGAGAGATGTAACGTCTTCAAGAACTTTCTTAACGTCCAGTGGATTGACTTAAACAGCTTTTGGATACACTGTAGTTAAGGCTTATGCCTCCTACTTAGACACTACATGAAATAAGACAAGAATAACTTCCACCATGTCATTTATTGCTGAACAACAGATCTTCATTGTGCTTCTCCCATAGCTCAATGTTGCTACATAGCGCCTGCAGTACGGGAACACACTGCACTGAAAATGACTGCAGCCAATGAGTTAATGTCTAAATCATACATTTTTAAGATTGACATACTGCAGTGTTTACCTGTTATGATTAAATTGTGACTGGGAGACTTCCCTTTTCTTAACTGCTGATAGCCGCTACTTCTCTCTGCTCTCATCCCGCGTTGAGTCAATGACAGGAAGTGAAACATGAGATCAATTTTTTTTTCAAGAACGAAAAAAAAACCCGGCATTAACCGGTTTACAATTATTTTCTGTTCCGATTCTGTTCCGGAACATTAAAAAATAAAAAGTTTTCGGTTTCATTTCGTTCCTGCCAAAATACCAAAAGTTTCCGGTTTTTGTTTTCGTTCCATGAACCGGTTCAAAGCCCTGCTCTAGACACACAGCTCGCCACGTGCCTCTCGATTTTGTATGATTGTTATGTGATTTTGTGTTAACTGAGGCACTTAGATGATAGATGACCAGGATTTATCTGAAGAGACGTGCCAGGGATAAGTTTTAAAAACAGACAACGCCACCGTTACAATAGGTCATTTTTATGTTAGAAAACACTAGACTTGGGAATGCTGACTCCCCCTTGTATTTATTCTTGGTTTTTTTATAGTAAGTCGACCGAGTAACGGTTCAGTAACGGTGAGTTTGGTTTTGTCCACCTTGTTTGTTTGTATTATTCTTAAGAAAGTATTAGCTCCATTGTGAGTCACTTTTTAGATTTTTTCTTTGTTTTGAGCAGCACTCATAGGTCCGTCTATCTTAATTTGGTATTTTGTTTGTCAATTCAAATACAGTACATTGTATTAAATAAATAACTTTACTTTAAACATCTCAATCTGGTTTCTTGTTGCATCCCCTTTTCCATCATGAGCTAAGGGTCGTAATAATATGTGCAATGTGTCATATGTGGCAAGCTGTGGTGAGTATTACCCAAAATTCTAACTCATCTGTCATCTCAACATCGACACAGTAGTATTTGCACACTTGAATGTTGGGGTAGTAATAAATTACATGTGATAGATAAAACATACAAAGAAACAAACAGTTATATAATCAGCTTTAAATTAATTTGATAAAGTAATAATATTAACAAATAAGGATAGTAATATAATTGTCAATTGTCTTACATTTTTGATCAGGCTTTTAAACATAATCAGATAAAACATACAAAGAAACAAACGGTTATATAATCAGCTCTGAATTAATTTGATAAGGTGTAATAATAACAAACAAGGATAGTAATATAATCGTCAATCGTCTTACATTTTTGATCAGGTTTTTAAATGATAGCAAAATCATTTTTTGATCTTAAATTATAACTCAAGGTTACCATTTAACATATTGATTTGATTTGTGCTCCTAGAAGTATGTTTTGCAGAGTGACGAATCACATCGCTCTGCAAAATTCTGTAATTACAAAAACTGTCACTTAATTGTTTGGTTTCAGTCCATGATTATATTGTGTTATAGTCTAATTTAACCCTGCTCATTTAATTAAGTTTACTGTTTACTGCTCAGTTGACTATAAGCATCATTGTTATTATTAATTTGTAAATTAATATTTGCATAATTGTTTTATTGTGAATATTTTTCCCAGTCATCACTTAACGTAGTTCGAAGTGCTTATACAATTCAAAATCAGTAGGTACCTCAATGCACTGAAAGTTGTAAACTTTAAATAACTGAGTCCGTACAATCCCAAAAAGATGATATCAATGAATGAATTGTATTGTCTTATCTGTAAAAGACATGCAATGCTGGCCAATTTCTGTTAAAATAATAAAAAATTTACATGACTTACTTAAAATACAAACTATGATACACTAATGTTGATAAAGAACATAGATACGTTTTTGTTTTGCCACTAGTGTAGTTTATCAACAATATTGTTTGTGTTCTACCTTCAACCAAAAAGAATAGAAATGCACAAAAATTACAAAACAGCTGTAAACATAGAAAGAAAATAGAAGAGCTAAGACATTGCTATGCTCTCACCTCCAGCTGCACAGTAACTAGATTAACATACTGTACATTAATAAAACAACATTAAATGATGTATTTTTATATCCTATATTCACTATAATCTATTGTCAAAAGAATTGGACAGTATGTACTTTGTGAATCTGATTTTTATCAATTCTCTTCAGTTCACACCTCTACGACCTTTGTTTGCAATTATCTGTGCCCTCTTAGCAGCTATGCATAGATCTGGTAATACACATGAGATGACCTTGGAACCTCAAAGGGAGTGATTTTCAATATGAGTGTAATGATACAGCTTTATATGCAACCATAAAATTATAATTATGTTTAAATGTATTATTGAAGAGTAAATTCTTTGCAGATACTATCAACACTGATGCAAATGTGATTTTGCGTCTTTACAGTATATACATGTCTTTCTTGACCTCAAATTGTTTTCTCACATTGTCTATATAGTGAGCGTTCAAAGTTAAATCAAATTCATGGTAGAGTGTTCCTATAATTCTAATCACAGGACAATGGCAACAGCAGCTGTAGTGCAGAACCACTTGGGTCTTTTCTCCAATAAATGCTTGCGGATCAATATGTTCCATGTCACCTTAAATAGTGTTCACATTTTGATCCTCAAACTTGCACATCTCATCCTCAAGTTGACAGCAGCAAATCTCAAAGCTTTGTTTTTTCAGTGTGATCCACTGCTTATTTGAAGCGGATGTGTATCGAATCTATCAACCTTTAAAAGTTAACAAGTTGTCTGGGGAAATGCCATTTGTACCAGTTCAATAGGAAATGTCAGACTCTGATAAAATGGTGAGGTCTTATACGTACTTGAGGATCTGCACAGGAGCAAGAATGAATTGGAAGATTTTGTGTTTTTGTGACATGTTTACTGGGCATTCATTGGCAGATGGAAGGATACAGTTTTGAAAAATGAACAAGAGACTATTACATATGTCTCTAATATATATCATGCCGATGCAATATATATATATATATATATATATATATATATATATATATATATATATATATATATATATATATATATATATATATATATATATATATACACATTATATATATATATATATACACATTATATATATATATATATATATATAATATATTTTTTTGTGATTAGTCTCATCATTTAATGATTCAAGTCAAGATTTTTTGTGAATAAAACTTTACCGTAATTGAGGTCTAGGGTTGTGGTGTTTCCTCAACTGGAGAACGTGTTTCAACAGCAGTTATGGGGGACAATCTGTTCAACACATCAAATAATTTAGCTTATGTAAGTTCACTTAAGTGTTGAAAAATTTTCTTTGTAGTCAAATTTGACCCATTGACACATTTATGCACTGACATAATTCATGACCTGCAAGGTGGATAAGCAGCTGACGACAAAACAATTGTGTCTCACCTCCAAGAAGATGAATGACTGAATGAATGAAGTCTTTAAGTTCCACGATTTTGTTGACATGGCATCTGGACATACAAATAAATATTTAAAGATTTTTTTTCTGAAATTTTAGGTATTTTTTGAACTGTTGTACATCCTTGGTGACCAGACATAGTAATGAATGGATACGTCTGCAACCACTGACTAGTTTTGAATATGTTGCCCCAATCAGCCTCTCATATCCCCAAAAAAGGTCCCTTTGAAATGACACACATACACATGCATGTACATGCATGCAAAGGCATGTACACACAAACACAACTCACAGACAAACACACAAGCAGAACACACACACACACACACACACACACACACACACAAATACACACACACACACACACACAAATACACACACACAAATACACACACACACACACACACAGACACACACACACACACACACACACACACACACACACACACACACACACACATTTTTGGCTTCCATAGTAACCCCAAAGGAACCTATTCCCCGGTAGTACTACATTTGTAGTTTTCATTCTGAAACCCAATTGCAGCTGTGTTCTTTGATATATCAGTATGGGAAGGGTTCATAAACGTTTAAATTACCATAAAGAACAAGATAAATAGTTTGTCGCTATATCGCAGAATTCGTTAGTCGTGTGTGATTCCTGGAATACGAGTAAGGGCGCACTGTACATTTTATTTATCTCTAGTATAAAATTCTTTTGAAGCCATGCTTACATTTCACTCTGTGGCAGCACAATGGGTATATGAGCCCAGGTCAGGGAGTTCTACAGGTTATAAATGGTAAATAGTAGTTTAAAACTTGCCAGTTATGATGTTTGATGTTGTGATCAAATGTCATTTTAAGATATGTGTGATTCTCTTTTCACAGTACAATAAGTGTTTGAATATGGATATTTTTACTATCTTGTAGATTTATTTTACTGATTTTACTATTTTATTGCTTTTACTGCTTTTTATACATCACGGCCAGGGGACTACAGATGAAAACTAGCCTTCTGGCTAATTCTGGCTTTTTTAACCATGTATAATCGTGTTTTATGAAATTGCATTGTCCCCTACAAATAAACTAAACTGAACTAAACTAAACTAAATTTCAATGTTCACTCAAACTTACGTTGATTAAAAAAAATAATAGATAAATTAAAGTTGAAACAAAACATTAGCTCATAATAAATATATGTTTTTAATGGATTTATAATCAGTTAGACTAAGGCAGTCAATTTAACTAGGAACATAAAGCTAATTAATGAGTAGGGTTTTGTTTTTCTTTT
The DNA here is from genome assembly GCA_013358685.1 of Antennarius maculatus. Lineage (NCBI taxonomy): Eukaryota > Metazoa > Chordata > Actinopteri > Lophiiformes > Antennariidae > Antennarius > Antennarius maculatus. The sequence continues at coordinate 16,949,183 of CM023606.1, forward strand.
TTGATAAGGACCAAAGGAGCAGCAGTGCCTTATGCCAACTCTGAAATGCTCTATGACGTGTAAAGTTCTTAGAACTGACACAAAGCTGTGATGTTCAATTTTTTTATTTGTGACTCACAATCCAGTCCTGGTACGCCTCCCTAGGGAGGTGTTTCTGGAACGTCCAGCTGGGAGGAGACCTCGGGGCAGACCCAGGACCAAGTGGAGGGATTATGTCTCAACACTGGCCTGGGAACGCCTTGGGATCCCCCAGTCAGAGCTGGTGGATGTGGCCGGGGAAAGGGAAGTTTGGGGCTCCCTGTTGAAGCTGCTGCCCCTGTGACCCGACTACAGATAAGCGGTGGAAGATGGAAAGGATGGATGGACAATTCAGTCGACAAATGCATGTGTGCACTCAAACTTGAGTTTCTATGAGATGATTAAACATGAACATCATGCTAAACATCAGCAAGGTAAAACCACTGAGCTCATATTTGTACAGTATTTTAGGTAAAAGTATATGCAGTATATCTCCCCACGTATATATTTGAATAAGCTCACTTGAAAACCTCACGGTGTCACTTTTTAACTCTACCCACTACTGCCCAACCAATCATGGCGCATCTCCAGAAGGAATCACGTGAACAATATGGCATAAGCCTTGGGCAGCGAGGCTTTTTGTTGCTGTTACGCCTTTCATCCACACAACAACGCAGATATCCGGGACTAAAACGCTGGCCAAAGTGAAGGTTTTTGAAAATGCCGGGTATGCGTTGTCGTGTGGACACTAACCAAAACTTTTTCTATCCGGGGGGCATCTCCCTGCGATGAAAACCGCTGTGACGTTAGTGTGTGTGACCCATGTGTACATGTACACATAGAACGGACGGAGTTAAAACCGGCTTTTTTCTGACATATAACAGCTCCACGTCAAAGATGCATTGATAAACATGCTTGACAGTTGTATATTTGTTCGTCAGCTTCTTTCTTTATGAGTCATAGAGTTTATATATTTATTTATTCATTCATTCATTCACGTTCCTCGCCAAAGATGCCGACGCCAGTTCTGGGTTAGACTTGGTTTATAATACCAATTAATTTGTTTTCATATGTTTAGTATGAAGTCTGATGTTATTGTTTTATCGTGGAGTTTCCACAGGTTTCCACTTGTTGACAGTATAATATAACAGTATATTTTACAGTATATATTAGGGTAACAAAATAAAAAAGTTATCATAAAAAATATGGGACTCATTTCATTAAGTATGTGAATAAAAAATTGGAATTACTGTTGGTGCCCTTTATCATTCTTAACCACAGACTTAAAATAAAAGCTGCCTTCCTCTGCTCACACTTGTCCTCTTTATTCTTGTCCTTGATTCATTGACTGTTCGGGTCATCCAGCCCACAGGTCACCATGACAGAAACCCCAGTGAGCATATTTGTTACCGTTCTGCAGTCAGATCATTGCTGTCCAATGGGATCTACTTTGGAAGTTGATATACAGCTGGGAGCATTCAAGATCTCTGGCTTCATACCATGTCCCTGAGTTTCTTTTTTTCTTTTTGCGCTATACAGTGCACCCTCGTTCCTCGCGAGTAATGCTTTCCAGGAACCACATGTGATTAACGAATTCTGCAATAGAACGACAAACTATTTATCTTATTATTTACGGTAATTTAAACGTTTATGAACTTTCCCCACACTTATATTAAACCACCTTCTATCCATATAACCTTTTCCCACACTCCTATCGACTGTTTAAAGCACTTTTGTGTCTCACGTTAGTCTGAGATTCACAGAACATAGCGCACTATGACGATGCCGTCAGCCAATAGAATGCACGTACAGTATCATGTGACTGCCTACCAAAAATCTGTGATGAGGTTAAGTCACAAGCGTTGATGCACGAATGCATGAGGGCGCACTGTATATAACTTTACTTTCCCCATTGTTTAACAAAACTTGTTAGGGTTAGGGTTACATCCCTTTATTGCCATGCAAAGAGACTGATTTACTATCCTCACTGTGTGCAAAGTGTTAAAAACTAAATAAAATTTAAATCATCACCATTGCTCTGTTTTTGCTGTCAACTATCAAAATACAAACCCACAGGATTTTTTAAAACAAAAGATTATGTACTCTTTCAAAGCAGCTATTGAACATCAAGTACAAGTGCTACAACACTTTTAAAATAATATGAATACATTTACAAACACAAATAAAGAATGTCAATCTCAATCCTAAGCAGAACAGATATAAATTTATATAAGTTAAGAGGCTCAGTATTGCATTAATGACATCCCTTTTGTTTGCCTTTTTATTAAGATATTCTTATCTTGACCACTTCCCCGAAGCTGCATCATAGTTTTAAAAGCTTCTTGATCATTTATTCTGAGTAAAAATCTTAGAGCTGTGACAAACAGCTTGTATGAATCATCGGTGGTACACCATCTGCCTCTGACATCTGATACCTGCTTCTGACAATTGTTACCCCACAAAAAACATAAGGTTTTTCTTTGCTCTGCACTGCAAGCCACAGCTTTAAATATATTTTAAGGCACACTGGAATAAACACAGATGTGGAAGGATTGCATTGATAAACCTTGGACCCCTCAATGTAATAACAATTAGCTTTTTTTTAAAGCATGCAAGCGAACTTCCCCTTGAACTGCCACCTTATCGTGGTGCCCGAATGATGCTAGGAGCTATGTGGTCAGTGGCTTTATGCTGTTGGTCGGGATGCATGTCTTAAGTAACAGGACAGACTAAGAGCAGTTCAAAAACCCCTGTGAAGAAAAACAAATCAAAGACCATGACATCGTCTGGTATGGCCCAAATGCCACAGGCTGGGAGTTGGGGCTTGTATGCGAGCGCCTGTTGGCCGGGCTGCTTGGCTCAGCCCAAAACGACGGCTTGGACTAAACCTCCAGTTGCCTCACCACCTGCCAAGAGAACCACAGGGTAGTCGACAGTATGGGACTCGACGATCCAGTCCCTGGACATAGAGAGTGGCTCTAGGGACATGGAAAATCACCTCGCTGGGAGTAAAGTAACTGAAACTTGTGAAGGAAGTTCAATTCAATTCAATTCAATTCAATTCAATTCAATTCAATTCAATTCAACTTTATTTGTCCCCAAAGGGCAATGAAGGCAATTAGAGCAGCAATATTGATGCAAAAAACAAGGTTGGTGCAAAAAAGAAAATGCAGAATGAAAAGAGCAAAAAACATACTAAATACACAAAAAACCAACACTAATACAAAAATACACACACATGCGCATACATGTACATACAAATATATATATATATATATATATATATATATATATATATACTGTATATATACTGTATATATACTGTATATATACTGTATATATACTGTATATATTGTATGTGTGTGTGTGTGTTTGTCACAAAGAGAATACAATTTGTAATAATGGTGGATCAAACTGAAAATGTAATGAGAAAATTACATACTTACAATTATTTTATGTTGGCTTATTGTTTTAAGCACCACTCTAGAACCTACATTATCTTGTGTATAAAGAAGTGATTACTCTATTGAGTCTCATTAATCACTTACAGCTTAACTTAATTGTGTAACCATATTCGCTCACTGAGATTAATGTTTAAATGACAGTATTCCTGTCCTTTTAATTTTTTAGTAGTGCATTTTATCTTGTGTTTAACTGTAAAGTACCATTTGATTGAATTTATCATGAAGGACTATATTTGATTCGGAGGAAAAAGGGGTGTCTCGTAAAATAAATTGTCCTTAATTGATGAATTACATTGCCTCAATTAGTCTTCTCCTGAATTTGTCTTACTAATGTGTAACTTACTGCATATAAATGTTCTACCCTTGCTATTTTCAGCCTTCTTTCTTCTCATTCTTAAAACGTGAACATTTTAATATTCATGGATTAACAGGAGGAATTACAACTCAAATGATTCATAACAGGTCATAATCAATTGAAACAAAGCAGATCAGTCATTGCCAGTGGTAGGCCTGAGAGATATGTCATGGAAAGCAAACACAAGACATAAGCTCATGATGCCTTACCAAAAATGGATTGACGTTAAAGTGACCATCACAGCGCATTAAAATTTAACATGTTTATAAATGTCCTCTGGCATGTCAATGCCACTTGGTAAAGCGGCACCGTAAATTTGTTTGAGTGTACAACATTGTTCAATTATTGTTTTTTACTTATCAGCCTTTGTTAACACAGTGATCATCTTCCTCATGGACTGGCGCAACAATCTCCTGATATTATCTTGTAGGATGCTGGCACAATCTCTAGCCTATGCCACCCAAGGTTGCTGTTGAGGATGGTTACGCTGCCATTCTCATTAAAATAATTAATTAATAAATATTTAACTCAGGCCCCATCACTGGTCATTCATAGTGATGGGGCCCAAACTCCCAAACCATGTCCTGCATGGGGGGGGGGCAATCCTGGACGTTCCAATTTTCATGCTTTTCTTATTTGAACGGGTTTGTGTCACAAGGGTCTGGTCATTTAGGATTAGTTGTATACAGGCGTCATTTCTATTTCTTTAAAAAATATGTTTTTCATTCTACTCACATAAAAGCTGTCATGAGTGTACAAACCTCATATTATCGGAATTATTGTAAAACTTGTCATCAATGAAGATGAACAATCAACTCTCAAATGGAGAAAATTATTTCTTAAATTGGGTCTCATAAATGGAGGAAGCTTTTTTTAAATTCCTTTAGTATACATTGTATAAGGTATTCTCAAAGCTGTTCTAAAAGGAAGCATAGAAAAAGAGAAGTTTTCTTTATAGAAATGGTTATAACATATGATACAAGTTAATATTTTAGTGTTCTTCACCAGAAGGTTCATGACTTGTGATTTGTTTTATTCTTTTTTAAATTACATTGTTAATGATCTGCATAAAACACATTTACTGATGTCAACATAAATCTCATTTCTAGGAGACCTGGTTTGTTGTTATAATTGTTATACATATAGTCAAATATTTCATCCATCCATCCATCCATTCATCCATCCATGCGTCCATCCATCCATCCATCCATCCATTCATTCATTAATTCATTCATTCATTCATTCATTCATTCATTCATTCATTCATTCATTCATTCATCCATTTTCTTTAAGATAATATGACTGCAATCATCTCATCTACAGCCACTTATCCGCCTTGCGAGTCATGGTTCGGCTGAAATCTATCTCAGCCTGGAAATGGCAAGAGTAAGGGTCCACCCCAGATTGGACGCCAGCTCCCTGAAGGAAAAACAGACAACTATGCATGGTCACAGTCACTGTCACACCTATGGACAATTTGGTGTAGATCAATTCACCTAAGCTGCATAATTTCTGAGGTGGGAGGAAGCTGAAAAACTCAGAGAGAACCCATGCAGACACAGGAAGAACATTCAAACTCCACATAAAAAGAAATCAAACCTGGAACCTTCTTGCTTATGAGGCAATAGCGCTACCCACTGTGCCACCCATATTTAACCTATTAAAAGTACAATATTGATTTCTGACATATACAGTATTTTCCGCACTATAAGGCGCACCTAAAAGCCTATCATTTTCTCATAATCCCGTAGCACGCCTTATAATCCGATGCACCTTATATATGGATAAATATTAATATTAGTATTGGTTAAAAACAAGATCGCTGAAAAAAAGCCGGCAGACTGGCCGGCAGTCATGCCGCATCAGGAGGCACCCTCAGAAGGCACTACGCCCCCTAACAACGGTAGTCAAGGGGCATCGCCGAAGTGCTCTCACCGAGCTGCTATCTGACGGCAGAGCAGCGAAGAGCACAGGTGCCTGGCTACGATGACGTTGCAAAACAGGGAATTTTCAACAATTCTATTAATAAAGTTTGACTCACTGACTGATGTCAGTATTTCCCAACTACTGTGGCGCCGGAATTAACCCATTTTAAACTTAATTGGTCTAAAAAATGACATTGTGCTGTAATGTGGAATCTAGTGACGGTCCACTCTATTAGTCTGTGGAAACACACGGAGAAACTGGCATAAAGACCCTCAAAACTGAACTTCCAGTCTTTGATGAAATTTCAAGAGCTGAGTCACTGCCAGACAAAGGTGTCTGGTGAGCTGCATTGATTTGCAAATGTTGTTGATACCTGAAACAACACATTACGGGAGGCAGGGGGGCGCATTTCGGCTTGTGTATTCTGTCTGGCAGCGACGTGCTATGAGATTCACGGCAGTGAGACACCGACGTTGAAGTCAGTTCTATGAGTAAAACAGCTTTGTATTTGCCAGTAAATTAGCAGCCTGACATAAAAAACTGGTTAAAAAAATGTTTAGGACACACAGCAGCAAATAGCTGCACCGCACCTCCGACTGGACTACCGATTGAAACAATATTTAATTAATAAACGAAGACGAATGTCGGAGTTTAAATATCTGCTTCGAACTTCAGATCAGGAAATAATCCGCCCTGTTCGAACTGAGTGGTTCACTCATAATGACTTCAACCAGTTGTTAATATCAGGTTTTTTATTATGCGTGTTGATTTCTTTCTAAGATGGCAAAGTGATCAAGTGATCAGGTTTCCTTGATGAGGCTCAGAATGGGTCATTGAAATAACAATAGCCGTTCACAGCTGACGAAAGGTGCTGCAGTCATGAATGCTTTAGCTAGTGGACGGATAGTGCAACTACAGCCACTAGTTTTTTAAATATATTTTAATTTTTTTTATTATGCGCGCCTTATAATCCAGTGTGCCTTATAGTGCAAAAAATACTGTAATAGTTTTATTAAATCAACAAAGGGTATTAGGTTTTCATCGGTGTCTGCTGGATTGTTTGTTTATTTGCTTCATAGTAGGATTAATCAGATATTGCAATTAAAATGACATGGAATGGAAAGTGGAAAGATTCACTAATGGAAGTAACCACAAGGTCTTTTTTTCTCCCCCCTTAACACTGCAAGAGAGCTTTGTTTGTTGTTTCAGTCAATTACACAAAAACTTCTGATGTATCTTGCTGAAACTTGTTGGGCTGTATTTATAATTGAAATCTGCATCAATATTTAATTTATTCATAAGACACAAAGCCCTGGTCAGGGTGTGTGCTTTGATAGGTTCTCTTATTGTTTAGTGATGTAAATACATGTCAAAAGACATTCAAAAAATTATCTACAAAAAACCCAAAACAAATAACAAACAAACAAAGTCATAAATAATGTAGAATTTTTTTCTGAATGAATAATTCTGGAAAATTTACAAAAACAACTTGATCATTTAAAGCTACAATTTGATCCACATGGATCAATAAGAAAGGAAAATTTTAACTTTAAATTGATCGATTAAACCGGGAAGAAGGTGCATCTTCTTTTCCCCCAAAATGATTATCATAGGTAGGCAGGAGCACATTTTAAGTCAAAGTCAGCTTTATTGTCAAATGTACCATATATGCACGACATGCAGTACAGATGAAATTGCAGTCCTCTCTGACCCACGGTAAACAGGCAGTACAACAGACAGTACAACACAGACAGTACAACAGGCATTACAACACAGGTAGTACAACACAGGCAGTACAACATGAGCAGGACAACACTGGCAGAACAACACAAGCAGTACAACAGGCAGTACAACACAGACAGTACATCAGACAGTACAGCATGAAGTATTAGACGAAACACAAGGAATGGTAAAAATCTCAATACACTCCTTAATCCCGTAGGGGAAGTGACGTGTGCGTAGTCCCTGAGTTGATGGGGGGAGAGAGAGGTAGGTAGTCAGGTGCTGGGGAGAGGGCGGGCAGTGTGAGGGTAGAATTCAAGGCTATGGCAGGGGGCAGAGCAGGCAGGGAGTTGAGCCTCCTGACCGCCTGGTGAAAGAAACTGTCCTTGAGCCTGCTGGTTCTGGCCCACAGACGCGGCTGATGTAAATGTCTGTGAGGGAAGGGAGAGAGACACCAGTGATCTTTTCAGCTGTTCTCACGATGCGCTGCAGGGTCTTATGGCAGGAAACGGTGTAGGCGCCGTACCACACAGTGATGCAGCTGGTTAAGATGCTCTCAATGGTGCTTCTGTAGAAGGTGAGCATGATGGGGGTTGGGCTCTCGCTGTCCTCAATTTGCGGAGGAAGTAGAGGCGCTGTTGGGCTTTTTTGGCCAGCGATGTGGTGTTACGGTCCCAGGACAGGTCCTCGGAGATGTGCACACCCAGAAACTTGATGCTGCTGACCCTTTCCACTGCAGCACCGTCGATGGTTAGTGGAGCATGCTTAGTGCATGTTCTCCTGAAGTCCACAACAATCTCCTTCGTCTTCTCCACATTCAGATGGAGATTGTTGTCCTTGCACCACATAGCCAGGCGGCTCACCTCATTTCTGTAGGCTGTCTCATCATTGTTGTTGATGAGACCCACTACAGTCATGCGTCTGCAAACTTGATGAAGAGGTTGGAGCTGGAAGTCGGTCTACAGTCATGGGTGAAGAGTGAAGAGGAAGGGGCTCAGAACACATCCTTGGGGGTCTCCCGTGTTCAGCGTGATGGTGCTGGAGGTGTTGTTACCAACTCGAACTGCCTGTGGTCTCCCTGTCAGGAAGTCCAGCAGCCAGTTACGTATGGAGGTGTTGAGTCCGAGCTGATCCAGTTTGTGGATGAGCTGCTGGGGGATGATTGTGTTGAATGCTGAGCTGAAGTCGATGAACAGCATTCTGGCGTACGAGTCTCCAGGTGGGTGAGGGTTGAATGTAGGGTAGTGGAGATGCCCTCGGTCGAGTGGTTGGACCGGTAAGCAAACTGAAAAAGGTCCAGGGTTGAAGGGAGGGCAGATTTGATGTGGTGCATGACTAGCCGCTCGAAGCACTTCATGAGGATGGGAGTGAGTGCAACCGGGCGTTAGTCGTTGAAGCCAAATAGGGGTGACTTCTTTGGGACTGGGATGATGGTGATGGCTTTGGGGCAGGTGGGGACAACAGCCTGGCTCAGGGAGATGTTGAAGATGTCTGTGAAGACATCTGTGAGCTCATCAGCACAGTCTCTCAGGATACGACCAGGAATGTTGTCAGGACCTGGGGCTATTCGGGCGTTGGTCCTTCTGAGGACTTGCCTCACGCTGTCCAGAGAAAGCGTCAACGCCTGGTTGCCAGGAGGGGGTGGACTCTTCTGTGCCGGGATGCTGTTGTCTGCCTCAAAGCGTGCAAAGAAGTCATTTAGCTGGTTCAGCAGAGTGGTGGAGCTGTCGCAGGACTGCGGAAGGGTCTTGTAGTCCGTAATGGACTGAATTCCCCGCCACAGGTTCCTGGTGTCTTTGCTGTCGCTGAAGTGGGTGGCGATCCTCCTGGAGTACTGTCTTTTGGCCACTCGGATGCCTCATGACAGGTTGGCTCTAGCTGTCCTTAGGCCCACCTCGTCCCCAGCTCTGAAGGCCACGTTCCGTGCCCTCAGGAACCTGTGGACTTCCCCTGTCAGCCATGGCTTCTGGTTGGCTCGAACGGAGTTTGTTCTGGTGACCATGACATCATCCATGCATTTTTTCATGTATGCCTTGACAGTCTCCATGTACTCCTGGAGGTCTGTGGTGTTGTTGTGGGTGGCTGCGTCTTTGAATACGCCCCAGTCTGTGGTTGAGAAGCAGTCCAGGAGTGCCTCAGACGACCCAGCAGGCCACACCCGTATCTGCCTTTTCACAGGTTTGACGACTTTAACGAGCAGTCGTATGCGGGCGTTAGCATAACAGTGGTGTGGTCTGACGCCCCAAGGTGGGGGAGGGCACGGGCATTGTAGGCATCTTTATGTGTTGTGTAGACATTGTCCAGGATGTTAGCTCCTCTGGTGGCGAAGTTGATATATCTATGCAATTTTGGAAACACACTCTTGGGATTTGCATGGTTAAAGTCCAGAATGAGGAAGGCATCTGGGTGGGCTGTCTGCTGCTCACTGATGTGATGATAGAGACCATTCAGTGCCTCACTTCTGTTGTTGCTGGAGGTGGGAGGGATGTATACTGCCACCAGCAATATGGCAGAAAACTCCCTGGGCAGGTAAAATGGCCGGCATCTGATAATCATAAGCTCCACCAGAGGAGAGCAGTATGTGCAAACCACAGCAGCGTCACGGGACCAAGCATCCCTGATGTAAACACAGAGTCCCCCGCCGCTGGTCTTACCCCCCTCGACGGGGGCTCTGTCATCTCGGTAGCATGTTAGGCGGTCCAGCTGAATGACACAGTCCGGGACGCTGTCAGTGAGCCATGTTTCCACAAATTCAAAGACACAACACTCATCCACGGACTTAGTTGACAATCGGAGCAGGCGGATGTAGTGTAGTTTATTTTCCAGCGAGCGTACATTGGCGAGTGTGATGGTTGGGATAGCCGGCCGGTGAGAGCTAGTCACTAGCCTAGCTGGGATGCCTCTGCGCTTGCCCCGCTTCTGCTTCCAGATGTTCCGACTGTGGCGCTTCCACTACGGGCTGGGTGCAGGAGTGGGAGTCGGTGGTTGAGCAGGCCCCCGGAGCAGGCCTCACTCGCGCAGCACTTCCGCGTCAGCTGGGTCTAAGTCCAGAATAGTTGTTCTGCGCATGTCGAGCAGAAACTCAGGAGTATTAGCGCCTTGGCGTAAGTAGACATGACGAAGATGGACGTGACAAAGACGGACAAACACACAGAGAGACAAGAAATGAAAAATGAAAAAAAAAAACGCTGTATCGGGAGAGAGAGGAGCCGCTGTGTGTGCACGCGCCGCCATCCTCAGCAAAAAAAAAAAAAAAAAATGCACGAGGTTTGTCTCAATCAAAGAATTAATAAAGTAGTTTCTGTAATTGAACATTGCTCAGCCTAATACAGCCAAACAGCAAATATTCCCCAGGAAAGATGGAGTAAATTTTCATCATTCAAAGTCAACACCTCACTGAAAAACGGTGCTATTTGGTGGGCATAGTGTGCATTTCTAATACAGCCAGTCTTCTTCAGTAATGGAGTCCCAATGCTAATTATGGTGTAAAGTAAACAAATCAATCATTTATTCTTTTCCATTTCACTTTAAATCTTGAAAAGGTTTTATTTTCAACATGTCATATACTTCCATACTGAATGTATTGCCTTCAGTTGGACAGCTTGGAAAAGTAAGAAAGGACAACACCAGCAAGAGTACCGTTTTTAAATTAAAGTATATTAGGTTTCTTTCAGCCACACAGTGACTAACAGATTTGGCCTTCTTAATAAATTAGATGTTTTGGGAGGTAAAAATTAGGGATGAGCGAGTACATCACTATCTGTATCTGTATCTGTTAAACCAACTAGATTATCTGTATCCGTATCTGTATTCGAATGGGCGGGGCTTAAACCGGAAATGGGTGTGGTTTGACCGGAAATGGGTGGGGCTTAAATCGCTACATTGTTTTAAGTCTAAAATTGATATGGATTGATTACAAGTTGCTGTATTTTTGCTTATTTTAAAAAGATTTACAAAACAGCCTCAAAATTGAAATTCAAATAACTGTTTTTGATCAAAAAAGTAAGAGAACTATTTACAGAAGTTTTTAATGGAACTGAGTCAGAACATGAATATTCTTAAGTCTATGAATGAATATTTATCGAAGAGCCTCAGAATTGAGATTCAACGCTTTTGATCACAATAGCAAAGGAACTATATACAGAACAAGTAAACACAAAGTGCATTAATGAAGTGCATGCAATAAAAAAATTAAATTAACTACAAAGTGTGCATGAACGAGAATTGTCATACTCAACAAAACAACTTTTTTTCTTCTTTTTCATTTTAATTTTTTTCTAGTACTTTTTTTTCCAATTATTTATTTTTAGTACCAAATGCTATTGCCATTTTTTTTCACATAAAGTTAAACAATATTGATTATGGTGTGTGTGTGTGTGTGTGTGTGTGTGTGTGTGTGTGTGTGTGTGTGTGCGCGCCATGTCTCAGTTAAAATATTAAGTATAGACTTTGTTAATTTGAACAGAGTTTAGAACAGGTAAAAAAAAAAAAAAGACTAACTAGGCGGTGGTTAAATGCACACTTACGTGCAACAAAAAAAACAAACAAGAAAGTTCACCACATAACCAAACACCAAAATAGAGGCAAGCTGAAGAAAATCCAATAAGGATGTGAGCAGCAGTGAAGCCACGAACAGAGAGATCAGTAACTGTAACAGTAACCAGAGACAGAGTGGGACAGGGAAACTCCGCTCTAACTGCAGTCTGTAGGGAGGGGCGGGAACTATGTGTGACTGGCCAATCACAGAGCGTGACAACAGTCCGGCTGATTTTCCTTCTGTCCGATCACGAGTATTAACGGGCTCTATTTGTGTTCGTTCTCGTACTTGTCAAAATGCATTATCCGTACCGGATACTCGTATGAAACGAGTATCCGGCTCAACCCTATCTTACTTAGCTTCTTATCTTACTTAGTATCTTACTTAGCTTCAACACAGGTACTGCTGGCTGCCATTCTAAATCTGGGAGAGTGCCAGCAACCATTTCCTGTATGAAATATAAGAACTATTTCTTTAGTAGTAGTAGTACTAGTAGTAGTAGTTTGTTCTTTTGTAAATGAAAAACCATACTGAAAAAGCAGGTGTTAAAGTTGCTTCTAAAAACATCAACATTTCTACCAACTCCAGAGCTCTCAGGAAGGCTATTCCTTAAGTCAATTACAATGATAATAAAGGATACCTGGATCTTTGTTCTTATTTTGGAAATAATGAAAAGGCCACTAGTAGAAGACCCGAAGCCTCTAGAAGGTTCATAAGATAAAATGAACTCTGACAAATACAAAGGACTGTTAAAACCTTTATAAACCAATAAAAAGATCTTAGAATCAATTCTGAAGTAGACGCGGTGCCAATGCAGAGGATTTAAAATTGGGATAATGTGTGCACTCTTTCTGGTCTTACAATTGCACATGAGCAGCATGAGTTTTGAAGCAACTGAAGCCCAGCAATATACTTCTTAGACTCACCAGAAAGCAGAACATTAATGCTGTCAATCCTACTGTGACAAAAGTATTCAAAAGTGTCTGTTTTGGTTTGAAGAAGGAAGGGTCACACTGCAGCAATGATCTTATAAAGGCACATTCCTAATATTATTCCTAATGTTAGGCTCAAAGCAAAGATTGGAGTCCAAGATTAGTCACAGTTTTTAAGTATAGAGCTCGATATTAATGACAGTGTTTGAAGTTTAATGTTATGTTTCTTAGAATGTCATTTAAAGTTAAATTTTAAGCATGATAGCAAAGCTTTTGCACATTTTGCATTTTTTGTGTATCTGCTGTTGGCATTGACCTAGTAAACTAGTGATTTTCTAAATAGCAGAGAATCTCTGACATGTCATTAAACAAAGCATGTAAGTCTCCGTAGCTTGTCTCTTTATTCTCATAACACCAGTATTTTTATCAATAGCTTTAATTTATATGTTGTGCAAACTAAACTTAACTAAATTAAACTAAACTAAACTTGTTTCGAAGTGCTTACAGCAAAAGAAAACATGTGTTATGTTAAAATAACTGGTGTTATTTGATGTATGTAAAACCATATTTGCAATATTAGCTAAAGTCAGTGGCATTAAGGCAAAATTTTAAGGTGGGGTTTATTTGAATTAGTTTTACAGTAATGCAGACATACAGCAGGGAAAATTTGTAATATTAATGAGTCACATTAAATTTGGAAAAGCTGTGACAACTACTAAGTAAACTACTAGGTACCATGAGTTATGATGAGTTAGCAGGCAATCCGTACACCTAATGTGTGGCCCATCGGCCGGTACAAATAAAGGAGCCATTGACTTGACTCCTTAAAATCTCTTTACTGCAGATTTTAGATATAGCAAACTGCTTAACAATGTTTACATTCAATTACTTGTACTTGTTTAAATGTCAAAAGTGAAAGAAACTCAGTCTACTCACAGGAGCCAACAAGATCATATGACTGTAGTCCATGTATGAACATTCTTCACTGTAGGACGTGTAACAGGCCCCAGCCTGAGGCCTGTGGTCAGATTTGCTGTGTTCTGGAGAGAACTACGAAATGAAACGACAAGCAACAGTGAGATATTTATTGCACAAGCGTCTTTGCTGTACTTAAATCACACATTTAAATTTTCAACATTCTATCAACATAAGAAAATTTTTTTCTTAGAAAAAAAAAATGCCACACTGTATTTCTTCTGTGCTTTATTCACACCTGACTTAAAACGCAATTTTCTTGCAGAAAGGTTTACAGACCTTTCATTACCAAATCGAAATGGCTGGTGAAGATGAACGAACCACCAATATGACAAGGAACATAATATATGTACAAACAACAAATCAAAAGCAGATTCCTCATAAACTATGAAATAAACACACATGAACACGGAGCCCTCAATTAGCTGAACAGCATGAAGCCTTCTTCTTCTTCTTCCAGCTTTTCCCTTCAGAGGTCGCCACAGATTGCCTCCATCTAACCCTGTCTTCTGCATCCTCTTCTCTTACACCAACTACCCTCATGTCCTCTTTCACTACATCCATAAACCTCCTCTTTGGTCTTCCTCTAGGCCTCCTGCCTGGCAGTTCAAAACTCAGCATCCTTCTACCAATGTATTCACTATCTCTACTCTGGACATGTCCAAACCATCTCAGTCTGGCCTCATTGACTTTATCTCCAAAACCTCTAACATGTGCTGTCCCTCTGATGTACTCATTCCTGATCCTATCCTTCCTGGTCACTCCCAAAGAGAACCTCAGCATCTTCATCTCTGCTACCTCCAGCTCTGCCTCCTGTCTCCTCCTCAGTGACACTGTCTCTAGACCAAACAACATCGCTGGTCTCACCACAGTTTTGTACACCTTTTCTTTTATTTTAGCTGAAACTCTTCTATCACACATCACACCTGACACTTTTCTCCACCCGTTCCATCCCGCCTGTACAGGCTTCTTCACCTCTTTTCCGCACTCTCAATTACTCTGGACTGTTGACCCTAAGTACTTAAAATCCTCCACCTTCTTGATCTCTTCTCCCTGTAACCTCACTCTTCCACTTGGGTCCCTCTCATTCACACACATGTACTCTGTCTTACTGCGGCTAACCTTCATCCCTCTCCTTTCCAGGACAAACCTCCACCTCTCTAGCTTCTCCTCCACCTTTTCCCTGTTCTCACTGCAGATCACAATGTCATCTGCAAACATCATAGTCCATGGAGATTCCTGTCTAACCTCGTCTGTCAGCCTTTCCATCACCATAGCAAACAAGAAGGGACTCAGAGCTGTTCCCTGATGCAGTCCCACCTCCACCTTGAATTCCTCTGTCACACCTACAGCATACCTCACCACTGTCTGACAGTCTTCATACATGTCCTGCACCACTCTAATATACATCTCTGCCACTCCAGATTTCCTCATACAATACCACAGTTCCTCTCTGGGCATCCTGTCATAAGCTTTCTCCAGATCTACAAAAACACAATGCAGCTCCATCTGGCCAAAAACTGCATCTGTAGTACTCTTTTTTGGCATAAACCATACTGCTGCTCACAGATGCTCACTTCTGCCCTTAGTCTAGCTTCAACTACTTTTTCCCACAGCTTCAATTTATGGCTCATCAGCTTTATTCCTCTGTAGTTGCCACAACTCTTCAAATCTGCCTTGTTCTTAAAAATGGGCACCAGCACACTTCTCCTCCATTCCTCAGGCATCTTCTCACTATCTAAGATCCCGTTGAACAACCCAGTGAGAAACTCTACTGCCACCTCTCCTAGACACTTCCATACCTGCACGGGTACATCATGAGGACCGACTGCCTTTCCACTCTTCATCCTCTTCAATGCCCTCCTCACTTCATCCTGACTAATCTTTACTACTTCCTGGTCCGCAACAACCACCTCTTCTAGTCTTTGTACCCTCTCATTTTCCTCATTCATCAACTCTTCAAAGTACTCTTTCCATCTTCCCATCACACTACTGTCACCTGTCAATAGATTTCCATCTCTATCCTTAATCACCCTAACCTGCTGCACGTCCTTCCCATCTCTGTCTCTCTTTCTTGCCAACCTGTATAGATCAGACCATCCCTCCTTACTGTCCAACCTAGCATACAAGTCATCATAAGCCCCTTGTTTGGCCTTTGCTACTTCTACTTTCACCTTGCGCTGCATCTCCCTGTACTCCTGTCTACTCTCCTCAGTCCTCTCAGTGTCCCACTTCTTCTTAGCTAACCTCTTTCTCTGTATACACTCCTGTACCTCCTCATTCCACCACCAAGTCTCCTTATCTACTTTCCTTCCAGATGACACACCAAGTACTCCCTACCTCCTAAACTTCTAACCTTGCTACCTTTCCACCTGGTCAGTATGTCTACCTTCTTCTTCCGCATCATGTCAACCAACTCTCTAACTTTTCCTGTCATAGTTCCAACATTCAACGTCCCTACTCTCAATCTTATACTCTTGGCGTTCCTCTTCTCTCTATTCCTATGAACACACTTTCCTCCTCTCCTTCTTCAACCAACAGTAGTCCAATTTCCTCTAGGTAAATAGCACTGATGGTGATCGTCGTTAACCCGACCTAGACTGATCCAGTATGGAATTCATAGATTTGATTTGCTTGTTTGATTTGGCAAAAGTTTTACGTCGGATGCCCTTCCTGACACAACCCTCTGTATTTATCCGCCTTGGGACCGGCATAATAAGACACTGGCTTGTGCCCTCTTGCAGCTACATTGTGCCTTCTTGCAGCTACATTATCTGTTCTCTCTAACATATAACTAATGGGGGGGCAGACTCAATGTTTAGGCTCAACCTAGTCCTGCCGACGACCTGTAGGACTTCCTTTCTTTTTTAGGCCCTTTCCTCTCATTAATCCTCTTCCATTTTGGTCCCTCTAGCACAACTCTCACTCTTGCTCTCTCTTTCTCTTTCCGTCTCCTGTTCTCTCTCTCACGCCTTTGTGTGGTGGATCATCGGCTATCGGTGACCCCTCTCCGCTTCCTTGGCTGGTGGAATTAAAAGCTACACAATGGATCTGCATCACCATCCAGGGGAGTCTGGTTCCATTTCGTCTGGTTCAGCAATGGTTTGGATTTTGGCAGGGGTAATCATACACTGTATTTTGTTTGAGAACAATGACTTCTGTATTAATTTGGTCTGTCTTCAGAGTGGTGGATACTTAGTGAAGGAAGATATAATTAAATATATTCACAGGTTTTATGTTCACTTTATTTCAATGTTATGCTTTACTTTATAATGACGTAACCAAACATACTGTGATGGGCGTTCCCCGCTTGTCGTGGACGCCAGCTGTGTAACCTGATCGGTTCTTTGTTTGAAGATGCAGATTAGGCAGAGAGCCAACCAATTAGAAGATGACACCGTGTGGGCTGGCCAACTGACCTGAGATCGGAAGTTCCTATGGATTGTCCAACCGGAGAATGCTACAATGAATAAGAATTGCTGTATAACGGTCCGTCCTTAAGACGGTGTCTTGTTACATCCACTATATATTCTTTGTTTCTCCGGAATGTGTTGTTCCTGCCCCTTGTCACGGTTCAGACCGCATTAGATTCTATGTTAGGGACGGTGAACCCAGATCTGCTAAAATTATTGTATCAGGGCAAATACATTCGTTCAATGAGACTACTTGTTTCTTGTTTCTCCTTCCGGTTTTGAACACGCACAACTGCTCTAGGTGGACTTCGCGATAAAAGTCCAAAAAACCTAACAGTTTAATTGGTGACCCCGACGTGATGTCTAGCGGAAGAAATCTCGACGACAACTCCGTGTGACGACAGATCGATTGGGACCGGCGAAATGACGTGTCTGACTTCAAGGTGAAGGTGAAAACGGTAGATGATTCGGATAAAGGTCCTCACATCCCTTCTGCGTCTCCGCTGGGCCCTGATTAAAAAGGTGAGCAGAACTCCTGTTTGATAATTCACAAAATTTCTGCTAATTGGATTGATTAAATTGTGGAGACAAAGTAAGTGTTGTGAATGCCGCTAAATTAATAGGAATAAAGAGTAAAAGAGAAAAAGGAAAAAGGATAATGGTAAAGGATAATAGGTTAGTTTAGAAGATAGGAAAAAAGTGTGAAAGAGGGGGGAGTAGTTAGTACTGGTCCTCGAGTACGATCCGTTTAATTTTTCTGTGGTTTCGTGACTGGTCCCGCAGCCCAGACGTGTAAAAAGGCTAATGAGCCACCCATGATTTAGACTTTCCTTCATCGTCGGGAGGAGATCTATTATAGGAAAGGTTATTCGTCGTGCATCGCGCGTAACGGTTTTAGGATTAGTTTAGGTATTAGATTAGCCCGTTACGTGCGTAATGCTGTCCCTGTGGTAGGGCTGTCGAACTGACGAGTTTGACGGGTAACTAAGTTGTTGCATTCTTGCGAGAGGATTACGGCCTCGCGAATTGTTTTACCAAATTATAAGACCGGCAAAAAGTGTGTTCAAACGAGGAGAACGAGAGTAAATTCTAATTTGGATTTAAACCGTGACGCTGTGTGACTGTGGGTGTCGTCTGTTTGGGTTTCTTGTGATCCCGCTGTGGTCACTGTTTGCTTTAACTGTGGGTGTGCTTGGATTTTATTGGGGTAAAAGTGTGAAACAACTGATAGGATGGATGAAGAATTTAAGCGTGAGTGTGAAGAGTATGGCTGTGAGAAAGAATGGTTGAATTTGTATGCTGGAGTTGCAACGCAAATTCTGAGTGGAGTTGCATTGAAAGAGTTTGGAAAAATGAAACATAAGTTGCAGAAACTGTGCTTAATTTGAATAAAAAACGAGTAGTGGGTGAGAGAGGTAAGTATGGGTTTACAGAACTCGCCCGACGTTTGCAACAGGTTGAAGCCCGGTTGGCAGAAGAAATAGAGGTAAGGAAGCAGAGGGGAAAGGTCTGTTCAACCGCAGGAGGGAACTAAAGGAATGTGGAAAAAGAAACAAAGGAATTCCGTGTGTTGTACTAGATGGTTGTTGCGGTGACGGCGTTGGCTGGCACGGATGAGGTAAGAAACAAAAAAAAAAAAAAAAAAAAGGAAAAGGGTGTGGTTTTCTCTGATGAGATGTGCACGGCTCCACAGCCAGGCTGTTGTGTGGCTGATTCGGGGATGCTTGTTCCCCAGACTTGGGGGGCGGATCTTTTGCCCCCTCCTCTTGAAGTACCGCCTGCTTACACTCCCCTTCCGACTTCAACTTTGTATCCAGTGCTTCATCTAGCGGGGAAAGTGACAATTGATATTGAAGATGGTGAAGAAGCAGCGATACCACAACCATTAAAAGATCAGATTGCACAAACAGTACTAATAAATCATAACTTGGCTGGTTCTGGCGTGCCACATGGTACGGTGACACCTCCTAGTGCTCCAATTGATAAGACACTTGCATTTTCTTCGACGTCAGTTATCTCTCCAATGCCACAACAACAGCAACAGGGTTCATATACATCTGTCTCAGGACAAACCAATACAGATATCGCTGTTATGTTACAGGAACAAAAAGCACGCATGGATGAAGTACAAAAACAAGTACATGAATCTTGGGAAGAATGGCGCAGTATTCTAGCAGCCAAACCGACTTTGCAATCTACACTAGAAGAACATGCAGGTAAGAACAAGAGTACAAGTAAGAGACGTAAGGATGATTTATGGGAGGCTGCAATGGAAGGAGAATCAGGCACATCGGCTTCTGAACAAGAAGAAGAGGATGAAGTTGATGGAGCTTCTGCTTCATGTAAAATATCAACAAGACCTAAAAAATCGACTGCTCGGACACATTCGATGACTACACGCCAACAGGCTAAAATACAGCTTTCACATTCTGACTCTGAAGATGAAGAATATAAACAACTGTCATTATACCAAATGCCATTAGTAGCTACACCTGGAGGAGATAATTACAAGCCATTTTCTTTGGCAGATACAGCGCTTATGATTGAGAAATTACCAAAATTAGCACAAGGAGGGACATAGTGGGTTGCAACATTAGTGAGCTTGTTTAAAGGCACACGATTGGCGATTGGTGACATAAAAAGGCTATTGCTTCTAGTTGTACACTAGTCGAAGCTAGGATTATAGAGGAATAGGCACACATTGCAGAACTACCCCCAGAGACACCATTATACAATCATGCTAAACTTATTTTTAGAGTCATAAAAACATATTTTCCTTCACAGATAGCAGATGTTCCAACAGTGTTTCCATATAAACCTGGTACGGAGCCATTAGAGTTCTATGTTCAGGACAGCTTTATTGGCTGGATTATCAGACGAACCAAAACAGGCCTTAAAAAGAGATCCTGATGTAATGATTAGTGATGAACAGAGATTTAAACATTTACTTTCACATCATCTTAGACTTTACAATGACTCCATATCTAAAACAAATACTGATTTGAAGGAAATGGAAGCCCAACTTTTGAAGCTACAGTTGACAAAGGTACGTGAAGAGGTCAACACAAAGAAAAAGGAACAAGGAAAGGAAAACAATATCAAATACCGAGGGGTTGAAGATGGCCAGTTTTGGCAAGGATCAATGCGTGGAGGAGGTCGAGGTGGTCGTGGTTTCGGGGGACCCGACATGGGGCGTTATAGATACCTGCCAGGAATCCAAAGGAGTAATGCATGCTTCATTTGTGGTCAGGAGGGGCATTGGGCTCGACTGTGCCCACATCAAAACCAACAAAAGTGGGGTCAAAGTGCGAGACGTTTGTTCCAGTCTCGTGGTCGTGCTGGTCCATCTTTTGATCGTGGTATGGCGCCATCCAGAGGACAGGCTCCACAACGACCATGGCAGATGAGAGATGTAGCTGGATCCGGTCAATTTTACACTTCGGACTATGACTGGGACGCAATGCAGGAATAGGGGTGCCCGGGACCTTTGAGTAATGGTGCATCGGCAGAGCCATTACTTCCGGCTAAAGTGGCAGAACAAGACGTTTCCATGTTGGCTGATTCAGGTGCTACTTTTTCGACCCTGAGCTTGTCACTTCCAAAGTCATCATTGTCTTCAAAATCTGCTTCGCTGACTGGATTCTCGGGAAAACCTCAACACCTGCCCTTTACCAAACCACTGGTAACCGAGATTGCTGGATATCGGTTTGAACATTCATACATTTATTCACCCCAAACTCCTGTAAATCTACTGGGAAGAGACATTTTGCTGAAAACAGGTGCCACTATTTTATGTGGTCCGTTGGGCGTGACGGTTCGATTTCATCAAATGTTTTGTGGACAAGATGGACTATGGCTGGTACAAGCTGAGACCCCACCTGACCACGCGGACATTTATTGGTGTGCGTTGCTTCCTGAGGATACTTCTGGACAGGGTGTCTTCTCTGCCTACATGTTGTGGAAACCATGGATCGCGTCCATTCGAGATTATAACCCACCAATTGATCCTTTACATAGTACTTTGTACTATGATAGACAAGGGAATGAGGTTTATGCTGAGGAATTCAGGTCAATTGAAGGTTCCCGATGGAATCTTTCCTTGTCTCTGATCTTTGTGGGACCTGAAGGTGTCGCTGCCAATTGTGTTTTGGATGATACACAGTTATCCTGGTACAAGATGGCCCCTAAGGCTTCACTACACATATCTTTAGCCTTGAGTCCAGGCCATGAGGCGAGGGAGCTCGGCCCCATGGTCAGACGGTTAACTGACACCACTGATCGGCGGTCCACAGATATTCCTATGGTTGATTATTCACCTTCTACAGGTTCATATAGGATACATGTTGGTCAAACATCTGATTTGTCTTCTTTGGAACATCGTGTTATTTCACAAGATCATGGGCGAGAATTAACAGATCACCCGAACGCACAGGAAATGTTACAATCCATACCAGAAGGGGTCTGGTTTTTCACCCTTCGATGTAGGGTTTTGTGAAAATTTCCAACCTGTACAGATTGAATTACAACACGACACACCTATTTATTACCCTCAGTATCCTTGGCCACCTGCGGCTGACCAAGGTATGGAGGATACGATTACAGGGTTATGGGATGCTGGGGTTTTGGAGCTATCGACTTCTCCATATAATACCCCGTTAAGACCGGTACAAATGGCTAATGGCGTAGATTGGAGAATGGCACATGACTTGAGACCTATAAATGACGTTACAATTACACCTGTTCTACCTGTACCAGATCCACATCGCTGTTTGACTACACTGGGACCTGACTTGAAGTGGTTTACAGTAATTGATTTGGCTAATGCCTTTTTCTGTTTACCATTACATCCTGACTCAAGACAGTATTTTGCTTTCAACTACAGACACTGCAAACTACAATACACTCGACTTCCACAAGGTCTAAAAAACAGTCCAGGTATTTTCAATCAGGCTTTATTACACATGCTATCGACATTACGACTTCCAAACGGTTGCAAACTTGTGCAATATGTTGATGACCTTCTTATTGCTGCAAAAACGGATACCATTTGTCTTGAAGCGACACGACTTTTGCTTCTCAAGTTGTTTGAGCTTGGCTTTAAGGTCTCCAAGAAGAAACTACAATGTTGCAGAGCTACTGTGTCTTTTCTTGGCAGACGGCTGTCAGCTTGTGGTCTTTCTATGTCATTAGACCACCGCTCTTCTATCTTGAAACACAAAAGACCCACTACGGTGAAAGAAATGCTTTCTTTTCTAGGTCTTTGTGGATACAGTAGACAATACATTCCTGACTATCTTGTGAAAACTGCTGCCCTTCGTCAGTTGGCGAAGGACCAAGGGATTCGGAATCTTTCTGCATCTCTGATATGGACTTCTGATGCCGATCTTTCCTTTACTACTTTGGTGAGAGACTTGGCCTCGGCTCAGGCTTTGGCAAATCCAGACTATTCTAAGATTTTTTATTTGGATGTTTCTTGTGCCGATGGCATGGCACATGGTTGTCTTTTTCAGAAATCGGATGGTGGCAGATCAGTTTTGATGTATGCTAGTGTCATGTTGGACGGCATTGAAATTCGCCAACCGATGTGTACGCAGCATGCTGCTGGTCTAGCCCGTGTCATTGATAAAACTGCTCATTTGGTTATGGGCTATCCTCTAACAATTTTGACCGAACACTCGGTCTCTGCTTTTGTTATGTCTTCGGCTTTCACTATGTCTTCTTTGCGTCAAACACGCCTTGTTAAGGTTTTGACAGCACCACACATCACTTATTCTCATTCAGGTATCAATATGGCAGAGAATATCATTCTGGGACCACATGAATGCGCGCTTGAAGTTGCACGTTCATGTAAACTTCGTCCAGATTTATCCAGTACTATTATTTCAGATAGTATATGGAAATTTACAGATGGCTGTTGTTGGCGTGACAATACTGGTAAGTTACATGCTGCTGCCGCTGTTGTGACACTTGATAATTCTCATGTTCCTGGTTCTTTTTTGGAACGTGGTGAAGTTTTTGTGGATTCTTTCTCCAAATGGGTTGAAGCTTACCCTGCGGGTCGTGAGGACTCCGCTGTGATCATTAAGGCTCTCATTAATGACTATATACCAAAACATGGGTTTCCTTCTCGTGTTCGCTCCGATAACGGCACACACTTTCACAATAAGGCTTTGCCGGTTGTGGAAAAGATGTTGGGTGTAGACCATCGTTTTGGTTGTGTTTATCATCCTCAAAGTCAGGGTCAGGTTGAGCGTATGAACAGGACTTTGAAAGAAAAATTGGCTAAAATCTGTCATGACACAAAATTGAATTGGTTGGATGCATTACCTTTAGTTTTGTTATCAGTTAGGCAGTCGGTTAACAAATCTACAGGTCATTCACCCTTTGACCTTCTTACAGGTCGATTGATGCCCGTCCTACATCTACTTTAATCTGTGATTCTGATGTTTCTTTTACAGATGTTTCTCACCGTGATTACTACAAGACTCTACATGCTATTGTGCAGTGTTTCTCTCTACAGGCACGTGACTCTTCGGTGGATCTAACCACTCTTCACCCCAAGTTTGGGATTCTGTTTATCTCAAGGTTCTTTCCAGGAAGTGGGACGCTCCTCGTTGGACTGGACCTTACGCTGTGACTACACGCACACTCACACTGCTGTCAAACTGCAGGGAAAAGGACAGAAGTGGTTCCATTACTCCTTGATTCGTCCCGCCTGCATCCATGGCTCTGTGTGATGGACTTCGGTTCCCTCAGTCCAAGAGAGGGAGACGATGGGTTTCGTGTTTGTATTCTAAATATATAAAACATAGTTCTCAAGCTGAAAATATTCAAATATATAACTCTACTGTTATATTTAAGGCACGTTATGGTCTACCGCATCTAAATGAATCAGTGCTGAAATAATTGGCTATAAGTATGGGAATCCCCTATGTAATCTCAAGAGATGAATATGAGTATACCTGGCTTCACCAAGACAGGAACTATGTTGACACATTTGAAGATTTTTTGTGTTTCCAGCTAGCTATCACGATGGAATTGACTCACAGTGCAAAATGAAGGTTTTGAAGTGTCTCTTGTGTTACAGGTCTGAAGGAATTTGGATAACTTTGAATCCTACACCATATGCAACATGTGAATATTCATTTAAGTTTCACCAGGATCTGAAAAAAGAGAAGGAACAGGAATGTAAAGCTATTTTCGCAACCCCTTATGTAGAGTCGGTGTTCAACCAAGACGATAATCAAGACAACATAGTCTGCAGTAGTTGTTATGCTTGCTCTATGTGGCTGTTGTTGTATTCCTTGTATCCGTTTTCTGCTTACACGTTTGGTGACCAATATGTTTACAGCTTCAACTGGTAAGGGTCAATATTTGTTTGTCCCTACTCCTGACAGTAAGGAAGGTGAGTATATCCAACCAGGGGATATAGTTACTTTTCCTTAAGTGCCTTACCTCAATTTAGTGTTTACATTTTATATTATATCTTATGTTCTATTTTTATATCTTACACATCACATTTTTATTTGAATTTTTTAAGATAATACACACAATAAAGTGCACTACACTTATATATTTTTATACCACATAATATGAATTTTGACACTGTATTTACACTATATCTACACTGCACTGATTTATTTTTGTGACCTATTTTCAATAGGTCAAGAGAGGGAATGAAGGAAGATATAATTAAATATATTCACAGGTTTTATGTTCACTTTATTTCAATGTTATGCTTTACTTTATAATGACGTAACCAAACATACTGTGATGGGCGTTCCCCGCTTGTCGTGGACGCCAGCTGTGTAACCTGATCGGTTCTTTGTTTGAAGATGCAGATTAGGCAGAGAGCCAACCAATTAGAAGATGACACCGTGTGGGCTGGCCAACTGACCTGAGATCGGAAGTTCCTATGGATTGTCCAACCGGAGAATGCTACAATGAATAAGAATTGCTGTATAACGGTCCGTCCTTAAGACGGTGTCTTGTTACATCCACTATATATTCTTTGTTTCTCCGGAATGTGTTGTTCCTGCCCCTTGTCACGGTTCAGACCGCATTAGATTCTATGTTAGGGACGGTGAACCCAGATCTGCTAAAATTATTGTATCAGGGCAAATACATTCGTTCAATGAGACTACTTGTTTCTTGTTTCTCCTTCCGGTTTTGAACACGCACAACTGCTCTAGGTGGACTTCGCGATAAAAGTCCAAAAAACCTAACATTAGTAACTGGTGACCTCTGCTTCATCCGCTGGTGGTGACTCATTCTACCGGATGGATCAGTGTGCTTTTGTCATACATTTATTATTGTTATCGTTACTGTTATTGTTATTGTTGTGTTGTTAATCTGTAAATGCGATATCTATTGCTTCGTCCATCCGCTCCTGGAAGAGGGGTCCCTCCTCTGCAGTCTTCCTGACGTTTTTCCCATCCATTTTTTTCCCCTGTTAAAACAGTGTTGGGGGGAGTTTTTCCTTATCTGATGTGAGGGTCGTACTGCCCGTAGTACACAAAGGTCAGATGGATATCGTCCATGTGCAGATTCTAAAGCCCTTTGAGACATTTATGTGAATCTGGGCTATATAATAGTTAATAAACTTGAAACTTGAAACATTTGTCTAATCCGAATCCTATGCTATGCTACAGCAGTGGTGATAGTGCATCCCCTTGGTATATGCCGCATTCCAAGCCAACTTGGGCAGTTGGCTTGGAGTTGGCCTCTAGAGTTGTCTTCCACATTCCCATTGAGTTCTTGATGAAGGCTCATAGTGTCTTGTTGATCTTATACAGTTCCATACATTCCAGTGTCCTCGTGTGTGGCACTGAATCATAGGCTTTCTGGTAGTCAATCCAGGCGGTGCACATGTTGGTCTGCCTGTTCTTACAGTCTCTGTGCACTGTTCTGTCCTCCAATAGCTGGTGCTTGGCTCTCATTTCTTTGCCCTGGTCATATTCCTCTAAAATTCACATTTTTATATTATGTAAACATTTTAAAGTTTACCCAGTGATATACTGTAAATAAAATATATCCACTTACAAATAGCTCTTTATTTATAGTTGTCTCAGCTTGCACAGTGGGATGTAACACACATAGAGTAATACATTTTGCTTGAAAAGTGAAGGAACTAATTATTTTGATCACTGATTCCTTTCCCTTTTTTCTCCTTTTTTTTTAAAAATTCCAGCAGTTCTGCTTTTTTGCTCTGCTGATACACAGCTGGAAATGAATTAAGAATCCATGTCCTCTGAGCATCTGTTTAGTCCAGCAGATAATGTTTGCCCTCCCTCTAGGTTTAGATAAACATGCTGTGCCAGATCCATTCTTCACAAAATGAAGCTATTACAGAAGCATGTGAATGAGGAATTTACCCAAGGACACTGCAACATATATTAAAATTAACACAAAAAATATTTACACAGTGAGACTAACCTACAGTAAGCTATATCAGAAATGCAAATAAGCTATATTACATCTTTGCACATTTAATCTGCAACATTTCTATGTACAGGTAATCCTCAACCTACAAACATAATTGGCTCAGAGAGGCTGCTCTTAAGCTGAATTGTTCTTAAGTCATTTTTTATTAAATTTCAATCCATCGTCATCAGTCACTTAAAGCCATTACTACTCTAAATGCGAAAGTACTATCCCTTAAGACATACCAGAAAGAATTACAGGGCAGAACAATGTCATTTGAATGAAATACACGTAGTCCTCAACATACAAACATTCAACTTACAAGTATCGGACATATGAACAAATGTGTGCCGTCTGAGGCCGAACTGCACTGCTGCATACACCATACACTCATCTCCTATACTCAACTTGAGTATTGAAGATAAGTGTATGTTTCAGTCAAAAATGTCCTTTATTTATGTGTCTTATATGTATATTTTTTTATTTTTCATTTAAAGATGTTGAGATTCTATGAATTTTATCTCAATAATGTTATTTATTTTTAAATTGCCTTTTGCACACTTTGTGGCTTCTGTACCTCCTGTGTTTCCGTAGCTTGTCTCGTCTGTCCTCCACAATGATATATTGCAGATTAGCACATGGATTTGTACATGAAGGTCAGGCCAGATTGAAGCAGATTGTCAGTGGAGTTAAAACAGTTACAAAAATTTCCGGCATCATGGTGACGCATCATACTTCAGAGGGAGGTCATACCTTCACCAGCCGCCAGCCATATTCCCATCAAAGCATCAACAAGGTCTTGCAGATATTCTGACTTTAGGTCAATGTGACGATCAGGCTACTAGAAGCACATGAAAATATAAAATGTTGCACTTTATTGCTCAGGCCCAAATAATGTTGAAGCGTGCATTAGCATTACATTGGCATTGAAGTCAGATACAAAAGAGTCATCCAGACAGCTTGCCTTTGTTCAGTATTAACTTTGTATTACACTTTTGCCCTCACATCTGGTCTTTCACCAAAATCTTGTAATGGGAAACAGTTACCATTGTGAGGGACGTCCAGACTCATCCACAGCATATGCTATGGATGGTTTCTATGCTCTGCTATCTTTAATCACCAGTTTCTAACAAACACTTTGTAGCTATACAGTATTGTTACTGTACTTTTTCAAGATTGAATGTATGGAGTGTTCTGTTTTCTTGTCTGCTTTATAGCACTGCAGCGAAATTGGAAACACTACTTATAAATGGAAATGGGGCTGTCCTACATAAGAAAATAAAAATGTTCCTGTTAAAATTGATTTATTTCTAAATGATCAAGCTGAAATTCCATCAAAGCTTTGCAAAATATGTGGGCATACTTTTGCTGTGTACTTTTGCATTTTGCTTTTGTTTGCATGTATGAAAAGGATGATGAGAATAAATACAAATGAGGATGAGGACTGATTTTGGGAGAATCTGTTCACAATGGGTCTATAATTTTACTGCTCAATTAGCCTTCCAGCAACTTGGGTTGTAGAATTTACTGGATCCAGCAGATGGAGATCTAATGAGCCTTTTTCAGGACCAATACACAGATGGAGACAATATAGTGTATGCATTCATGCCAGCATGTACCCATATTGACAATTGACATTGTGACTTCTGTGCAGTTGCACACACTACCACAAACACATACTTTCACAACCACTTATGTTAGCTTAAACTGTTTATGAGTGTAAATCATCAATATTTGCTCAATACCATGACGGTCATAACTTCTGTTCTTTTTCTTGTAATGAGCTTAATGAAAGAGGAATACATCAGATTTTTTCAGATTGTCACTGATTGCTTCAAGTGGGTACCATCTAACATGTCAAAAACATGTATAAGTAATAATTACTAATTTTCTAGGGTGACAAATATCCAAAATCTCACTCACAAAATGTTTTTTTCACTAGAGGTTATTTGATAACATTTTAGCCATCTGACTTTAAACAAAATAAAAAGCTGTTTTTCACTGTGGTCTCTGGTGAACAATACCTTGCATCATAGATATGTAGTGTGGTCTGGTAAGTGTGTTTCACTTTAATTTATACCCAACAGCAAGACACTGATCTATTGGAGAGCAGTAAAATATATTTTTTGGGGCTGCTGTTATGTTGAAACAAGGTGTAGGATTTAAAAGGATTTTCTTTTGGAGTGTGTATGCCCTTAAGACAACACTACAAAGCTTCAACATGTTGATGCATTTTGGAATTTATTAAACTTAAGAATCCAAAAGACTCAAAAATAGATTCTAAATGAAGATAAAATGTTAAAATCACTTTATAATTGAATGATTGTTTCCTAGATTAAATACATATATTAAGTATGAACTTTGATTCTACAAAACATATATAAACTACTGTATATACCATTATAAATGTACAGTATGAACTAGAGTGAATTTGTATCTCCCGTATTTACAAAGGCATACAAAAGACCTGCCATATAAAATACTAGCCACAAAACTTTATTTCTTTGAAATTGCAAGAGTTTATTAGATCTTTAATACCCCCTTGGCTTGGCTGAACAAGTAAAATCAACTTATGTTACTACATCCCGTACCACAGTTTGACTTTTCCTGTGGTTATAAGAAAACTGGCAACAGAAACTTGCACAAGGGCACAGATGCCATGTGTCTCACAAGTTTGATGCCAATGTCAGAAGAAAATAGGTTTACAGCAACATCTCTGATGCCATTGTACAACAATGTTGTTTTCCTGGTTTATTTTGAAACCCAGCAGCTATCTGTCCAGTTTCTCCAGGCCATTTTTCATGTATGTTGTTGCAGTCTGTTGACTATCCATTCCTAATGTGCCAGTGTTCCATTCCTAATGTGCCAGTGTGGTGAAATCCTTTGTTTTATTTTTTTATACCCACCAGTGCAATGGTCTTTTCTTCTCTGGGTTGATATTAATTGAAGGACATTTACTTATTTTCATGATCTTCCACACTCAAATGTCGCAGACATAAAGAAACCCACACTCCCCAGTCCAACTCAAACACATCTAGCTGGTACATAGATGCATGAGATGAATGAGATTTCACCTTGAGTGGTGCCATGATGTAATGCCAGTGTTCTTTTAGAAGTATTGTATGAAAAGAAATGGTTTCCATTGTTTTTTGTCCATTTTTTTAGCATTCACCCTGTTTTTGTACACTATGTAGGTGTTGCAATTTTATCTTTACTAAACTTGAAATACATACATGCTATTCAGTTATACCTGACCTCTGAGCCTTCATCATCAAATTCAACATCTGTAGGTTCTAATTCTACTTTGTCCATTAGATTTTGTGCTTTTTTTACCTTTAGCACTTGTTGACAGTTCACTAGCTGTGTCTGTCTTGTAGATATTTGGCTCTCAATTAGTCTGGTAGTCTGGTTGACAATATCATTACTGACACTATCATATTTCTAACCACTAATATCGGCGCTCCCATCAGTAATGTTAACAGTCCATCCCTCCTCCTCATCATCCTCTCCTGCCCATTACAGCTCAGTTACGCATTTGAATTGCCATCTATGTCAGTGCTATTGACAATCAGACCACCAAATCTTTTTGTCATTTAAATGTACACACAAACACATGCCACAATTTCTCATCCAGAAAGTCACTGCAACAAACACAGGTCCAATGAGTGCAAGTTGCAAATATACATTACACTAATGCATATATGTTAAAAATATAATTTAATCCCCAAGAATTTAGTTAAAATCACAACTTATTGAAAGGCAGCTTAATAATGCAAATTAAGTCATGCACTACAGAATCAATTTTTAAAAATGAGCAAACGTTTTTCTTGTCAAAACCGTTCCAGTGTTAGAAGGCCTGCTATTGCCCTAAATGTAGTATGACAGCAGACATGTCAGATTGTATACAATGCCTCTCCAGTACATATTGATGATGTGCTGTAGGTATCAGATACCTTTGTGATAAATAATAATTTGATATAATTGCTGTATGTGTATACAATACTTTGTTGCAGAGTTTTATGAATTTATGGAACTAATTATTATCTATTTTTTTTGTATTTGTATTTTTGTATGCCTGGTGTGTCTCATTTAGACACTATATGGTACATTCTACATCTGGATGAGATGCCTATGTATGCAAACTGGGATTAAGAGCAGGCTCATATGTCTCATTAATACTGAATGAATAGTTTTTGTTAACTTGGTTTGTGTGTGTGTCTGTGTGTGTGTGTTTTATTGTTACAAACACAAACACACAATTATACTACATGTTGTATCGTTTGTAATGTATAATGTACCATTGTCACATTTATCATGATATTATTTATGTCCATTTTACTTTTCTCACTATGAAATTTTTCATTTTACAGTATGGTATCAAATAAAACAACCAAATGCATATAAGAAATTGCCATGAGTCTGTCCATTACGCATTATCTAAATGTCCTTAGTTTAGACTGCCAACCAAAATACATTACAACACATCTAGCTTAATCTAGAGACTTAATCTAGATTGAGTTCAAAGCCTTTAGAGGGCAAGAAAAAAAAAATGAAACAAAAAAATAAACTAAAAAAAACAAAGAAAAATATAAACATAAAAAACTTAAGAAAGGTGATTTTTTGTAAATCAACCAAAGAAAATTCAGAAATTGTTTGAAATGCAATCCAAATTGGATTTCCACATTTTTGTTGCACTGTGGATGCTCTGGCTACTAAAATCAGATTGCACAGTCTTTTGTGCTATTTGCAACATGGCAGACAACATCAAATCCAGAATGATGGAAAGTGGATCAGAGCAGCTCAGCAAAATACATACTAGACAGAGCACTATGGAGGACAACACAGAACAATTTTCTGTGGACAGATGCTAGAGGAATTGTCCACTCTGAAGTATCAATATTGTCTGGACTGTCTGGACATACAAATTACAATCCGGAAAATTTGCCTCTCATCTGAAAAGCTGGCTTTCTGAAAAAAAAAAAAATTCTTATTTTCTTTTATCTGAGGCTCTTCCACATCATATCTGTACTCGATGTAGTGAATACGGGACTACGACTGGATTCAAAAACTTGGTGTAATGTCACAAATAATGCCTCATAGGCCTACCATTGCAATTCCAATGAACAAAGAGACATTATGACTTAAAGTGAGAACATCTATTTCAGACTATGAACAAGCAACATTCCAAAATAATGTGAAGAAATATGTGGCAAAGAAAGGAGAGAAGTAAAAAAAAAAAAAAACTACCTCAAAGGAGCCTTAAATTGTTCCCTCTTTTCCAGGTTTTATTAAAACAATCCCCAAGTATGTCACTTCAGTTACTTTGTATCTTGTTCAAATATATCATAAATTATTCATTCATCCTTCATTCATTCATCTTCCCACCCACCTCATCTGCTTGCGCAGGTCACGGGGAGCTGGAGCCTATCCCAGCTGGCATAGGACATGAGGCGGGGCAAACACCGGGCATGACGCCAGTACACCACGGAACTACACAGAGACATACAATAAGAAAAGATAAGATATACTTTATTGTCCCCCACGGGGAAATTTGTCTTGGGCAAGGTGCATTTAGTCAGCATCAATGTTTTAAAACATAGAAGACAATACAAAGATAGCAGCATTGTACATACATAAAAGACGCAAACTGCCCAACCAAGAGGTCAATGCTAAAAATACAAGAACCAAGCAAATTAGTAAAACGGTCAATTAGCCTGAAGTGCATGTCTTTGGAGGTGGGAGGAAGCTGGACAATCTGGAGAGAACCCACGCAGACACGGGGAGAACGTGCACTCTCCGCATAGAGCGGGACTCGAACCTGCCTTGTTCTGCAGCAATTGCGCTACCCATTGCGCTTCCTCTTCAGGAAGATGGTAGTACCATCTGCAAGCAGACTTGTGAACAGATGAGTCACCAACACATTTGAGGTCTCAGTCTCAGACTATTTTTATGGCATTTTGAAAAAAATCAAGTTGATGAAAATGCTCGTCTTGACCTTGGTAAGTTTCAAGTAAAGTCAAGATCAGACACACTAAAAATGTCTTCTATATTGTAATTTGGCAAAGAAAATGCTGAAGAGAGCTAAAGATCATACTCTCAAATGTTACTGCTATCTTTTCAACACACTGACGATTCATATCCAACTATTTTATTTATTTATTTATTTATTTTATTTTTTTCGGACATGTTAATATAGCAGACTTCACACTTTCATCATATTTACAACATCAACAACAACATCCGAAAAAAAAGGGCAGACGGATAGAAGCCAATAGGCTTGTGAAATTCCCGTCCCCCAGAAATAACAAACATCTCTCTCATTGGAATATGTAATCAACAAACTCAGACATTAAAAGTTTTCAATCAGCTCATACATTGAATTTTGACAGACGTTCATACCCTTATCCACTTTCAGATATTAGCCTTTTACCCTAGAGCAGCAGTTCCCAAACTTTTCAGGCCGCGCACCCACTTCTACCTCCCGACTTAGCTGATGCACCCTCAATGCCCGAAACATGAAAAAAAAAAGAAAGAAAAGGCGTAGTCTTTATAGCCATATAAGTATCAAGTTTAATAATATAGGCTCCTGTTAACACAGAATAGATTGTGCAATAATGGGCCTAATGATCTCTCACTTTAGAAACTGTGGGGAGAATAATAGTAACAATAAAAAAATGACAATAATTATATTTTAAGTCAAAATGGTCGCCGAGCGAGCCGACTACAGATGAGTGGTGAACAGCAGTTATTACTATGTAACAAATAGGCCTATTTAACAAACTGTAACAGTTATTAAATGGTAACAAATATGCTACTCCGCCACAAAGAATCAAAATAACATAGGCCCAAGTTCAACATCATATTTTCTCTTTCGAGTACGAGTCTCATTGTGTTCTTTACCCCATTCTCCCGATGAAGTGTCCGGGTGAGTAAGTTTCCCCTGTCTCGTCATCATCACTCTCTTTTTCCTGCTCGATTTCTTAAGCCTGGTAGACTGCACAGCTCTCAGTTGTGGCCAATGGATCCTCTCCTCTTTCATTTCTCCCAGATTTAATACCGGACAGACTGCCCGTTTTCAACCAGTTATGCATTTCGGCATATTATTGTTGTTGCTATCACAACAAGCTAGCACGTAGCTAGGAGAAAGTCAAGAGAATTTGGGGTATTTTGTTTTTTATTTAAAATTTTCCCAAAACGTTTTTTAATTGAGAATTACAAATGATTTACGTGAATAAATTTAAATATTTAAACTGTTAATCCTCCATTAAAAAGTGTTTAAATTATTCATTTAATTATTTATGTATTTCAAGGTGCTCAGCTGCCATTACACTCGCGCACCCCCTAGCGGCAGCTCACGCACCACAAGGGGTGCGCGCACCACACTTTGGGAATCCCTGCCCGAGAGTATAACCATGTTTATATTCTTCCTAGGAACACAAGGTTTGTTAACATCATGGATAGTCAAAACTAGACGCTGACCTTGCCAGTGTTCTCCACAAGAATATAATGATCATATTAACCTCTTTCAGCAGACAGTGTGTATACAAGAATTAACCAGTTTGTTGCAGACACTTTTTGCAGACAGTTTTACATGGTATTATATTGTTAAAAGATATCAATATGCTCTTTAAAGTCTCAATCTTAATGTTATCCCATGTTATCACAAATACATGTTTTGTTTTGTTTTGTTTTTTTGTTGTTGTTGATTTTTTTTTTTTTTGTTCAGTAGTCCATGTTTCTGACATCGATGATGTTGATTTTTTCAACTGTTCCATGAAATACTTGACGTGTCCAAAATTGTAGAGCTCCCAATATTGAAGTGACTCTGTTGTACTGATCTTTGGTGTAGTAACAATTCTTGTCCGTTTTTATTGCTCATATTTCACCAACTCCTCTGCACTCCTGATCACCATTGTTTTTATCTGGTCCGGAGAAAGCCCCTTTGTTTTGATGAACATCCTGCAGTTGTTCATCCAGGTGTTGTCGATCAGCCCATTCTTCTTCAGTTGTCGAGCTTTTTTAACGAGATCAGCATTCTTTTTAGTGAGATTCTCATTAATGTAGACATTTTTTCCTTTTATTTTGAAGTCTTGTTTCAGAAGAGCAGTCTTGTGTTTATGATTGTTGAATTTTATCAGCACTGCAGGTGGTCTCCTACCTCCAGATGGTAATGGGTAACATGTCTCAATCTGGTCAGGATCTATAGATATCTCCAGATCCCTCAGTTGAGAACTCACTTGTTGCTCCAGAGATTCGATGTTAGTGCTGTCCACAGCATTTCTGTAATTCCTCGGCTTAATTTTGATTCCAGTGATGATCAAATCATTTATACGAATGCGTTGTTCCAAATCATCCATTCTTTGTTGTCCCTGTTCCAAATCAACAATTCTTCGATCTTTTTCCTCCATGTCTTTCTGCATTTTCTTCATTTTGACCTTCATTTCCAAGGCGTCTAGCACCGGTTTAAACTTTTCTTCCAACTTTTTATCAAAGTCACTCCTTAACTTATCAAAGTCACTCCCTAACCTAATCAAAGTTGCTCTTTAACTCACTCTTTAATTCTTTCATAGAGACCATCTGGTCTTTAGTATCCTCCGATTTTCCTTTTCCTTTCGGCATTTTGCAGAGAATAAGTGAGAGTCAGTCTCATAACAGATGTCTAAAAACAGATTAAAGTGCGATTTGACCAGGCCAGGGGAATTCTGAAACTCTTTTCTGTTCATGATTAATGATATGAGTGGAACATGAATTTGGTGTTAGTCTACATAAATAGAGCTAAAGTGGGGAAAAATTACTGTTGAATTAATGTTGATTTGAGTATATACATATTATATGTATATATATATATATATATATATATATATATATACACACACACACACATATATACATATATACGTGTATATATATATATATATTAGGGCTGTCACTTTAACGCGTTAATTAGATTAATTAATTACGCTGCAAATTAACGCGCTATAAAAATTAATGCAATTAATCACGAGTGGCAAGTCAATTCGCAAGCACTTTAAATTTGGCCCATTGAGTGACCCGTAGGCTGCAGCGGCACGTCACTTCCTACCTGCGCCACTAGTCAAAAGCAGAGTGACTGACAACAGAGATGGACGCAACACAGGAGAGCGAGGCAAGCCCACTCGGACCTTTGGGCGGAAAGTTTATTCATAATAAGAACAAAGACGGGACTATCAACAAAAACACAGTGATTCTGCGCTGCCAATCTGCGCTGTAGACGCCTCCGTCAGTCTGCCCCAGGGCAGCTGTGGCTACACATGTAGCTTACCATCACCAAGTATGAATGAGGAGTGAATGAATAATGAATCCGATGTAAAGCGTCTTTGAGTGTCCAGAAAAGCACTATATGAATCTAATCCATTATTATTATTATTGTTATTATTATTATTATTATTATTATTTGTACCTTTTGTAAAAGAGAATTTTCATATCACCGAAGCAGTTCCAGCCTAACGTATCATTTAAATGCAAAACATGTCAAGGACACAGAGTTGAACGTTAGCTTACCCTTTTAAAGCAAAAGCCTGTTGGCATCTTGCTATTTAGTTGCCTTATTTAGAGGCATGTTATACTATTCGTTTTGAATTGCTGTATTGAGTCAGCTTTAGTATTCATTTTGATTGAGAGTCTGCTTATGTGCCTATTTGAGACTCAGCCTTATTTATTTCTGAATTTTATTTATTTTATTTAAATGTATTTGTATTGCATTTTTGAGAAATGCACCTGGCCTAATTGGTTTGCTGATGTGCTTGGCCTCTTATTCTTTTTAATTTCTTTTATAAAGCACACTTAACCAATAAAAATGTGGATTTCAAATCCTCTCTTCTAGGTGCATTCTATTGATTAGTCATGCACTACAATTTTGTAATGTCCTAGATTTCAAATTCTTTATTTGGGGGCCTTTCGCAGGTATGAGATTAAAATATGAATAATTAGATTAATTAATTACAAACCCTGTAATTAATTAATTTTTTTAATCGCCTGACAGCACTAATATATACAGTATATATATATATATATATATATATATATATATATATATATATATATATATATATATATATATATATATATATATATATATATATATATATATTATATACAGTGCCTTGCGAAAGTATTGGCCCACCAAGAACTTTTTGACATTTTGCCACATTTCAGGGTTCAAACTTAAAGATGACAAACTGAAAATATTTTTTGAGAACCAGCATCATGTGAGATACAATATATTCAACATTTTATACTGTGTTTACAAACAAAAACTGAAAAGTAGGACTTGCAAAAGTATTGGCCCCATGTTCCCTCAGCTCAGTTAACCGACTCCAGAAGTTCCCTGATGACTTCTGAATGATCCAATGTTGACCTAAATGACTAACAATGACAAACACAGTTCACGTGTCATTCATGTGTCATTTGGTCTCAGTTTAAATGCATCTGCTCTGTGATGGTCTCAGAGGTCTGTGAAAGGAACACTGGAGAACAAACAGCATCATGAAAACCAGAGAACACATCAGGCAGGGCTGGGATAAAGTTGTGGAAAAGTTCAAAGCAGAAATGGGATACAAGAAGATTTAACAATATTTAAATGTCTCCTGGAGCACTGTGTGAGCAATAATATCAAAATGGAGAGAGCATGAAACCCCTGCAAACCTACCAAGACCTGGCCATCCCTCTAAACTTTCAGCCCAAACAAGGAGGAAACTAAGCAGAGAAGCAACCAAGAGGCCCATGATCACACTGGATGACCTGCAGACATACACAGCTGAGGTAGGACAATCTGTCTATAAGAAAACTATTAGTCGTACTCTGCATAAAACTGGCCTTTATGGAAGAGTGGCAAGAAGAAAGCCATTTCTGAAAGAAAACCATAAAAAGGCCAATTTGGAGTTTGCAAGAAGCCACATGGGAGACACAGATGACATGTGGAACAAGGTGCTCTGGTCAGATGAAACCAAAATTGAACTTTTTGCAAAACGTTACGTTTGGTGAAAGGGTAATACTGCACATCACAATTCCCACTGTCAAACATGGTGGCAGCATCATGGTCTGGGGTTGCTTTTCTTCAGCAGGGACTGGGAAGATCGTTAAAGTTGTTGGGAAGATGGATGGAGCCATTACAGGGCGATTCTGGCAGAAAATCTGTTGGAGTCTGCAAAACACCTGAAGATGGGGCAGAGGTTCACCTTCCAACAGGACAACGATCCCAAAAATAAAGCCAAATCTGCAATAGAATGGTTTACAAGTAACCATATAAAGGAGTTAGAATGGCCAAGCCAAAGTCCAGACCTCAATCCAATAGAGCATCTGTGGAAAGATCTGAACATTGCTGTGTACAAACGATCTCCGTCAAACCTTAAGGAACTTGAGCTGTTTCGTCAGGAGGAATAGGCAAATATTTCTGTCTCAAGATGTGCAAAACTTGTAGAGACATACCCAAAAAGACTTGGTTGCAGCAAAAGCAGATTGTACAAAGTATTAACTCAAAGGTGGCCAATACTTTTCAGTTTATCTTTAAGTTTGAAGCCTGAAATGTGGCAAAATGTCAAAAAGTTCTTGTGGGGCCAATACTTTCGCATGGCACTGTATATATACAGTATGTATTTAAAATGTCCCTCCCACCCTTGTAGGGTGGTATCTCTGTCATCCTCAGACTTGGGTCCTCTACCAGAGGCCTGGTAGTCTGAAGGTTCTGCGGAGTATCTTAGCTGTTCCTAGGCTGTTCCTCTTCTGGACTGAGGCTTCAGATGTTGTTGCAGTTTGGGGTTACTGCCCCAAGTGCCCCTACTACAGAGACCACATGATCCTTGACCTTCTACATCTGTTCCAGTTGTTCTTTTAACTCTATGGGTTATTGGAACAAGACACACATGGACAAGGGTGGAGAATATACAGTATATACTGTATATATATATATATATATATATATACAGTATATACAGTACATTCAAATCAACATTTCTCACAATCACTTTCTGTATGTAATATACTTCATATTGTTAGGATTATGTGTCACTTTTTTCATTCAGCTGGATCCATTGCCCATTAATGAGACTCACGGGACTGCAAAAGAACATGTCTTTTTACTTTTCCAAGTGATTGTATCCAAGGAAATAGAAATTCCCTATAGCCTGTTTATCTTTCCCTTCCTTGCAGCTTCAGACTCCATCATCGTTCTCCAAGATCCCATCTCTGTTCTGATGTTTGACAAGCTGAATAATGACCTGGTGCATTTTCGTCTCTTACTCGAACAGTGTTGACTGTCTTGCCCATCTTCTGTATTCATTCCGGTGCAACCGTCTTGAGAGGGTAATCACCTCATCTATTGTTAACCTAAGACTTTTACTCTCAAGTTCTACCTGCTCTCTGTCCTGTGTTTCTGTCTTCAAGGTCAGTTTTCTCAGTTTTCTGGAACTCTCACTTTTCCTCTGAGCATTTCCCGACTGTAGCTCCAGTGCTGTCTGTTTTTTTGTTTGTTTGTTTTTTTCATGTCTATCCTGTTCTTAGGTTTTAACTGTACAGTAGCCAATATAGACATAACTGAATAGTCCTCATATCTTTTCACTGATTTTTAAACATTGTCAATATACAGCAGTAGTGCGCTTAATGGAAAATTGTTCAGTTCTCCAATATTTCTGGCACAGTATTAGTGGCTTCCCTTATTAAATTAATTGAATTCTTTAATTTAATCAGTACAAATTATTATACTTAGAATTATTATAGCTATAGAAATCCATTGCTAAAAAAAAGATAAAACATAGTTTTGTTTTTTCAGTCATTGATTGTCTATGATAAACATTTGTTGTAAGCTTTTTTGTGTATTGATCAGGAAACTATTTTGTACTTGAGAGCTTTAATGATGTAAGTATTGGTTAGAGATAACATAAATGCTCTCTGCATACTTTTCAACTGACTAGTTTGATCATTTTTTGATCATATTTGATAATCATCAAAAAACATTTATTTGATGTAGCTCTCAGCTCAGTGGGTGAAACTGTAAGGGCTCCACAAACAACATGACTGTCCTTCTCAATCCTCAACGCTATCTGACGGCGAGTCTGAGAACTCGTGACAAACACTCACCTTGAGTGCTGAATCACACTTCCCTGGGGCTGGGCGACTCTGCCTGATTAATTTTCTTTGGAAAGAAAGGAGAGGGTATCTCCGAGGTCACCCTAATGTGAGCGACATTCATCAAACCTTGCTCCAGAGGAAGCGTCTGAAATTGGAAAAAGGAAAAAGGTGTTGATTCTTGGAGGGTTGCAGGCGAGCTGGGGCAGAGAAACAAAACAACAAAAACAAACGGCTTTAACACAGGGTAGCACGATAGCTAATGGATTGGAGATATGGCAAGTGGGTGGAACATGTTTACATGGTGTAAATTGCAGTGAGCTCATTCATCACGGTTGCCTTCATCCTCAATCCCTCAAGCAGCCTTAAAATTCCATTGAAGAACATGCACAAAAATGCTGAGGTAAATTAGTGTGTTATGCATGCATCCAAATGTGTAAGAACAAGAATGTGGTGATACATTATGTAACTGTCATACACATCTGTTCTTATCATCACTCACTTTGTCAGGCTTCTTCATTTTGGCATTAATGTGTTTTTTTGCATGTTAAATAGCAGTATAAATAGATGGATTTTAAAAAAAAACATGGTTTTCTCACCTACAGCCCAGCTAATACAACATTTTCTGGCAGTGGCATGGAATTTAGGCTTTGTGTTTACATCATTGCCTCTTGGCATGAAAAAAAAAAAATAGGATTTGATTTTCGGTGCCGGCCTTTCCAGTGTGTATATTCTGCTAGTGTTGAACTGCATTTACTTGTTTGTTCAGTCTTCCCAAAAACACTTTCCAGGACTGGAAATTCATAATTGCCCAAAGGTATAAATGTGAGTGCTGTTGTTTGTTGTGGTTTGTTGATCTGTGATGTGCAACCTCAGGGTTTTCAACCGCCACTCACTCTAATCTGGATAGTCTGCAAGACCCTTAAACTGGAATGGATATAAAAATAAACAATAACTGAAAACAGAAATCAGAAAACAGAGTGGACAAAACTTATAAATTATATTTATGTTATGCCTGGTGATTACATCTTTTTTTGTATTAAGACGGCACAGTATATTTTTACACCTGTCAGCTCATTGGCAAAAAGAAAACAAAAAGCAATGCAGTCAGAGACTGCAACATCCCACAACACCCATGAATTCAAAATTTTACTCTGACCTACTTGCATAGGTCAAAGATCAAAGCTAGATCAAAGTAGTAGCTTTGGTCTAAGGTCTTACTCAAACTGGCCTTCTCTCTTGTATTTCTATCTTGTCCAGTTCTTGAGTGTACGAAAGTTAAAATTTGACCTTGACCTAGTTTTCTCAAGGTCAAAGTCATCATCCTATTTTTATCCCCTTTGTCGCCTGAGTAATGTGCTTTTTGTTTCATCTTTCTATCTGCAATGGTTGTGAAGATATTTGGTGAACTAACGGACGGACGGACAAATGGACTAACGGACGAACACACAAACGCTGACAATTACAATACATCACTGCTTTGAAGCGTAATGAAACAAAAACAAACAAATAAAAAAAGGGTTTACCACAACTTTTATCTTAAAGGGTTTCTGACAGAAGATATTCTTCCTGGGAACAATGTTATCACTGAGGTTTGTCAGGTTAATGTGATGTTCTTCAGAAAACCTTAGGTCTCTAAATAAATAAATAGATAGAGATGGATGGATGGATGGATGGATGGATGGATGGATGGATGGATGGATGGATGGATAGGTGGATGGATAGGTGGATAGAAATAATAAATAAAACCTTGTGGGCACATAATTTCTGCATCATGCATTGGGTCACAGGACTGTATGCACAATGCTAAGATCACATGTCTGCAGTTGTTCTACTCACTTGTCTGAATGTCACTCTGTAAACCTTGTGCGCCACAGAGTGGTGCACAAGAGTGGTTTTTGCTGTTATATGTTTGCTTGTTTGTAATGTTTTTTTAACAGATTCTTTATTTTATGGAAATTTCCAATTTAAAATTTGAAAGGTTAAGTTTGAAGGGATGTAAAAGTCATCAACAGTCATTTGGGGTTCTGTCTGGATTGACTGCTAGAGGAAAAGCAGGAGACAGAAAGAGGGTACGATTAAAAACTATGTTCAGCTGAAGCTAAAAAAGAGCAGCCCTGTTGGCTAAACATCTCTCATATGTTTTTCCAAAGACAGTTCCTTTGGGCTAAATGTGGGAAGTAGGTCATCCTTTTTGGAGCGACCATTTTATCTTAGTAAAATATTAATATTTGATGTACATAAGGTCCCATATGGCTATGGGAAAATATCAACCATGGGGAGCGGTTTGTACAGACTATGTAAATACATAAAGACCAGCAGTCATAAAATTTGGGACACCTGCAGAAGTACAAGATTAAGTTAAGAGAAAAGATATACATTTGAGCAGAGGAGATTCATTGAGTGACATCTGGGAGCCCCTTCTGGCCCCTTCTGGTTTGGTGATCATGTCATATTTTCAATGTATCTGGCCTGTTTCCTTGAGGTACATGCAAATGGCCTATTTTCTACCTTTTCGTTTTATTTGTAATGGTATTCACTTGTATAACAATATAGACAGTACATTCCTTGATCCTTTCATCACTCCCTATTACATCCCGCGAAGCGGTAATGTATTTTAATTGTCAGTGTTTGAGTGTGAGTCCGTCCGTCCGTCTACCAAATATCTTCACAACCCTTGCAAAAAGAAAGATGAAAGAAAAAGCACATTACTGGGACGGCGAAGAGGATGAAAATGAGACAATGACCTTGACCTTGAGAAAAACTAAGTCAAGGTCAAATTTCAACATTTGTACATTTTTTTGCACATACATCTCAGGAAGATATATATATATATGATAGAAAGATGAAACAAAAGGCGTAATATTCAGGGAGGCAAGGGGATAAAAATTAGATTGCAACCGTGACCCTGAAAAACTAAGTCAATATCAAATTTTCACTTTTATACCTTTAGGTACACATATCTGAAACCTGATGATATCTTCTTTTTATTTCGGCTTTCCCCTTCAGGAGTTGCCACAGCGAATCAATTGCCTCCATCTAACCCTGAAACTGGATGAGATATAATCACAAAACAAAAAGCAACATTTTCAGGATGCCAGAGTCGTGGCTCCAGAGAGGCTCCAGAGTCGTGAAGGCGGCTCTCGCTGCTTCAGCAGAGTAATGAACAAAGCAAAGGACAAATCCCACCCCGGTTCAGGCCTGTTTTACCTGCTGCCCTCAGGCAGACG
Organism: Antennarius maculatus; assembly: GCA_013358685.1. NCBI lineage: Eukaryota > Metazoa > Chordata > Actinopteri > Lophiiformes > Antennariidae > Antennarius > Antennarius maculatus. Next base: position 16,992,279 of record CM023606.1, read on the forward strand.
ATACAGGTGTCTCAAAACAAGAAGTAACAAGTTCTACAACAGCTTCTTCCCGAAAGCCATTACTCTGCTTAACTCAAAACACACAATGATCCCCCCCCGCCCCCGACACACACACACACACACACACACACACACACACACACACACACACACACACGTACTGTGCAATTCCTCATCGGGAGCATGCAATACGCCATGCTGGGCAAGGCGCTTCTTGTATTTCGATGTATACACCTGTAAATAGTCGGTATTTAGCGTAACGATTGTATATACTTGTATATGTATTTATTCCTACTCTTTCTACTGTTACATTATTGCAGTGTGAGGAGTTGCCCAAATCTCATTATAACATGTATAGTGACAATGAAGGCTTTCTATTCTATTCTATTCTATTCTATTCTATTCTATTCTTATAGCTACTCTGCCATTGGCTATTACCTAGCATCTTCCTGGCATCCAATTGGCTAAGAGGGACCTCTGTGTGTAGCTAGATAGGTGTCTCTGCAACGTCCTCGTCATTTGGCCCTGGACCCATGAGGTATTCTGATAGTTTTATGCAAATATATTAAGTTTTTGAGTATTCGCTATGGACCCCAAGACAGTGACGGAGAAAAGCAGAAACAAAAAGATGAAGAAGAGTTTTTTTGTCCATACACACAAAGCAAGAGGTAATAGAAAAGCATGAAAAATGGATGTGTTTGGTCAAAGAATCTCGCCAAAGAATATGGCCGTAATGCATCTACAATCGCCACATTATTAAAACAAAAGGAAGTTTAAGGAGTTTAAGGCATCGCGGGAATGGTTGGAGACGTTCAAAAGGAGAACTGGAATTCACTCTGTTATTCGGAATGGTGAGGCAAGTAGCGCATGAACCAAAGAAGGCAATAAACAATGAGGACAGCAGTTAAAAGGTAAATGACCATCATTTTTATTCTTTACTATATTCTTTATTTTTTACATTATGCACAACTCTCATTTATTGTGTAATAAACTCATTGTAACGTATTTGTTACATGTTTTGATGCATTTTTATGCTTTATAAAACATTTATGTCTGAATTTTGGGGGGTTTGGAACGGATTACGGCATTTGCATGGAAAACGCGTCTCTTCTTACAAAATTTTCTACTTACAAAATTTCTTCCAGAACCAATTAATTTCGTAAGTAGAGGTACCATTGTGTGTGTGTGTGTGTATATATATATATATATATATATATATATGTATGCTGGGATATAAGATCAACACAGGACGTAACAAACAATACCCTCCAAGTAAGAGACGGTTAGAGGCCAAAATAAAGGCTACACGGAGAGTCAGCCAGCTAGTCGAACTACAGACGGGGAACATGGTGAATAAAGGGGTACCCAGGAAATACAGCAAGCTCTCCATACCTGAAGCACTCGAAACTGCCAAACAGAGACTAACGGCTCTGGCTACCCGACTGAAGAGATACACCAAGGAGATAAAGGCCAGGAAAATAAACAACACCTTCTCCATTCAACCAGCAAAGGTGTACTCTCAGTGGCAGAGAAATAGCATCCGGTCAGACCCACCAAGAGCTGAGGTGGAGAAATACTGGAAGGGCATATGGGAAAGAGAAGCATCACACAATACCGATGCCCAGTGGCTAGTGGACCTGAGGACTGACGACAGCTGCCTCCTAGAACAAGAACCAGTAACCATCTCAATGGCAGACATCCAAGAAAGAGTGTCAAAGATGAAGAGTTGGTCAGCACCGGGCCCCGATATGATCCATACATACTGGCTAAAGAAGCTGACAGCACTCCATGAGCGTCTAGCAGCACAGATGAACCAGCTGCTAAGGGATGGGACGCACCCAGAATGGTTGACTGAAGGCAGGACAGTCCTGATCATGAAAGACCCACAAAAGGGATCTACCCCATCCAACTCCTGGCCAATAACCTGTCTCTGTACAACATGGAAGCTCCTGTCAGGCATCATGGCGGCTAAGATGAGTAGACACATGGATCAACATATGAGCGGGGCACAGAAAGGAGTTGGTAGTAACACCAGGAGAACCAAGCACCAGCTACTGGTGGACAGAGCAGTACACAGAGACTGTAAGAATAGGCAGACCAACTTGTGCACTGCCTGGATAGACTACCAGAAAGCCTACGATTCAATGCCACACACGTGGATACTGGAATGTCTGGAACTGTATAAGATCAACAGGACACTAAGAGCCTTCAGAACTAAATGGGAATGTGGAAGACAACCCTGGAGACTAACTCCAAGCCAATTGCCCAAGTTAACATCAAGTGTGACATATACCAAGGGGATGCACTATCACCACTGCTGTTCTGCATAGGCCTGAACCCCCTCAGTCACATCATCACAAAGAGTGGCTACGGATACCGAGTCCGCAGCTGGACAACAATCAGCCATCTCCTCCAGGAATGAGCGAGAAATTGACTCACTGATCCACACCACCAGGATCTACAGTGACGACATAGGGATGTCATTCGGATTAGACAAATGTGGCCGGATGGTATCAAGAAGAGGCAAGATGATCAGAACTGAAGGGGTTGACCTACCAGGGGGCAGGATAGAAGACATCAAGGACAGCTACAAATACCTTGGAATCCCACAGGCTAATGGCAATCATGAAGAGGCCGCAAGGAAGTCATCCACAGCAAAATACCTCCAGAAAGTAAGGCAAGTCCTGAGAAGTCAGCTGAATGGCAAGAACAAGGCCCGAGCCATCAACATGTATGCACTCCCAGTCATCAGATACCCTGCTGGGATCATAAGCTGGCCAAAGGAGGAGATAGAAGTCACAGATATCAAGACTAGAAAGCTCCTCACCATGCATGGAGGGTTTCACCCCAAGTCCAGCACCCTGAGGCTGTACACTAAGCGAGAAGAGGGAGGCCGAGGACTAGTGAGCATCAGGGCCACTGTTCAGGATGAAACATCAAAGATCCAAGAGTACATCAGGAAGATGGCCCCAACAGATGAACTGCTTGGTGAATGCCTTAGACAGCAGAAACCTGAGGAGGAAGAGGAGGAGGAGGAGGAGGAGACAACATGGAGGGACAAGCCCCTACACGGCATGTACCACCGTCAGATAGAGGAAGTGGCTGATATCAAGAAGACCTACCAATGGCCGAATAAAGCTGGACTGACAGACAGCACAGAGGCACTGATCATGGCAGCACAAGAACAGGCCTTAAGTACAAGAGCAATAGAGGCCAATATCTACCACAGCAGATCTGACCCAAGGTGCAGGCTATGTAAAGAAGCCCCAGAGTCAGTCCAGCATGTGGTAGCAGGGTGTAAGATGCTCACCAGCTCAGCATACATGGAAAGGTACAACCAAGTAGCCCTGATAGTGTACAGGAACATCTGTACCCAGTATGGAATAGAAGTACCCAAATCCCAATGGGACATACCACCAAAGGTGGTTGACAACGACAAGGCTAAGATCCTGTGGGACTTCAGCTTCCAGACTGACAAACAGCTGCTGGCTAACAAACCGGACATAGTGGTGGTGGACAAAGAGCAGAAGAGAGCAGTGGTGATAGATGTGGCGATTCCAGCTGACGCCAACATCAGGAAGAAGGAACCTGAAAAGATTGAGAAGTATCAAGGGTTGAAAGAACAGCTGGAACAGATGTGGAAGGTCAAGGTTAATGTGGTCCCCGAGGTAGTAGGAGCACTTGGGGCAGTGACCCCCAAACTGTAAGAGTGGCTCCAGCATATTCCTGGAACAACATCTGAAGCCTCAGTCCAGAAGAGCGCAGTCCTAGGGACAGCTAAGATACTGCGCAGAACCCTCAGACTCCCAGGCCCCTGGTAGTGGACCCAAGCTTGAAGATGACACACAGATACCACCCCTTCAAGGGTGAGAGGGACTATCTTATATATATAAAGAGAGAGAGAGAGAGAGAGAGAGAGAGAGAGAGAGAGAGAGAGAGAGAGAGAGAGAGAGAGAGTGAGATATCGAGAGGCAATGTGTATTTATTTATCTATTTCATTTAAATGAGTGAGTTTGAAATGTTTGAACCTAACATGATATGGTATTGTTATATTGGAAATTAATTATTGTAATTTGGTGAATTTAAGGTTTAGAACTTTAAGTTATGTCAACAACAATTGAGTAGAATTTTGTATACTTATATTGAGACTATTCAGGCAAACATTTGCATATTTAATGCACATGGTTGTGGATCATTATCTGTAAGGAATAATGATGCAGCATTTGCGTCAGTATGACTTGAACAGAAACACATTCTTTGCTGGCTACAAATACAGTGATAAAGGTTTACATAGACCAAGTCACCCTCCCCCACCTGCTGAGCTGACAATGGATGTCTTACTGAATATTCATAAAGTGCTGTACAACTCTTAGCTCTTAAAGGTATTTCTGTGTTATGTGTTCATAAAATTGCTTTCTGCTCATTTTATCTAGTTATGACAGGGTTAGTTTATGTAAATACATGCAGAGTCATGAATGATTATCTCACTAAAAACATGTGCAACAACAAAATAAATATCTTTCTCTATGACCCCTTGGGGTGTTCAAACTTTGCCATCCAAGTACACAAACTTGTATGTATGCCAGTGTTCCTCAACACAGGAGTAAGTACATATGATGCAACAAAAAGCATAAAAGCTGATGTATTTCTCTCTATTCATAGCTTAGTGGTCATCATCTGTGCTTTTTCTTCAAATTACAGACTTCTTGTTGCCATGATGTAGCTGAATTCCCTGGGGTAGGTTGCACACCTGACCATTTCATTACAACGTCACACCTATTCCACATTGCTGGGGAATCATCTGTCAAGGGCAGTCATTTAAATCACAAGAAAAGTCTATTGGTTAGAGGGAGGTGGTGAGAGTTGGTGAGCCATTTACACGCAAGTCCTTCACACAGAAGGTCTGAGTTTGCTTCCTATGTGTAACCAAAAATGAAATTATATGTATTCTAAAATATTAACTATTAGTTAAACTTGGGTGGCACGGAGGTGCAGGGGTTAGCGCTGTCGCCTCATAGCAAGAGGATTCAGGGTTCGGGTCCTTTCTGTGCAGAGTTTACATGTCTCCCCCATGAAATACATTTGTCTCACTTTACATCACATATTTATTATAGCTTACCTGACTGTAGACATTTACTAAATTTACTAAATTGCTGCGTTATTTCTGAAGTGTGTTTTTCCACTCTAATGCTACTACAGACTAATCCCCTCTTGTCACTGCGGAGCAGGTGCAGGGAAAAGTGCTGTACCCTTGCCTACAGGGCGTGGGTTGGAATGGAGGATGTCATCACCCATATTCTCCACGAGGTGTATTATCACCTTGACCATGGCAACTGTGTGGGGAAGATGACTCTGAAAGTCAGGTTTTAAGGAGAGAGCTGGACTCTGTGACAACTGAAATTGAATAACGTTCTTTGAGCAAGGTGCTGTGCATCATGGGAAACCTGAATTATCCCCCATACGCTATTCAGCACACTGGATGGACAGAGCTCAACAGGCAGACTCAGAAAGTCTTTTGTCTCAAAGCCATCTGGCTTTTCAATGCATCCCCAGTAGTGACATTGTACTTCATGGAGCCCCAGATCACCATTGTCATTATCACACACACGCACGCACACACGCACGCGCGCGCACACACACACACACACACACACATACACAGTCTTACTTTAAAACTGTATAAACTGCTGTTGGACACCGATTTCCTTCAAGACCAATAAATTATCATCAATAATTTGTTTGATCTGACTTAAAACATCATTTTCATTAAATCATTCTATTGAAAACAGTTTGGCCCCTAAATTTGCTACAATTTAAGATTACTCTGATATTGCAAAGTTCTTGGGTCTTATCTACTTTCCTTGAATTAATTATTTTGATAAATCAATGTGGTAAATGGCATTTTCCCATTTTTGCAGTACATTAATGGAACAAAAACAAAGCAACATCATATTTACTTAGCATGTCATAATTACTGACTCACACTGTATGTGACACTTTTGTTATTTTCAGAAGAACAATCCAACATGCGGTCTATACTTTTGTCCTCCACTTTTTCATTCCTCCTGAGAATTGGAACCTGTGAAGCTCGCAGGTTCAGACAGAAAGCAGGTGCTGCAGGGAGATAGAATGACCCCAGGTTCACAGCTGTGTCATGAATCTTGACTTGTATTGAAGCAATATGGATGGAGGGTCACAATGTGCCAGGGTCATCATCATAGAAGGATGTGAAAGGCCAATGAGAGCACTTATCCTAATACTTCCTGCCTCTGCACCAATTCACCCCCATCCTCGAGGTACTTTGAATCCAACGGTAAAGGTATATACTGTATGGTCAGCGCAAGCTAACTTCTGCAAGGCATGTGAAATGACACTGAAAAATAAATATGAATGCGTAAACTGTTCATTTTCAGCAAATATCCTGTCTTCAGAGTTGTGTAGTTGTTTTGTCTCTCTAAGTGTAATAAAATTATACACAAAGATGTTTAGAAAATGTAATTTAAATAAAAAATGTTTTGACTGTTAACAAGACCTTGCAATAAAATATAGATTGAATGATGCTATTCATATCAACTGAAGTGCCTTTAAATTTCTAAAATATATTAATTTAAAAAATATGGGTAAACCCTGTTGACCGGTTTGCTGACACAGAGTGCTAGATGCAACATGCCACCCTGTGCTTGAAGACATTTTCTGTGGATTGTCTTTTTCTTAATCTATTGGCATTATGAAGTGTTCCACATGTCCACCACACATATATCATTTATATATATATATATATCCATTCTCCAATTTTGAAGTGCTGCAGAAACAATCAAACTAAAACAGTAAGCCCCCAATTCTAACTCCGAAACACCACCACAGCAACTGGTTGATTGTTGTGTGAAAATGGTGAATATAGAAGCTTGAAAACAGCTCTATTTAACTTAAAAGTTACATCCATGACTTTCTTTGTGTACTTCCCATCATAATGGGTGTGTCTGATGTGTAAAAACAATGAAACTATGGTACCATCTTCCTCACTATATTCTCACGTCCACCTGTCTGACATGTCTTTTACTTCCTGCTAGAGCATCCTCTGGAGGCCGTTAGCCTGTAAAACTCCAGCCGTATCGACAACAAAAAAGCAACTTATATGAATTTTCCTTACTGCCCCCACACACTATACATATACGTATGTATAAATACATATATATATATATATATATATACACACACACACACACATATATATATATATATATATTATATACATAGATATATATGTATGTATGTATATATATATGTATACACACACACACACACACTATATATATATATATATATATATATATATATATATATATATATATATATATATATATATATATACTGTATATACTGTATATCTTCTTCTTTCGGCTTTTCCCTTCAGGGGTTGCCACAGCGAATCAATTGCCTCCATCTAACCCTGTCTTCTGCATCCTCTTCTCTCACACCAACTACCTTCATGTCCTCTCTCACTACATCCATAAACCTCCTCTTTGGTCGTCCTCTAGGCCTCCTGCCTGGCAGTTCAAAACTGAGCATCCTTCTACCAATATCTCTCCATCTCAGTCTGGCCTCTCTGACTTTATCTCCAAAACCTCTAACATGTGCTGTCCCTCTGATGTACTCATTCCTGGTCCTGTCCTTCCTGGACACTCCCAAAGAGAACCTCAGCATCTTCGTCTCTGCTACCTCCAGCTCTGCCTCCTGTCTTTTCCTCAGTGACACTGTCTCCAGACCAAACAACATTGCTGGTCTCACCAGTTTTGTACACCTTTCCTTTCATTTTAGCTGAAACTCTTCTATCACACATCACACCTGACACTTTCCTCCACCCGTACCATCCTGCCTGTACACGCTTCTTCACCTCTTTTCCACACTCTTCATTGCTCTGGACTGTTGACCCTAAGTACTTAAAATCCTCCACCTTCTTGATCTCTTCTCCCTGTAACCTCACTCTTCCACTTGGGTCCCTCTCACTCACACACATGTACTCTGTCTTACTGCGGCTAACCTTCATTCCTGTCCTTTCCAAGACAAACCTCCACCTCTCTAGCTTCTCCTCCACCTGTTCCCTGCTCTCACTGCAGATCACAATGTCATCTGCAAACATCATAGTCCATGGAGATTCATGTCTAACCTCGTCTGTCAATCTGCCCATCACCATAACAAACAAGAAGGGGCTCAGAGCTGATCCCTGATGCAGTCCCACCCCCACCTTGAACTCCTCTGTCACACCTACAGCACACCTCACCACTGTCTTAGAGTCCTCATACATGTCCTGCACGGCTCTAACATACTTTTCTGCCACTCCAGACTTACTCATACAATACCACAATTCCTCTCTGGGCACCCTGTCATAAGCGTTCCCCAGATCTACAAAAACACAATGCAGCTCCGTCTGGCCTTCTCTGTACTTCTCTATCAACATCCTCAAAGCAAATACTGCATCTGTAGTACTCTTTTTTGGCATGAAACCATACTGTTGCTCACAAATGCTCACTTCTGCCCTTAGTCTAGCTTCAACTACTCTTTCCCATAACTTCATTGTAGGGCTCATCAGCTTTATTCCTCTGTAGTTGCCACAACTCTGCACATCTGCCTTGTTCTTAAAAATGGGCACCAGCACACTTCTCCTCCATTCCTCAGGCATCTTCTCACAATCTAAGATCCTATTGAACAACCCAGTCAGAAACTCTACTGCCACCTCTCCTAGGCACTTCCAAACCCCTACAGGTACTGTATATCATCAGGACCGAGTGCCTTTACAGTCTTCATCCTCTTTAATGCCCTCCTCACTTCATCCTGACTAATCTTTGCTACTTCGTGGTCCACAACAGTCACCTCTTCTAGTCTTTGTTCTCTCTCATTTTCCACGTTCATCAACTCTTCAAAGTGCTATTTCCATCTTCCCATCACACTACTGGCACCTGTCAATATACTTCCATCCCTCCTGCCTGTCTCCCTGATCACATTAGCTGTGGTTGTCCAGTCATCTGGAAGCACCTCCTGACCACTCAGAGCCTGTCGTAACTCCTTTCTAAAAGTCATCCAACACTAGTCCTTTTTCAGCTTCCACCATTTTGTCCTCTGCTCTGTCTTTGTCATCTTCATCTTCCTCACCACCAGAGTCATCCTACACACAACCATCCTATGCTGTTTGGCTACACTCTCACCTACCACTACTTTACAGTCACTGATCTCCTTCAGGTTACACCATCTACACAAGATGTAGTCTACCTGTGTACTTCTACCTCCACTCTTATAGGTCATTCTATGTTCCTGCCTCTTCTGGAAGAAATTATTCACTATAGCCATTTCCATGCTTTTTGCAAAGTCAACCACCATTTGTCCTTCTGCATTCCTCTCCTGGATACCAAATGTAACCGAGATAAAAGTCTGAAATGGTAAAATGTAATGGTTATTTTATGTTCATTATTATTTAATGGTTATTTTGTTCATTATTAGTATATGAAAGTGATGTTTATTAATATATCAAAGAACATTAGGTTTCCACACTAGTGTGTAACTTCTGCTGTACAGTGAGAACCCACTAGACCTCTGGATAATTTGGCTGTTGCCCTAGGTGGAGAAGGCTGCAACTCTGCACACTGAACAGTTCTCTTCAACATGGCGGGACAGGATGGGTCCAGCACAGTTCCTGTTTGTCCCTCAACAGGAACTGAGTCTAGTTTAACTGGTCAGATCTGGAAAATTGTCTTTGACGTCTTTGTTTCTTGTCATTGAATTGTTTTCTTTTTCCACTAACCAGGGCAGAGTTAGGTGGATTGTTGCATTGAGGCTTGATACGGCCATCCTCACCACAACGGAAGCAGAACTCAAGCTTTGGGTTCACAATAGCAGTACCAGCAGTCTTCGGTTTACTATGAGACTTCGTAGCATGACAGAGTCTGGAAGCACAGGAACCATGTTGCCCTTGAGACTGCATTGCGGCCAAGACAGATAGCTGTTGTTGAATGGCTGCCATTTGCTTAGTGAGTTGTTTAGTGAGTGTGGTTAACGTTGCACACATCCCCTTTTCCTCTTCCTCATATGCAAATTGAGCCTGGGAAGTGACTTTTTGTCTTGCAGTTCCTAAATGTTGTTTCATTCTGTGAATCTTTGTAGCTTCTTGATTTTCTTCAGTTCTGAGTAGCAATAGAAACTCAGCAAATGATGGTGGACTCAGCTTTCTTTGTTTGTGCTGAAGTTCTGAAATTAAGTATTCTCCCAGCAGCCTCCACAACATTGATTGAGCAGATGCTCATTCACTTCACTTTCAGGGACTTCACCTCTCCTCACAGCAAGATTTAGTGCCACCTGTAACCGCTGCAGGTAGGTAGATGGTTTTTCTCCTGCACCCTGAAGAGTGTCCATAAATTTAGCATATAAGTCTTCCCCATCTTGCACTGTACCGTAGGCTGAGTCCAGCTGCTCGATGTAGATGTCAGCTGCTAGATCAAGACTTAGATGTTTCACGATGTCTGCAGCAGGTGGTAGTAAGCTGTCAAGGATGAGACTTGTCCGCTGAATTTCAGAGATGGCTGGGTCTTTCATAATCAAGTCAGCACCAGAGTGCCAAGTGTCATAGTCGACCTCATGTTGTGAACCTGCTGATCTTTGCCAAGCGTTTTCAGATGTCTTGCTTGACAATGCTGTCTGTTGGGGTTGAGCCGGATATTCGTTTCATACAAGTATCCGGTACGGATAACGCATTTTTGACGAGTACGATACGAATAAAACCTGTTAATATTCGTGATCAGACTGACGGAAAATCATCCTGACTGTTTTCACGCTCTTTGATTGGCCAGTCACACATACTTCCCGCCCATCCCTACAGAGTGCAGCTAGAGCGGAGCTTCCCTGTCCCACTCCCGCACACAGACATTTACTGATCTCTCTGTTGGTGGCTTCACTGTAGCTCACGTTTTTCGTCTTAGGTTTTTTTCAGCATGCCTCTATTTCGGTGTTTGGTTACCTGGTGAACTTTCTTGTTGTTTTTTTGTTGCACGTACGCAGTGCATCAGTGGCAGGCCGTGCATTTCAACCGTAGGCCTTCAGTGACGTCATATTTATTCCTACCTAAAATACGCATCAGAATATCAGTATAACATCAGTATGACACCAGGTTTTTAGAATCCACACATACACATTACATCACCCTTTATAAAGGCTAATCAAGCAACATTTAATTTCTGGAGCATTTAAAATCAATTATTTTTAGTATTTTTGACATTTAACTTTGTTACCAATGACTTTACTAATAAACATGACAAAAACCTTTAAAAATTACACATAAAATTTTTACACTCATCAACGTGGATCCGCACAGTTTCTCTTTATTTGAAAACGAAATCCATTCTTCTTACTTTCTTCAAAAAAATTTTCATGGCTCTGTCGAACAATTTGTCGTTGCCTTTCAGATCCATCAGCAAGTCTTTCTCTCTGGACATGGAGGCTAATGCTGAAAGCCGCGTCTGTTCGGTTGTATTTCTGACATACGTTTTTAGACGCTTCAGTGCCGAGAATGAACGTTCAGCAGAAGCAGTGGACACAGGGATGATTATAGCCGTGTCCATTCACTTATAGCAGGCAGAACCATCACTTTGGATTCTAAAGGTCTGGCAGATTTCATGGAACCTGACAACGTTAGGTAGCTGAAATATGATTGGATAAAAAGTTTCATCCAACTTTTTAAATGGAAAAACCTTTTTTATAAAAATGAATATTACAATTAAAAAAAAAATATTTATGAATAAGTGTGTTTTACTGAGAATGTTTTAGGCCAGCAGAGAAGGCTTTGCTGGCCCTGACGGCCCGCCACTGCAGTGCATTTAACCACCGCCTCCACTCGTCATTTTTTTTAACCTGTTTGTTCTAAACTCTGTTCAAATTAATAATTTCTATACTTTATAAATATTTTAACTGAGACATAGTGCGCATACACACACACAAACACACACACAAACACACACACACACACACACACACACACACACACACACACACACACACTCACTCACCGCAATCAACATTGTTTAACTTTATGTGAAAAAAAAATGGCAAGGACATCAGGTTCTAAAAATTAATAATTGAAAAAAACAGTTTTATTTTTAAAAAAAATTAACTGAGAAAGAAGAAAAAAAAAGTAAAAGTTTTCTTAAGTATGACAATTCTTGTTCATGCATACTTTGTAGTTGATAATTTCCTATTGCATGCACTTCATTAATGCACTTTGTGTTTACTCATTCTATATCTTTTACTATTGTGATCAAAAGCGCTGAATCTCAATTCTGAGGCTCTTCGATAAATATTCATTCATAGACTTAAGAATATTCATGTTCTGACTCAGTTCCATAAAAAAACTTGTTCTGTAAATAGTTCTCTTACTTTTGTGATCAAAATCATTGATTTGAATCTCAATTTTGAGGCTGTTCTGTGAATAGTTTTAAAATAAACAATAAATATAGCAACTTGTGATCAATCCATATCAATTTTAGACTTAAAATAATGTAGCAATTTAAGCCCCACCCATTTCAGGTCAAACCACACCCACTTCTGGTTTAAGCCCCGCCCATTCCGAGTACAGATACGGATACAGATAATCTAGTTGGTTGAACAGATACAGATAGTGGTGTACTCGCTCATCCCTACTATCCGTGATGTTGATGCAGATGATTATGAGAATCCGATGCTCTGCAGTGAATATGTGAAGGAAATCTACAAGTACCTCCAACAGCTTGAGGCTGAACAGAATGTCAGACCTGCGTATCTGCATGTTCAGGAGGTGACTGGAAACATGCGGGCTATTCGATTCGACTGGCTGGTGCAACTGAACCTGAAGTTCCGTCTGCTGCAGGAAACTATGTACATGACCGTGGGAATCATTGATCGATTTCTTCAGGACCATCCAGTCCCCAAGAAGCAGTTGCAGCTGGTTGGTGAGACTGCCATGTTTCTTGCTTCCAAATACGAGGAGATGTATCCGCCTGAGATCTCAGACTTTGCCTATGTGACGGACATGGCGTACACCACAGCCCAAATCAGAGACATGGAGATGACCATACTCCGTGTCCTCAAGTTCCAAATAGGATGCCCTCTTCTTCTGCAGTTTCTCAGAAGGGCCTCAAAGATTTGTGAGGTTACAGCTGAGCAACACACCCTGGTCAAATACCTGCTGGAGCTCACCATGGTTGACTACGAGATGGTTCACTTCCCACCTTCGATGGTGGCCAGTGCTGCTTTGGCACTTACCCTCAAGGTCTTAGATGCTGGTGAATGGGATGTGACACTGCAGCACTACATGAACTATACAGCAGAGAGTTTGATTCCTGTAATGGCACATATTGTTAAGAATGTTGTTAAAGTGAATGATGGTCTGACCAAACACATGGCAGTTAAAGGCAAATACTCGACTTCAAAGCAGATGAGGATTGCCACCATCCCACAGCTCAAATCTTCACTTGAGAAGGATTTTGCAAAAAAGGTCTCCCAGTCACTGGGTGCTATTTTGTACAGTTAACTTAAGCTTTTAACCAGATGGAAGGATAGTGTGTTGAGGACCACATAAACGGTTGGCATGTTTAACCACCCCTCAATTAGTCCTGACAAGTGTGCCACAGGTCAATTGACCTTTTTCTACCGATTACCGATGAAATGTTAACTTGTGGTGTGCTTTTAAAATGGTCAGCATATTAAAGGGTTGCTGGGGAGACATGTCCCCGCTGTCTTTTTAAAATAGGATTTTCTTAATGTGTGGATGGATGTATAAAGTACTATTAAGTGATTTTGCATTTTTATATTATGTAAAGGCTTCTATTAAATTACTCAAAGGCCTTTTCATTTCTTGTTGTTAATTCTAACCGCCATTAGAGGGCGCTCTAGGACCAAGGTTTCATTGGTTTGCGCCCTGAGTTCACAGCTTTGACCAGTGAAGTAGACCAGCAGTAGCTGACGTTCATGTAACCAGAAGTTACACACTAGTGTGGGAACCTAACGTTCTTTGATATATTACCTCTCCCCGCCTCTAACCATGCACGTCCTGTTGCATGCTAAACACTAAACAACTTCAATAGATGGCACAACTGGATCTGATGTGAGTCAGACACCGAGGAGGTCGGACAAGCTGCGTATTACTACACTACTACTACGCTACATTTGATCTTAGCCATCTGAACTACAGATTCTGAGGGTTTACCAAGCGCTGTATACTGGAGTCGGTCAGGAGCTGTCCGTTGACGGGTTGAACGTCTCTCAGTTGGGTCATGGTCAACTACGTCAGTGGCAACTAAGGGCTCTGTGTCAGTGGCAACTGGTTGGCATGACTCAGATGGAACTTTGCCCACGGAACTCATAGCAGGGGTATTTAAAGATACAGGTAAGTCTATAGGTACTATCTCAGGTAAGTTCTCAATTTGTGACTCATTAGTAAGATTTTCCTCCACCCTTGATTCCTCTTCAAATACTCCCAAGACCACAGGGCTAACAGATGGAGGAGTTGGAGGACTGCTTTGGACAGCTACACTTGACGAAGTAACAGGAGCTGGAATGTCTTTCTCTATAGTGAATTGGACTGCAGTTAAGCTTGGATTTAGTGGAACAGTCTCAAAATCAGAATCACCAGCAAGATATTCCAAGGAGCTGTCAGTATCTCGACTGCAATGGTCAACAACTTGATAAGAACGAGTTAATGGTCTTACGGCAGGAACTGTTTCAAATGATGCCCTATGGTCTTCCTTAGATAGAAGGAACCCACAGGGGAGAAGGAGGTCTTATTTGCACATCCCGCTCCTGGTGCGGGTTGTGCGAATGGGTCCATCTTTGTTTTCAGGCTGCACTTTGTAGACTGGGAGATCACCAGCTCTGCTAACCACTATAAAGACGTCCTCTTCCCACTTGTCAGACAGTTTGTTTTCCCCTGAGACGCACATTCCTCATAAGCACTCGATCACCCGTTTCCAATGCTGCTAGTATGACTCTCTGGTCAAACCGTATTTTGTTTTGTTCTGCTGATTTGTGAGCATTATCCGAGGCTATTTTGAAACTCTCTTCCAGTCGTAACTTCAGCCCTTGAACATTTTGTGAATGACTTTTGTGCTTGGTCCCCAGCAGTGCTAGTCCAAAAACCATATAGACAGGAAGACAGGGTCTTTGGCCAAACATTAACTCATAAGGTGTGTAACCAGTAACATCGTTCTTAGTACAGTTATATGCATGAACTAATGGTTTCACATAGTCCTTCCATCTTGACTTTTGCTTCTCTTCAAGTGTACCAAAGTTGTTCACAAGTGTCCGGTTAAATTGCTCCACGGGATTGCCTCTGGGATGATACGGTGTAGTTAGACTCTTCTGAATTCCTGCAACTTCACACAATTCTTTGATCAATTTTGATTCAAAATCTGTTCCTTGATCTGTGTAGATACACTCAGGGATGCCATAATAGACAATAAAAATGTCCAATAAACAATGCAACCAACTTATCGCTCCCGGTACGGGTTGTTGTCCGTAGAATCTCCTTCACGTACTTCTTTTCACTTTTATTTATCCTTTAAACTCTGATCATCAAAAACGTTAGCCTGCAGCTAATCAGGTTTAATTCAGACATTGGCTGCTCTTGGCGCTTCCTGCTCTCTCTCTCTCCCTCTTTTTCAAGATTCAAGTTTGAAAAAAGACTTTTTGAACACCAAATTTAATTTTTATACAGAAAATAATAACAGTACATCTGAAACAAATGATTATAACAATATATTAGAAAGAAAAAGCATTTTATTTTGCCTCATTCAAATCATGCAAAAACTGTCTATCACATCTAAACATCAATACAATCACATACAATCACATTTGTAAATGAATGGTGAGTGGCACCAACCTTGCTACCATCTGAGAACCGACCCACTTTTCTCCAGATTGTGGACCCGGGTTCGAGTCCCGCTCTGTGCGGAGTTCCCATGCTCTCCCCATGTCTGTGTGGATTCTCTCCTGGTTCTCCGGCTTCATCCCGCATCCAAAAGCATGTGCTTCAGGTTGATTGGCCGTTCCAAATTGCCCCTAGGAATGAGTGTGTGTGTGCATGGTTGTATGTCTTTGTGTGTGGCTCCGCGGTGCACTGGTGTCGTGCCCGGAGTGTCCCCCGCCTCAAGCCCTATGCCGCTGAGATAGGCTCCAGCTCCCCGTGACCCGCTACGGCGGATATAGCGGTGGTAATCTAAAGATGACTGACTGACTGACTGATGGATTTTTGAACACCAAATTTAATTTTCATACAGAAAATAATTACAGTACATCTGAAACAAATGATTATAATAATATATATGAGAGAAAAAGCATTTTATTTTGCCTCATTCAAATCATGCAAAAACTGTCTATCACATCTTAACATCTGAACATTTAAATATGTAAACTAAAGTGCAATCACATTTGTAAATGAATGGGGAGTGGCACCAACCTTGCTACCATCTGAGAACCGACCCACTTTTCTACGGATTGTCGCTACGTTTCTCCATTTTCTGTTATCTTTTCTCTTACTTTCTTCACTTTTCTTTCTTACTGCTATTTTTTATTTTTCTTCTTCGTGTTACCGCTATTTTTACTTTTCTTCTTCGTGACAGGGGTTCGGTTTGGCCTGGGGAGTTAAGGTCAGCGTTCGCTTTAAAGATATCAAGCGCCATCTAGCATTGTGAATGGGTATAATGTCTAGACCCCAAATGTAAGACGACCCCCACTTTTTCAGTCTTATTTCAATGCAAAAAACATCGTCTTATATTCGGGCTAATACGGTAATTTCTCCTTCGCACACAGCACAGTGAGTACACAAAACACA
Source organism: Antennarius maculatus (assembly GCA_013358685.1). NCBI lineage: Eukaryota > Metazoa > Chordata > Actinopteri > Lophiiformes > Antennariidae > Antennarius > Antennarius maculatus. The sequence continues at coordinate 17,009,125 of CM023606.1, forward strand.
GGAAAAGCACAAAGAAAGCACCAGCACATAGAAAGTAGAACAACACCAAATAGAAAGATTAATAAATAACACATCTAGAGTATGCAAAAAGAAAATCATAAATAGTCATAGTGAAGTATTGGTTTAGTGAAATGTCTATAGTGTTTGCATTGTTTTTGCTGTATTGTTTGTGTCATCCCTCAGCTCTCGTGTTGTAGTGGACACTTGGGAGAGCTGTCTCACACCAGACAGGCACAAGGAAGGTGTGACGTCACGGGGTTAAAGGTTGTGATAGGGGAAGCGGGTATTTAAAGGGACTGTGTGGTTGTTGTGGCACGCGTTGTGAATAAAGACACTGAACTCACCCGTACCCTTGTCTCGTTCCTGTGAACCTCCACAGTGTGGACTTTCTTCTTCTTCACCTCCCCCAGAGAGGAGTTGAGCAGTTTAATTGCTCGGGGGATGGTGTCACTTCCTGTTGCGGTAAGCGTTTTCCGTCACTACCTGTTGTGTTTGACGGCGGCGTCTTAGTTCGCTTTTGTCACACAATCACTGTTAATATCTTGTGTCATTTTAGAATTGTAGAAGAAGCTAGTTGTTTCGCTCCATCTCAAAACTTGATAGTGAAAGCTCTCACATATTTCAGCTAACCTTTTACGAACTATTTTATTAAAGTAATCTGCCATAGTTCAGAGCTAGCTTAGTTTATCTTTGTTGCTAACTATGGCTACGCTTCCCTCTGTCCACTCTCCTCCATCTCCCTCTCTCTGCTGCTCAGTGTGTCTGATGTATAGTTTTTCCCCCACTTCCTTCAGCGAAAGGGACATCTGCACGTACTGTAGTGCTTTTTCTCGGATGGAAGCAAGACTTAGTCAATTGGAAGCACTGGTTTGCTCCTTAACTGAAAATATAGCTGTGCCACCTAGTCAGATAGCTTTAGCCAGAGTGGACCCACCAGCTCACACTAGCCACTCCCCAGCTCAGTTTAGCCGTCCTCCAGCAGCCCCCGAGCAGGAGCAGTGGGTGACTGTTCGGAGGAAACATAGTGGCAGGCGAAAGCCTTGGGTTCACCACCAGTCCCGCAACCACTCGATATCTCGAACAGCTTTTCCCCGCTCAGCAACTGATGTATTCCTGTGTGGCCTCAGTGTTTGTGTAGTAAGACTGGTTTCGGCCGGTTCTGCTTCGTGGATCATGTTTCACTTCCTAATATGACAATATGTTTCTACAGAGCCTTTCAGATGCATTAAGGTGCTACCATATATGAGAATGAAAGTATATACGTTCTGACTTGTGCCTAAAAAAGGATGACATGTGAAGGTTGTTTTACTGAGAAGAGACAGGCCTGCTAGTTTCACATGGGAACTGAGTGTGGTGTAATATTGCATGATGTTAAGACAAGCCTACTGAATAGCATAAATACTGAGTGATTTCTGTATTTCATTGCACACTAGCACTGTATACTGTATGTATATGCCTTTTGTGCCCAGAATATTCTGTAATAAAGCTTCGAATAATTTTTCATCTGTTTCCAGTCTTTCTTCGTGACCAACATTCTCACTACCCAAAATTAAACGGACACATGGAGGCTCAAGGAGAAAAGCTACCATCACGACACACCCGCTGAGGAACCTACTCTGGTGATTGGCAGCTCTGTAGTGCGGCACGTTAAACTAAAGACACCAGCGACCATAGTCAAGTGTATCCCGGGTGCCAGAGCAGGCGACATCGAGTCATTTTTGAAACTGCTGGCTAAAGATAAATGTACATATAGTAAGATAGTAATTCATGTTAGCGGTAATGACACCCGGTTACGCCAATCAGAGGTCACAAAAATTAATATCCAGTCGGTGTGCAGCTACGCAAAAATAATGTCGGACTCCGTAGTGTTCTCTGGTCCCCTTCCTAATATGACCAATGATGACATGTATAGCTGCATGTCTTCACTCAACCGCTGGCTGTTTAGGTGGTGTCCTGCTAATGACATAGTTTGTTGATAATTGGTGGACTTTTTGGGGAGAACCCGGTCTAATTAGGAGAGACGGCATACATCCCACTTGGAATGGCGCTGCTCTCCTGTCAAAAAATCTGACCACATTTATTTTTGCCCCCAAACCCTGACCCAGAGTTGAGACCGGGATGCAGAATCGCAGTCTTAAACAGGTCTCTATACTCCTAAAACGGTCACCCCCTGTACCTTCACCCACTGTAATGTTACCCACTGTAATGTTACCCACTACACTTTCACCTACTGTATTGTCACCCACTGTACACACCATTGAGACTGTGTCTGTCCCTCGACCGTTTACAGTTAATTCATGCAAATTTAAGTCATTTCAAGTCTAGAGGAAAGCAACTGGACATCCACATTTAATAAAAATCAAAACCAGGAATTCAACAGCTCCAGAGTACAAAGCAATAAAATGTGGTCTCCTAAATATTAGATCTGTCTTCAAAAGCTGTTTTAATCAATGACATTATATCAGATTATCATATAGATTTATTCTGTTTAACGGAAACCTGGCTAAGTGAGGATGAGTATTTTTCCCTAAATGAAACTACTCCTCCTAGTCACCTAAATTATCAGATCCATTGAATCTCAGGCAGAGGTGGCAGAGTTACATCTATTTTTAATTCCTCGCTAGAATTGAGCCCTAAACCAAAAATGATCTTCAATTCATTTGAAAGTCTTAGTCTGAGCCTATCAAACCCAATCCAGAAACTACTTCAGCCTCTATTATTTGTAATCATTTATCATCCTCCTGGTCCATACAGTGACTTTCTACCTGAATTTGCTGATTTCTTAACTAGTTTAATTCTTAAAACTGATAAGGTCATTATTGTTGGTGATTTCAATATTCACGTAGACAAGGGTAATGATAGCCTCAGTAGGGCATTTACGTCATTACTAGACTCCATAGGCTTTAGTCAGTGTGTACAGGAATCTACCCACCAGTTCAAGCATATTCTAGACTTAGTCCTGATTTATGGGCTTGAAATTGAAGAGTTAGTCATCTTTCCACATAACCCGATCCTTTCTGACCACTGCCTGATAACTTTCGACATTTGGCTATTTGGTAATTCTCTTCCTGCAAAAAAAGTTTGTACTAGAAATTTATCACATCATACTATTTCTAAATGCAGGGAAGAAATCCCAAGTATGCTTAATCTAATCCCACTACTGAACTACACAGCGGGATATTTGCTGAACACAGTTAATGTTATACCATCTCAAATTGATGAGTTTGTTGACGTTACTTCAGACTCTCTGCGAAAAACCTCTGATTTAATTGCTCCACTAAAAAATAAGACTATAAAAGAGGGGATGCGAGCTCCCTGGTTTAATTCTCATACCCATCAATTAAAGCAAGAATCCCAAAACTTGAGAGGAAATGGCGTTCTACTAAACAAGGAGAATACTCGTGGCAAGATGGTTTACATAAATACAGGAAGGCACTTCGTTCCGCTAGGGCAGTCTATTATTCATCATTAATCGAGGACAATAGAAACAATCACAGATTCTTGTTCAGTACTGTATCCAGACTGACAAAGAACCACAGTGCACTTGAGCCTAGTATTCCATCAAGTCTCCACAGCAATGATTTTATGAATTTCTTCAATAATAAGATCCTGCTCATCAGAGACAAAATTAACGGCGTCCTGTCCTCAAACTCTGGTCCTTCTTTAGGTCCCTTCGATCCGGAAAACACACAGCTGACTCCTGAACCCTTTGGTTCTATGAATGTCTTTTCTCCAATACAGATCAGTTAGCTGATTAAAATAAACTCCTCAGCTAAACCATCCTCCTGTCTGTCAGATCCGATTCCAACCAAACTCATTAAAGAAGCCCTACCTTTACGTAGCAACCACTTCCTTAATATAATTAGCCTGTCATTATCTACTGGATATGTACCACGGTCCTTTAAAGTAGCTGTTATCAAGCCACTTCTCAAAAAATCTAACCTGGACCCTACTGTTCTAAATAATTATCGACTCATCTCAAATTTCCCGTTTTTATCTAAGACCTTGGAGAAAATAGTCGCTAATCAGTTATGTGATTTCCTTAAATCCAACAGTTTATCCGAGAATTTCCAGTCAAGTTTTAGGGAACATCATAGTATGGAAACAGCACTTGTAAAGGTTAGCAATGACCTTCTAACCGCTTCAGACAGAGGACTTGTTTCTATGCTGGCTCTCTTGGACCTTAGTGCGGTGTTTGACACAACTGACCACAATATTCTTCTGGCACGACTGGACCAAACAATTGGTATTAATGGATCAGCACTGATGTTGTTAAAGTCCTATTTAACTGACCGTTCCTAGTTTGTTCACATGAATAACGACTCCTCCCAGTCAACTACAATTAGCTATGGAGTTCCTCAAGGCTCGGTTCTTGGTCCAATACTGTTTATCTTATACATGCTTCCTCTGGGTAATTTCATAAGGAATCACTCCATCAACTTCCATTGTTATGCCGATGATACACAATTATTTCTCTCGATTAAACCTGATGAAGTCAATCAGTTGTATAAATTACAGGCGTGTATCAAAGAGACTAAAGATTGGAAGACCAATAACTTTTTGCATCTCAATTCTGATAAAACTGAGGTCATTATGCTCGGCCCAAAAACTGTTAGGGATGTAGTGCCAAGTTATGTAATAGCCTTGGATGGCAGTGGTTTTGAGGCCAAAACCACTGCGGGGAACCTAGGTGTCATCTTTGATCAGGATCTCTTTGTAGTAGGGTTTGTAAGGTAAGTAAGGTTTGTAGTAGGGTTGAGCCGGATACTCGTTTCATACGAGTATCTGGTATGGATAATGCATTTTGACGAGTACGAGTACGAGTACGAATACGAATAAAGCCCGTTAATACTCGTGATCGGACTGAAGGAAAATCAGCCGGACTGCTGTCACGCTCTGTGATTGGCCAGTCACATATGGTTCCCGCCCCTCCCTACAGACTGCAGTTAGAGTTTCCTGTGCCACTCTCTGTCTCCGGTACACACAGTTACTGATCTCTCTGTTCGTGGCTTCACTGTTGCTCACGTCCTTATTAGATTTTCTTCAGCTTGCCTCTATTTTGGTGTTTGGTTATGTGGTGAACTTTCTTTGTTTTTTTTTGTTTTTTTGTTGTACGTACGTGTGCATTTAACTTTTCTTTTTACCTGTTCAAATTAATAATGTCTATACTTAATATTTTAAGTATAGACACACACACACGCGCTAGACATAGCGCGTGTGTGTGCGCACACACACACACACACACACACACAAACACACACACACCATAATCTTACACCCTGCTACCACATGCTGGACTGTCTCTGGGGCTTCTTCACATTGCCTGCACCTTGGGTTAAAGCTACTGTGGTAGATATTGGCGTCTATTGCTCTTGTACTTAGGGCCTGTTCTTGGGCTGCCATGATCAGTGCCTCTGTGCTGTCTGTCAGTCCATCTTTATCGAGCCATTGGTAGGTCTTCTCGATATCAGCCACTTCCTCTATCTCACGATGGTACATGCCGTGTAGGGGCTTGTCCTTCCATGCTGTCTCCTCCTCCTCCTCCTCCTCTTCCTCCTCAGGTTTCTGTTGTCTGAGGCATTCACTGAGCAGTTCACCTGTTGGGGCCATCTTCCTGAAGTACTCTTGGATTTTCGATGTTTCATCCTGAACAGTGGCCCTGATGCTCACTAGTCCTCGGCCTCCCTCTTCTCGCTTAGTGTACAGCCTCAGGGTGCTGGACTTGGGGTGAAACCCTCCATGCATGGTGAGGAGCTTTCTAGTCTTAATATCTGTGGCTTCTATCTCCTTCTTTGGCCAGCTTGTGATCCCAGCAGGGTATCTGATGACTGGCAGTGCATACATGTTGATGGCTTGGACCTTGTTCTTGCCATTCAGCTGACTTCTCAGGATTTGCCTTACTCTCTGGAGGTATTTGGCTGTGGATGACTTCCTTGCGGCCTCCTCATGATTGCCATTAGCCTGTAGGATTCTGAGGTATTTGTAGCTGTCCTTGATGTCTTCTATCCTGCCCCCTGGCAGGTCAACCCCTTCAGTTTTGATCATCTTGCCTCTTCTCGATACCATCCATCCACATTTGTCTAATCCGAATGACATATCTATGTCGTCACTGTAGATCCTGGTGGTGTGGAACAGAGAGTCGATTTTTCGCTCATTCCTGGCTTACAGCTTCATGTCATCCATGTAGAGGAGATGGCTGATTGTCATCCTGCTTCAGAATCGGCATCCATAGCCACTGTGTGATGATGTGACTGAGGGAGTTCAGGCCTATGCAGAACAGCAGTGGTGATAGTGCATCCCCTTGGTATATTTCGCACTTGATGTTAACTTGGGCAATTGGCTTGGAGTTAGTCTCCAGGGTTGTCTTCCACATTCCTATTGAGTTCTTGATGAAGGCTCTTAGTGTCCTTTTGATCTTATACAGTTCCAGACATTCCAGTATGCACATGTGTGGAATTGAATTGTAGGCTTTCTGGTAGTCTATCCAGGTGGTGTACAAGTTGGTCTGCCTGTTCTTACAGTCTCTGTGTACTGCTCTTTCCACCAATAGCTGGTGCTTGGCTCCCCTAGTGTTACTACCAACTCCTTTCTGTGCCCCGCTCATATATTTATCCATGTGCCTACTCATCTTAGCCGCCATGATGCCTGACATGATGCCATATTGTACAGAGACAGGTTATTGGCCGGTAGTTGGATAGGGTGGATCCCTTCTGTGGGTCTTTCATCATCAGGACTGTCCTACCTTCAGTTAACCATTCTGGGTGCGTCCCATCCCTTAGCAGCTGGTTCATGTGTGCTCCCAGACGTTCATGGAGTGCTGTCAGCTTCATTAGCTAGTATGTATGGATCATATCGGGGCCCGGTGCTGACCATCTCTTCATCTTTGACACTCTTTCTTGGATGTCTGCTATTGAGATGGTTACTGGTTCTTGTTCTGGGAGGCTGCTGTGGTCAGTCCTCAGGTCCACTAGCCACTGGGCATCGGTGTTGTGTGATGCTTCTCTTTCCCATATGCCCTTCCAGTATTTCTCCACTTAAGCTCTTCGTGGGTCTGACAGGCTGCTGTTATTTCCCTGGCACTGAGAGTACACATTTGCTGGTTGAGTGAAGAAGGTGTTGTTTATTTTCCTGGCCTTTATCTCCTTGGTGTATCTCTTCATTCAGGTAGCCAGAGCTGTTAGTCTCTGTTTGGCAGTTTCGAGTGCTTCAGGTATGGAGAGCTTGCCGTATTTCCTGGGTACCCCTGTCTTCAACATGTTCCCCTTCTGCAGCTCAGCTAGCTGGCTGACTTCTCTCCGTGTCGCCTTTATCTTGGCCTCTAACCGTTTCTTACTTGGAGGGTATTGTTTGTTACGCTCTGTGTTGATCTTATATTCCAGCATCTCGAGGATTACTATTGCTGTACTGTGAATCAGCTTGTTGGTCTCAGTAATGTTCCCTGTGGGGATGGTTGTTATCGCAGCATTCACATGTTTTAGCAGATCTTCTCAAGGTACTTGACAACTTAGCTTCGGTATTTGTCAGAGTCTCCAGGTTTCCATTTGGGTCACGATCTTCCTTCTCAGGTCAGCAGCTCTTGTAATGAGGCTGTCTATGTCTCTTGGGGCTTGGTACCCGATCTCAGATTGTAGGGGGGTGTGGTGAAATCCCCCCGCTGACCTGGCATCCTGGCTCCCCCTTGCTGTATCATTGTCATAGTATTTCATCGATCTCTAGTTGTGATAGCAGTTTTCGGTTTTGGATGTTGGAACACTGGGCTAACAGCTGTTAGCCTTGCTTTGTTAGCCTTGATTGTGAGTTTCTAAGCATCCATTGGTCCCACATCCGCCCCATATATTCCCTCTCTCTTGTTAACCCGGGCGATGTATGACTCTTTCTTTATTGTGTTCGCTCATGACTGAGGTAGGCTGGTATAGCATTAAGGGTCTTCCCAAAGGACCCTCACTGTAAAGAATCCGCCATGACTGGGGTACAAAACCAGTCCTGCATTCCATACCACGCCCTCCTGCATTTGAGTAAGTTGACTGGATAGTGTTGGTCCCGACCGGGATTCAAACCGACGACCTCTTGCATTCAAGTCAGTTGATGTAACCACTGTACTAGTACAGTGGTTTATATATATACAGTATATATATGTATGTGAACCATCTATAGTTATATAAATGACTGTCATAGTCATCTATATAACTATATATCATGTCATATCTGTATATCTAGGCTTGCGTTAGCCATTCGTCACTTCGCCATAGGCAAAGTAAATTCAAGATTGGCTACAAGGTTTTTAGACTGTGTAGCCACAGTGGCGTTCTTAATTTTATGGAAAAAAGGCTAAAACTTACAACTTTTTTGCTCGCTAGCGGTGCTAGTGGCGCTACTTCCGCTAGCGAGCGGCGCCACTTCCGCTACCGAACGGCGCTACCTCCGCTAGCGAGCGGCACTAACGCTGCTCTTTCCGCATGCCGACGGACATAGCCGAAGTGACTCGAACGCTCCCAATCATTAAATATGCACTCGGGTCATGACCTCCTCTCATCCAATGAAAAACAAAAATATTGGTTTTTTACAAGCTGAACCCCGGAATTGGTGTACAACAAGGCGAGGACGATCGATCAAAAGAATCCAGTGTTTTATAGTAGAGTTTGTGTTAAAATCCTCATTAATAAACAAATGGTGAATGCTGAGAGGGGGGAGGAGTGGTGACAGACCGATCAGAAGGTAAATGAAAGATATTATCAATACTTGTTTGTAGTCTTAGACTTTTGATCCCTATGACCGGCAGGAATAACCAGCGTTGCATGTAAATATGTATTCACCTCGCTTGCTATTTTTCATGCCTTTTTAAATTGAAAAAAAAATCATGTTATTGAATTAAAAAAAATAAAATAAACTATGGCATACCAATGGTGTTGGTGGTGGTCAAAGTTAAAATGTTTTCTAGTCGAAGTAAAACTTACAAGTAAACATTGATTAATATTTTGTATGACTGTATCTTCACATAGTGAATGCAAGTTTTCAATAGTTCATTCTCTAAAAAATTTCCCGGGGAAGGCCCCCCGGACCCTCCAGTGGGGGGGGGTATGCCCCCCTCCATGCCACCCGTGATGAGCGTCGGTCGTCCGCTCGCTGCGCCACTGTCTTGGACACTGAATGTGGCTTTTTGTGGCTTGCTCAATTCTTTTACACTGAGCCACAGTGGCTTAGTCAAACTAGCTCCTAGTGCAAGCCCAGTATATCATTCTGTTACAGTAATTAAATGAATGTACAACATAATGGTTCATAGATGAGCAATGTCATATTAAGAAATTCTTTTTTTTAACCCTGGCAAAGCCTGAGGCCTTTGTGCAAACATTTGGCATTTCCTCCTACGTATCTCACTCTCAATGCAGTGAGTATGAGTTCATATGAGAAAACTTAAGAGCATGCTTCCACCCACACTGATGAAAATAAGTTGCACTTTCTAACATCAGGTTAAACCAATAGAATGGGTTTGTCTAGACGAAATCAAGGATACAATGCAGTGCACCCTCGGTCTTTGCGGTTAATGTGTTCCAGGAACCACACACGATTTAGGAATCCACGATCGAGATCGCGATCTATTTATCTTATTATTTAAGGTAATTTAAACGTTTATGAAGTCTCCCCATACTGATATTAAACCACATTCTATCTCTATCACCTTTTCCCACACTCTGATAGACTGTTTAAAGCACTTTTGTGTCTCAGGAAAGTCCGAGACTGACGGAACAGAACGCACTTCTGGATGCCGTCAACCAATAGAAAGCGTGTACAGTATCATTTGACTGTCTACCAAAAATCTGCAATGAGGTGGAGTCACAGGCGTTGATGAGCGAATGCCAAAGGGAGCATTGTTAATGTTAATTAGTCACTCTAAATTCATCATAGGTATGACTGTGAGTGTGTCATTCTATTTGCCACTGCCATAAACTGACATATTCGGTGTGTACCTCGCATCCCGCAAGATGTCAGCTTGGATAGGCTCAAGCCTAAATCCATAACTGGGATTCAGGTAAGTGGTTTAAGACGAGACAACTGTTGCTTATCTTCAAAAAATGAATGAATGAATGAATTGTCAGTCGTAATTATTGCCTTGCAGATGATCTTCAATGCAAATGTAGTATTTAATTGATCCAAGTGTCTTTTTCACTCTAATTAGTGGCTGCAATTAATATTTCATTCCTCCCACTCACAGGTTTCTAGGCTGAATAAAAGGTCATGGCCATTTTTTTTGTTTTGTCATATCTTCAAATTTTTAAACTTTTTTTTTTTTCATTCAGCAGAAGAATGCTAAAACCAATGTAAGGTTAAAAGAGTTTCCAGGACAAACCGAAATCATCAAGAAACTATAGCTTAAAAATATTAAAGGGAGAGTAAACTTATTTCATAAGATATACTGTATATTTTGTTTATCATTATGAAAAAATGAAGAAAAACCATTTCCTGATGTCTGGCATCATTCCTGTGGTCAGGAAAGCTTAAAATCTGTGCTGCAGCAGCTTCCGTATCCAGTGGTCACGTGAGGTCACACTGTACGACATCGGCGACACCCGTCGCTTCATCAGTCAGGGCAGCCATTACAACACATTACGCTCACTGAAGTGATAAATCCAATAAAATCATGGTTACCTGTTCCAACACCACAGGAGTTAGACACAGAGATAATGACCTATCTTTCTTCAAAATACCTTCTGAAAAGATTGGAGAGCAATGGAAAGCAAGAATCTCCTTTTCTTCTTTTCCTTTCAGCTTTCACTTCAGGGGTCGCAACAGCGAATCAATCAATCTTCTCTCACACCAACTAGCTTCATGTGCTCGTTCACTACATCCATAAACCTCCTCTTTGGTCTTCCTCTAGGCCTCCTGCCTGGCAGTTCAAAACTCATCATCCCTCTACCAATATATTCACTATCTCTACTCTGGACATGTCCAAACCATCTCAATCTGGCCTCTCTGACTTTATCTCCAAAACCTCTAACATGTGCTGTCCCTCTGATGTACTCATCCCTGATCCTGCCTGTCCTGTTCACTCCCAGAGAACCTCAGCATCTTCATCTCTGCTACCTCCAGCTCTGTCTGCTGTCTTTTCCTCAGTGACACTGTCTTTAGACCAAACATTTTTGCTGGTCTCACCACAGTTTTGTACACCTTTCCTTTCATTTTAGCTGAAAGTCTTCTGTCACACATCACGCCTGACACTTTTCTCCACCCGTTCCATTCTGCCTGTAAACGCTTCTTCACTTCTTTTCCATACTCTCCATTGCTCTGGACTGTTGTCCCTAAGTACTTAAAATCCTCCACCTTCTTAATTTATTATCCCTGTAACTTCACGCTTCCACTTGGTTCTCTCTTCTTCACACACAAGTACTCTGTCTTACTGCAGCTAACCTTCATTCCTCACCATTCCATGACAAACCTCCACCTCTCTAGCTTCTCCTCCACCTGTTCCCTGCTCTCACTACAGATCACAATGTCATCTGCAAAAGTCATAGTCCATGGAGATTCATGTCTAACCTCGTCTGTCAGCCTGTCCATCACCACAGCGAACCAGAAGGGGCTCAGAGCTGATCCTTGATGCAGTCCAACCTCCACCTTGAACTCCTCTGTCACACCTACGGCACACCTCACCACTGTCTTACAGTCCTCACACATGTCCTGCACCGCTCTAACATACCTCTCTGCCACTCCAGACCTCGTCATACAACACCACAGTTCTTCTCTGGGCACCCTGTCAAAAGCTTTCTCCAGATCTACAAAAACACAATGCAGTTCCCTCTGGCCTTCTCTGTACTTCTCTATCAACATCCTCAAAGCAAAAACTGCATCTGTAGTACTCTGCAGCTCCTTCTTTGGTGTGCCCTGAATGAGCAGCTTGTAAGGGGGTGCCTCGGCAGTGCTCCGGAGTCGAGCTGACACCTCCCACTGTCAGCTCACACTCTATTTGGGCGGGAGCGGGAATTGAAACGCAGATCTTGAAGCATTGGACGACCTGCTCTACCGCCTGCTCTACCGTCCCCAAATAGCAGCTCTTTACATGGGAAGTCTGATGTTCATAGGTTTATTAGTAATGTATATTTCCTACAAAGACACGGGGGTTACTGTTAATGTGTTAAATGACTCTGCAAAATCTTTGATGTGCTTACTATCATGAGTGCATGTTAATCCCTGTCTCCTTGAATGGATTAAATATTTTGATTTAAATGACAGAAGCAGAAATATTGTTCCTAGGTGGAAAGATGTGGACATACACACACGCAGACAAATGCACACACACACAAAAACACACAGACACACATATTTGAACGAACATGGACAATCTACTTAATTATGTCAACTAAACAGGAATATTCATCTCCACCTTCACTTCAGCTTCCATGTCTTTGATGTACAGCAAGTCATCAATCCATTGAATATTGCATCATTTCACCCATCATAAAGTTCTCAATTCTATCCCTTCTTTGTGCATGTAATATAACAAATAAAGATATAGGAAAAGACTAAACCTTTGCAAACTCAAATGTGATTATATTTACACTTTACACAATCTTGGGATGTTCATTGGTTTTCCACATCTATGTAATAGCAGAGGTACCCCTTTTTATCGTCAGCCTATCATGTTGCACGTGCTTTTTTTAAATTAGACTCTGTCATTTCCTCTAGTTAATTCATGTGTGTTATGTGTCTTGCACTTCACCCCCTTCCCCCTTCACCATTCATCAGTTTTATCAGGGTCAAGAGCCACCACTACCGCCACTGTCTGGACTCCAAGGGAGGATATATATCTTGCTGCTACTTAAGACAGATCCCCTTTGATTTCAACATCCCTGAAGAATTTTAGTGTCAAGACTTTCTGCAACATTAATTATCATACATCATTTGATATAATAAACATCATATGTACTGATTAATCATTTGTCTCTTATGATTGAAATGCTTTTGAGGAATGAGCTTCCAAGCAGGTCAATAATGTAATGACCTTGTCTGGCTTCTGAAGGTTAACTGATGTTAACCAAAACCACATTTTGTAGCCTTGAAGAGGAGTTACTGCTGCTTGCATTTATTTTTGACTCTTAGCTTTATTGTTATATTTTAGTATATTTAGTTATATTATACATGTCCTGAAAGGTAAGGAAAGTCTATAATTCAACAGTTTTCAAATTGATGTGGGGAGATTTCTGAAACACTAAAACACAGACATAAAAAAGATGATCTCTTACATCTTGCCAGTCTCAAAGACCAATAGTTTAACTGTATTTGCCTATTATTTCTGCCAAGAAAACAACAGATCTCATGCCTACCCCACGCATTTATACAGGTCCTCAGCTAATTAAGGATCTTGCAGTCATGATTGCAAATGTTGACATAATGTGATCCTTTTTGATAATAGTGAAAAGTTCAAAATAGCTTGTATGTCCCACATCTTCATATAACAATGGCTGGGAGTTGTTTGATATTTTATGTTTAGGTGCATGGAGTAAGGTTTTGAAGCTTGAGGTAGTGCATTTTACTGCTGTTCAGGATTCTGGCAGTTCAGGAGCATTGTTTTCTATAGAAGATAAAAATCACATTCTAGCATGGATATTTGTCCTCCAAGTGTGCCACACACTAAAAAAACCTGTTCCTGTACCGTATTGGAAAGTCTAATAGAATATCAATGTGTATTTACCACTGTAGATAAGAGTTTAGTGATACAAACTGTGTTTGATTCCAATGTACAACCACAACCTAGACTAAATCCTTGACCTCAGGCCATTAAGTATTATATAAACCTAATTATATCAGTTGATATATCAGAACTAAATTAATCAGTTTCTCAATGTCACATCAAGAATGGGACATAATGTAGCTGCCTCTGCTCTGCCTTATTTCAACTGGTAAAGGGAACAATCAAAAATCAGCATTTAGTTATTCACAATTATTTTCTTGTCTGACTGAAATGGAAAATTAAGCGATGAATGTAACATATAATACAAGTCAAGGCCAAGGTTTCCAGGAATGGACTCCAATGTGTCTTTTTTTTCTCCAAAGGGCCATCACTTCACTTTAAGAGTTTCATGTTGAATTCACAGGTTACCTGGTAGAGGTCCCTCATGAAGAAGGACATTGACTTGTGTGATTTTAGAAATATTGCTGATATTTATCTTTGTGATTTTGTTCACAATTTGTTGCACATAGCTTATTATTCCCGATATGCCGCTCTGACAACTGCACTCAACATACAAAATAACTCAACACATTTTGAACACAATGATCTGTTTATTTGTAATATCTGCAAAACTCATCAAGCAGCCTTAAAAAGAATGAGGTACATACCATGTAATTTATTCCTCTGTGCTATAGACATCAACTGCTATCAAAAATCTATTCAAACTTGTCATTGTCATTGAAAGTAGAGGTCAAAATTTTCAATTTACATAAACATTGGCACCCTGCGAAGAACCGGGCTCTCATCCGTTTCTTGCCTGTAGCCAGCTGAAATAGGCTCCAGCAGACTAGTGACCTGCAATGCAAATAAGCGGCTATAGGCAAGACAATTGTGATCATTTTGTGTAGAAGATGGATGGATGGATGGATGAACATGGTGATAGCAGTATTTAATTTTATCTCACATTGTTTTTCCCTCTGCTGTAAAATTAGAGGGAGCAGAAGCGGACATGGGTGAAACATGACAACACTTGTTTATTGACCCTCGGACCTTCTATGTGTTGCTCATCCACAATTTCCATTTCCTTTATTATTCGAAGAATACCAAGGGCAGCCGTTATAATGGTGCATGTGATTTGACCATCAAGACATTTCTTTGACAGTTATTGTTAAAAGTAAGCATGAATAACATTTATTTATAATAAATTAGTGCCAACCTGCTGTGTATCTGCTTGAGGTGTCCTGGATCTGCTCAAGGTTTCTCCGTGTTAAAAATCATTTTTTAGTTATCATATTCATATAAAAACATTCTGATCTGTAATCCATGGCATGTTCAGAGTAAATTCATAAATGTATACAAACATTCAGTATTTTTCATTAATTTTTTTTATTTTATTTTGTATACTGATTTTAATCCACACAGGGAAATTAGTGGTACACTCTAGTTAGTTGAAATCATGCATATACAGTGTATATATATATATATATATATATATATATATGTGTGTGTGTGTGTGTGTGTACAGGCCCTGAACATTTGAACATTCAAGTTATATGAACTAATAATCTTACAATGCAAACAGAACCTTGCAGACCAGCAGGGCAGATACATTAAATCGTTTGTCGAAGTTATAACCAAAATACCCTCAAGGCTTGTTGTTTGTAATGTTGTACAGTGCATGTAGGAGGCACATTATTGACTACTTAATCTATCATTTAGGACCACAATATAACACAGGCTGTTTTGAGGTTTGACCTTCTCAAATAGTGGAGGACAGTCTAAGATTTATGTCACAGCTGAGAGCTTCTGTTGCAAGCCCTGACAGATGGATAATCCTGTGCTTTAAACTTGGCAAATATTGATTTTGTGGCCCTCGGTAGCGAACCTCAAGAGCTAAAATTGAGGGAAAAGGATTACTTCACAGAGTCAAAAAAGAAGACAAACGAGGCAGAGTAAAATACACTATCTTGACCATCAGGCTAGATAACTCATTGAAACATAGACATTAATTCTCAGCCATCCCATTTGGAGCTATTGCATGCTCTTCTTTCAGTAAAGGATTGTCTTGCCCGTCTTAACATTCGTGGTTTAAATGCCAATTCTCCGAATCCATCAAAGCAAACATTCCCCTGGTTCTACTGGCATTAACCTTGATAACATTGCCACACATAACAAGGCTTTATGGAGAATAATGCAATGGAGGAGGTTCATTGGGTAAATTCTTGTTTTTCCTTGAAATACTCTCCTTTTATAGCCTGATGCTGATCTTCAGGGACTTCATCCTACAGCGATGATATTTGGTCAAGCCAAGACTAGTCAGAATTTATTTATACTGTATATCACAGTTAAAACCAACTGACCAAAGTGCCTCACGTGATAAAGAGAAAATATTAAACACCACTTTTTCTGTCCCCGATGGGGAAATTATCTTCTCACTCTATACAGTACATACTATATACAGTATATGTGTGTGTGTGTGTGTGTGTGTGTGTGTGTGTGTGTGTGTGTGTGTGTGTGTGTGTGTGTGTGTCAGACATGCAATCAAATTCTTGTACAGGTCCCTGAAACAAACACACAACACACTAGGGCTCTGTAAGCATGGAAATTAGTACAATACAGGGGGAAGGCAGAGTGACAGGCAGCGACGTCGTAGTGCGCTCCAATTGGGTGGCTTGTAGGGGGGATGGTACTTTGCTCAGGGGCACCTCGACGGTGACCGAGGGGTGAGCTGACGCCTCACGCTGTTAGCTCACACTCTGAGGATGGCTGATGGGAGCGGGAATCGAGTCGCCGATGTCTCGTGATGGGTTGTCCGCTCTACCATTGAGCTTCAGCTGCCCCCGGCAGTGGATAGGTAGGTAGGCACGTATTGGTATCAGTGGTATGATTTAAGATAATAATGGATGTCAAATATACAATAAAAAAATTAAATAATAAAGGAGTGCATCTTAACAAAGGCTCAAATCCAGATGAAAGTGTTATCAAGGTGATATCAGCATTGACTAATAATTCTTGGGATTGTGCAAATGTAGAATAAACTGGCGCAGTCTCTGCAAAACTAGATTGTATGGCTTTAAGGTTCTAAAGTTTGATCTTGGCACATCCAGGATTAACTGTTTGTTAAACCTCAGTGTTTTGAGTTGTATTTGATCCTTTTCCATCATATACCGCTTCATCCACTGTGGCGGGTTGCGGGGAGCTGGAGCCTATCCCAGCTGACTGAGGGTGTGAGGCGGGGGAAACTCTGGACGTGACGCCAGTGTACCTCTTCTTCTTTTCCTTTCAGCTTTTCCCTTCAGGGGTCACCACAGCGAATCAATTGCCTCCATCTACCCCTGTCTTCTGCATCCTCTTCTCTCACGACAACTACCTTCATGTTCTCGTTCACTACATCCATAAACCTCCTCTTTGGTCTTCCTCTAGGCCTCCTGCCTGGCAGTTCAAAACTCAGCATGCTTCTACCAAAATGTTCACTATCTCTCCTCTGGACATGTCCAAACCGTCTCAGTGTGGCCTCTCTGACTTTATCTCCAAAACCTCTACCATGTGCTGTCCCTCTGATGTACTCATTCCTGATCCTATCCGTCCTGGTCACTCCCAAAGAGAACCTCAGCATCTTCATCTCTGCTACCTCCAGCTCTGCCTCCTGTCTTTTCCCCAGTGACACTGTCTCTAGACCAAACAACACCACTGGTCTCACCAGTTTTGTACACCTTTTCTTTCATTTTAGCTGAAACTCTTCTATCTCACATCACACCTGACATTTTTCTCCACCAGTGCCATCCTGCCTGTACCCACTTCTCACCTCTTTTCCATACTCACCATTACTCTGGACTGTTGACCCTAAGTACGTAACTAGTTATGTGTTCGCTGTGATGCTGGGGATGGCCTCCGGCGGTCTCACACACACACACACACACACAAACACACTGCTAACTAGCCAAATGCTAAAAGAATTCAACAGCTTATGAGGAATTTTCAGTGTGTAGCTCTGATCCAGATCGTTACCACACACCGCTACTGTAGCCTGATCACAAACCAAACACACACGCACACAGACATGACAGAAGTGGAACTCTAACTAGTTAGCCAAATGCTAACTGAGTCCAACAACTTGTCAGTGTGTAGCTCTGATCCAGATTGTTACCACACACCGCTACCGTAGCCTGATCACGAACCACACACGTGCACGCTTACACAAGCTAACACACATGACTGAAGTGGACCTCTAACTACTTAGCCAAATGCTAACTGAGTCCAACAGCTTGTGCGTGTGTAGCTCTGAGCTAGGACATTACCACACAGTGCTACCATAGCCTGAACTAACAAAGACGACAAAAGATGGCTGTTGTTGACCAGGAAGTAGAAAAGATTAGTAAGGATGAAGTGAGGAGGGCATTGAAGAGGATGAAGAGTGGAAAGCCAGTCGGTCTTTATGATATACCTGTAGAGGTATGGAAGTGTCTAGGAGAGGTGGCAGTACAGTTTCTGACTGGGTTGTTCAACAGGATCTTAGATCGTGAGAAGATGCCTGAGGAATGGAGGAGAAGTGTGCTCGTGACCATTTTAAGAACAAGGGAGATATGCAGAGTTGCGGCAACTACAGAAGAATAAAGCTACACAATGAAGTTATGGGAAAGAGTAGTAGAAGCTAGACTAAGGGCAGAAAAAAAAAAGAGTACTACAGATGCAGTATTTCTTTGGAGAATGTTGACATAGAAGTACAGAGAAGGCCAGACAGAGCTGCATTGTGTTTTTGTAGATCTGGAGAAAGCTTATGACAGGGTTCCCAGAGAGGAACTGTGGTATTGTATGAGCAAGTCTGCGGTCGCAGAGAAGTATGTTAGAGAGGTGCAGGACAAGTATGAGGACTGTAAGACAGTGGTGAGGTGTGCCGTAGGTGTGACAGAGCAGTTCAAGGTGGAGGTGGGACTGCATCAGGGATCAGCTCTGAGCCCCTTCTTGTTTGCAATGGTGATGGACAGGGTGACAGACGAGGTTAGACAGGAATCTCCATGGACTATGATGTTTTTAGATGACATTGTGATCTGTAGTGAGAGCAGGGAACAGGTGGAGGAAAAGCTAAAGAGATGGAGGTTTGTCCTGAAAAGGAGAGGAATGAAGGTTAGCCACAGTAAGACAGAGTACATGTGTGTGAATGAGAGGGACCCAAGTGGAAGCGTGAGGTTATAGGGAGAGGAGATCAAGAAGGTGGAGGATTTTACACATTAATTGCTAATTCAGAACAACTGTTTGTTTCTTGGTGAATGAAAGCAGCTTTAGCTCTTCTAAGTGATGGGAGAGCTGCTTGTATCCACACACACGCGACAGGTGACAAACAAACACACGTGACAAAACAAAATAATCTCATTCACTCACCCCACAGTTAATTTAAGATACAAGGCAATTTCATTATTCCTTGTTAATGTCGTTAATGCTGTTTATGTTGTTTGTTCGTAGAAGAAGTTTGATTCGTGATATGCTAGTAATGCCTTAGAGCCGTGTGTAGTTAGATCGATTGCTCAGTGATCTGTTGGTAATGCATCAGGGCTCCGGTAGGGGGAGACGCATTCTGCTGCCTCATTCAATATAATAAGTGAACGACAGAGCTGCGTGTGGTTTTCCTCAGTTCTTTCTCACTATCATTTCCCTATTTAAGGTAATTGCCATACACAAAACAACTTCATAAGGCACGTTAGCAATGCATTACTCAGTGTTAGTGTGATTTTAGTTGATAGAAATTACATATTTCCTTTTGTTTTATTGTTAAAAGAGTTTCATGTGTTAAGTTTTAAGCTAGAGGCGGCATCGTGGCGTGGCCATATTGGACAGTTTGCCTTTCCAGGTTTGCAAGCTAATCAGGAAAAAACCCTGATTTTTGAGCCTCATGAGAACCCACAGTGGCCTGAGGGACTAGAGTTTTGTGATACTCTTGTGTTAGTGAAGGCAGGCACAATCCCAAAAATCATTATCAGTGTCTAGAATCCTGCAAGTCATGACATCACGTAGGCTGGAAGGACTGTAACTGTGCAGTCTGTCAGGTCAATATATCCTGCCAACATATTTAAAACAGATCACACACCAGCTACATCAATCATGTTCAAGTACAGAGCTCCAGTGCAAGTACCCCTGCTCATGAACAATGGGACCCTCCTGTTGACCTGACTCTCCTGGATGAACAGCAGAGACAAATTGTCAGCCAGAGAGGAGTCAGGGTCATTCTCCAAGTCTGATGATGACATAGGCTGTGTGGAAAATCTGCAAATGAACATTTCACTAAAAGACCATGAACCAATTTCTCTCTGTCCCAAAACCCTTGTACAAGGAAATGAAGGACTCTTTACAGGACTTGATAGCACAAGGGTGGGTTGAAAAGTCTGCTTCTTCCTACTCTTCCCCTGTCGTCTGTGTGAGAGAAAAAGATGGTACCCTGCGCTTATGTATCGACTACAGAGAGCTTACATTTTCCACGCACCATTCTTCACAGTGTACAGTAGACAATAATCCACTTACCTATGTATTGTCTACTGCCAAATAGAATGCTACAGGGTGCCGATGGGTATCAGAACTTGCGGACTTCCATTTCACAATCAAATACCGCCCTGGTAAGGAAAATATTGATGCAGACAGCTTGTCCAGAATGCCTTTAAATATGGAAGCATATATGAGAGTGTTCAGAGGAAGTCTCATATGATGTCATTGGAGCAGCTACATAAGCAGTGGAAAGTCAGGATGAATCCAGTGTGTCTTGGTCCATGGGTGTCTCAGTCAAAAGTGCAACAGTAAATGAAAGCGCAACCCTCATTCCACTAACAACAGGACAACTCAAAAGTGATCAAAGAAATGATCCCACGATTGGACCAGTGGTTCAGTATCAACTGTCAGGAGCAAAACCATCAGGCCCAGAACTAAAACAACTCACTTCACAGGTCACATGTCTCCTCAGGGAGTGGGACGAGCTTTAAATCAATTAGAGAGGAGTAATGTACAGGAAAACGGTGAACAAAAGTCAGTTGGTGCTCCCAGGAAAACATAAAAGTACTGTGTTGAAGGAACTCCATGATAATGTGGGCCATCAAGGAGTAGACAGGACTACATCATTGATTCGGGACCAGTTTTACTGGCCCTACATGCAACAAGAGATAGAGGATTACGTCACAAAGAGGTGTATCTGCCTGAAACACAAACAACCAAGCCATGCGACAAGAGCACCACAAATGAACATTGTGACCACCCAACCGTTTGAACTTGTTTCTATTGATTTTTTGCATCTTGACAAGTGCAAGGGTGGTTTGAATATATTCTTGTTGTCATTGATCATTTTACACGTTTTGTCCAGGCGTATGCCACAACTTCCAAATTGGGTAAAACAGCTGCAGACAAAATCTCTAACGACTTTGCACTGAGATTCGGCTTCCCGACAAGAATTCATCATGATCAGGGTGGTGAATTTGAAAACCAACTGTTCAGACAACTGAAAGTGTCACGGTTCGGCGTGGCAGTGCTGGTGTGTGGCAGGGAGAGGCCAAGCTGGTGGGTGGAGCCACGGCTCCACAGGTGATCATCTCACCTGAACTTGTTTTGAGCTAATGACTCTAAGGCTTTTTAAGCCTGGCTCAATGAGAGCTCAGAGCTGGTTCATTGCTCATGTTTGGTCTCTGGAAGTCTGTTCGGTTTTGGAGCTTCTTGTCTGACTGGAGAATTTTCGAGTTGTTTAATAAATCATGGCTGGAAGATTAGCTTTTGGTGTCCTGCATTTGGGTCCACATCCCACCTCACGTGACAGAAAGAGTACTGTGGAGTTACTGGTTCCAGAACTACTCCCTACCATCCCCAAGGGAACGGTCAGGTTGAGCAGTTTAACCAGACTCTGCTCCAGATGTTAAGGACACTCACAGAAAGACAAAAAACTAACTGGAAAGATTCACTCAACAAACTGATTTATGCATATAACTGTACCCAGTCTGAAGTTACAGGTTTTTCCCCCTTCCACTTGTTGTTTGGGCACTCCCCACGGTTGCCAGTTGACATGTTCTTTAACCTGACCCCAGAACACGGAGATGGTAATTATCACAACTGCACGGAAAAATGGAAACAGGGTATGGAAGAAGCATATGAGATCACACGACAAAATGCTCACAAGGATGCCATGAGGAGTAGAAGACATTATGACAGCAAAGTGAAAAGCTCAGTGTTACAGCCTGGTGATCATGTCTTAGTCAGGAACCTGACACCTCGTGGTGGCCCACGCAAGCTGAGAAACCACTGGGAGGACACTGTCCACACAGTTGTGCGCCGAGTAAAGATATCCCTGTGTATGAATTCAGAGCTGAGAAAGGAAAGGGGAGATCCAGGATTTTACATTGTAATCTTCTCCTCCCATGTGATCACCTGCCACTGGAAATTGCAACACAGCCACGAGCAAAGAAAAGGAGCGCAGAGGAAGTCAGGATGTGGAAAGGTCTGAGGAGGATGATGACAATAATGATGATGAGTATTATCCAGTGCTAGGACCACCTCAGCAGCAATCCGGACTGTGTCCACCTGAGACAGTGAATCCTGTCCGCACCACCACATCTCAAGAACTTGAATGCACCCAGCTTGGGAAAAACATGCCACCTGAGCAAGAGGAAGTGCAAGAACTGACAAATCAGGAGAACTTACCAGAGCTTGAGAACAACGACATTGAGGATCCGCCTGTGGAAGCTGCTGCCCCCCCACCTGTGCCGAATATTTCCAGTGTTGAGGAGCTCCAGTGACCCAGACGACAACACAGACGGCCTAAGATTTTCACATACAATAGGCTTAGTTCACCAGCCTGTTACAACCTGAGAAGACTACAAGAGTACAACTGTAGGGTACCATGGACATACACTGTGCATTCATACTACATCCAACATTAGTAATATGCACAGTAGGGACATTGTGTACCACAACATATGCACATGGATTGTTGAACACAGCATCCGTACTGATATGGACTGTTGAACAAAAGATGGACCTGTGTTAAGGAAGAATATTGTTCAGAATATAATTCAATATTGAGTTAAGCATACTGCATGAACACACAATTGATAAAAGAGTACTGTTTCGGAAACATATACAAGTGAATGGACACTTAAGGTCAAGAGAGACTGCCACAAGAAAAAAAAACGAATGGACTGAGTATTTACTCGTGTGACAGAATGTATAAAAAAGGTTCCAGTCTGTAATATTGTACTTTTAGAAGTTAAATATAGCAGTAGATTTATGACAACACCTAACATGGTGAATTGTGTGCACACTGATGAAAGAAAAACCTTACTTGCAGTAGAAGTCAAAGGTTAGGATGTTGGGGACAACATCTTTTCTGAGGGGAAGTATATGACAGGTTATTGTGTTAACAAAACAAAATAATCTCATTCACTCACGCCATAGTTAATTTAAGGTACAAAGGCAATTTCATCATTCCTTGTTAATGTTGTTAATGCTGTTCATGTTGTTTGTTCATAGGAGAAGTTTGATTCGTGATATAATACTAGTAATGCCTTAAAGCCGTGTGTAGTTAGATCGATTGCTCAGTGATCTGTTGGTAATGCCTCAGGGCTCCGGTAGGGGGAGACGCACTCTGCTGCCTCGTTCAATATGTACCATATTGACCCGAATATAAGACGACCCTGATTATAAGACGACCCCCTCTTTTTCAAGACTCAAGTCTGAAAAAGACTTTTTGAACACCAAATTTAATTTTTATACAGAAAATAATTACAGTACATCTCCATACATTACACTCTGTGACACCATATTTCACAACCGCTTTGCATTTGTTTGAAGACTCTGCCTGATTTATCACCATTATCTTGAAGTTTGCATCATAACTTGTCAGCTGCCGGTTAACCTAGCCGATCTTCGACCCACTTTTCTCAAGATTGTCGCTACGTTTCTCCATTTTCTATTTATCTCTTCTCTTATTTTCTTCTGTTTTCTTTCTTACAGCTATTTTTTATTTTTCTTCTTCGTGCTACCGCTATTTTTATTTTTCTTATTCGTGACAGGGGTTCACTTTGTCCTAGGGAGTTAAGTTCAGCATTCACTTTAAAGATATCTGGCGCCATCTAGCGTTGTGAATGGGTACAATGTCTAGACCCCTAATGTAAGACGATCCCCACCTTTTCAGTGGGGACCCTAACCCCAACCCTAACCCAAAAACATTGTCTTATATTCGGGCTAATACTGTAATAAGTGAACGACAGAGCTGCGTGTGGTTTTCCTCAGTTCTCTCTCACTATCATTTCCCTATTTAAGGTAATTACCATACACAAAGCAACTTCATAAGGCACAATAGCAATGTGCTACTCTGTGTTAGTGTGATTTTAGTTGATAGAAATACATATTTTCTTTTGTTTTATTGTTAAAGGAGTTTCATGTGTTAAGTTTTAAGCTAGAGGCGGCATCGTGGCGCGGCCATATTGGACAGTTTGCCTTTCTAGGTTTGCTAGCTAACACTTCTACAGCGAGGTAAAAATGATAATTTTGCAATTCATGTGTCACTATAAGAAATTTGGTAAGCTAAAAACATATTTAATAATATGCTGCCCATGAAATCATTCAGTTTAAAACAAAAGTATATTTGTAATGATATATGTGTTACTGATACTGGATTATTGAATGTCTTGTTAAAAATAAGCACATTTTGTATGTATTATGTGCAAAATGGTTCAGTATAATATGTGAACGACAGCTTCGAGTGGTTTTCCTCAGTTCTCTCTCACTATCATTTCCCTATTTAAGGAAACAACACACGCACACGTGCGCGCACGAGTGCGCGCACGAGAGAAAAACGTGGTCTTACCGGTAAAATCCCATGTTTCATTAGTTTGCGTTAGCTTAGCTCCCTTGTTATCCACGAGCTGTCGTTGTCCATAAATATTTTCAGCAAACATAGTGTAATTATCTCACAGGCCGGTCTGATCATGTTTACACAATGAGCGGAGTCTTTGTTCAGCAGACTGAGGAAGCAGGTCCACGCTTAGCGCCGAAAAATCAACCGTTATATCATGAAAAACAACAGAGCAAAATATGTAGCTGTGAAGTTACTGAAAGTTAAAAAAGTTGCAGACAATGGCGATCGATCTATCTGTAATGCTTGCGCGTTGGAGTGGTTCAAGTCAACAAACGTAAGTGAACTCGTGGGAGAGGGCAGTGTTGATTGGTCAGCTGAGAGGGGGGAGGAGATAGGGGAGACTGGGGGCGGGGGGCGGGGGGCTGAGAGCTACGCCCCATTAAAACAGACCTTCAGAGAGTCTAAGAATATTTACCAATATTCAATGAAAGATATTGAGGATCACGGATCACTTTGAGGCAAGACATTTCAAATACAGTGTAGTTGGACATCTGGCAGCTGAATGACATGAATTAAAAAAAGCCTAATATGGGACCTTTAAATAAATTAAATTGATTTAACTTTCTTTCTGTCAATTTGAGCATCACATTTCATAGAGGGATGAAAAGACTCAATTTCCTACATAAGAATGATGCCAAAGTATCCTGCTTATGAGAATTGCAATCTCACTCTGCACAGTAGCAATCAAGCACTAGGACCACATGATCAATTTCCTGCATATTTATCTTTGAGTCTTAATGGCAAGTTGGAATAAAATATCAGTCACAGTATTTCATCCCCTTTTATTTCAGCATTAAATAGCTATTTCAATAAAAACATTTTAGAAATATGTTTGAACACAAACTATATGAGAACCATCTTTCAGACATTACAGAAAGTTTTCATTCCTACCAATGCATGAACACTCAGAAGACTTTACAATTTCTTCAGGGTGTAAAGCGTTTAATTCAATTTTATTTTACACCACAACTGAGATAAATTACACAGGAAAATTAATGTGTATAAGAGCAGATCAGCTCACGTGGCATTTGAACAATTCAGTGTTTTCAAAGGTGTTCATAGTTTCTCTATTGCATGTGAATGAAACATAATTTTCAGTGTTATGGGGAATAAGCTTTTCTACATATGTGTAAACCACATTAATTTGCACTGTGTACATTCAACTGTGTATTAGTACTCAGGCATCACATTCCCTCTAAGGAAGGATCACCAGCACAGTACAGTCTGAGCAGTTAGGGTTCAGTTCGTTGTTGAAGGGCTCTTCAGAGTGTTGATGGAAAACATCGCAATATCCTCCAGGGAGTAGTTCACAAGCCACAACATGTTTGACTGAGTGGCTGTGCTTTGAGCACCAGCTGGATGCAGAAGAGGGATTGTTTTTCTCCTGACACTGCCAATTGGCACACCTGCCCGCAAATCAGGTTAATTGGCATAGAATAAGTTTAAACTGTTATTATTCACTGACATAATTGAAGAGACTGAGTGAGGAAAAAAGAAAAAATATCTTCAATATAGAGATATGCCAATTAGGGCAGGCTTGTTTTCTGTATTGTATCTGGACTGTTTCTCCAACTCTCCATTGTTTTTAATCCTTGGAGATTAAAAGACACTTTCACTTTTAATAGCATATTTTAATTCTTAAAATAACAATGAAGATTCACCTTTATATTTCAACATCTCAATAATTGAACTGTTTGTGCTGGGAAAGGGGGGTGGGGGGTGGCGTTTAACCTGTAGATTAATGTCCAAAAACTATCCCTGGTTGGTGATTAATGCCCAATTTATAATTGAGGAAGTTGAACAGGAAACTGTTTACAAGTACTTAGGAATTCATTTTCATTTTCAGCTACAATGGGCTTATCATTTGGAGTTGGTTTGTGCCAGGATGTGTTGACACCTTGATTTTGCATATACGCTCAAGGTTCATGGAGAGGATAAAAAATTATATTGTTGTTTCACAGGGATGTCATTGAAATTTTTAATGCAGCACGACATCCCAGCTTGGTTTGGTAACATGTTCAATAAACACATAATACAAGTCTAAATCATGATACAAAGGTCCACCCCAACTTCTTCGGAGATATTTGAAGAGAAAACAACACAAATCCTTCACATGGAGAATGATATGATGCTCTAAGTCAAAATGTAAATACAAATGTTCCTATACAGTACAATACAAATACAAATGTTTTACTTTTGAATTGAAAAGGATAATTGTATTTCTTTGTGTTTTATATCTACTTATCTCCCCCCTTATATATTTGAATAAACTCACTTGAAAGTCTCACACTGTTACACTGTCGCTACCTGTCAATCAAGCGCCCAACCAATCAAGGCGCCCAACCAATCACAGTGCATCTACCAGATGGAACCACTTGGACAATATGGCATAAGGCATCTGCTATGTTAGGAAAAGATATAACTATACACGGACTTCCCAGTTAACACAATTTTACAGTGTAATAACTGTTACAACAATTTTCATGTTTTTGAGCAGAGTCCAAACAGCAGGAATGAGACAGAAAACGGCAAAGAATTCTGAGTGAAACTCTGACTGAAAGAGAGTAAAGGATTGCTTCACAAAAAGAGAAGTGCTACTTAGCCAGAGCCAATGAATATGGGGTATACAAAAAGTATGTCTGTTTACACAATGACTGCTTCGGACAAAAATGAATCTCTTAAATTTGCGACGTCTGTCTGTTTACAAACAGCAGGGGGAGAAAACCTTTCTAAATGCTGTCGTACCGTCATCAAAAAAATGGGCAAAACTCAACTGAAAAGGATGAAATCAAAGCTTTGCTTTGCACATTTATTAAGTTTCCTTCCAGCCTTGCTCATATACACAATCAACAACCAATCTATGGCCAAAACAACAAGGAAATATCATCTGACCGTGCAGTTATGTTTCTGCTGCAGACTCTGTTAAGTTTATTAATGCTCCCCCGATGAAGACGAGCTGGATCCCTACTGTGATCTCATTCTATACAGATGATTTTGAAAAGTCTCTCCAACAGATTACAGACTCAACGGAGGTCAGGATGGCATCGGCACCGTAATGGACATCCTGCTGGTTTTGGTTCCTGGTATCCAACGCTCGCAACAGGATGTTTCCAACACTGGAGAGTTACATCATCAAAAACTTCAACTTTTACTGTACTAATAAAATGTAAAAATCACTGTTCAGGTAGTAAAATAATCTAGAAGGAATATGGGCTGGCATACATGACATCACTGTGTCTCACGTTGTGTTGCAGCGAAAGCTCGGCTAGTATCAGTTGGCTATTATTTAGCTGGAGCTCTCCATGTTCGCAGTGTAGTGTGAGCTCCATTGAACAAGGTTGCTATTTATTCTTTTCGTGTTTGGTATGAAGTCTGATATTATTGTTCTATTGTGGAATTTCCAGGGGTTCCCACTAGTCAGTCAGTCTGTCTGTCTGTCTGTCTTTCTGTCTGTCTGTATACTTGCGGGAACCCGTGGAAATTCCTCGATA
This sequence comes from Antennarius maculatus, assembly GCA_013358685.1. Classification (NCBI taxonomy): domain Eukaryota; kingdom Metazoa; phylum Chordata; class Actinopteri; order Lophiiformes; family Antennariidae; genus Antennarius; species Antennarius maculatus. The sequence goes on from CM023606.1 coordinate 17,037,158, forward strand.
AAGCAATAATATCAGACTTTATACCAAACATATGAAAACAAATGAATTGGTATTATAAACCAAGCACATCCATCACAGAGTTCTCCCACCAGCAGGTAGCGCATCTTGGTCTGACCCAGAACTTTGGCAAGAATTGTGAATGACTGAATGAATAAATACATATATAAACTTTATGATTCATAAAGAAAGAAACAGACGAACAAATATCCAACTGTCAAGCATGTTTATCAATGTGTCTTCAACATGAACCTGTTATACATCAGAAAATAGCCGGTTTTAACTCCATCCATTCTGTGTGTACATGTAGACACGGGTCACACACACTAACGTCATAGCAGTTTTCGTCGCAGGGAGACGGCCCCCGAATAGGAAAAGTTTTGGTTACAGCATTCACACGTCAACGCAGACAGAGTTTACAAAAAACTTGACTTTGGCCAGCGTTTTAGTCCTGGATATCTGCGTTGCCGTGTGGACGAAAGGCGTAACCGCAACAAAAAGCCTTGCGCCTGATGCCTTATGCTACATTGTTCATGTGATTCCTTCTGGCAGATGCGCTGTGGTGAGGTGCAGTGATTGGTTGGGCGCTTGATTGTCAGGTGGAGTTAAAATGTGACACTGTGAGATTTTCAAGTGAGTTTTTTCAAATATATAGGTGGACACAAACACACACACACACACACACACACATACTGTATATATATATATATATATATATATATATATATATATATATATATATATATATATATATATATATATATATATATATATATATATATATACACATACATGTACATATATATATATATATTTGTATGTATATATTGTGCAGTATATAAACTGCTCCTTATTGAACTTGGAAACCATTTTTGATTGGTTTACTTTATTCATTGTTGCCTATATTCAGAGTATTTACTGCTCTGAGTAGTGCTTCAGTTAATGACTAATAATGAAACCCGATGTTTATGAATAAGTGATCAAAGGCTGAACCAATTTGAAATCTATATACTGTACTGTGAAAGGCAAATAAACCCAAACAAACAAACCTGTAAACTCACCGTCACCAGAACCAAGATGACCTGACATTGTGACCTGCCATCATACATACGTGGTTAAAAGAAGACTAAATTTCAACTGGTCAAATTCTCCAGCACTTGGTGGATCCCTCAGTGTTCTTTGGTCAGGTGGAATATGCAATTAATCCAACACTCATGCAATGAACTTTCACAATCTTAGCTGGATCTACCAGGGAATACATTACAGGGAGGTGCCCAGGAAGCATCTTGAGCAGATGCCTGAAATACATCAAGTGACTCCTTTCAAGTGGGTTCAACCAGCATTTCATCTCTACTCTGAGCTCAGAGCCACATGCTCAATACTCTGTGTGCCCTGAAGTGCTGTGAAAAAAAAATCATTTAAGCAGTTAAACCCACTACTTCTGAGCAGGGCTTTGAACCGGTTCACAGAACGAAAACGAAAACCAGAAACTTTTGGTATTTTGGCAGGAACGAACACAAAACTTCATATTTTTTAATGTTCCGGAACAGAATCGGAACAGAAAATAATTGTAAACCGGTTAATACCATCTTTTTTTTTTTTGTTCTTGAAGAAAATATTTGACCTCATGTTTCACTTCCTGTCATTCACTCGACGCGGGATGAGAGCAGAGAGAAGTAGCGTCTATCAGCAGTTAAGAAAAGAGAAGTCTCCCAATCACAATTTAATCATAACAGGTAAACACTGCGGTATGTCAATCTTAAAAATGTATGATGTAGACAGTAACTCATTGGCTGCAGTCATTTTCAGTGCAGTGTGTTCCCGTACTGCCAGCACTATGTAGTAATATTGAGATATGGGAGAAGCACAATGAAGATCTGTTGTTCAGCAATAAATGACATGGTGGAAGTTATTCTTGTCTTGTTTCATGTAGTGTCCAAGTAGGAGGCAGAAGCCTTAACTACAGTGATATAACTTGCATAAAGCAGAGGTGTAGTGCTGTGATACTGTTTACTGTAGGGTAGGGGCATATCTATAATCATAGTCTAAAATGCTAGGAGTGACTATTGATGAGATGCTAAATTGGATACCTCATTTAAGACAACTGCAAATGAAGTTAGCCAGAAGTGTATCCATACTCTGGAAAACTCAAAAAAAATTAAGTCAGAAAGCACTCTATATAATATATTGTGCACTAATCTTGCCCTATCTGAACTACTGTGCTGAAGTATGGGGAAACACATGTAAAAGTAGCTTGCAACCTTTATTTCTGACCCAGAAAAGAACCTTGAGAATTACTCACAATGAACATTATAGAGCTCACACAAACTACTTATTTATTAAATCTAAACTACTGAAAATACATGACATCATAAGCTATAAAACTGTACAACTGATGTATAAAGCAGCCAATAACTATTTACCTCCAAATATGCAATCACAAATACAGATTAATGAATCCAATTACCAACTAAGAGAAAACACTGCATTTGTACAGAAGAAAGCAAGAACAACATTAAAAACATTTTCATTATCATTCACTGGCGTAAAACATTGGAATAAACTGGATAATGAAATTAAGAGTGTGGGAACTCTAACTGCCTTTAAAAAAGCATTTAAAAACATGATTTTGCAAGGTAATATTTCTGACATAAATGATGGTTAAAGGACTGCACTGTTATGGCCAATTAAACTTCATATTGTCAATCCTGTGAAACAAATGTCACTGTAACCTTTGTGCAGTAACTGAGCACATGCAAGATGTTATGACTGAACAAAATGAACATTAACAAAATTAGGACTCTTCTCAAGATCTGACAAAGATGTGTGCAAAGATGCACGCCTATTGGACTGAATGTACGGATTAAAAACAACAATGTACCAGAATAAAAAAATTAAAAAATCAATTTAAAAAAAATTTAAATTGATTTGTCACATGTAATATATGAATTGGTTGACAATGTGCTGCAAAGAGAGAGATGTTGTTGATCAAGGGGACGGGACCTTACAAGCCACTGGCTTCTACCCGTCAACTCTTTTTTTTCTTTTCGGATGTTGTTGCTGATGTTCCAACATGGATGAAAGTGAAGTCTGTTGTAATAACATGTCTGGAAAGAAGTAATGAACTGAATAAAAAAAAAAATAGTCTATAGTATACGTATAAACTAATAGCTTTAGTTGCCAATTTAAAAGTCCTTAAGTTACCGTACTTACCTCACCATTTGGCGCATTGTATAAAGAGGCGCAATCTAAATTACGGAGTTTATTTCTGTACTTCGATGTGCTATTTTCTATGTGCTGGTGCTTTCTGTGTGCTTTTTCTGTGTTTTGTGTACTTACTATGCTGTGTGCGACGGAGAAATCAATTTCCCTGACGGAACCTCCTTAAGGGATAAATACAGTTATAATCTGTCTACTTTCACACACGGCGCACCTGACATTATTTTTTAAATATGTTTTTATTTCTTTATTTTTTGATAAATCTGTGCTAAATCCTTCGAAGTCCTCATCTTCGGTCTGCATTGAATAGCTCGTCAATTTCACTATCGCTGACCATCACGTTTCCGGGTGGCTGTCCGGTAGTGATGCCGGCTTTTGCGAAACATATCGGACAAAAGTCGAAGCAGATACATTAATCCAGGCTTCTGCAATCCACGCACATATAGTGGGGGTGTAACTCACTTGGCACTGCCTCCAGTCCTGGTAAACGTGTGTTCACCGTCTCATCCATTACTCCACAACGCACGCAGCTTAACTTTAAAGGCTCTGTTTACACCAATGCCCAGCGGTTGGAGCTCTTTCGTTAATCCTCCCAGGATAATGGCAAGCTCCGAATTCAGCCGCTTGACGTGGTTTTTTACAGAAGCGGTGGTGTTGGCTTGCATGGAGTCAAAGATCAAGAGATATGGCGAAGCGTGAAAAAAAGCCACCCGGTCTCTTTACGTGAACCGGAACAAACTGAACTGATTGTCACGGTTCTGTGTGGCAGTGCTGGTGTGTGGCAGGGAGAGGCCAAGCTGGTGAGTGGAGCCACGGCTCCACACCTGAAGCTCATCCACACACCGTGGTGATCATCTCACCTGAACTTGTTTTGAGCTAAGGCTTTTCAAGCCTGGCTCAATGTGAGCTCAGAGCTGGTTCATTTCTCATGTTTGGTTCTTGGTAGTCTGTCCCGATTTTGTTCTATCTGGAGAATTTTTGAGTTTGTCATTAAATCATGGATGGAAGATTCACTTTTGGTGTCCTGCATTTGGGTCCACATCCCACCACTCGTGACAGAATGAACCAGCCAGAACTGGACCCAGCGGACACCGACTTTCTTACTGCCCTGACCAGCAGCAAGTCCTGGACTCCGGAACAGACTGTCGAGTGGAGACAGCGGGGAAGAGACACCTGGGCGTGGCTGGCAGCATATACTGGAATTCCAGCTCCACCTTCTTTACTAGACCTCGAGCCCATTCCAGTGCCCGCTCCGGTCCACGTTTCCAGACGCCAGCCTGCTCCTGTGCCCGCGTCCCGAACCCAGCCTGTTCTGGTTCTAATGCCTGGACACCAGCTTGCTCCCGTTCCGGCGCCTGGGCCCGAGTCTGTTCCGGCGCCTGTGCCCGGGTCTGTTCCGGCGCCTGTTCCTGAACCCCAGTCCGAGTCTAATCCTGTTCCTGAACCCCAGTCCGAGTCTGATCCTGTTCCTGAACCCCAGTCCAAGTCTGATCCTGTTCCTGCTCCCCGCCTCGAGTCTGATCCTGTTCCTGCTCCCCGCCTCGAGTCTGATCCTGTGCCTGCTCCCCGCCTCGAGTCTGATCCTGTGCCTGCTCCCCACCTCGAGTCTGATCCTGTGCCCTTTCCCCGCCTCGAGTCTGATCCTGTGCCTGCTCCCCACCTCGAATCTGATCCTGTGCCTGCTCCCCGCCTCGAGTCTGATCCTGTGCCTGCTCCCCGCCTCAAATCTGATTCTGTTCCTGCTCCCCGCCTCGAGTCTGCCCCTGTTCCTGCACCCATGTCCGAGTCTAACCCTGACCCTGCACCCCTGTCCCAGTCTGATCCTGTACCTGTTCCTGACCCTCCCTGGGACCGTTTATGGGACGTCGGGGGCCGTCCCTTGAGGGGGGGTACTGTCACGGTTCAGGGTGGCAGTGCTGGTGTGTGGCAGGGAGAGGCCAAGCTGCTGGGTGGAGCCACGGCTCCACACCTGAAGCTCATCCACACACCATGGTGATCATCTCACCTGAACTTGTTTTGAGCTAATGACTCTAAGGCTTTTTAAGCCTGGCTCAATGTGAGCTCAGAGCTGGTTCATTTCTCATGTTTTGTTCTTGGTAGTCTGTCCTGATTTTGTTCTGTCTGGAGAATTTTTGAGTTTGTCATTAAATCGTGGATGTAAGATTCACTTTTGTTTTCCTGCATTTGGGTCCACATCCCACCACTCGTGACACTGATAGCCTGGAGTTTACATGTTGCGTCGTAAGCGTGTCTCTTCGCTGACGCCATTGTCGGGGGTCTTTAGCCAAACAAATGTGGTTATGCAGCATACCTGCGGTATGCGGTACCGGCATACACTGTACTGTACTGTATACTAGGTACCTACCGGAGGTAGCCTCGCGTCATGTTCTCTAATTGGTCTATCGCTGCCGGCGTATGTAGTGACGTAATACGTCCTATGTCGGTGGACAATGGTCGATATGGCGGAGCACTGACTAAAATCACACAAAAACATTTTTACAGATTTTGGAACTCAGTGTACACATAAGACACTTAATGTTAAAAGGAGCAGCGTTGATTTTTGAAAAATTTTAAGGCTTTTAATCGTGTCTTATGGTGCGCAAAATACAGCACCTACATATTTATATTTAAAAGGAACGTTATTAACCGGTTCAGGAACTATATTTTTTTGTTCTAACCGGTTCAGGAACGTCAGTTTATGGGTGGAACACAAAACCGGAAACATTATAATTCCGTTTCTGTTCGGAATGAACCGATTGGCAAAAAATTCTGGTTCAAAGCCCTGCTTCTGAGAGATCTAACCATTGCATAAAGATAGACAGGCTGAAAAAAGTTTTTGGATGGTTACCATTTGCTGCTGTTTTCTTTTTTCTTCTATTTGTTTTTTTTTTTTAAAGCTTATACCATAGTGATGAATGCTCATTTGTTGAATTAAAAGTTTTAATGAATCCTGCTATAAGGAAGAAGTTAATCACTTTTTTAGCCAAGAACTGTCCAACGATCACTTCATATATTGGCTGAAAGTGGCATCACCACAGGCAGCCAGTTATACTCATGCATGAACTAGAGCTGCATCAGTTATCTGCATCCATGCCAGTGATTGTAAAATAGCACAAGCTGTTGATGACAGATGAGACTAAGAATGTTGTCTTCACCAATCTCAAAATGACAGTAAGAATCAAAATCATGGTATCATCTGTCAGAGTGAAAATAAAATTGAAAGCACAGTATGAAATATGAAAATGTTTATAAAACATGTATCAGCTCCATAATGGAGTCCAATATTTGAAAATCAGACCAAGTGAAGAATCGTGTGGCTAATCCAGAAAGCAGCAAAAATGTTGAAGACATCTACCTGGCTACCAAAGCAGCTGTTTCCCATTAGCCCCGCAAGCTCTTTCTGACTTTCTGAATTAATTTTAACCACCAAACATTTCTTGTTTATTCTAAATTCATACACGATGAAAAAAGCAACTATTTCTTTTACTATGACTTTTGTACAACACAAACCATTTTTTCTGTTTTAGTTTGTTGATAATACACATAGTGGTTAAATTATTTCTTTAACTTAAATTATCAACCTGAAAGATTCTAAATATGTCCACCACAAGTGGGAGAAGTCTATCGACTAAAAACCATGATATTATAATAGCTTTTTGCAAACCAGAGATTTGTTAGGGGAATACATTTCAAAGCCTTTGTGTGTTAATATCTACAAATAAGGAAAGAAAGAAGCTGTTTAAGCATTGCTACACAAGTATTAGTCAGATCCAGTATATGCCCACATGCCTGGCCCTCAGCAGAGCAGCATCACTGGTTGTTGCCTGCTTAATTTTTTTTTTCTGAGAGATTATGTGCACTCACTTTGAGAAGCCAACAAATACTGGAATGCTGGAAGATACTATGTCACTGAGAGGGTAAATAAACAAATTGGTGAAAAGCTTGACAGGTTATTATACCATATGGGTTAAGAAGGAGAAAACACCAGTAATCCTTTATTTAAAGTTTGCTTTGGACTTCAAATTAACTCCTATGAAAAGGAAGTCATTGCTTACAAGATTAAAAGAGTAGGCAAAGCAGGCCATTTTGAAGTGAAGCAATTTGAAAATGTATTATGAATTTGTATGCAGCCATATTTTGGTACACAATTTTTCTTTTCATTATATGCTTTATTTGAAAAAAAAAAACAACAACAACTTTGTTTACTATTTGCTATTTCTTTTCATCACCATGCCATGATTTAGTTATTAAAAGAAAAAAAATCAGGTATAATGCAAATTCAAAAACAACAGCAAATGAGCGAATTTATGGAACTGAAATAATAAAATGAACATGAACAGGAAGGAAGGCAAATAAAGACAACCAGCAAAGATAAAATGATACAATTTTCCATTGTCTTAAAGAGGAATGACCGGCTCTCATATGATAGAGTGAGAGCTCGTGAAATTTTTAGCAATTCATCCATGAAAATCTCTAGTCCTGTTTTATATAAAACTCCGAATGCTTGACAAAACACAAAGTAATGTTTGTCTGTCTACTCGAAATAAATGAAAAATGCTTCACTGCTGATGTGGCTAGTTTTCATCTATGTGAAACTCATGAATTATGAATAAAAGTGATGAAACCTAAAGTAACTGACTGCTTCCTTGAGTCCAAATCTGTAAATAGCAAAATAATGTAAGGGGATTGGGAGAGGGGTGGACATGTTTCTCTAGTGTAGTACACATTTACACCTGCACTGGTTACAGCTGGAAAAAAACTAAATCACTTGAGTTCAATCCACAGAACCAAGTGTGAAGCACTTCAACTTGACATCATACCGCAGACACTTTGTGGAAGTGTTTTAGTAGTCTATCTATTTCTCTCTTTCTCCCTCTCTCTCTCTCTCTCTCTCTGTGAGAATGGTGAACTGAATGTGGAGCTGAGAGCGTGGTGAATTGTTTGTGGCTAATTCTTGGTAATTTCTTTTAACTTTTTTCATGGGTGAATGTGTGCTTGATTTCTGTGTACATAGTGGTGTGTAAATAGTGGTGAGGGGTGTAAGTGACACAGGAGTAGGGTGGTTTGTCTGTGGGGAGGGGTTAGTGTGATTTTTTTGGCACCATGTCCGTGGTGGAGGTGGCTCTGACAGAGTTTGAGAGACTGACACGCCGTCATGCCATAAAACTCATGCCGGCCGTGCGTTGCTCTGTGGAAGAAGGGAGGCTGGCGGTGGAAGAAGTAGTTGGGTACAGCAGCGTGAAGTCTGCTGCCCGTATAAATGGAGTGATGGTAATGTTTGTGGATAGCATGACTAAGGTTGGCAAGGTGGTGGAAAATGGAATATATGTAGGTATATGTAGGTGTATATGATTCTAAAGACACCACCAGAGAACTGGACCTGTCCTTCAATTTTAAAGTAGACGGTTTTAACTACATGGTTTTCGCTACATCAGAAACCACGGAGTGTTTTGGCTGTGAGGCGGATGCACACTTGATCTGCTCCTGCCCGCAGAAAGGTTGAGAGTGGCGGGTCGCTGCTGCTGCAGCTCCTGCTGCTGCTGGCAGGGGATCCACCAGCTGTGGCTCTCCCGGTGGCGAAGAGCCTGGCGCAGATCCTGGACCTGAACATTAGGGTCCCGGAGGGTTCAGTGCAGTTTTTGGCTCTGGTCTGTCCGGTGGGGGTAGGACTGGCGCTGAGTCCGGACCCGGTCCCCCTGTCTCCGGATGCTCCTATGGCTCCAGTCCTCAAGGCCACGCACGTAAGTAGTGACCCCCCTGCAGCGTCCGGCGGTGAGGGGCAGGAGAGAGGTGTCCAGGAACAGACCAGTGCTGTTCAGTCAGATACCGCTGATACTTGTTCTGACATTAATGACGAGTGCAATGATATAAAGAAATCTATATGATGAAATTGTTAATGATGAAGACACGTCTGATAATGATATGTTAAAAAATTCTCAGAAAATGAAATACACTTACTATGTGCCGAGCAGACTCATCAGTGACAATGGCACTTTAATTCGGGACTTTTGGAACTCTCCAGCTCATTGGGTGTAGACACTGGTCTCATTTTAATAGATCAGGAAAAAGCTTTTGACTGGGTGGAACACCAGTATTTGTGGCAGACTCTGGCGGCTTTCGGGTTCAACCCCTACTTGGGTCTGGTTCCTCAGACAAGATCCTCATGGAGGTCTCTGTACAAGCCTGGCTGACAAGAAAAAGTGGACACCTCCAGTGGAGGATTCTCTATGGAATCCTCCTCATGAGCTCTTCTGTGTCAGTGATGAACCCATCAGTGGAGGAAATATTTACCACTGTTTTTGTAGTGTCACCGTCTTTTACCTCTGTTTCTGTTTTTACAAACTGTTTTTACAGCCTGTGGAGAGGTTTTTAGTAGGCAGGTTTTTATTTGTGTTTTTAAATATACCTGCCATCACAAACAGAAAAGCCAGGTTTTAAACTTTGTTTTAGGACAGGCTAAGATGGCAGTGTATGTGAGCAGAAGGAGGAAGGTGGAGGAGGACCTGAACATTGATGGATTTCTGTCTTTACAAAGCAGCTGGTGATCTGGACTCATTTCAGCAGGTCTGGGGGGTCCAGAGGGTTCTCTGTTATATAGCAGATGAAAAATTATTGTATGGTGATGTAATCCTTTGATTTTACATTCTATTTATGATGTTTTTACTTATTTAAAGTGACATCCTTTTACAAAATGGAAAAAACGACTAATAAAAGTTTTTTTTTTCAAAAATCTCTCTCTCTCTCTCTCTCTCTCTCTCTCTCTCTCTCTCTCTCTCTCTCTCTCTCTCTCTCTCTCTCTCTCTCTCTCTCTCTCTATTTATTTATTTATTTATTTATTTATTTATTTATTTATTTATTTATTTATTTATTTATTTATTTATTTATTATCTCCCCACCTATATTTTTGAATAAGCTCACTTGAAAACCTCACAGTATCACGTTTTACCTCCACCCACTACCTGTCAATCAAGCGTCCAACCAATCACAGCGCATCTGCCAGAAGGAATTATGTGAATAATATGACGGAAGGCATCTGCTACAACACATCTGCCAGAAGGAATCATATGAACAATATGCTATGTTAGAAAAAGAAATAACTATACAGTGGTACCTCTACTTACGAAATTAATTGGTTCTGGAAGAAATTTTGTAAGTAGAAAATTTTGTAAGTAGAAATTTTCCATGCAAATGCCCTATTCCCATCCAAGCCCCCAAAAATTCAGACATAATGTAGCATAAAAATGCATCAAAGCATGTAACAAATACACATTACAATTACATTATTACACAATAAATGAGAGTTGTGCATAATGTAAAAAACAAAGGATAAAGAATAAAACTGATGGTCATTTACCTTTTGTTAGGTTTTTTAGACTTTTATCGCGAAGTCCACCTAGAGCAGTTGTGCGTGTTCAAAACCGGAAGGAGAAACAAGAAACAAGTAGTCTCATTTAACGAATGTATTTGCCCTGATACAATAATTTTAGCAGATCTGGGTTCACCGTCCCTAACATAGAATCTAATGCGGTCTGAACCGTGACAAGGGGCAGGAACTAGTGGATGTAACAAGACACCGTCTTAAGGACGGACCGTTATACAGCAATTCTTATTCATTGTAGCATTCTCCGGTTGGACAATCCATAGGAACTTCTGATCTCGGGTCAGTTGGCCAGCCCACACGGTGTCATCTTCTAATTGGTTGGCTCTCTGCCTAATCTGCATCTTCAAACAAAGAATCGATCAGGTTACACAGCTGGCGTCCACGACAAGCGGGGAACGCCCATCACAGTATGTTTGGTTACGTCATTATAAAGTAAAGTATAACATTGAAATAAAGTGAACATAAAACCTGTGAATATATTTAATTATATCTTCCTTCACTTTTAACTGCTGTCCTCATTGTTTTTTGTCCTCCTTGGTTCATGCGCTCTTGCCTCACCATGCCGAACAACAGAGTGAATTCCAGTCCTCCTTTTGAACTTCTCCAACCACCCACGTGGTGCCTTAAACTCCTTAGACTTCCTTTTGTTTCAATAACGTGGCAATTGTAGATACATTACGGCCATATTCTTTGGCGAGATCAACCAAACACATCCCTTTTTCATGCTTTTCTATTATCTCTTGTTTTGTTTGTATGGACAAAAAAACGCTTCTTCGTCTTTTCTTTTCTGCTTTTCTCAGTCACTTTCTTGAAGTCCATAGCGAATACTCAAAAAGTTAATATATGCCTCTTAGCCAATGGGGTGCCAGGATACTAGGTAATAGCCAATGGCAGAGCAGCTATAAGAATATTGCATTCAGGAACCTTTGGGAGCTGTGAGTAGCAGCCCAGACTGTATTTTTACCTTTCGTAACTCGAAATTTCTTTCGTAACTAGAGGCAATATTTTCCTGTTGAGGCGTTTCATAAGTAGAAAATTTTGGATGTAGAGACATTCGTAAGTAGAGGTACCACTGGATATGGAAATAACTACATCAGCATCTTCTCCCCAATAACGCTGGATGTCCTGGACCATTTCCTGAGGGAGCACAATCCTTATGTGCAAGCTTACCTTACCTTGGCCAAGGTGGAACAGCAGGACAGGCCTGGACATGCACAGCAGCTTTTGATCAGAGGACTCCCGCAGGTACAACACACCAACAGTGCATGAAGTATCTGCGGTGTTTGTACCTGACGAGGATTGCGCACCTCCAGGCAACATAGACTTTGTTGTCCACCTGAGGGGACAGCAGCTACATGAGTTCAAACATAGATCCCATGGTCTATGTGCTTGTGTTCCCTCATGGAACATCTGGGTGGATTCAAAACCTGCCTCACATAGCTGCACATGCCACCAGAAAAAACAACACAGTTACCCACAGAGAGCATTATGACTATTTCCTGTCATACAGGGCAAATAGTCATATGCATCTCTGTGGGAAACTATTTCAACAGTTCATCGTTGATGGCTATGTGAGACATGAGGCCGCCAAAGTGGAATATTTAAGAACTCATCAGACAGACCTCAGGGTAGAACTTCACCATAGGCTGATGGACCTTCTACATGAATAGGCCAATGACCAGGGTTGGGAGCCAGGCGGCACTATTTAGAACTATTCTTTCTGTTACCTTTTTCAATTATTTGAAAATTGGGAAAATTGCATGAAAAGCACCATTTTACTATTGGCAAGTTCAATGTATGTATATAAATATTTTGGCCAGTTGCATATGCTCAGATTTATACCCTCCCCCTCCTCCCCTTCACATCAGCAAATAATTAAAATCTTCATTTCTTATCATAGACGTATTCATCAGTATCCATATTGTACAAAAGTAAATTCAGAAGTGAAATATTATTTTCCGTTTTTTCTGAAAATTTACCAAAAAACACCGTAAATTCAATTTGTCCTCTCATGCCACAGCTGGTTGCCATTGTGACAAAAAAATATTTTCTTTAAGCTTCAAAATTGAGGTCTTTGTGGTGGTGCTAATTAATTTTGCATATGTACAGTGTGTGCATACTATATATTGGGGCTGTTTTGTCTTGCCGAGAACATAGCAGAAATATAATACACAATGTGTAGGCGTTTAAAACCCGGCTTTTTTTCTTGTTACACAATGTGTAACGAGGATCAACGGCAAGTGGCAGACACGGTCATATTGGCCATGATCCATCCTCAGCAAGATACTCTGCAGGTTCTTTTATCTGGATGATCCAGCTGGCTGTGACAAGACAACTATCCATAATGCAGTCATCCGTCCCCTTACACCACTTGGCACAAGGTTTGTGTATTTTACAAAATAACACACTTCATCTAGGTTTGTAAAATCAAAGTTGTATCTTATAGGCCCTTATTTGTGTGCTATATCTTCATTTTGCACGTAAAATTTACTTTATCATTCACACTGGCATCGAAAAGCACATACAACTAATAATGTTTATAATGTTGATGTACCAATAAGTCAGATGTACAGTGTAAACAATTGTTTACTCATGGCTTGAATGTTTCCATATACATTGTTTCAGATCAGATCATTTGCCTACACTGGTATAGCTGCCAGCCTTCTGCAACAGGGTGAGACAATGCATAGGTTGTTCACGCTGCCATTCTCCCTGCTGGAAAATAGCTGTTCCACCATCATACCAAATTCTCAGGCTGGTGAATAACTAAGGGAGACAAACCTTTTTATGATAGATGAGGGGTCAGTGGTCCCAATGCATGCTTTCCATGCCATAAACCGGCTACTGATGGATGTGACAGGGAAAAGGCTCATATTTGGTGCCAAGGTGCTATTGCTGGGATGTGATTCTCATCAGGTAAATATTTTGTTTACTGACAATTCTTGATAACATTTCAATTGTGTTTTCTTCAGATTACTAGGTGCTGAGTATCATTTCCTATACATTTTCAATGTAAAGGTGTTTGGTGTAAGTTGCATAAACAGAAACATGCGTGCTTTATTCTAAGCAGTCTGGATCATATCGAAATTTTCACCACTCTGGCAGGATGTTCAGACCTTCAGGCTGACCACAAACATACAAGTGGATGCAGACCAGCAGGCGCCTGGAAACTGGCTGCTGGAGATTGGGGATGGGCATGCTCCCCCAGTTCTGCCCACACAGCCACACAGTGTTCAGCTGCCCAGGGTATGCTAAACTGGTTTTCCTCTTTTTAGATCTTAAGCAACTGCAAATCAATATTGGTCAAATAGCTACATAAAAACTCAACTTTTGCTACTGCACATTGCAACATGTTCAGATGGTATAGATATAATGTTAAAGGTGCCACAACAAGAAAACTTTTACAAGGTAATGTTGAATGTTACCAGATATATAAGATGAGTTTGCCCTGCAGAAGCTGATAACCAATGATGTTGTAGCATCAGTATTTGGTGATGTGCAACAGGATATTGAGAACAGGGTCATCTTGACTCCACGTAATGATGCATCAATCAAAATTAATGCTAAGGTAAGAAAGGAATTACCTCATAAACTTATTACAAAGAATAATACATCCAATATATTTCCACTTTATTCATTTGAAAATAAAATATGAAGGTAAAATATGAATTAATATTTTTTTGAAGTACAGTACATCTGAAATCTAACATTACAATAGGAATGTGTTTCATCGCAATTTATTATTTCAGGTCCTTCAGCGACTGGCAGGCAATGTGCGGGAATACCTGAGTCACAACAGTGTGACAGCTGATACTGAGGAAGAGGCTGCACCTTACTCTGTTGAGTTCCTCTACAGCTTGACACCCACAGGTATGCCCCGACATCACCCTAGGCTGAAGGTTGGTGCATGTGTCATGCTGCTACGGAACCGGAACCTGAGACAAGGACCGTGCAATCGCCCCAGATTGGTGGTGCTAACCATGCACTCGCATTCCTTACTGTGCAAAATTCTGACTGGCAGTTTCAGAGGGGATACTGGGTCTATTTCACAAAGCTGGTTTAGTGGAAAACCAGGGTAAGTTAACCCTGAAATCAGGGAAAACCACGGTTTCCGGTTCCACACAGGGAGGTAACTTAACCCAGAGTCAAAGGGGTAAATCTAGCCTGTGTCACGAGGTAAACCTCTAGGTTTGTTTCCACAGTAACAGACTCTGCAGCTAGCCTGGTCTGGAGGAGGGGCCGTGTCACAAAGCAGGTGCAGTGGAAACCCAGACTAAGTTAACCCTGAAATCAGACAAAACCAGGGTCTTCGGTTTCACAAAGGGGGGTAACTTGGCCCAGAGTTAGAGCAGTAACCCTGGCCTGTTTCACGTAGCGAGGTAAAGTGAACCTCTGGGTTTGTTACCGCAGTAACAGACTCTCTGAACATAACCTGGTCGGGAGCAGGTTTTATTCCACAAACCCAGGGTTTCTTTTGACTGCGCCCCCTTTCATCGCTGCACGCGCGGCTTCATTTCCTGGTTCTGTGAGACGGAGAGTTTGACCGACGTAAGGTTTTATAAATAACTCCGTATTTTAGAGGTATTTAAGAGGCAAACATGTCATGTCCGTTTGACGTGGAGCCCCTTGATGGAGTTTCCGCATTCATTCACAGAGAATTTAATATTTTTGTATCAAGTTCAAATGTCCCGTCATATCCAGACAGTTCTCTTTATGATCGCACACACATCCATCGTCACATCTGCAGCAGCGCTGCGTGTAGCGCTCCATTCAGTTTTTCATTTTTTATTTGCAAACGGTAATTTTTCTCTATAATGTGAGAGATGCTCAGTGCGCCTCGCCTTTAAGCTTTCACCCCAGTTTTTCTATTTCCCTGGAGAGAAAACCGTCAGAATCATCAAGGAGGAGTTCCACAGGACTGCAGGTGAATGATGTAGAAATCTGATAAATTAATTTGAAAGTATGTTCTCTTAATGATATTGTGCTGCAATCCCAGACATTAATTTCTTTCGCATGTCCCAATGTAATTTGCTGCCATAGATGGTACCCACATTCCCATCAAGGCTCCCTCACATAAATTGAAGGTGATGATGTGAAGAGGATGTCTATTCACAGCAACTATATGCAGGTAAAAGTAGATTGACTACTGTTTCTACACGTTAAAGACTGCATCGTAGATAAACTAACATCTGTCCAGATCATATGTGATGCTGCAAACTACATTTTCCACCTTTATTTGTATAGCGCCTAATCACATCAGCAGACATTTCAAAGAGCGTTAACATATAGACACCCAAAAGAACCCTCCAGAGCAAGCATAGCATACTGATGTGGAGATGGAGTGGTCCTGATCGGTTCCTGACTCACAGGTGTATGATGAGTCTCACCTGAGCAACAGACTAATGCAGTAACTAAAGATTAGCACAATAATTCACTGGTCTACATCGTTTAATCCACTCTAATGATTCTACTTTCCATCACAGGAGAGTCTGATGGGTTTTTTCTGGGGAACAGGGGTTACCCATGCCAACCTAGGCTGCTGACCCCTTACTAACCCAGGCCTCCAACAGAACCTCAAATGGGTTCACTGCAGGACGAGAGCCCGAGTGGAGATGACCATGGCCTGCTGAAAGGCCGTTTCCAGTGTCTTTGACACCTCAATATGATTCCTGATAGGACCTGTGATGCAGTTCTGTTCTTCATAGTATTGCCACTATTAGACGAGAACAACACCCTACCCCACAAACTGAACACCCCGATGATGACCCTGTCCACCTGCCAGCTATCCAGGGTGACAGAGCAGTGACATCATCTGCCAGAATAATTTCAGAGTCTGTCTAAGTCACAATCACCACAGCGGCTAATAAAAACATACAATATACCTCTCATTTGGTCATCTTTATTACTTACAAATACAAAGTTGTTTCTTAGATTGTTTCAGTGGTGAACATTCTAATATTCAACATGATTCACTTGTGAACAACACCCACCTCTAACTTTGTATTTGTATGTTCAAATCTGCCCTCCTAATCTGGAGGTACAAAGAAACCATTTTTTATCTGTTGTCTGTTTTATCTGTTTCTATTTCATAGAAAGTGAATTGGATAAACTTCTTTAACAAATAGCTGGAAATACATGAGGAGGACATCAAAACATACAGTTGCATATTAATTCCACAGAAAGAACCGCTGGTGTTCACTGAGCGTCTATCTGTACAGTGGATGTGACGGACTGTCCAGCTTACTCTGTTAAAAAAAGATGAGAAAGTGTTGATCCTTCAGTGGAGGCTAAATGTCACTCTGTATTGCACCAGAATGTTAAGCAACAGGAACAATCAGAAAACAGAAAATATTTGACCACCTTTCTTTTCTTCAATTTCCTGTTAATTTCTTTTTCTTTTTGTCAATTATGTGTTATTTGACTAACAGACACAGAGAATTAAACATGGACTGCCTATAGATGAGAGCACATTTATGTGTGTGACAAGAGCATTCTGTTGGCGATAAAACAACAGAAAAGCCGAAAGTCCACTTATTATTTACTGTACAATGTCATTATGTTATAATGAGGAAGAGGAGAATCCCTAACAAGATGATGCAGATGTCTGACCTGTGTGAACGATGTTTTTAAACTTCGTTCTCAGCTGCTGACATGTGCGCTTGTCTTCCGCTGGATTGCATCTAATAAAATATTTTGATAAACTATTATTCAAGCTGTTTCCCTCCGTAATTTTACCGTGAGTCCAACAGACTACGTTTAGACGTACGTATGGACTTGAGCAGCAGTTTCTAGTCATCTCTCTCTTCTTTACAGCTGCAACGCTGTTCCTCTTTTCATAATATGTCCTCAAAGTCTTCAGACACGTGGATTACAATCTGTAATTCAAATGCGTGAAATAACGCGGAGCGCGTCACGTCCGTCGTCATGGTGAATCGTCAAATCTGGGCTCCATTGATGATGGCTTTTTATAGTGGCGTTGCGCCTGTTAAACTGCGGGTCAACTTACCCTGGGTTAGAAACACCAACCCCGAGAAGCACTTGTGAAACCCAAAACCCTGGCTTTCCAAGTTCAGGGTAAAGCAACCCAGAACCACAGGTAGTACTTGAGGGTCCTTAGCCCCGCTTCGTGACATGGGGCCGTTCACATTGCAGGTTTAGTGGACAACCAGGGTGAGTTAAGCCTGAAATCAGGGAAAACCAGGGCTTTCACTTTCACAAAGGGAGGTAACAAAGTTAGAGTTAGAGCAGTAACCCTGACCTGTTTCATGAAGCGAGGTGAACTGAACCTCTGGGTTTGTTACCGCAGTAACAGACTCTCTGAACATAACCTGGTCGGTAGCAGGTTTTATTCCACAAACCCAGGGTTTCTTCTGACTCCACCCCCTTTCACCGCCGCTCGTGCGGCTTCATTTCCTGGTTCTGTGAGACGGAGAGTTTGACCGACGTAAGGTTTTATAAATAACTCCGTATTTCAGAGGTGAACATGTCATGTCCGTTTGACGAGGAACCCCTTGATGGAGTTTCCGCACTAATTCAAAGACATTTTAATTTTTTTGTATCGCGTTCAGATGTCCTGTCATATCCTGTCAGACAGTTCTCTTTATGATCGGTACCGATCATACTGATCAGTACTGATCCATCCTCACATCTGCAGCAGTGTTGTGTGTAGGTAGTGGTCCGGTCAGTTTTTTATTTTTTATATGCAAACGGTAGTTTTTCTATACAATGTGAGAGATGCTCAGTGCAGCTCGCCTTGAAACTTTCACCCCAGTTTTTCTATTTCCCTTTAGATAAACCCATCAGAATCATCAAGGGGGAGTTCCACAGGATTGCAGGTCAATGATGTAGAAATCTGATAAATGAATTTCAAATCATATTCTCTTAATGACATTGTACTACAACCTCAGAATTGGATTATTAACTTTAATTTCTTTTAGGATTTCCCAACGTAATTGGTTGCACAGATGGTACACACATTCCCATTTAGGTACATGTAGACTGAACATTGTTTCAACATGTTAAAGACTGTATCATAGACAAATAAACATCTGTCCCGATCATGTGATGCTGCAGACTACATTTCTGATGTGGAGGTCTAGGTCTGTTCCTGACTCTTGGATATATGTTCTTACCTGAGCGGCAGACTGTAATGTGGTCAGTTTTCTACAGATTTGCACAATAATTTGCTTGTCTTCATTGTATAATCCAGTCTAATGAATCCACTACATTACAGGAGAGAGCCTATGACACCTCAGGATGATTCCTGCTATCCAAGACGGCAGAGCAGTGACAGACACCATCTGCCAGAATCATTTCAGAGTCACCATCACCACCATCACAGCGGGCAATAAAAACATACAATACACATTTCCTGTGGTCATCTTTATTTCTGACAAATACAAAGTTAGTTTTTGTATTGTTACAATACTTAACATTCTAATAGTTAACATGATTCACCTGTGACCATTACCCACCTCTAACTTGTGCTCCAGTATTTCTATGTCCACATCTGTCCTCCTAATCTGGAGGTCCTAGTAAAGCATTTGTATTTTCAGTATTTTTTTAGATAGTGAATTCTATAAACCTCTTTGGCAGATAGATGGGAATAGAGTACATGAGGAGGACAATAAAACATAGTTACATATGAATTCCACAGAATGAACCGCTGGTGGTCACTGAGCGTCTATTTCACTGTGATAGTCTGTGCAGTTGGGACGCTTTTGCTACTGTCCATCCATGCTCTGTTAAAAAGGGATGAGAATTTGTTCATACTTCAGTAGAGGATAAATGTCACTCTGTATTCCACCAGAATGTGAAGCAATGGGAAGAGAACAATCAGTAACATAAAACATTATCCCACCTTTGTTTTCTTCAGTTTCTTGTTAATTTCTTTCTTTTTTTTTTAATCAATATTAACTCCTGTGTGTATCATGTGACTAAAACAGACAGAAAATAAAACCTGCAATACCTGAAAGCGGTTATAAGCAGTACAATGTCACAGCCACTGATGTCGGAACTAAAGCAGTTTTGTCTGTTACTGTATCAAACGAGCTACATGTCAGCTCTTGATTTCAGTTCTTATATAATACAGGTGTACGCAATGGTGTGAATATCCTTCTCAACTGTTTTTGTAACGTGCATATGCCGATTTACTGTTATACCTACACAACAATAAAATGTTTCAATGTATTTCCTTATTTAACAGAACTTGATATAGATTAGTGCGCATTTATGTGCGTGAAAAGAGCATTATGTTGGCGATGAAACAACTGAACAGTCAAACGTCCACTTAATATTTACTGTACAATATCAAACATAATAGGGATGAGGAGGATCCCTAACGAGATGATGCAGAAGTCTGAACTCTGAATGATGTTTTTATTTTCAGTCTCAGCGGCTGACGTGCGCTTCTCCCCCCACTGGATCGCACCTAAATAAAATAAATTAATAAACTATTTAATGAAGCTGTTTACCCACGTATTTTTACCGTGACTGCAACGGACTTAGAACTTACGCATCGACTTGAGGAGCAATTCACTCCCACGACATCTCGCTCTTCTTTGCAGCTGCAACGCTGTTCTGTTTCTTCTGGAAATGTCCTCAAAGTCTTTATATTCATAAATTAAAATCTGTACTCCGACTGCTGTAAAGCGTTGCGGTGCGCGTCTCGTCCGTTGTCATGGTGAATCGATGAATCGGGGTTCCATTGATGATGGCTTTTTTTCAAGTTGTGTCTGTTAAACTGCGGGTCAACTTACTCTGGGTTAGAAAAACTAACCCTGAAGTGCGTTTGTGAAACCGAAATCCCTGGTTTTTCCAAGTTCAGGGTAAAGCAACCCAGAACCACAGGTTTACCTCAGGGTATGTCAACCCCGCCTTTGTGAAATAGACCCACTGTCTTTATCCCTAGGATTCAGCTATCGCCCTCTGATGCCAGTCTGCCCTTTACACTGGTCCGGAAGCAGTTTCCACTACTTTTGTTGTATGCAATGACTGTTAACAAGGCCCAGGTACAGACTTTTCAGACAGTGGGTCTCTACCTTGGGAAGCCTGATTTCTCACATGGCTAGTTATACTGTATGTTGCCCTGTCCAGAGCCTGTAACCCTGTGGGCAGTACAAGTACCATATAACGAGGAGCAGGGAATCACCGAATTTATCTTACACAGAATATAATTTACAAACAAATCTTTGAACTTTTGCAATAAATGATGTAGACATTTTGTCAATGTACTGACGTTGTACTTAACAATTCTATTACCGGGATACCAATGAGAAAAAAATGACTGTAACTCATTTTAAAATCAGGCTCATATTAATCACATTAGAGCTACGGTTGTAACTGTTTGTTCATACTATGTTGCATAGAGGTGTTTTGATGTGTCACCACATTTTGAATCCATTTCAGTCAATGTCAGTCTAATTTACAACAGGTTATCCTCTGTTATTACTTGGAGATGTGATAATGCAGGACCTGGTGATAATTTCTCAGTGTGTTATATGAAGTTAAAAATGGGCTGATATAATATAAAATCATTTGTGGTATTTAATTCTAAGACGGTATCCATATCAAAAGAAGAAGAAGTATACTTTATTCATCCCCACAAGGAAATTACATAGTCACTCAGGTGTACATGTTGTGTTAGTTTTTAACAATCGGTGTATACACAGGGTATATCAGGGTTTTCTTCATCAACATTTATTAATCTGAAATATGTTTATCTCTAGGGATGAGCGAGTACACCACTATCTGTATCTGTATCTGTTCAACCAACTACATTATCTGTATCCGTATCTGTATTCGGAATGGGCGGTGCTTAAACCAGAAGTGGGTGTGGTTTGACCGGAAATGGGTGGCGCTTAAATCGCTACATTATTTTAAGTATAAAATTGATATGGATTGATCACAAGTTGCTGTATTTTTGCTTATTTTAAAACTACTTACAGAACAGCCTCAAAATTGAAATTCAAATAAATGTTTCTGATCACAAAAGTAAGAGAACTATTTACAGAACAAGTTGTTCATGGAACTGAGACAGAACATGAATATTCTTAAGTCTAAGAATGAATATTTACCAAAGAGCCTCAGAATTGAGATTCAACGCTTTTGATCACAATAGTAAAGGAAATATACTGTATATAGAACGAGTAAACACAAAGTGCATTAATGAAGTGCATGCAATAAAAAAAGTAATTAACTACAAAGTATGCATGAACAAGAATTGTCATACTCAACAAAACTTTTTAATTTTTTTCTTCTTTTTCATTTAAATTTTTTTCTAGTACTTCTTTTTCAATTATTTATTTTTAGTACCTAATGCTATTGCCATTTTTTTCACTTAAAGTTAAACAATATTGATTATGGTGTGTGTGTGTGTGTGTGTGTGTGTGTGTGTGTGTGTGTGTGTGTGTGCGCTCACGCGCAATGTCTCAGATAAAATATTAAGTATAGTCATTGTTAATTTGAACAGAGTTTAGAACAGGTAAAAAAAAGATTTTAACCACCGAGGCGGTGGTTAAATGCACACGGTACGTGCAACAAAAAACAAAACAAAACAAGAAAGTTCACCACATAACCAAACACCAAAATAGAGGCAAGCTGAAGAAAATCTAATAAGAAGGACGTGAGCAACAATGAAGCCATGAACAGAGATCAGTAACTGCGTGTACCGGAGACAGAGTGAGACAGGGAAACTCCGCTCTAATTGCAGTGAGTAGGGGGGGGCAGGAACTATGTGTGACTGGCCAATCACAGAGCGTGAAAACAGTCCGGCTGATTTTCCTTCAGTCCGATCACGAGTATTAACGGGCTTTATTCGTATTCGTACTCGTACTCGTACTCGTCAAAATGCATTATCCATACTGGATAATTAATCTCCATTTTCATATGTTAACCTCCCCCCTCCTTGAGTCGTCACCTTATCGTGGTGGAGGGGTTTGTGTGTCCCAATGATCCTAGGAGCTAAGTTGTCTGGGGCTTTGTGCCCCAGGCAGGGTCACCTATGACAAACAGTACCTAGGTGAGGGACCAGACAAAGGACGGCTCACAGACCCCTCATGATGAATAAAAACAACGGACCCCCACCCGCATTCGGGTGGGGGGGCGGGTCCTGACTGTTGTTTGTGCTTATGCACCAAACAGCCGTTCAGAGTACCCACCCTTTTTGGAGTCCTTGGAGGGGGTGCTGGAGAGTGCTCCCACTGGGGACTCCATCGTTCTGCTGGGGGACTTCAATGCTCACGTGGGCAATGACAGTGAGACCTGGAAGGGCATAACTGGGAGGAACAGCCCCCCCCGATCAAAACCCGAGTGGTGTTCAGTTATTGGACTTCTGTGCTTGTCACGGATTGTCCATAACAAACAGCATGTTCAGACATAAGGGTGTGGTGTCCATATGTGCACTTGTCACCAGGACACCCTAGGCCGCAGTTCAATGATCGACTTTGTGGTCGTGTCATGAGACTTGCAGCCGCATGTCTTGGACACTCGGGTGAAGAGAGGGGCAGAGCTGTCAACCGATCACCACCTGGTGGTGTGTTGGCTCCGATGGTGGGGGAAGATGCCGGTCCGACCGGGCAGACCTAAACGTATTGTGAGGTTTCTGCTGAGAACGCCTGGCGGAATCCCCTGTCAGAAGGAGTTTCAACTCCCACCTCCGGCAGAACTTCACCCACATTCCGGGGGAGGCAGGGGACATTGAGTCTGAGTGGACCATGTTCCGCGCCTCCATTGTCGAGGCGGCCGACCGCAGGTGTGGCCGTAAGGTGGTCGGTGCCTGTAGTGGCGGCAACCCCAGAACCCGCTGGTGGACATCGGCGGTAAGGGATGCCGTCAAGCTGAAGAAGGAGTCCTATCGGGCCTTTTTGGCCTGTGGGACTCCTGAGGCAGCTGATGGGTATAAGGGTTGAGGTCACCGAGGTGGTTAAAAAGCTCCTTGGTGGCAGGGCCCCGGGGGTGGATGAGATCCTCCCGGAGTTCCTAAAGGCTCTAGATGTTGTAGGGCTGTCCTGGTTGACACGCCTCTGCAACATCGCGTGGATGTCGGGGACAGTGCCTGTGGATTGGCAGACTGGGGTGGTGGTCCCCCTTTTTAAGAAGGGGGACCGGAGGGTGTGTTCCAACTACAGAGGGATCACACTCCTCAGCCTCCCTTGCAAGGTCTATTCAGGGGTTCTGGAGAGGAGGGTCCATCGAGAAATCAAATCTCAGATTCAGGAGGAGCAGTGTGGTTTTTGTCCTGGCCATGGAACAGTGGACCAGCTCTACACCCTCCGCAGAGTCCTTGAGGGGGCATGGGAGTTCGCTCAACCAGTCTACATGTGTTTTGTGGACTTGGAGAAGGTGTTCGACCGTGTTTGGGGGGTTCTGTGGGAGGTGCTTCGGGAGTATGGGGTACCGAACCCCTTTATAAGGGCTGTTCGGTCCCTGTACGACCGATGTCAGAGTTTGGTCCGCATTGCCGGCAGTAAGTCGTTTCCAGTGAGGGGTTGGACTCCGCCAAGGCTGCCCTTTGTCACTGATTCTGTTCATAACTTTTATGGACAGAACTTCTTAGTGCAGCCAAGGCGTTGAGGGTGTCTGGTTTGGTGGCCTCAGTATTGCGTCTCTGCTTTTTGCAGATGACGTGGTGCTGTTGGCTTCATCAAGCTGTGATCTCCAACTTTCACTGGAGCGGTTCGCAGCCAAGTGTGAAGCGGTTGGGATGAGAATCAGCACCTCCAAATCTGAGACCATGGTCCTCAGTCAGAAAAGGATGGAGTGCCCTCTCCGGATTGGGGATGAGATCCTGCTCCAAGTGGAGGAGTTCAAGTATCTTGGGGTCTCATTCACGAGTGAGGGTACGATGGAACGGGAGATCGACAGGCGAATCGGTGCAGCATTTGCAGTGATGAGGACTCTGTATCGGTCCATTGTGATGAAGGAGCTGAGCCAAAAGGCAAAGCTCTCGATTTACTGGTCGATCTACGTTCCTGCCCTCACCTATGGTCACGAGCTGTGAGTTGTGAGCGAAAGAACGAGATCCTGGATACAAGCGGCCGAAATGAGTTTCCTCTGCAGGGTGTCCGGGCTCTCTCTTAGAGATAGGGTGAGAAGTTCGGTCATCCGGGAGAGACTCAGAGTCGAGCCGCTGCTCCTCTGCATCGAGAAGAGCCAGATGAGGTGGCTAGGGCATCTGGTTAGGATGCCTCCTGGATGCCTCCCTGGTGAGGTGTTCCAGGCACGTCCTACAAGGAGGAGGCCCAAGGGACGACCCAGGACACGCTGGAGAGACTATGTCTCCCGGCTGGCCTGGGAACGCCTTGGGATTCTCCCGGAGGAGCTGGACGAAGTGGCTAGGGAGAGGGAAGTCTGGGCTTCCCTGCTTAAGCTGCTGCCCCCGCGACCCGACCCCGGATAAGCGGAAGTGGATGGATGGATGTTAATCTCCCTACCTACTTATTTGAATAAGCTCACTTTAAAAAGTCTCACGCTGTCACAGTGTCACGCTGTCACCAACTCCACCTGTCAATCAAGCACCCAACCAATCACGGCAAGGATCTGCCGCAAGGAATCAAATGAACAAGAGCGCCTGATAGCACCTACACAAAGGCAATCATGTGAACAAGAGTGGCCTTCCTGCCATAGGTAAACAAATAGCTGTCACCACAAAAAATACTCTATTTTCTCTTTAATGTCCATTGACATATAATGCAAACACACTCTACACAAAAGGCTTTGCTATTTTAATTGAAAACATGTAAAATAAGCATGTTGCCATTTTTATTTACCATTTAACTTGCTCTATACAACAAAGTAGCTGTTTATTCTTTTCATATGTTTGGTATGAAGTCTGATATGACAGGAAAAAGTAGAGAGTTGGTTGACATGATGCAGAGGAGGAAGGTAGACATACTGCGTGTCCAGGAGACCAGGTGGAAAGGTAGCAAGGCTAGAAGTTTAAGAGCAGGGTTCAAGTTGTTCTATCATGGTGTAGATGGGAAGAGAAATGGAGTAGGAGTTACCTTGAAGGAGGAGTTTGTTAGGAATGTCCTGGAGGTAAAGAGAGTGTCAGATAGAGTGATGAGTCTGAAGCTAGAAATAGAAGGTGTGATGGTCAATGTTGTTAGTGGATATGCTCCACAGGTAGGATGTGAGCTGGAGGAGAAGGAGAAATTCTGGCTGGACTTTGATAAAGTGATGCAGAGCATACCTAGAAGCGAGAGAGTTGTCATTGGTGCAGACTTCAATGGACATGTTGGTGCAGGTAACAGAGGTGATGAGGAGGTGATGGGCAGGTTTGGTATCCAGGAAAGGAACGCAGAAGGACAGATGGTAGTTGACTTTGCAAAAAGGATGGAAATGGCGAAAGTGAATACTTTCTTCCAGAAGAGGCAGGAACATAGGGTGACCTATATGAGTGGAGGCAGGAGCACACAGGTAGACTACATCTTGTGTAGACGGTGTAACCTGAAGGAGATCAGTGACTGCAAAGTAGTGGTAGGCGAGAGTGTAGCCAAACAGCATAGGATGGTGGTGTGCAGGATGACTCTGGTGGTGAGGAAGATGAAGAGGGAAAAGGCAGAGCAGAAGACGAAATGGTGGCAGCTAAAAAAGGAAGAGTGTTGCATGACTTTTAGGAAGGAGTTAAGACAGGCTCTGGGAGGCCAGGAGGTGCTTCCAAATGACTGGAAAACTACAGCTATTGTGATCAAGGAGACAGGTAGGAGAGTACTTGGTGTGTCATCTGGAAGGAAAGTAGATAAGGAGACTTGGTGGTGGAATGAGGAGGTACAGGAGTGTATACAGAGAAAGAGATTAGCTAAGAGGAAGTGGGACACTGAGAGGACTGCGGAGAGAAGACAGGAGTACAGGGAGATGCAGCGTAAGGTGAAAGTAGAGGTAGCAAAGGCCAAACAAGAAGCTTATTATGACTTGTATGCTAGGTTGGGCAGTAAGGAGGGAGAGACTGATCTATACCGGTTGGCAAGACAGAGCGACAGAGATGGGAAGGACGTGCAGCAAGTTAGAGTGATTAAAGATAGGGACGGAAGTATATTGACAGGTGCCAGTAGTGTGATGGGAAGATGGAAAGAGTACTTTGAAAAGTTTGTGAACGTGGAAAATGAGAGAGAACAAAGACTAGAAGAGGTGACTGTTGTAGACCAAGATGTAGCAAAGATTAGTCAGGACGAAGTGAGGAGGGCACTGAAGAGGATGAAGAGTGGAAAGGCAGTCGGTCCTGATGATATACCTGTAGAGGTTTGGAAGTGTCTAGGAGAGGTTCTGACTGGGTTTTTCAACAGGATCTTAGATAGTGAGAAGATGCCTGAGGAATGGAGGAGAAGTGTGCTGGTGCCCATTTTTAAGAACAAAGGAGATGTGCAGAGTTGTGGCAACTACAGAGGAATAAAGCTGATGAGCCCTACAATGAAGCTATGGGAAAGAGTAGTAGAAGCTAGACTAAGGGCGGAAGTGAACATTCGTGAGCAGCAGTATGGTTTCATGCCAAAAAAGAGTACTACAGATGCAGTATTTGCTTTGAGGATGTTGATAGAGAAGTACAGAGAAGGCCAGAGGGAGCTGCATTGTGTTTTTGTAGATCTGGAGAAAGCTTATGACAGGGTGCCCAGAGAAGAACTGTGGTATTAGCTGAGGAAGTCTGGAGTGGCAGAGAAGTATGTTAGAGCGGTGCAGGACATGTATGAGGACTGCAAGACAGTGGTGAGGTGTGCTGTAGGTGTGACAGAGGAGTTCAAGGTGGAGGTGGGACTGCATCAGGGATCAGCTCTGAGCCCCTTCTTGTTTGTTATGGTGATGGACAGGCTGACAGACGAGGTTAGACATGAATCTCCATGGACTATGATGTTTGCAAATGACATTGTGATCTGCAGTGAGAGCAGGGACGGGGTGGAGGAGAAGATAGAGAGGTGGAGGTTTGTCCTGGAAAGGAGAGGAATGAAGGTTAGCCACAGTAAGACAGAATACATGTGTGTGAATGAGAGGGACCCAAGTGGAAGAGTGAGGTTACAGGGAGAAGAGATCAAGAAGGTGGCTGATTTTAAGTACTCAGGGTCAACAGTCCAGAGCAATGGAGAGTCTGGAAAAGAGGTGAAGATCCGTGTACAGGCAGGATGGAACGGGTGGAGAAAAGTGTCAGGTGTGATTTGTGATAGAAGAGTTTCTGCTAAAATGAAAGAAAAGGTGTACAAAACTGTAGTGAGACCAGCAATGCTGTTTGGTCCAGAGACAGTATCACCGAGGAAGACACAGGAGACAGAGCTGGAGGTAGCAGAGATGAAGATGCTGAGGTTCTCTCTGGGAGTGACCAGGAGGGATAGGATCAGGAATGATTACATCAGAGGGACAGCACATGTTAGAGGTTTTGGAGATAAAGTCAGAGAGGTCAGACTGAGATGGTTTGGACATGTCCAGAGGAGAGATAGTGAATATATTGGTAGAAGGAGGCTGAGTTTTGAACAGCCAGGCAGGAGGCCAGGAAGACCAAAGAGGAGGTTTATGGATGTAATGAGGGAGGACATGAAAGTAGTTAGTGTGAGAGAAGAGGATGCAAAGGACAGGTTTAGATGGAGGCAATTGATTTGCAGTGGCGACCCCTAAAGGGAAAAGCTGAAAGGAAAAGAAGAAGAAGATGGTATGAGGTCCCAGGAAGCCTGGGGTCCCAGGAAGCCTGGACCAGATGGGTCCCACCTAGGAGGAAAATCATATGGGGAAATCTCTGTATACTGGAGCCTTTCCGTATCTCCTTCCTGCTAATAGCGGTCTATGGCACACTGCAAACTTGCACAGGTGGGGCCTGAGGGAGGACCCATGCAAGCTGTGCGGGGAGAGAGGAACCATGGCTCACATCCTGTCAGGGTGCAAGACAACCCAAGGAAAATACAGGTGGCGGTATGACAAGGTGCTCATGACACTTGCTAACACCCTGGAGCAAGAGAGATGCAAGACACGACAACCACATGGGAAAACAATGCTATTTATTGAGTTTGTTCTGGAGGGACAAAAGCCATCAGCCAGTTTCAACAAGAAGCAACCTACTACAAAATGCCCAATCATGGGAAATGAAGGTAGACCTGGGAGGAAGACTGCAATTTCCTCAGGTTGTTCAGACAACCCTGAGGCCAGATGTGGTAATGTGGGCTGAAGAGGCAGAGAAGATCATCCTCATAGAACTTATAGTTCTATGGGAAGAGGGTTGTGACCAGGCGTTTGAGAGAAAGAACACCAAATACCAGGATCTCTTGCATGACTGCAGGAAGAAAGGATGGCAGGCATGGCTGTTCCCAGTCGAGGTCGGCTGTAGAGGATTCCCTGCCCAGTCAGGGTAGAGCAGTGACGTGCGGTCAGGGGAGGCAGGTGAGGCACGGCCTCACCTGCCATAATGAGAGAAAAAAAAAAGAAAAATGGAAAAAATAGATTAAATGGTTTTATTTATCCAATGATGAGTATTATAAAGTTACTTTATATTCAACATCACCAATTTTAGGTTATTTTTACTCAAAATCACTGAATTTTCACATTTAAGAGACCTGCGGTGAGGCACCAGCCAGCTGAGCCTCACCATGGATTGCGCAATGGCTGGATTAGATGTGCTGACATGTTATACAGTGAGACCGTAATGCTATCTCTGTATATGTCGCTATTAAAATATTCAAACATGTTTGCTCTATGGTCAAAATTTCCATAATTTTGCTAATGTATATAATGTACAGTGTTTTTTGTCAACAACTGCATGTGTGTAAAGTCTTTCTTGAGTTGAGCAGTCCTGAAACCCCGCTGTGACAAGGCACTACATGAGTCACAATGCTGTCGTGCCTCATTGGTAGGGGTTGCTGGTGATCCCACGGATTCGGCCAAGGAGTCTTCTTCCTCGGCCATAGAAAAAGTGACAGCAAACTAGAGCCATTCATTTGTTTTCCGCATGCCTTGCCTTACTATATAATTTTTTTTCGCTGCTTTTGTTCAGAAGGAGCGGCGCCTGGACTTCATTTATAAGTAAACGTAACATATAAACAAACATGTAGGTAACAACATAATGTATTTTTTAATCAAATGTGCTTATTTGTGTGTCACAGTTTGTAAGTGTAAATAATTCTAATAATACTGCTCTGAGACTTTAAAAATAACCCACTCACTGTTGATAATGAAATGGTGATTATGCTACACTGTAGGTTCATATGTTTGTAAATCTAATTATGATGAGATCAGTGCCTCACCAGCCATGAACCTCACCGCACGTCACCGGAGTAGAGGATGCTCACTGCCATTGGAATAAAACAGAGGGAGAGAAAGACAGCAGCTTGCAGGATGGGAGAGGCAGCCGAGACAGCCTTTTGCCGGTTATGGAGGAGGAGAGAGGAGCTTAGCTGGACGCCAGGAGGAGGAGATGGGCAGTGATTTGGCCACCACTGCCCGCCAATGAGAGGGTGTTGTGGTTCAGGGTCGAAACACCCGATGATCTTGGTTACCACCTGACATCAAGTCCTCCTGGCCAAGGCTACATTCACCAAAAGTGAATGAAGGAGAAGCATCTTTGGATGTAATTATAGAAGAAGTACACTTTAATGATCCCCGTAGGGAAATTATTATGTTTTAAATCGTGGTTAGTAATCATGCATATATTTTTTGTTTGGTACAGGCCTCTGAAACAACCAAACACACACAAGGAGCCTATAGGCATGTAGTAAATACAGGGAGTGACAGGCAACCCCTTCTTTGGAGCGCCCCAAATGAGCAGCTTGTGGAGGGGACAGGAGCTTTGCTCAAGGGCACCTCGGCAGTGTTCGAGAGGTGAGCTGGCACCTCTCACTGCCAGCTCACACTCCAAGAGTGAATGGCCGGGAGCGGAAATCGAACTGCCGATCTTGGATCATTGGACAACCCCTCCACTGACTGAGCTACTGCCGCCCCTAATAATATATAATTGTGGATCAAATATTTCTTAAGGCCTTTACTAGTTAATGTTCATGTGAAACTGCGGGTTATACATGTTAAAATTATGATTAAATTATTATTATTGTTAAATGTATTTTCATTTTCATTTTTCAGATTCATTTTTCCAGATAACATTTTAAATTGTTAAACCAACAATTTATGTTAGCAGCATTACAATAACATATTCATTAAATCAAATATGACAGAGAAAAATGCATTATTACATATTTATATCAAAGTTCAGTACATTCATCTAACAAAAGTCAGTATTTAGCTGTGATAGTTTCAAAAGAAATACAGCACAGAAAACAATTAAACTTAAGATAAAGCCTGATGATATGCAAATAAGACATTTGACTGGGCGATACTACTGGGGAGATTTAGTGTGATGATCACACTGATGAGAATAAAGTCGTTGTCACATGATTTAGTTTGTTGAACAGATAAATAAATGACATATGACAAGATAAAGTCAAACATTAGCAAATGCAAAGAAGAATATTGCTAACTGTAACAGTTTACGATTCATTATAAAGTAACATAATGAGCAGATCACAAATCTGTGCTCGGAATGCCAACACAAAGACTCCAACAATCCCACCTTCTTTCAGAGAGCGATCAAAGCGTCTCTCAGTGAGTTGGCATTTTGGTTGCTCAATTTTGTTTTCAATTTGACCAGTATGTTAATTTTCCCCCCATACTTGCTCTGTATGTAATGAGGAAAATATGGCAAATTGGATCTCAGTCTTCATTTACACTTTTATAGTCAGTACAATGTTGATCTATGATGTACTTGTATAACAGTGTTATAAATAAATTTATTTTTATATACATATTTTTTTAATGAACTTCCCCAAATTTTATAGTTACGTTGTTTTTGGTTCCATGATTTGATTGTGTTTCGGTGGGGCAGTTATTGGGGATGCACCCGCCCAGGCATCCTCGTGCTGGAGGTCTGGAGAGAGGGGTGAGTCGCACTTGTTCAATGCTGCAGAAACTTTTGCTAATATATTCTTCATTTTTCATTGTTTTGTACAGCGGATGTGATTTTGTGGTACATGCACGCTCACTGTCACACGGGCTATGTTTAAATATTATTTATTTATTTATTTATTTGCGACGTAATTTAATTTAGTCGCTAAGGGTGAACAAGTGCTAACGGCTCATTGCGTGTTGCAGGCATGCCAGCGTTACCCCAGCTCTCACATGACGTGCCCCACCTTTTGTGTTTCAGGTATGTTTAACTGATTGTTTAGACAGAAAAGAAAAGTTTTAAAAAAGGATCTGCTAAGTGTTTTACATGTTTGTATTTGTTATTTTTATCCTTTTAATTTGACCCACTTCTGTTTGTGTTAGTTGTGCTGAATGTCATTATTTTATTGTTATGGCATCCTCGTGCTGGAGGTCTGGAGAGAGGGGCATGCCAGCGTTACCCCAGCTCTCACATGACGTGCCCCACCTTCTGTGTTTCAGAAATAAAACACAACAGATCTGCTCCACGCTTCCTTCAATTCTTCGGCCATCTACAGTCATAAAGTTATCACCGTCATTATAAATGTAACCGGCCAGTTAAGGTCGGTTACACATGCACACAATCTTAAGAATTGTGTCAAAATGTTACTCCATTGACATGCACAAAAGAGATAGATGATTGTGACAGACTGCATTCACAATCAGTAAATCAGCAGGAAGTGCATTGTAGTGCAACACAAGATAGATGTCACGACAGGCAGAATTGGGACCCAAATGCAGGACACTGGTAGAGGGGTAATCATATCATACGTTAATCACAGTTAAATCACGGAAACATGAGGAAAGCAGAATTACAGAAACTACCTGGCAAAGAACAAAAGGGTAACTTGGCTTATAAAGCCTCAGGCTAATCAACCCCATCAGGTACAGATGTGGAGACGACAGTGACGTACTGTGAGGTTCATGGCTGGTGAGGCACCAACGTCATCATGATCACATGATCAGATTTACAAAAATATGAACCTACAGTGTAGCTTATTCACCATTTAATTAGCAACAGTGAGTGGGCTATGTTAAAGTTTCATTGCAGAATTATTTACACATACAAACTGTCACACACAAATAAGCATATTTGTAATGTTGTTACCTACCTATTAATATGTCAGATTTACTTGTAAATGAAGTCCATGCGCCGCTCCCTCTGAACAAACGCTTCAATAACTTGTTGTAGAAATTGTCTGTATCTTCCTTCAGTTCGTAATATTTAATCCTCTATTTGAATAGGCGAGCGGAAAAAAAATAATTGCTGCACTTGACTTAATGTAGATCGTAGACTGCATTCACTTATTCTTCGGCTGAGGAGTCCCAAGACGAATCCCTGGGATCACCAGCGCCCCCATCCATGAGGCCGGGTATTTTTGTGCCTCACCTAATGCCTTTTCACAGCAGTTTCAGGACCGCTCAACTCAAGAAAGACGTTACACACATGCAGCTGTTGACAAAAAAACACTGTACATTATATACATTAGCTAAATTATGGGAATTTAGTTTATAGAGCAAACGTTTTTGAACATTTTAATAACGACATATATGGAGATAGCATAACGGTCTCACTGTATAGCTACCAGAACAGTTATTTGAGCTATTGCGCAATCCATGGTGAGACATGGCTGGCTGGTGCCTCACCGCAGGTCTCTGCTCCGTAGTGCAGCGGTAAATGTGAAAATTCTGCAATTTTGGGAAAAAATAACCTAAAATTGGTGATGTTAAACGGAAAATAAGTTTATAATACACATCGCTGGATAAATATTAGCATTTAATTTATTTATTCCATTTTCCATTTTTTTCTTCACGGCCTCACCTGCCTCCCCTGACCGCACGTCACTGGGAGACGAGCAACAGGTGTGGAGACAATGCTCCGCCCATAAGTTTGGCCTCCTTTCCTGCCACCCCACAGCACAGCAGAGCACCAGCATCGAACAGTGACAGTACCACCCCGTCAAGGGACAGCCCACGACGTCCCAAAAATGGTCCCTGGGAGGGTCAGGGTTGACCTCCAGGACCCAGCTGGGATCTAGGCGTGGAAACCGGCTGGGCTTCAGGGGCGGGGGCAGGCTGGGGTCCGGGCGCAGAGACAGGCAGGAGTCTGGGCGCACAGACAGGCTTGGGTCTGGGCGCGGAGACAGGAGTAGGCTGGGATGCGGACTCAGATGCAGGCTGAGGTACGGACTCGGAAGAAAGCTGGGTTGCAGACTCGGAACCAGGCTGGGGTGCGGACACGGAAGCTGGGATTGGAGCAGCAACAGGTTCTGGGACAGGCGAAAAAACTGGAGCTGGGATTCCGAGGTAGGCCGACAGTCATGCCATGGCGGCTGTCCCCTGCTGCCTCCTCTCGGCGGTCAATTCAGGATCCCAGAGCTTGCTGCTGGTTAGGGCAGCAAAACCCTGCAGAAAGCAGGGGTCTGCTGGTTCCAGTGTTGGCCAGGTTGTTCTGTCACACGCAGGATTGGGACCCAAATGCAGGACACCGGTGGAAGGGTAATCATCAATACTTTAATCAAAGTTAAATCAAGGAAACACAAGGAAAGCAGAATTAGTGATGTCTGCTTTGTTCCAGCGCTCCGATACACGCCCCGGACTCAGTGAGCTTTTCCATGTGAACTACTGCTCTGAAGCCTGCTTCAGACATGTAAAACCACATGACTGATGACGTTTGGCATGCTCAAGTGCTCTGAAACACTAAGCGCTCCATTCCATTTACAGTATCTCACAACATAGACCGTGTTTTTTTTCCAGTGACACCAATCATCCTATGTAACCCATGCACACGAACACATATCTGTTATTGCTTTATTGAACCCTGCAAGGACCAATGATCATAAAACAATTTCTGATAAAATATGACTACAATATAGCAAGCAAGGATTAACACGTTAAATTATATCATATTGGTTTTCTTCAGAAAATATATGCAACACAGGAAACATCAAAACGCTGTTTTCTGGAGTTGTCGACAGTTGTGTAGTTGCAGTACAGTCACCCTGGCGAAGAGGGTGTCCACGTTCCTAATGAATGGGACGCCAATTAATGAAACAGTTTTCGGCACAATTGTTGCAAACGGTTTGAAGCCCCATGGGGCACCATTCAGACATCACTAAGCAGAATTACTAAAACAACCTGGCAAAGAACAAAAGGAGAACCCGGCTTATGAAGCCTCAGGCTAATCAACCCGATTGGATACAGACGTGGAGACAAGCAACAGGTGTGAAGACGATGCTGCGCCCACAAGTTCGGCCTCTTCTCCTGCCACAACACAGCACAGCGGAGCACCAACACCAAACCGTAACAACAGATGACAAAAAGAAAAATCAGTCAGTCAGTCAGTCATTTTCTTAACCTGCTTAATCCGCTGACGTAGGTAGCGGGGGAGCTGGTGCCTATCCCGGCAGTCTCAGGGCGTGAGGCGGGGGACACTCCGGGCACGACGCCAGTGTACTGCGGAGCCACATAGAGACAAATAATCACTCACACACACACACACTCACTTTGGGACCGGCCAATCAACCTGAATGCTTTTAGAGGTGGGAGGAAGCCGGAGATCCCAGAGAGAACCCACGCAGACACGGGGAGAGCATGCAAACTCCACACAGAGCGGGACTCGAACCCGGACCTGCCGTGTTGTGAGGCGACAGCGCTACCCACTGCGCCACCGTGCCGCCCAAGAAAAATCAATTTTTTTCTTTTATTTTTTGCATGTCATTGTTCATGTAAATGCTTGAAGATGTTTTTTCTGTTCACCTTAAAATAATAAACTAGTGAAATAATAACTTCCAGTGTCAACAAGACTAGCTAGTTGGAAAAAGAATGAGAATTTCAGTAACAAATGGAGACAGGGCTTATATTGCTTCACATTGGTGTCAAAACATATTGATTTGTAAAGTGAACCTGTCAGAGACAGAAAAATCACAAACCCTATTCTCAAATAGGATTTACTTGTATTCCAAAACAATCTATGAAGACAACCTCCGTTATTAACCTTTATTTATACAGAAAAGAGTTTCTCTCGATGACTAGCTGCTGCAGAATTATACAACCTCATCTATAACCTTGAGACTGCCCTATCATTCTACGTCCAGCTGTGGACGTGCGAGCATTTTCATCATGTGTGTCTGCTTTAACAGTAGAACACGCAAAATTTGCCAATAAAAAATGCTGACGTAACTACATTGTGTGTGCTCCAGTTTGAAATCAGTTTTTATTAGAGTACCAGAACAGACCGAAGATGAACTGTGAAACATACTACAGTAATCAATTATGGAAATAAACAATTCCATTTTTTTATGATGTATTGATAAAGAGTGCATCCTCCGGGAATGGTAGGATGAAAGAAAATAAAAACTTGCTAATGATCTTATTTCCTTCAATGCCGTTAAATGGCTGAAAATTTTGTTTGGATCCTTAAAAATACAGAGACGGTTTGCAGATTCTATTGATTCAAAATACAGAGGTCCGAAGACAGAGTGGAGACTTGGAAGAAGTCATAAATTGAAAGCAAAGCTTAAATTTTCAGTCTAGAAGAAAATTAATTGGCTTTGCCTTTCTATCTGCATATGACACTACTGACACTGAAAGTGTCTAATAAAAGTAATTTCATTTTTGTCTTCATCACACCTGTCTTGTAAAGGCTGATCTGCTTCCTTGAGACTTGTTGGATTTATTTATAGAACCTCTGTCACTGTTTTTGTCTGCTGACAGACACATGTGAACCTTGTTGGAAGGGGCCACTCAGAGCAGGAAAACAACCACAACATGTTGCTGATGTAAGTGGTGAAGAGAAAATCAGCACTTGAAAAATAATCATATCGTTGACAAACAATTTTTGGATGGGAATACAGGTGTTATAATGATTTATCCATTGCAACTGAGCAGAAAGAACCTCCTAGTATATATTCAATATATTGTATGTATCCAATATATTAGCCTTGGTGTAACCATGACTCCGACCATGTTGGCATGGTTAGTTAGCTCATTAATAGCTTTAAGAAATGATGGAATCCCTTGAAATACTCTGTTGCAAAACATTAATTTGGGCTTGTGTAGTACCTTTATCTAACTACAAGAGGCAGCAGTCTCCGCAAAGAAAAGGATGGGGATTTTTGGCAACCCTTCTGTAGAAGTGTGAACACTTACAAAGATTGTTTGTTGTTGACTGAACGTTAACATAAAGTCATGTAATTTTAAAGGCAGGGTTTTACTATGTGGCACAAGCACTATTCACTTGTTTGGTGTTATATTGCATGGTACCTGTTGCTTTAGCTTCACTGAGCTTCCAAACAAGCTCAGCAGACCTTTGAGGTCATGTGAAAATAATGCAGACTAGAGCAAATCATTATTGTCTCATTACATCGGCAAAATATTGTGTGCAGCTAACTACTTCTCCAGTCATGTAAGTTATACAGTGCACCCTCGTTCTGCGGTTAATGTGTTCCAGGAACCACAACTGATTAATGAATTCCGCAATAGAGCAACAGACTATTTATCTTATTATTTACTGTAATTTAAATGTTTATGAACCCTCCCTATACTTATATTAAACCACCTTCTATCTCTATTACCTTTTCCCAAACTCTTATTGACTGTAAAAAGCACTTTTGTGTCTCACGTAAGTCCAAGACTCATGGAACCTAGTGCACTTCCATATGCCGTCAGCCAATAGAATGCACGTACAGTATCACGTGACTGCCTACCAAAACGCTGCAATGAGGTGAAGTTGCAAGCTTTGATGTGCAAAAGCACGAGGGCGCACTGTATAACCATGTGTATTCACTTGAAATTGTGTGTTTTTGTGTGTGTGTGGGAGATTGTTCATCCTCTTTTTGAAGTCTTTCACTTAAAATCAACATACTGTTGAGGAAGACACTGAAAGAGGGAGAAAGTAGGGATGTTGAAAAAAGAAAATAGTCTTTGAATAGGCATATTTATAAAGCCTAAAGAATGTCTGACTGTCTATTTTTATTTTAATTCATTCAGAGTCATTAATAATTGAGGTGACAGAAGTTCAGTCCACAGGGATAATTCACCTCATGGACACTGCTGAGAGTCTTTGAGCAAGACGCCAAACACCAAAACCTGTTCCCAGGTGGCCGCCACGTGGCTGCCCATCACTCTAACATCTTTCTTCACATTAGCACATCCACATATGAGTGTGTGTGTTTGTGTGCGTGCGCGTGTGTGTGTGTGTGTCTACTCCAGCCTATATGTGTGTAATATTTACTAGCTTGTAAAAAAAACTTTCCACTAGGGATTAATGACATATATTTTTATGTTAGCATAAAAATTATACTAAATTTCCACAATTCTTACTAAATAACTGAAAAATTACAGTCAGGGTTATCAGTTTCTTGGTTCAAGCAGTTGTCCTGAAAAGTTTGGGTTTTGCCATATCAGTGCTGGACTAAGGTTCTGTTTCAGAAGGTGAGACTGCTCACACGTGCAGAAATAACTGTATATTCCCAAATATAAATGTTTTTTTTTTTTCATTAAAACACTTTTGAAAAATATTGTACTGTATTTTCCATTCCTCCTCTTTTTTAACAAGTTGATATGCCGGTGAGTTAATGAAAGTGTACGTTGCTAAAGCAGGTGTACTCATCATTACCGTTACAGGACTGTACTAATCAAATTATTCTCCCAAGACTGACAGGTGTGCCATCTACGTGAGACTTGCAGTGTGCTGCTCAGCACCAGATTTCATTGTCTTATATCAGTGCTGAGGAACATTATGACTGAAAACATGATGTGTTGATGCTATTCATGTCGTTGGTGGAAATAGAAAATGATGAAGACACAGTTGTTAATCATTGTTCATAGTTGTCCTCTCCTTTTAGCTGCTTATTTAAATGTATGTCACGGACGATATTTGTTGTCCACTAATTACAAGAATCAGGACTTATTCCATAGCAGTTGATTTGCAAGTTTAGTCGCTGCACGCAACCTAATTCTCAGTTGGGTGTGTCATTTGTAATTTATTTTCCAGAGAATAAACGGGATATGTGTCATGGTTGTGTTTGTTGCTCTGCTCATGCTTCTCTGCTCTGCTCTCCCTCTCTGCAGTGCTGGAGCGTGGGCAGAGTTTGGTCTCGACACCTGAGTTTCATCAGGCTGATTATCTGGGACCTATTTAGCCACCTTTCTTCTGTTGTTCAGCGGTGGAAGATTTTCTATGTCATGTACTCTGTGGCTCCCCATGTTGCTGACCTCGTCTCCTGCCACGTGTTTCCCGCTGCAAGTTTTTTGTCACCAGCGATTCTTTTGTTTTTGGTCTTCACGAGTTTCTCCCTGAGTAAGGTGGTTTTCCGTTAGTACTTTATTAGGTTAGCCTTTCTTTAGAAAGTGATTTTCTGTTGCTGCTTTGTTAGTCAAGCATCTCCTTCGAAAGTGATTATCTGTTGTTACTTTGTGCTTAATAAACTGTTTGCTCTTGTACTCTGCATCCGGGGTCCTGGTCTTGCTTTTGCCTCACAGCACGTAACGATATGTAACATGAGAAATTATTTTTTCCTGTTTGTGACCACTTCCTGAGACTGAAGCTGCACTTAAACAGTAAATTAGAAGCGACCGAATAAAATGCTTGATGTTTTTTTGTTTGTTTTTTATTTTCATAAAATTCTGTGTCATGGGTGTGTTTTGCCTGGCAGAGATCTGATTAGTTTTCCAGGCAAATGTGGAGGGGTGTAGAGTCTGGATCACTTTTTCATTTCAAGTGACATGGTAAGGGCTTTTTTTTTTTTACATTTTGCTCGCAGTATGAAAAAAAAGACTGATTTACCTACAAATACTTCTTCAAATGACACCAAATTCAACACTGCAAGTTCTGATGCTAAGACCGATGGACAGATATTTTGGGTTACGGGGCAGCAGTGACACAGCGGTAGAGTTGGTTGTCCAATGTTCCCAAGATCGACGGCTCGATTCCCGCTCCTGCCCAGACACCTGGAGGGTGAGCTGACAGTGGGAGGTGTCAGCTGACCTCCAGAGCACTGCTGGAGAAAGGTGCCGTCCCCTTTACAAGTTGCTCTTTGAGGCGCTCCAGGAAGGAGCTGCCTGCCACTCTACCTCTTGTAGTACTACCCCACTACATGCTTACAAGCCCCCTTGTGTATGTGTGTGTATGTTGCAGGGGCCTGTACATACTAAAATATATGCATGAGTTTGACTGACGAAGGACTAGAGTGTGCTCTTATTGCCCTTGAGGATCATGCCAGTATATCAAATTAAAAAAAAAAGTTAAATCTCCTGTAAGTGAGCTGTTTGCTTTTTTTCTTATACACCAGTGCATTGTCCAACACCATGTTCCTCGACATCTTACTGCTTGCCCGCAAAGTGGAATCATCCTCTGGATATCTGTGACAACACTGACTCTTCCCATTTATGGACAGAAAATCACGGCCGAAAGGCTTCAGTTAGCGTTTGTTTCTGACAGCGTTCCCTGTAGGCTCAATCTGTACTAGGCTTATCTTGTCTCTTCTGAAGAAGTGTTATGGATGGCTAAGAAGGTGTTCTCTGTTGTCTTCATGTCATGTGAATATATAAATGAATAAATCCAATCATCTAAGGATGATAACAGTGAAAAAATACTTTAAAAAACAGCAACAACGAAGATATAACAGAGTTAACAAGTAGTATTGCTACAGGCGAGAAGCTAAGATCAAATACAATTTTAAATAGGCATGAATTTGAATGTAAACTGTCAGTTTTCATTTTTTCTTAATTTTCTTCATTGACCTTAAAATTCAGCTTTTGTACTTTCTTCGACTGAACTTGCTTCTGTAGAGCTAACTGTAGTAACTGCTTAATTTAATTTTAAAAATTGTGTTACTGCTCAATTTACTCTGGGAAGTCTGTACATTGTTAAAGGTGTAAATAATAAATCTAATAATAAAACACTATGTTCACATACAACTATTTTGATACTTTATTAGTTGTCAAACAAAACACCAATACAGGAACCACTGAAGTTCATAAAAACTTAGTTAAGCTTAGATCAGTTACTTAATCTGCATTAATGTGTCCCAGATCACCACAGTGATGCACTATTAGACCACACGGTGCTTCTGCATACCTCTATGTCATATAACTGTCTTATTAAGGAAAACATCTGACTTTGAAAGCTTCCTGAAAGCTTGTGGTAACATCTTAATGCACATTCAATATGGAGACATGACAGTTTACCCCTGTTAATGTGCCAGTGCAATGTTTATTTTGTCTGCACCCGGAGGTGTATCATTCCTGATCTTTATCTTAGACTCATTACGGGATATGCCAACAATAACCAATGTATTTTTTTCCAGAATAAGAAACTACTGCAGCTTTGTGTTATCCCATGAACTTTCATTATCTGAAACATTCATTTTAAAGCTTAGCCTTCATAAACACATTACCATTGTAAATAATGCAATCCATCATGTTGAAGTGCACGTGCATTGCAGTTTTTCTGTTTTGACTATCATGAAGGTAATTATGGTGTTTAATGAGGACTATCATCAAATTTTCCATGACTGCACACTGTTACATTTTTTGGCAGTGAAGATGCTAAATAGTATAGTGCAATATAGTATAATGTAGTCGGAATTTACCTCCAGCTCTCAATAGGAGCAGACGTCGCCCTTCTGTCTCCTGTTTTCGCTATCTCTCTGATTCTCACTGACTCTCACTGACTCTCTGCAATGTTAAAATGACGAGAGGAAGAGGAAAAGCAGAGGAGCAAGAAAGCAAAAATATGAAGGATAATCTAGACCGGATTGTCTCTTCTATCAAAAAGTTAAGGAGTGTCTTTAAAGAAAAGTTGGAAAAAAAGTTAAAACCGGTGCTAGACACCATGGAGGAAATGAGGTACAAGATGAAGAAAATGCTGAAAGATATGGAAGAAAAAGGCCAAAGGAATTGTTCTCTTCGAACAGGGACAACTAAGAATGAATGGTTTAGAAGAAAGTATTCGTATGAATTATGTGATCATCACTGGCATCAAAATCAAGCTGCAGAATTACGCACATGCTGTGGTCAGAGGGGGGGAACTGAGCACAGTGCTGAGACAGAGACTGCAGAGCAACAGGTGATTTCTCAACTGTTGGATCTTCAGATAATCATAGATCCAGACCAGACGGAGACATGTTATCCACTGCTATCTGGAGGAAGGAGATCACCGGCAGTGTTGATAAAATTCTATAATCTTAAACACAATATTGCTCTTCTGAAACAATGCCCTAAGCTGAAAGGATAAGAAGTCTACCTCAATGAGAATCTGACCGAGAAGAATGTTGACACATTCAAAAAACCTCGTCAGCAGAAGGAAAATGGGCTGATTGACAAAACCTGGACGAACAACTGCAAGATCTTCATCAAAAGAAAGGGGCTTTATCCAGAGCAGATGTAAACAATGGTGATCAAAAGTATGGCAGAATTGGAGAAAGTCGACCAATAAGGTATGACTAAAAAACCCTCAAATTTCAACACAACAGAAAGTAGCCATCTCTGCCCAGTCTGAAGAAATGAAAGATCTAATATAGAGAACTACTGAGCAAGATTTGGAGTTGAAAGCCAATCACTTTGTGGATTATTCCCTGTGTGACCCAAATAGAATTATTGACCCTGATAACAATTTCTACAGTAATAGAATGATCAAGAACGAATATCACACCCAGGAGCAATACAACGAAAAATTTAAACTGGATGGTAAACTTTCACTAATTCACTTCAAGGGCAGGAGTCTGTACACCAATTTTGAACACATGAAGGATTACACAAAACAGTTTGAAAAACCATTTAACATCATCAAGTCAGAAACTTGGATTAATGAAAACAAAGGCATGGATTTCTGCTTGGAGGGATATAACAAGGTCTGTGTGAACAGGTACAGTGCCTTGCGCAAGTATTGCCCCCCCCCCAAGAACTATTTGACATTTTACCACATTTCAGGCTTCAAACTTGAAGATATCAAACTGAAAATATTTTTCAAGAATCAACAACATGTGAGACACAATCGTGAAGTGTAACCAAATTTTTTAAACATTTTATATTTTGTTTACAAATAAAAAACTGAAAAGTAGGACATGGAAAAGTATTGGCCCCCTTTGAGTTAATACTTTGTACAACCTCCTTTCTCCGCGATCACAGCTGCAAGTCTTTTTGGGTATGTGTTACAACCCTGCAGAATGTGACTATAATGTGTGACTAAGTGGCAGTAACAAAGCAAAAACCCGGAAAAATAAGTCAACAGGAACTCGAGCAGCTGAAATGTAAATAAACTGGAGCAAACACAAAATACTTTTCAGTTGCGACTGGTGATTTTATATATACCGGTATTAAGACAAGACTTTAACACAAAAACCAGTGAGACTGCCAAACTGAAAATAATGTCACATGATCTAGGGGAATGTACAGAGCCCCTTAGGTGACATGGAGAAAAGAAAAAGCCACCTTGTCTCTTTTTATGTGCAGTATGTCCTCTTGAGGGATGTCTCTTTACCGCAGGAAATCCTCCAAATTCTCCTCCATAGCAGCTTTGACTTGACTCTGACTGCCGTTGTGGTTATCCTATAAAACTGAATCACTCAGGTTCACCAATCTTTCTCTGTTACGCCAAAATGACTCGGAAGTAGCATTTCACAAAAGTTTTGTGAGATCCCGCAAAAGTTTTGCAAGATCTCACAAAACTACAGGTGTATGTACTTCCGGGTCGTTTTGGCTTTGAGGAGAAAAAACAATGGCGGACACCCACCCATATGAGCGGTTTTTTGAGTTTTATTTTGAAATTGGCCTAAAATATAAGGATATTCAAGAAGTTCTTAGTAGGCAGCACAATTTTCGCATAAGTCAGAGACATTTGAAAAGGATTCTCGCTGCAAGGGGACACACTCGTCGTGAATCCTACTCGGACCTTCCCGAGCTGATAGACTTCATACGCAGTGACCTCCAGTCCTCTAGGATGCTTCATGGGTACCGCTGGATGTATGCAAAATGCAGGGAACACGGTCTGCGTGTGAGGAAGGAGGATGTTCGCCTGGTGCTGAAGGAGCTGGATCCCACAGGGCAAGGCGTCTTAAACGGCGGAATTACTTCTCTAAAGGGCCCAACTTCATCTGGCACATCGACTCCGATGATAAACTCAAGCCATATGGCATTTGTATTAATGGAAGTATCGATGGTTTTTCGAGGAAAATTGTCTGGCTAAATGCGTACACAACAAATAGTGACCCAAAGCTGATCGGACGATACTACATTGAGACCGTACAGCGTTTAAAAGGCTGCCCCAGAGTTGTGAGAGGTGATCTTGGAACTGAAAATGGTCATGTCAGAGACTTTCAGCGTGTCCTCGTCCCAACTCATGCAGACAGCATCGACAGCTACCTGGAAGGCGCCAGCATCGCCAACCAACGGATCGAGTACTGGCGGGGGTTTCTGCGCAGCCAATGAGTGGAGTTTTGGTTGTGTTTGTTTTCCGACCTGCGAGACAACGGATCCTTTGATGGGGGTTTCCTGGACAAAAGCCTCCTTCAGTTTTGTTTCACGGGACTCATCCAGGTGAGTGTCTAAACTAGTTTGGTTTTCATATTGTGGGAGACTTGTAAAACTCATATCACATGAAGAAGACCATAAAACAGGACAGCACAAACTTATGACAGCTTCCACAGCAACAGAGAGAGAGGAAAAAGGGGAGAGGTTGGGATGGAGAGAGAGGGGGCAGGGGGTAGATATTTAATAATATGTATGTTTTAGTTGTTGTTTCTGAATAACCTTGTCCCCACCTTGTTCTCCCAATAGGACGACCTCGATGACACTGCTACTGTCTGGAACGCACACTCCATCAGGCCATCAAAGAAAGTGAATGTTCCAAGTGGTCATCCCAATACTATGTATGCCTTGCCTGAACTCTATGGGACAAGAGACTTTCTTTCTCCTGTTGATGAGGACCATATTCAACAGTGCAAAAGCAAGTGTGTCTTTCGCTTGACTGTACCTTGTGATCCTGATGTGTATGAACTCTGTAATATTATTATGGCTGAATCCCATCTGACTCCACCAACAGATCCATACCAGGCTTTGAACTTGTA
The DNA here is from genome assembly GCA_013358685.1 of Antennarius maculatus. NCBI lineage: Eukaryota > Metazoa > Chordata > Actinopteri > Lophiiformes > Antennariidae > Antennarius > Antennarius maculatus. Next base: position 17,081,768 of record CM023606.1, read on the forward strand.
CATGCACCTGAGAGACACTATTCTTGCGTCTATTTAATTATATTATTCGTTGTTGCCAGAACGGTATTGATCCTGAATCTGAATGTTTTCGGGTTGACATGCATGAAAGGGCAAACATAAAAAGATGTTATATGATGGCACTGTGAGCTGCTGATGTGCATTTTAGTTGCTGTCTTATTTATAACACTGTTGTTATGAGCAAACGTGTCAGTTATATTTTGATGCCAAAATTTCACAATGTACTTAGAAGTATTTAATATTAAAATTAATGTAGACCACATTCTTGATTCATTTTTATCAGTAAGATGATCTTCACCACTGATGGAATATGTTCTACAAGTTGCATGTATGACAGAAAAGCATAGAAATTTGTGAATGCACAAAACATTTTCTCATTTTGTAGTACTGTGATGTCAGGAAGTGCTATAAAAAATAACAGTACAAGCTCTTCTTCTGTGTGAAGACATTTTATTGGTTACTAGCATGAACTGAACATTTTAACAACTAAGAAAGTGCAGCCTTGAAGGTGAGTTTGGGTCAAACAGGAAAGTAAAATTCGGATTTAATCATGGTATGCTTCAATGCTGAAATAGGGCTCACAGCCAACCACATCACACTGTCTGTTTCCATGATGAAAGAAAAACACAAAAAAAAGACGTAATCATAAAAAAAAGATGCCTGTTTATACACTGCCTGGCCAAAAAAATGTCGCCGTCAAAAAAGTCACACCCTCTCATATTTTGTTGGACTGCATTTAGCTTTGATTACAGCATGCATTAACTGTGATATTGTTTTGATGAGTTAATGCAATATCACAAGAGTTATTTCCATCCAGTGATGCAATATTTTTTTTCATATTTTTCGTCAAGATCTTGCTTTTATGATGATGGGGTCTGACCACTATGTAAAGCCATCTCCAGTTCTCATTGAGATTCTTCTTTCAAAAAATTTCAACGAGTTTAAGGTCTGGACTCTGTGGTGGCCAATCCATGTATGAAAATGATGTCTCATGCTCCCTGAACCTCTCCTTCACAATTTTAGCCCAATGAATCCTGATGACAATGTGCGACTTATCTGACAATCAACAAAATGAATGAATAAGTGCATTACGTATCGATGTTAAAGCATAGGAGCGATGAGCGCTCTCTTAAGCTGAAGTCAGCAGGACATTCTACGTTTTCCGCCCACCTTGTCTCTTTTCATGTGCAGTATATCCTCTTGAGGGACGTCTCTTGACCGCAGGAAATCCTCCAAATTCTCCTCCATAGCAGCTTTGACTTGACTCTGTCTGCCGTTGTGGTTATCCTATAAAACTGAATCACGCAGGTTCACCAGTCTTTCTCCATTACACCAAAACAACCCAGAAGTAGCATGTCGCAAAAGTTTTGCGAGATCTCGCAAAGATGGAGCTTTTTTTTTTTTTCTCCACGTTTTTTTTTTTTTTCTCCATGTCACCTTAGGGGCTCCATAGGAATGGATGTTGTCGAAATTAACAAAATAATCTAGAACACAAACACAACAATGCAGGTAACTAAACAAGAAAATAATAACCCTGCCTAACTACACTACCGAGACAGTCAGAAACTGACCAAAAATACAATAGTAAGACAACATACTCCTTACTAGTGTTTCTAGACAAAGTACAACTAGGGGTGGTATGTATAGAGGCCTCTGTCTAGCTACCTCTAGGCCATGGACTAACAATATACAAATAACTAACAAAGAATAACTAAACTAAAATGGCAGTTACTCATCACACAGAACATGGAGCAGAGATAGAGAGCTGAGATCTGAGATGTAGCCTTAAGAGATGAGATAGAGAGTCCTTGATGTAGCTCTCTTCTGAATGGCAAACAAAAGACTTATATAGGTTGGGTTTGGGGCGGGGCATGCAATTGCAGGTAATGGTGGTAATTGGCAGCAGGTGGAGTGATCAGCAGGGTAATTGGAATTTCCTTGATGGATAGCTCCAGGCAGGCACTGGAGCTGGATTGGATGATCTGGGTCTAAGGAAAAACAAAATACACAGGACACAGACACACCACACCCATCTCTCCCACAAACACCCACATGCACATTCATACCTACATACAGCATATACAAAATATATATGTAGGCATACGTAACAGTATGTCTCTATATGTTTTGCACATCTTGAGACAGAAATATTTGCCCATTCCTTCTTACAAAACAGCTGAAGTTCCTCAAGGTTTGATGGAGATTGTTTGTGCACAGCAATGTTCAGATCTTTCCACAGATACTCTATTGGTTTTAGGTCTGGACTTTGGTTTGGCCATTCTAACACCTTTATATGGTTAGTTTTAAACCATTCCATTGAAGATTTGGCTTTATTGTTAGGATCCTTGTCCTGTTGGAAGGTGAACCTCTGCCCCATCCTCAGGTCTTTTGCAGACTCCCAACAGATTTTCTGCCAGAATCGCCCTGTATTTAGCTCCATCCATCTTCCCATCAAGTCTAACGATCTTCCCAGTCCCTGCTGAAGAAAAGCAACCCCAGACCATGATGCTGCCACCACCATGTTTGACGGTGGGGGTGGTGTTTTCATGGTGATGTGCAGTGTTACTCTTACGCCAAACAAAACGTTTCGCATTCAGCCCAAAAAGTTCAATTTTGGTCTTATCTGACCAGAGCACCTTAGTCCACGTGTCATCTGTGTCTCCCAAGTGGCTCCTTGCAAACTCCAAATGGGCCTTTTTATGGTTTTCTTTCAGAAATGGCTTTCTCCTGCCACTCTTCCATAAAGACCAAATTTATGCAGAGTACAACTAATAGTTGTCTTATGGACAGATTGTCCCACCTCAGCTGTGTATGTCTGCAGGTCATCCAGCATGATCATTTAGAGGGAGTTTAGAGGGACGGTCAGGTCTTGGTATGTTTGCAGTGGTTTTATGCTCTCTCCATTTTGATATTATTGCTTGCACAGTGCTCAAGGAGACATTTAAATAATGTGAGATCTTCTTGTATCCCATTCCTGCTTTGAACTTTTCCAAAACTTCACCCCGGACCTGCCTGATGTGTTCTTTGGTTTTCATGATGCTGTTTGTTCTCCAGTGTTCCTTTCACAGACCTCTGAGACCATCACAGAGCAGGTGCATTTAAACTGAGACCAAATGACACACATGTGCACTCTGTTTGTCATTGTTAGTCATTTAGGTCAACATTGGATCATTCAGAAGTCATCAGGGTACTTCTGGAGTCGGTTACCTGAGCTGAGAGAAAAGGGGGCCAATACTTTTGCACGTGCTACTTTTCAGTTTTTTATTTGTAAACACAATATAAAATGTTGAATAAATTTGCTTCCACTTCACAATTGTGTCTCACATGTTGCTGATTCTTAAAACATATTTTCAGTTTGTTATCTTAAAGTTTGAAGCCTGAAATGTGGCAAAATGTCAAAAAGGTCTTGGGGGGGGCAATACTTTCGCAAGGTATATAAAGGTGGAGGGGAGTTGCCCTGTTTATTGAAAACAACATCAAGTTTGAAATATGTATGTCGATATCTGTGGACCAGTTACGTGCGGTCAGGGGATGCAGGTGAGGCACGGCCTCATAAAATTCTTTTCTGTTTAACTTCACCGGTTTGAAATTATTTTTACTCAAAATCACTGAATTTTCAGATTTACCACTGAAATACTAAGAAGAGACCTGCGGTGAGGCACCAGCCAGCCGTGCCTCACCATGGATTGCACAATGACTCGGCTAGCTCTGTTGGTAGCGAAACAGTGAGACCATAATGCTATCTCTCTATGTGTCGCTATTAAAATGTTCAAACACGGTTGCAATATGAACTAAATTTCCATAGTTAAGCTAATGTATATAATGTACAGTGTTTTTTGGTCAACAACTGTATGTGTGTAATGTCTTATTTGAGTTGAGCGATCCTAAAACGGCTGGGAACAGGCACTAAGTGAGGCAAGCAATTCTCATGCCTCATGGCAGGGGGTGCTGGTGATCCCGGGGATTCTTCCTTGGCCTCGCCGGCCGCAGAATAGGTGACAGCAAGCTACAATCTATAGTCAGCAAGTCAAGTGCAGCCATTCATTTGTTTTTTCCACTCGCCTTGCCTTACTATTGAAATGTAGGATTATATATCTCAACTTGACATTTTTTCAATGCTTTTATTCAGAAAGGGCTGTACATAGACTTGATTTATAAGTAAACATAACGTATAAACAAATATGCAGGTAACAACATAAGGTTTTTTTAATCAAATGTGCTTATTTATGTGGTTCAAGTTGTTTGGGTAAATTATTCTGCTATGAGACTTTAAAAGTTACCCACTCACTGTTGCTTATTAAATGGTGAATAAGCTACACTGTGGGTACATATTTGTAAATCTGATTATGATGAAGTCTGTGCCTCACCAGCCACGAACCTCACTGCATGTCATTGCTGTGGACAATATAATGGAGTATGTATTTATGGGAGTGTTTGTTAAAAAAGGCACAGTTGTTGTCAATTGTGTCTATAGAGCACCTGATTCTAAAATAGAAGACGTTACGGAATGAGTGGGAAATTTACAATCAAAAATTAATCACAAACTTGTGTTTTTATGGGGTGATATCAACATAGATCTGCTAAACCCCAACAAAAATGCACAAACTGAAAGATTCATTAACACTGTATACACATTTGGTCTACAGCCATTAATTACTCAACCAAGTAGGATCATGAGTCATAGTGCTACTTTAATTGATAACATCTTCACCAATGTTTTGCTGAATGAGACATTGAGTGGACTTCTGATTAATGACATAAGTGATCACCTCCCAATATTTACCAACTATGACTGGAAGCAAACTGTGTTTCAGAAACAGGTCCAAACATTCTACAAGAGTCAAGACTGAAGACAAAATAAATGCTTTAAGAAATGAGCTACTAATTCAAAGCTGGTTTGATGTTTACATAGCTGAGGTTGTTAACTCTGCATATGATTATTTCATTAATAAAATAGAAAAATTATGCAATATGCACTGTAAAGAAAATCCATGTTAAACAAAATTGGGTGAAAAAAACATGGATGACTACGTCACTGATAAATGCCTGTCAAAAAAAGAATGTTATATAAAAGCTTTATAAGGCAAAGATCATATCAAGCAGAAGCTAGATATAAGAAATATAAAAATAAACTAAATGTTATAATAAGAACTTGTTATAAAGAATACTCTAGTAATCTACTAGTAGAATATAAGAATTACACCAAAAAGCTACGGGACATAGTGAACAACATCATAAATGAAAAGGCCAAACCATCCTTCCCAGAATAATTTAATGTTAAAAAAACAAAATTAGAGGATATGGAAGAGGTTGCCAATGAATTCAATGAATTCTTTGTATGTGTTGGGCCTGAGCAGGCAGAAAACATTCCTGTCTCTCCCCAGCACTGGGATCATTTTGATAACAATGGAAGAAGAAATCACAGCTCTGTGTTTCTGCAACCAGTGAATGACTCAGAGATAAGACCCCTGGTCAGCCAATGCATAGCAAACACTTCTACAGATGTGAATGGATTTGATATTAAACTAATCAAGGACATACTGGACGGAATACTATCACCACTGACTCACGTATGTAATGTCATTTCAAACTGGGGTGTTTCCTAACGGAATGAAAATTGTCGAGGTTGCACCATTACATAAGAATGGGGATGCATGTAACATTACAAATTATTGACCTGTCTCTATACTATCACAGTTATAAAAAAATTACAGAAACTGTTTAATAATAGACTGGATAAATTCATACCAAAGCATAACTTTCCTTATAGCAGTCAGTACAGTTTCAGGAAGAATCATTCGACTGCTTTAGCATTAACAGAAACAATGGAAATCATCACTGATACACAGATCAAAAGATGCATTCTATAGGAATCTTTATTGACCTCAAAAAGCTTTTGATACAATTGACCATGGAATTTTAATTGAGAAATTGGAACAATTTGGATTTAGGGGTACAGTACTAGAATGGATAAAGAGCTATTTACATATGAGATCATAATATGTCACATTGGGAGGGATTACATAAAAAACACTGGACATCGTCTGTGGGTACCCCATGTGTCAGTTTTGGATCCAAGGTAGTTTATATTTTACTTAAATGACTTACGTAAGGTTTCAAAAGTCCTAAAAATAATACTTTTCGCTGATGGTACAACCATTCTGCGGCGGCAGTGGCTCAGCGGTAGAGCAATCGTCTTGAAGACAGGATCGCCCAGCCATCGGGGGCTCGAATCCCGCTCCCACCAGAACAACGCGACCCTCGTAGGTGACCCATTACTCCGCCTCCCTTGTACCCTGTACCTCTGTATGTCCTCTCTGTCTACTAATTGCATGCCTACAGGCCCCTAGTGTGTGCTGTGTTCAGAGGCCTGTAACCTGTAACCCCCGTGTGTAATTAACGCAAATACTGTATGTACATGTGAGTGTGAAGTGTAAAAAGAATTTCCCCAAGAGGGACAAATAAAGTATTGGTTGTTATTATTATTATTCTATGCAAAGGAGATAAAATACATAAATTAGCCCAGACAATTAATGAGTGATTGTCCAAGCTGCAGTTATGGTTTGACATGAACAAATTATCGCTGAATCTAACAAAAACTAAATACATGTTATTTAGGGAAACAAAGCATTAATATCATGGTGAATGAGGTATATAATGAACTGGTTACTGAATACAAAATGCTAGGGGTGATGAGATGCTAACGTGGAAACCACATGTAAGACAATTGCAAAAAGAACTAGCCAGGAGTGTGTCCATACTGTGGAAAACCCAAAAACTATCAAACCAGAAGGTGCTTTATATAATTTATTGTGCATTAGTCCTGCTCTATCTGAACTACTGCGCTGAGTAGGGAGGAAATACATATAAAAGTGGATCTATCTATCTATCTATCTATAATTCCATCCATCTATCCAAATATTTAGTTAGTTATGTATTTCCTGCACATGAACCTAGCGTCAGTCCCTACAGTTCCCATTCTCTCTCTCCATAATAGTTTATTTCCCAAAGATGTGGAGCTCAACATATATGAGAAGTATCTTAGTTGTAAATAAGCATGCCCCAGCCTCACTGGACCTGAAACTGAAATGTTCACATCTTTCTCTACCCTTCATTTCCAGCCCACTGCTTCGCCTAATTATAACTTAATTATATCTTCTCTTTCTTTCTTTTCACATTCAGCTAAACACACATTTGACTAAGATTAAAAGTGAGACTGTCTGCCTGCACCACCAACAAGTCTAGTTGGAGCTGTGACAATCTGAAATTTGAGCACTTCTTTCTTAATTTACTAGAATTTTTTAAAATTAATGCTGGCTATCCATCCACATTATATTTTTCCTGATTGTGAATTTTTTCCCATGTGAACTCTCATTCATATGGTCAATGGTTATAATCAAGATACTTACAAACATAATAGTAGTAGTAGTAGTAGTAGTAGTAGTACTTTATTGATCCCTGAAGGAGGTTCCGTCAAGGGAAAGGCATTACTATATTATTATTTTTATTTGCTGTGTTTTTTATTGTCTTGGAAACTACAATAGCAAATAATTTAATATTCAGATGTAAATGTTACAGTTAAAAAGCCTGTATGACCTGTCGGAGCTTCCGTACCATTCAGCATTCATCCATTCCCATCAAATTTTTTTACAGTAGTACCAGAGGCCACCATTCAAAGCACCACCAGCTCAAAAAGAGTGATTGCCATTTTGTCAGAGGGAAAAACACTCACATTCCAATGGAAGTACCACTGGGAGCAATTTAAGGTTTGGCATCTTGAGCAAGGACACTTGGACATGTTGACTGCAGGGGCCTTCTAATAAGTGGATGACCTCCCTTCCTCTAGAGCCCAAACTGCCCCAAATAAAATAAACTGCTACCTCTATTCACTTATTTTTCTCCATTTAACATTATTCAACTCTCTATGGAGACTCTATTCAGACCAAATTTAGTCCTACAAGAAAACAAAAGAATCCCATTAGGTTGAGTGACGCTAATAATGCAAAGCACTATGAGAATAGTCCAGAAGTAACATATTTTTAACATGACACATTCACCAAGGAAAATACACATAAGTAAACATTTCTCTTATATTGATTTGAAAGATGAAACATACATTTACTTTGCCTGAAAATTAATTGCTCAGCAGTAGTTTAGCATCTGTTAAGCCTTCAAACATATGTATCTGCTTCACTTGGTCTTCGTATGAAGATGTGTGTGTTCAAATATATGGACATGTGAGCGCCATTACTCTGATGTTGTGGCCTATTGATCAAAAGGATAACACATTACTGTGTTTGACAGAGATCGTTCAAGCTACCAATAAACAAAGCATAGCAGTCTTTCACAGAATCTCTCACTGCATGTTTTGCAGTGACAATTAACGACTACAGGACAGACATGTTATTACACACTGTCAGAATACCCCTACGGGCAATATGGAAAGGGCAGTTAACCTGAAGCGCATGTTTTTGGAGGTGGGAAGAAGCCGGAGAACCCAGAAAAAACCCATGCAGACACGATGCAGACACGGGGAGAACATGCAAACTCCACACAGAGCGGGTCTCGAACCCAGACCTGCCTTGTTGTGCGGCAACAGCTCTACCCACTGCGCCACCATGCCGCCCTTACTCCATATTATTACATGTTAGTAGTTCCATTGTGGTCACACTGACACTGTGAGTTAATTGAGCACAATTTGATATTATACTATGAATAACTGATTAAAAAATTATTGCTCAACAACTTCACAGTACTACATAACGTTTTATTCACAGCAAAAAAATGAGTATCCAAAACACACTCTGTCTAAAATATACTGTATTTAGGTAGTATTTTCTTGGGATACTTGATAAAAATAAAAATAAAAAAAATAATCATAATAACTAGCTGGAACCCGAGGAAATTCCACGGTGAAACAATAATATCAGATTCCATACCAAATATTCATTCATTCGTTCATTGTCTTCTGTATCTGTTGCAGCGGGTCACGGGAAGCTGGATCCTATTCCAACCGGCATAGGTTGTGAGGCAGGGGAAACTCTGGGCATGAGTCCAGTGCGCCACGGCATGCCAAACATATGAAAACAAATGTATTGGTATTATAAACCAAATGCATCCAACGTAGTCAAAAAGTCAAAGAAAGCTAACTAATGGTGAGATTGGGAAAGGAGCTAACGTTAAAGGAAAAGGCACCTGTCAAAAGAGCAAGTGGAAAAGAAATTTTAGAGAAGTGATAGTTGTTACCTCACTACATGAACAGAACTGTATGTAATTACTTAAAGACTGTTTTTGTCAGATGCCTGAGGAGCATTTTTGATACTACATTGATTGTCCCATTCCAAATGGAAACCATAGCTGGACAGACTGTTCGTGCTATCCGGCAATTTTCTCTCAGAAATCGTTGCTGTTTTCTGTGTTGTTCCTCTTGTTTGGACTTTCTGCTCAAAAACATGAAAATTGTTGGAACAGTTATGATGCTCTAATATTATGTTAACTGGAAAGTCCATGTATCGTTAGCGATGGGCAGATGAAGCCCCGTGAAGCATTGAAGCTTTTCATCCCAATCTGTCCACTGCGGTTCAAAGCTTCATGAGGCTTCATTTGCTCTAGTACGACATCTACCGGATGCTAAAATATCAGTTGGCATGAGTTTGAAGTGTGTGGCATTTTGCAGAAAGCCTATGAATAAAAATGTCAGCAAAATAAGGAAGTATGCAAAACATGCATATTTTAGTGATGGCAGTACACTGTGTGTGTGTGTGTGTGTGTGTGTGTGTGTGTGTGTGTGTGTGTGTGTGTGTGTGTGTGTAAAAAATAAAATAAATACATCTATTAATAATTTCTGTAGGGAAATTAATTTTAACTCCAAACGCTTGCACACATATACAGTATACACACACCCACACACTCACTGGTAGTATGGAAAATGATCATTTGGACATGACGAAAATGAAAATACAGTAAACACGTACAGTGAGGGCAGGGTGGTTAGGGTTAGGGTTATGGACAATGATTGTGCTTTTGTAACATTGAAGTATAGCCAGTGATTATGCTTGGGTCATATCATTGGTTTTTATTTAAAAATAACATTTTTGTCCACTGCATAAACTTTTTGACTCATAAAGAAAGGAACAAACAAATATCCAACTGTCAAGCATGTTTATCAACGGAGCTGTTACACGTCAGAAAATAACTGGTTTTGGTTCTCTGTCCCCTCTGTGTGAACATATAGACACGGGTCACACACACTAACGTCACAGTAGTTTTCGTCGCAGAGAGATGCCCCCCGGATAGAAAAAGTTTCGGCTACAGGGTCCACACGACGACGAATACCCAGTGTTTTCAAAAAACTTTTGCCGGCATTTTTGTCCCCAGATATCTGTGTTGTCGTGTAGACGAAAGATGTAACTGCCACAAAAAGCCTTGCTGCCAGATGCATTACGCCATATTATTCAAATGATTCCTTCTGGCAGATGCATCGTGATTGGTTGGGCAGATAGTGGGTGGAGTTAAAGCGTGATAGAGAGGTTTTCAAGTGAGTTTATTCAAATATATAGGTGGGGAAATAATAATAATAATAATATAATAATCAAACACATTCTTGATTATTCAAACTTTGTAACCTTTCATGGAGCTCTTCAATAATTCCAGGTTATTCCTTTCTGCAAAGTTTTCTTCTGACAAACAGAATGTGGCCACTGTCCTCATTTTTCTGATTTATCCAGCCAATCTGCCCACAGTGTCAAGATGTCAGATACATACTCTGATTATAGATTGCCCTTTTGTAACATGCTTGAATAAAGCTTGTCTCCTTGTCTTCACTTCTTTTTCATGCGGTCCCAATGCCACTTTTTGCTGGTTGTCCATGGACAACATGGATGTTGATTTTGCTGTGAATGAATATGGTGGACCATTAAAAGGTTACAGTCATCAATTAGAGTTAAGAGAAGGATGATACATGGGTGGATCGAGTCTGAAATTCTGTTTTAAAGGGAAAGACTGTACAGCAGATGTCGAGGATTTAGGTCACTCCAGATTAAGATAAATGGTTGCTTCTGAGAGCCGAATCAGTTTCTCAATCCCAGCCAGAAAGCCATTACAACTCTTGAGCATGTACACACACACACACACACACACACACACACACACACACACACACAGACAAAGCTTGCGGTTAACAAACATGTTTTGCTGTCATCACGTTGATATTAATCTTTTATATTTGTCAAATTGTTTTAAAAACATTTGTTGTGTTCTTCATGTCTTTCTCTGCAAAGGTTACTAAAATATCCTAACAGCCTTGCCTGACTTGAATAAATGAGAGTAAGATGTTGGCACATTTAAGGTTCAATATTGTGTTTTATTGTACTGATTAACAAGCAATCATGTATTACTAATAAGCCTTTTAGTTTCCTGTCATGTGTACAGTGGTTCATGAGTCTTCAGGGATTTGTAGGGGCATATTTCCAAAAGCTTTTCGAGGCTACGCCATACAGTTACAGAACTTATTCCGTTTGCTTTCCACAGGCTGTCAACAAGGCCCTCTGAGGCCCATTAAAAGCATGTAAACATGGATCACTCTCTTTGGTATTTTTGTTGGCACAGAGCAGATGAAGGTCAACGGATCAAAGGGTCTTGGTTGACATTCCTTGGTGCCTGATGAGCCCTCTTGGGTTTAATTGATTAGCCAATGAGAGGCCAGGGCAACAAGATTGAACGGATAAAAAGAAGTGACTTGTCTTACTTCAGATGTAGAAAAGTTTCTTTTTCCTTTCAGCTGACCCATGAGACATGATCTTGGATCTTCAGCAACAATACACTTAATCTGACTTTGGCCACTGTTGGTGATTCCCATATTCTTAAATGCATATACACATACACATCCAGCTGCACATACAAACTGCAACAACAGCATGTGTCCTCAAGCAATATCATTAATGTTTCCAGTTGCAAAAAAATGTAATCTAAGTCTTTAAGAAATTTCTAAAAGGAGCAGACAAAACATCACATCAAACTGTTACTTGATGATGAATCCATAAGGTTTTCCACTATATAACTTAAATTGCTCTCCACATACATTTTTGTGTACATGTGCTGTGTTTGATTGAATAGGGACAAATTTAACCCCGTTCAAAGTCTCCTGAGTTCTTTTAATTAAGTCATTAATTAGAAAGATATACGCCAGTGGAGAGCTTGGAGAGGATTTCTGGTAATCATAGTAAATTAAATGAATGAGTGTCTTTACACTTGACAAAGGCAGAAGGCAGTCAGGCTTTCCAATGCAACATGAGCATATACAGTATTTTATAGTTGCAGAATTCAGGCCCTCTTCAGAAGTTAGCACAGAAAACAAACAAAAGATGCCAAACAACAAATACCAAATAGTTATTTGAGTCGTTTTAAAATATGCAAATTGAAAGTTTTTAGGTATTTGTTTAATCAAATGTAATGGATAGAATATTTTGTGTTTTGTGGAAAAGTGTTGCATCCTTTTTTTTTTTAAGTCAAAACAATGTCACTACAGCAATGCTAATAGACGTGAATCTAAATGCAGGTGACAGCTGGGTTCTCTCGTTTTTTTGAAACAGCTTACTTGACAGAAGTGATATTTTCTGTGGATGACAAGTCCTTTTCATCATTTAATCATTCAAGAGTGATGTTTCAAAGACAGTGTTGTGTGGTCACAACCATCCCTGTCATGGAAAATGGCGCTCTATACAGTTTACAATCTATATCTTATGACGACCACTCACACAACAGCTAATGCCTCACTATGGTTAAACAAAGATTGGCGGTTCGATTCCTGCTCCCGCCCCGAAACACCTGGAGTGTGAGCTAACAGTTGGAGGTATCAGCTCACCTCCGGAGCACTGCCGAGGCGCCCTTGAGCAAGGCGCTGTTACCCTTATAAGCTGCTTATTTGGGCGCTCCACAAAGGGGCTGCCCGCCACTCTACCTCCCCCCTGCATGCGTACAGGCCCCTTGTGTGTGTTTGTGTGTTCAGGGCCTGTACACATGAATATATATGCATGTGTACTAACTAGAGTGTGCCACTAATTTCCCTCCTTGGATTAATCCAGTATATAAAGTAAATAAAAAAAATTAAATACAAATGGCAATCTGACAAAAATCAAATAAACAGCTTAATGTTGTTGGCAGCAATATCAGGCAGCCGTGAATGATGTTAAAATAATATAGTAAATGAAAACTTTTTTTTTCTTTTTCTTTTGCCAGCATAGTTCCAAAAAAAAGAACAAAAAAAATCTGCTGTGTTACTCCAAGACAGACAGACTGTCAATGGGATGAGAGAAATGGGAATGCAGGAAAGGAATGAATGGAGAAGGAGAATGAGTGGATACATTTCATTGTAACAGAGTGTCATGTTAATGACTATGTGTTCCCAAGATTGCTGGGTTGTGCTCTGAAACATGAAAATAAGCACTGGGTTTGACATCTGGGAATCACTGTTCACAGAATCCTCAATATATAATCCTCAAGTGAGATTATCATCAGGGAAAAAATTCAAGACATTTCTGTTTTGTGCATGCAATGCATTTTGTGGCTGTGTTTGCATCAACATTGGCCAAAATGAGGCCCTTGGGTATTGTGTTGCGAAACGTAATGAGGTTGAAGCTTTGCATATAGCCAGAGAATGACTCCTGTCTTCAAAGTTTACCATAACTTTTAACTTCCTCATGCATATTTTAAGTTGTAAAAATTAAATAATTATTCAACATTTTAGTTGCTAAAATATAGGAAGGAGATTTGCTTTTAATCATGTGTAAACTAAGGTATAAAGAATTGCTCTGAAGAAGGCTTTTAACTCTATCATCATTTGGATATTTCACATTGAAACTATCAACTTAAGTAGAGTTCTGCTGAATTTTGAGAGGAATTTTAAGAGGTGGACAGACTGGAAAACAATGGGAAAAAATTAAAAAATGCAGAAGAGTAGCAGTAATTGTCAGAATTCCCATAAAATCCTATTTGAGGTGTATTAATCAAAGGATTTTATACATGATTGGATATGGTGAGTGGTAAAATTGCTCTGTTTCCACTGTTTTGCCAATGGCAAGATACAAATTATGTGTAATTACCTGCAGTCTAAGGGCCCAAAATCACTGTAGCTTTCAGGATTTGCAGTTGCTTCTCTCTCTCTCTCTCCCTCTTCTGAGTCCCTCTTAGGTTCCGCCTACTTGGGTGTGGCTGGTCCTGGCAGCAGAGCACCACACCTGTGACTAATCACCAATCTCCAGATCTTCATGAGGACCAGCTTTCCACCATTTATTGCCAGTTCGTTTGTACTGCTTGTCAGTATCTGCACCTTGGCTCTCTTGAACTCGCACCTTGACTTAACTCTGTTCTCTCCATGTTCCAGTTCTGGTCTGCTGCCTCTTTTACTATGACCATTCCAGCCGCCTGCCTGCCTTGACTTCTCATCTCCTGCCGATTCACCTGCTCAGCCTGATCATCTGGTCCATCATCTCATCACATTTGTTGTAAAAATAAATCTCTTTTTCCCTTTTACCTGACGTCTGCGCATTTGGGTCCTACAGCACACACATATACACACATCTCTTCTTCTTTTCCTTTTGGCTTTTCCCTTCAGGGGTCGCCACAGCGAATCAACCGCCTCCATCTAACCCTGTCTTCTGCATCCTCTTCTCTCACACCAACTACCTTCATGTCCTCTTTCACTACATCCATAAACCTCCTCTTTGGTCTTCCTCTAGGCCTCCTGCCTGGCAGTTCAAAACTCAGCATCCTTCTACCAATATATTCACTATCTCTCCTCTGGACATGTCCAAACCATCTCAGTCTGGCCTCTCTGACTTTATCTCCAAAACCTCTAACATGTGCTGTCCCTCTGATGTACTCATTCCTGATCCTATCCTTCCTGGTCACTCCCAGAGAGAACCTCAGCATCTTCATCTCTGCTACCTCCAGCTCTGCCTCCTGTCTTTTCCTCAGTGACACTGTCTCTAGACCAAACAACATCGCTGGTCTCACCACAGTTTTGTACACCTTTCCTTTCATTTTAGCTGAAACTCTTCTATCACACATCACACCTGACACTTTTCTCCACCCATTCCATCCTGCCTGGACACGCTTCTTCACCTCTTTTCCCCACTCTCCATTGCTCTGGACTGTTGACCCCAAGTACTTAAAATCCTCCACCTTCTTGATCTCTTCTCCCTGTAACCTCACTCTTCCACTTGGGTCCCTCTCATTCACACACATGTACTCTGTCTTACTGCGGCTAACCTTCATCCCTCTCCTTTCCAGGACAAACCTCCACCTCTCTAGCTTCTCCTCCACCTCTTCCCTACTCTCACTGCAGATCACAATGTCATCTGCAAACATCATAGTCCATGGAGATTCCTGTCTAACCTCGTCTGTCAGCCTGTCCATCACCATAGCGAACAAGAAGGGGCTCAGAGCTGATCCCTGATGCAGTCCCACCTCCACCTTGAACTCCTCTGTCACACCTACAGCACACCTCACCACTGTCTTACAGTCCTCATACATGTCCTGCACCGCTCTAACATACTTCTCTGCCACTCCAGACTTCCTCATACAATACCACAGTTCCTCTCTGGGCACCCTGTCATAAGCTTTCTCCAGATCTACAAAAACACAATGCAGCTCCCTCTGGCCTTCTCTGTACTTCTCTATCAACATCCTCAAAGCAAATACTGCATCTGTAGTACTCTTTTTTGGCATGAAACCATACTGCTGCTCACAAATGCTCACTTCTGCCCTTAGTCTAGCTTCCACTACTCTTTCCCATAACTTCATTGTATGGCTCATCAGCTTTATTCCTCTGTAGTTGCCACAACTCTGCACATCTCCCTTGTTCTTAAAAATGGGCACCAGCACACTTCTCCTCCACTCCTCAGGCATCTTCTCACTATCTAAGATCCTGTTGAACAACCCAGTCAGAAACTCTACTGCCACCTCTCCTAGACACTTCCAAACCTCTACAGGTATATCATCAGGACCGACTGCCTTTCCACTCTTCATCCTCTTCAGTGCTCTCCTCACTTCATCCTGGCTAATCTTTGCTACATCCTGGTCCACAACAGTCACCTCTTCTAGTCTTTGTTCTCTCTCATTTTCCACGTTCATCAACTCCTCAAAGTACTCTTTCCATCTTCCCATCACACTGCTGGCACCTGTCAATAGACTTCCATCCCTATCCTTAATCACCCTAATCTGCTGCACGTCCTTCCCATCTCTATCTCTCTGTCTTGCCAGCCTGTATAGATCAGTCTCTCCCTCCTTACTGTCCAATCTAGCATACAAGTCATCATAAGCTTCTTGTTTGGCCTTTGCTACCTCTACCTTCACCTTATGCTGTATCTCCCTGTACTCCTGTCTACTCTCCTCAGTCCTCTCAGTGTCCCACTTCTTCTTAGCTAACCTCTTTCTTTGTATACACTCCTGTACCTCCTCATTCCACCACCAAGTCTCCTTATCTACTTTCCTTCCAGATGACACACCAAATACTCTCCTACCTGTCTCCCTGATCACATTAGCTGTAGTTGTCCAGTCATCTGGAAGCACCTCCTGACCACCCAGAGCCTGTCTTAACTCCTTCCTAAAGGTCATGCAACACTCTTCCTTTTTTAGCTTCCACCATTTCGTCTTCTGCTCTGTCTTTGTCCTCTTCATCTTCCTCACCACCAGAGTCATCCTACACACCACCATTCTATGCTGTTTGGCTACACTCTCGCCTACCACTACTTTGCAGTCACTGATCTCCTTCAGGTTACATCGTCTACACAAGATGTAGTCTACCTGTGTGCTCCTACCACCACTCTTATAGGTCACCCTATGTTCCTGCCTCTTCTGGAAGAAAGTATTCACTACAGCCATTTCCATCCTTTTTGCAAAGTCAACTACCATCTGTCCTTCTGCGTTCCTCTCCTGGATACCAAACCTGCCCATCACTTCCTCATCACCTCTGTTACCTGCACCAACATGTCCATTGAAGTCTGCACCGATGACAACTCTCTCACTTCTAGGTATGCTCTGCATCACTTCATCAAAGTCCAACCAGAATTTCTCCTTCTCCTCCAGCTCACATCCTACCTGTGGGGCATACCCACTAACAACATTGAACATCACACCTTCTATTTCTAGCTTCAGACTCATCACTCTATCCGACACTCTTTTTACCTCCAGGACATTCCTAACAAACTCCTCCTTCAAGATAACTCCTACTCCATTCCTCTTTCTATCTACACCATGATAGAACAACTTGAACCCTGCTCCTAAACTTCTAGCCTTGCTACCTTTCCACCTGGTCTCCTGGACACACAGTATGTCTACCTTCCTCCTCTGCATCATGTCGACCAACTCTCTACCTTTTCCTGTCATAGTTCCAACATTCAACGTCCCTACTCTTAGTCCTATACTCTTGGCGCTCCTCTTCTGTTTCTTCGTGCGAACGCACTTTCCTCCTCTCCTTCTTCGACCAACAGTAATCCAATTTCCACCGGCGCCCTGTAGGTCAACAGCACCGATGGCGGTCGTTGTTAACCCGGGCCTCGACCGATCCGGTATGGAAGTCATATGTTTGATTCGCATCTTTGATTTGGCAAAAGTTTTACGCCGGATGCCCTTCCTGACGCAACCCTCTGTATTTATCCGGGCTTGGGACCGGCACAATAAGACACTGGCTTGTGCCCTCTTGCGGCTACATTACATATACACACATCTCTAATATAACATTATTGCTGTAAGTGCAAATAGCAACTCGGATAACGTTTAAGTTAAACTAATGCACTGCAAACAATGACAGATGTATCCACTTCACCAATAATTACTCCGTCTTTATTTTGGGAACATTTGGATATATGAAGCGCAGCGTGTGCTGTAAACAAATAAAAGGGGTATAAAATTGTATCTTTCTGCTGCCCCCCTCCACAAAATGTCTTTAATAAAATGAATGAATATTTATACATATTACAAATTCACAACTAAATGATGAGTCACTACTCTGCTGACACTATAAATTACCCTCACCACTGTAAAAGCATATATTTTCAGTCAAGCAAATAGTTGTTGAGCGTTGACGGTTGTTGAAACTTAACTGCTAACTTGTAGTTTATATGTGAATAATAATGGAGGGCAGGTGAGAAGGACGGGAAGATTAATCTCACATAATCTCGGTTTGTATCAGTAACTTCAGTATGGCATAAGGGTCAATTTAATGAGCAGAAGAACTGACTTGCAGCTTGCCAGCTGCCTCCTTAAAACTATCATAGCTGTTCCTGCCACATTTTGGTGGCAGAGGTGGAAGATGTTGATTTCTCACTCACTATTACTTTCCATGGAAACGAGGGAACTGCCAAACTCATAATATCTCCTGCTGTGCATTGAAACTTTTGTCACCAGTCAACCTCAAGAGGGACAGAGCTGCCACACATCTCCCAAGTGTTTTGTGCCCCTGGCAATCGAGACTGACAATGCTGTGACAAAGGTTAGTTTCTGAAAATAGAAGGATCATGAGTGAATGCAAATACACAAACTGTCACACACTGTCACATTTTTCCCCCTTCAAATGACCATAGAATATTTTTAGCACAATATATACTTAGAAAAACCATAAGATCCAATTCTTGTACATCAAGCATTGATCTTAAGATACAGTATATTACAGCTCTTTGATAGTATTTTTCCAAGACCCCTGAAACCTCATTGACTACAGGAACAGAACTACAAACCAACTCGTTAAATCAAGTTGTTTTTTTTTTCATTAATATTGCACCTTGAGGATATTTCAAATTTCATTTTCAACATATATTCAGACATATGCTGATGAAATTTGGTCTGAGGCGACTGGGCATTGGTGTAAAAGAACCATTACATTGTTGGAACGGGTGACTCCAATGTGTTTCCACTGTTTTCCCCTGTCCCTAATGTTTTTTATCTGTCTCTCTTCCTCTCATGGGTGTGTGTGTGTCCAGGGTGTGGCTAGCAGTTGTGTCATCACATGAAACTGGATTAAGTTCTTTGATATGAATGTGTCAACAATCAATGTGTATGCATCATGTCTATCAAGAATGGAAAGCAACCTATTTGAAATACATGAATGTGTATTGCACTGTAAGTGATGGCAGCTAAGAATAAGTTTCTATGAACATAGAAACATTAATTTGAATATTTCTTTATTTTTGTGGATATATACTCACAGATATTTATTATTTTTTTAAAAAGATGAAATCTGGAGAGAGAAGTGAGTACTTTGTGTCATTCCTGCTGCACTTAAATTTTCAGAACAATCATTTTGGTACCGGTTTACCACAAGCATGCCCCCTCTAGCTCATTCCCCCTCCACCTCTTTGATCACCTGCTGCCAATCACCTGATCAGATCCACCTGGTCTCCACAGTATGGTACTTAGGCTCTGGTTCTTCACCCATTTGTCAAATCCCCAGTGTCTACAATACGGATTGAAATGGGAGAGTTGCCACTGTGAATTTGAACCGTGCTGATGCTGAAAAAGCTATACCAGTTTGAAAGGTCAAACCAGAACATATCCCGCAAAAGCTGTACTAAAGGCAGCAGTGGCTCAGTTGGCAGAGCAGGTCTTGAGGGTCTCGCTGGTGTGTGAATGTGCGTGATTGTTCTGATGGTGGTTGGCTGCTACGTTTCAGGACAGATGTGACGACACATATAGTTTGACATCACCAAGTACGAATGAGGAGTGAATGAATAATGGATCCACTGTGTGATCCACTTTGTGCCTAGAAGAGTGCTATGTGAATTTTAACCATTATTATTAAAGGAGGGCTGCAAACACAGTAGGAGGTATTTTTACAGTTAGGGATGGATAGGAAACAAAACCTCAACAATAATGCTTTAATGAGTTAAATATCACTCCAACAGTCCCAATGTCTGTTACTCCTTCCTTAAAAGCAAAAGAGAAACTTGAACTAGCGTTTGCATGGACAGTAGTACAAAACATTATCAGTCAACACAATTCCAATAAAATAATCCTATTCACAGATGTACAGGAAAAGCAGTGCTCATCGCAACATATAAAATTGATATTGAAAAAAAAAAAACCCATCATATAACATTATATACACTGGAAATGGTAACAACGGTGTGTGCGTTTCAGTGGGTGGAATATGATAAATAGCTTTGCAATAGCTTTAAACCAACTATCAGTACTCACAAGCATTCAATCTGGATATTCACGAAGGGACTACAGTATATTCTAATTGAAATATACAGCATAATTACATATGCAGATTACATAACTGAGGTGTGGTTATTTCTTTTTCTGTGTTCCTACCCACGATGGAATAGAAGGCAATGAGGAAGTGGACAAATTAACAAAACAAAATCAAACACTCCCACTTTATGCACAGTCTTCTCCACTTTTGGATTCTGAATGCATTTTCATTTGTGATGATTCCGATACTTCACCACTTGACCATCCACAAGGCAGTTAGCCATTCTACCAACACATATTATAGATTAGAGTAGTCCCAGAGTTCACAGACCTAAATGGATTTGTGGGTCCCATGTTGAAGGAAATAGGATGAAGAGATGAGGAGGCACATAGTAATTATAAAATACATTTCTATGTATAAATGATTTATGGGACCATGCCTACAGTGCGTACAGTTATCTGTGGATAGATTGACAGATTATATACAAACTAAATACAAATATCTACCAGTTTTGACAACAAAAAAAGGAGAAAAACTGTTTTAAACAATTACAGTTTGTACGTCATTGTGATTGGAGTCACGAATTTGCCAGTGGTTTTACGGTGGTGACATTTTTGAGACGCATAACTTTATAGTGATGGGTTTGAAACTACGGATTTGTGTTGTGTTGCCTCATCAAATTTTGATTGGTTTGTTGTTTTAGTTTAACAAACACTCTATTATAAGTTGTCTTACGCAGTGTGGACTGTTTTGACAAGAACATAAGCTACCTTGATCGCTCACTTATCTGAATTACACTGATCTGTGTGACAGTACTGTGCTTGCATTCCTTTTCACTTACACTCAAACCTTGGCTCTCTTCTCCAAAGTTAATCTCATTCATAGGTAGGCATGAGATCTCAAATATTACACCACATCTCAGTATCAGTTTTGTCCTTGATGTAAGAAACTCTTTTCTAGTCTGTTCTTTTTGTTTTCCTGCTACATATTTATTCTAATCATTCTGTGACTTCATAACATTTTTCAAAGAATCAAGGTCATAAAAACTGTTGATAATTGAGTGCTATTTGCTTAGCTGCTTGCTCAATCTTAATGAAGCAACAGAACATAATAATAAAAATAAAGGTACTCATTTGAACGATGTCTCCAATTACAAAACCAGAGCCACCAAGAAGGCCCAATCAAATCTCATCCCTTGAAACCTTAGGTATCTTCCATATCTTCCATATAATTCGTAATCTGCCGAAACAAATGGAAGCTTTTGTTGTTGTTTTGTTTGTTTGTTTTTTTCTGTAAAATGTTTTTGTCTTGTGTTGTTGACTTGGCTGTATTAACTGCTGACTCCAACAAATTAGTTTCACACAGGGCACAAACAGTGGCCTTTCATACCCTAAATATGCACTAAAACTAGATAAATATTGCAACACTAAATCTAATAATTTCAATCAATCTCACTAAAGACACAAAAACAAAGTCACATGAGTCAGAAAACTATGCTCATCACAAACTATGCAAAATATAAGCAAGAAAACAAAACATTTTGAAAACATTTACCAAAACCAATACAACCATCCAAAGGTATTAACAAAAGTAAATATTCTGATGCTGCACATGGCATTAACATCCTGAAGGGTTACTTTCACACTACAAAAAGTCTCAGATCTCTCTAATGATGTTTGGTGTCTTTGATTCAGAATAATTTATTGTGAGGTTATAGTTATCATACCCAGTTAATGACAAATGTCCCTAGAAATGCCAATGATACCTGTTATTTAAGCACTAAACATTTTTGAACATAAACTAGATAATAAAGGACAACTGAATATGGAACTGACAATCAGCTTTTAGTCTTTGGTCATATGTTTAAGGCTAAAGCAGTAAACCATGATTGTTCACAAATCTAAGTGAACGCTACTATAAATTGAGAACGGTTCTCAAGTCGCTATTTGTAAGTCTCCATTAATAAATTATCAATCATTCACTATTTTTACTTTATTCACAGTCTGGTAGTACCGCTCACTCCTTTGGTCTGAGCCACTGGACCTCACCCTCTCAGTGCATGCCTTTTCGTTTTAGGGAGTGGTATGCTCAAACAACCTATGTAGATTTTTCTGAGATAGAGGTTGGCATTTCATGCATCAGGTATACTTTTATAAGCGTTATGAAGTCTGTTTATCTCCAAACAAGGGTATCACAATGGAAATGCTTTGAAGTGTTAAAACAATTCTGTGGTTCAAATTCATTTGAAGAGTCTGATTTTTGCAGTAATAGTGGTAAGCAAGGGAAATTAAGCAAACAGACTAAGTTTAAAGTTTTAAACAAAAGAGTTCCAGTATCATCTCCGAATTAATAAGCGTGTGTAAAAACCCAGAGAGACCCATTCTGTGCTCATGTCTCTGCCACTGGATATCGTACACCAAAGGTTCCTTCAATGACAATGCATTATTGCGCTGCTCTCACCTCTCTCTGTTTCTCTCTCTCTCTCTCTCTCTCTCTTTTCCCTCCTCAACTCTTTCCCTATCTTTTTACTTGCCCTACAATGCTTATTGTACAAGTGCCAGTGAACTGTGGCTGCTGAGCCTAAAAATATCTGCCCCATGAGAATGTTCTGACACGTCTTTCTGCCAGCTACCTGATCCACTTGAGAACACTTTTCTGGCTCATCTTTGTCAGTCCCATTTCTTTCTCCTTGAGCTATGTCATCTTAATCTGGCTGTGCCAGAAAACCAAAATGAAAATTCAATCACTTTAATAAAATACAAGTCAATGCAGATTTAATCTACTGGCTTGGTGGAGAAAACAAATACGTCACAACTTTTGCACAGATTAGGAGACAAAAAAAAAATTTCTTAATTTGAAACAAGATTTCTTTTTGAGTTACAGAAATTTTAATGTCTTGCCATAAACGTGAGCACTAAAGCAGTGAAGCCAAAGAGACAATTTGGTAAAAATGTCTTCTGTAACAAGTCATTGGCAGGGTATTCCGGTCTTGTTACAGTGTCAGGTTTTACAACGCAAGCAATTTCCTGGATTGACAGATAGCATTGATTTGAGTTGTATTGAAGTCACCATTCAATTGCATTTCTTACAGAATGCAATCAGGCATCACTGGTACTATTGATCTGAAAGAAGTCCTAGCTTGGTTGAAACAATCTGGAACATGTATCAGGGCAGCAGTGGCTCAGCGGTAGAGCAGATGTCTTGAAGACCAGACGTTGCCCATCCATCAGCGGTTCGATTCCCATTCCCGCCAATACATCCTCAGGAGTGTTAGCTGATGGTGGGAGATGTCAGCTCACCTCTCAGCCACTGCCGAGGCGCTCTTGAGCAATGCGCTGTTACCCCCACAAGATGCTCATTTGGGGCGCGATCCCTCACGCAACCCTCACGCAACCCTCACGCGATCCCTCACACAACCCTTCACTCTGCCTCCCCCTATATACAGTATACTAATTGCATGCATATACATATATATACTGTATACTTGTATTGATGAGTGAAAAGATAATTTTTGTTTTGGTACTAATAAAGTATCATTCTTCTTCTAAATGAATTGGCTTAATGCTTTCTCCATTGCAATTTTTTTTTTTTTGACATGGGTATTGGAATGAATGTATCAAGCCACTAGTGCAATAAAGTACTGTAATATTTTAGATCTTACATTTACTGATGAATGTCCATTACAAATTGTCATTGTTCACCACAGAGCAGCCACTCTATACACCTTTTTTTGTGGGGAAATAGAATGAATTTTAATTTTTAATTGTTTTTTATTCATTCGAGCAATCTTTAACATACGTTAACTAGTAGTTATTATATATTTAGAGAATCCTCTGTTGTGTAGCCCCAAATCCATGAAAAATGTGTGTGTCTCAGAGGAACAATGGTGGTCTTCAGGGTTTCTTGATCAGCCATGCTAATTGATGCCAAAGAAGATGACTTTGAAGGATATCTTTGAGAAAATCACATGACAGGATGACCTCAAGCCAAAAATATAGCAAAGCAAAGAAGCTAAACAATCTGATCTTGAGATGGTTGTTTACCCTTTACATCACTGTGCTCATGAGTGTTGTTTTAGGCTTACATTGCCAATACATAATATATGTACACTATGTATTCATTTATTTATTTTAGGTGTTTGCTGATTAACTCCCATGTGGCTTTATTTGAAAGAATAGTGGAAAGTATAAATTCCAACATTCTCAGCAGACCTAAGATTCCTCAGATTCACACAATTTTTCATTAAATGTCTGAGACAGTGTTACGGGCCTGCATGGGTTTGTATGGGCGGGTATGTATTTCTGTTTGGTTCCCTCCTCTCAATGCTTCACTACCTGCCAGTTATGGCTCCTCCCACTCCACCAGTTCCATCTGACTTCTGATTGGTGCGGTGTGCTTCCCTTGGAGTGCCCCAATCCCAGATCCTCAATCAGAACGTGAACCTTCAAAAACTCTTCAGCTGTTCAGACGTGGTGGCTGTTTCCCCACAAACAGTTTGCCTCATTTGCTCCTGTGAGATGTGATGTTATGACCAAATTTGTGACCACATTGTGGAAGAGTGGGCCAAGTTAGTCATCTGCAGGTGACTAACTTGACTGTGTTAGCTTTAGGAGTAGGGGTGATGTTAACCCATTCTTGTACAACTGTAATTGGAGGACTTTGTAGGTTTTGTTTTCACTTTACTTGTAATTTATAGACAAAGTCAGCGGTCCTCTTTCGGTTATAGGCCTTTGTTTGTTTGAGCAGCTTCCTTTGGCCCTTTATGTTAAAACCTTTCCTCTGTCAAGGGACTTAAAATTAATAAATGGTTTATTCGATATTATTATTTTAACCCTTTGACATCCGATTCTTTTTGTCACAACTCTTTTTAACGAGCTGGATCGTAACAGTTTGGAAAAAAAATCGTTTTACATGATTGCATAATAAGGCTTTTATTAACATCACTGTGATAAAAAGACTTCGCTGCACATACATTTTGTATAATATGATAACTTGCATAATATATATTTCAAACTTTGAGTTACAAAATTCTTCAGTCATCCATCCATCCTTATACGGTCTTTTTTCAGCTCTAAGGGGAAACCCAAAAATGCTTTGATGCCTGAAGTTAAATTTAGGTTCAGTTTAATCTAAGCAGTAATTCTTCCTTACTTCCCTTGTCTGTCCTCACTGAGGGAATACATTGCAATGATAAGTGTTTGAGTGAATTATACTAAAAAATATCCAGAGGATGTTGATAGTACAAGTGTTTCTTCACGGCACACTTATGGTGACATACTGTAGGTGTGTGCTTTCCCCCCATAAGGTTTCAGCTTTTATCTTGACAGATATTCAGAAGCCATTACTTGAGAGGGAATGGCATGCTACCAGTCTAGTTATTATCTAGGTTCAGTGGGAAGTATCTGCAGTGTCTAAGCCAAAGTTTAACACTATTTTAATCTTTGTTCTATTGACATAATTTGAAAAGAATCATCAGGATGTAAAATAATTTACCTTTGAAAAGTAGTTTTTATGATGAACTGAAAGTGGAGACAGGTGAAATCTAACCTGCATGTAACATTTTTTTGAAAAAGTGATGCTATCATTTTTATGTAATGCATTGCATTGAACATTGATGTATCATCTAGGTGTCAGCCTTAAGAGACATTGCATATTGAACCCAGGGACACAGTGAAATACAATACTTTTTTAAAGGTTTTTTTTCTGTCTCTCAATAAACACCAGAATCTTACCTGTAATTTTTTTCAGATATCAGGCAATGTTCAATTATTTGTTTTGCCATCCAGTGTACTTTTTTTGTTTTCAATTACTCATCCCTACCTAAATGGCAACTACTGTATCTATTTGGTTTTTACTTATTTTACTTTAGGTGTTTCAAAGGTTCAATGTTAATTTATTGTATTTACATGTTACAATTGAAAGAAAAGTTGTCATTAGGATGAATGTTGTTTTGGATTATGCTTTGTCTCATTCGTTTGGTACCTCACTGCCTTTTGTTCTTTGGACTGCTCTGCTGTGCTGGGGTTTGGCAGGAGAAGAAGACAAACTTGTCGGCAGCCTCGTCTCCACACCAGTTACTCATCTCCACACCTGTTGCTTGTCTTCACACCTGGACTTGATCAGTCTGATTAGTCTGACTGATCAAGTGTCCAGACTCTGTCTTGGTTCTGTGCAGGATCGTTTCGTACCTATGTGTATGTTTTGTTTTGTGCCTTGCCTGTGTCACCAGTTCAAAATGTTCCCAGACTTGGGATCTCTTTCTGGTTGTTTCCATTGTAAAGTAATTATGTCAGCAATCGGAATGCTAATCTGTTCAATCCAAGGGATATTGACACAATAGGCGGCCCACCACGCTTTTTCATCCATTTTAATGCGTCTCGGACCGGCCAGTGTTTCGGATCACCCATTGATCTGGACCACTAAATTGTTTCACCTGGTGAATGGAGTGCCAGTATGTCACCTGGTGAATGGGGCGCTTAGTGTTTTGGAACACTTGGTTTGCCAAACATCATCAGTCACGTGTTTTTCCATGTAGGAGCAGGCTCTGGAGCAGTGTTTCACATGGGAACGCCCACCAAGCCTGGGGTGTGTATCGGGGCGCCGGAACAAAGCGGACATCACTACCTCTAGCCATCACTCTGACATATTCAAATTATAGCAGTTTTCTGAAGAAATGAAGAGCTATTGATCGTCCCGTTGAAGGGGGAGCAAAGAGTAAATTAAAGAATAAATTATTAGATTGACAACAGGGGACCCAGTTTGTCTGCCAATATGTGGTTTCTTTTGACATGCTTGCAGTATAATGTGGGTTAAATGACAACATTACATCAGAATGAGGGGCAGACACAGCAAAGAAAAACAGACAGAGACCTTCTGTTTTGAGTCCCGCTAGTCCCTCTACTTCTACACCCCTCTTGACCTCAAACTTGCTTCGCACAGGCATTTCAGCACTTGGGTCCGAAGAAGAGCTGATGCAGTTGGGACGAGCATGCCTGACTCTGGCGGAGAGACGCCACTGCCTGACCAACCAGCTCTGCATTTACTATGATTGGGTGGGCCACTTTTTTTTCCGTGTTCAGTTACAGAGCGGGCTCATCAGTAGGCATGGCAGCACTGATTAGCTGAACCACCCCTTCTGCAACCTCTCAAAACTGACTACAAGTTGTCACGAGTGGCGGGATGTGGACCCAAATGCAGGACACCAAAAGCGAATCTTCCATCCATGATTTATTAAACAACTCAAAAATTCTCCAAAACCGAACAGACTTCCAGGAACCAAACATGAGCAATGAACCGGCTCTGAGCTCCAATTGAGTCAGGCTTAAAAAGCCTTAGAGTCAAACAAGTTCAGGTGAGATGATCACCACAGTGTGTGGATGAGCTTCAGGTGTGGAGCCGTGGCTCCACCCACCAGCTTGGCCTCTCCCTGCCACACACCAGCACTGCCACGCCGAACTGTGACAGTACCCCCCCCTCAAGGGACGGCCCCTGACGTCCCATAAACAGTCCCAAGGAGGGTCAGGAACAAGTGCAGGATCAGACTCGGGGACGGGAGTGCAGGAACAGGATCAGACTCGGGGACGGGAGTGCAGGAACAGGGCCAGACTCGAGGCGGGGAGCAGGGTCAGACTCGAGGCAGGGAGCAGGAGCAGACTCGGGGTGGGGAGCAGGAGCAGACTCGAGGCGGGGAGCAGGAGCAGACTCGAGGCGGGGAGCAGGAGCAGACTCGAGGCGGGGAACAGGAGCAGACTCGAGGCGGGGAGCAGGAACAGGAGCAGACTCGAGGCAGGGAGCAGGAACAGGGGCAGACTCGAGGCGGGGAGCAGGAACAGGGTCAGACTCGGACTGGGGAGCAGGAACAGGGTCAGACTCGGACTGGGGTTCAGAAACAGGATCACACTCGGACTGGGGTTCAGGAACAGGATCAGACTCGGACTGGGGTTCAGGAACAGACACCGGAACAGACTCGGGCCCAGGCGCTGGAACGGGAGCAAGCTGGCGTCCGGGCGTGGGGACCAGAATAGGCTGGGTTCGGGACGCGGGGACCGGAGCGGGCACTGGAACGGGCTCGAGGTCAAGCAGAGAAGGTGGAGCTGGAATTCCATATGCTGCCAGCCATGCCCAGGTGTCTCTTCCCCACTGTCTCCACTCGACAGCCTGTTCCGGATTCCAGGACTTGCTGCTGGTCAGGGCAGCAAGATAGTCGGTGTCCGCTTGGTCCAATTCGGGCTGGTTCATTCTGTCACGAGTGGCGGGATGTGGACCCAAATGCAGGACACCAAAAGCGAATCTTCCATCCGTGATTTATTAAACAACTCAAAAATTCTCCAAAACCGAACAGACTTCCAGGAACCAAACATGAGCAATGAACCGGCTCTGAGCTCCAATTGAGTCAGGCTTAAAAAACCTTAGAGTCAAACAAGTTCAGGTGAGATGATCACCACAGTGTGTGGATGAGCTTCAGGTGTGGAGCCGTAGCTCCACCCACCAGCTTGGCCTCTCCCTGCTACACACCAGCACTGCCACGCCGAACTGTGACACAAGTTATGAGTATGTTGCACTACACTCGACAGACAACTCCAGGGCAGATTTTTCGTGGTCTCCGACAATTTTATTGATATAGACTTTGTTACATGCAATAGACTTCCACTAGTCAAGCTAAATTTACCCCGGGAAATCCAGGACATTGATGGCAAGCTACTGGTGATCATCATGTACGAGATTGAGCAAATGAAGCTGACAATTTTCGGTAACCATCATGAAGTTATTGAACTGTATGTTATCACTTCTCCTCTAACTCTCGTTGTGCTCAGGTTACCGTGGCTTAAGATAAACAACCCACACCTAGACTGGGCCACAGCCACCCACATAGTTGGAGTAGCTACTGCCACATTCACAGCCTACACTAAGCTATTCTTTGTTCCTTAGCCATTCCACTTGACTGAAGTCCACTTGAGAAAACTGACTTGACCAATAAATTTCATGACTTGCAGGAGGTGTTTTTTTTTTTAATTCAGTTTATTTTTCTCTCCAGACATGTAATTTCAATGGACTTCACCTTCATCACATTTGCAACATCAACAACCAAATCTGAAAAAAAATAAAATAAAAAAATGGGCTGATTGGTAGAAGCCATATGACTTGTAAAATTCCCATACCCAGAATCAACAACTCTCTCATTACAATATGGTGTCAACCAAATTCATACTGTAAATTTAACATTTAATTCATTTTGTCCCATTGCTGTTTTAAACCATCCATTCAATCCCAATAGATGTGTGTGTTTGCACACAACTTCATCAGTTCCTGCAGTGACTTAAGGCCTTGTTAATGACCTTTAATAATCCATGTATTGACAATTATTCAAACATCATCCACCGACTCAGATCATCCACCGACCTATCTGAAGGAACTAAACGTTCCTTCAGATAGGTCAGTGCCTGGCCACGAAGGGCTTTGTAAGTGAGGACTATTTTAAAATCTATCCTAGCTTTCACAGGAAGCCAGTGCAGAGAAGCCAGCACAGGAGAAAGGTCACAGGTCAGAAAACGGGCGGCAGCATTCTGAATTAGTTGTAGAGTCTTCAGCGACTTTTTGGGGCAGCCTGAAAAAAGTGCGTTACAGTAATCTAGTCTGGAAGTGATGAAAGCATGGATTAATTTCTCTGCATCATTCCGTTTTAAAATACTGTATGTACTGTACTGATTTTAGCAATGTCTTTGAGATGGAAAAATGCCGTTCTAGAAACCTGCTTAATGTGTGTGTTAAACGAGAGGTCCTGATCAAAGATGACACCTAGGTTTCTCACAGTGGTTTTGGCCTCAAACGTGATGCCATCCAAGGTTATTACATCACTTGGCACTACATACCTAACAGTTTTTGGGCCGAGCACAATAACCTCAGTTTTATCAGAATTGAGATGCAAAAAGTTATTGGTCATCCAGTCTTTAATCCCTTTGATACACGCCTGTAATTTGCACAACTGATCAGGTTTAATCGAGAGATATAATTGCGTATCATCGGCATAACAATGGAAGTTGATGGAGGAAGCATGTATAAGATAAACAGTATTGGACCAAGAACCGAGCCTTGAGGAACTCCACAGCTAACTGTAGTTGACTGAGAGGAGTCGTTATTAACATGAACAAACTGGGAACGGTCAGTTAAATAGGACTTAAACCACATCAGTGCTGATCCCTTAATACCAATTGTTTGGTCCATTCGTGCCAGAAGAACATTGTGGTCAATTGTGTAAACGCCGCACTAAGGTCTAAGAGAACCAGTATAGAAACAAGTCCTCTGTCTGAAGTGGTTAGAAGGTCATTGCTAACCTTGACAAGTCCTGTTCCCTGAAACCTGACTGGAAATTCTCGAATAAACTGTTGGATTTAAGGAAATCACATAACTGATTAGCTACTATTTTCTCCAAGATCTTAGATAGAAACGGGAGATTTGAGATGGGTTGATAATTATTTAGAACAGTTGGGTCCAGGTTAGGTTTTTTGAGAAGTGGCTTGATTACAGCTACTTTAAAGGACCGTGGTACATATCCAGTAGATAATGACATGTTAATTATATTAGGGAAGTGGTTGCTAAGTAAAGGTGAGTTCTTTGATGAGTTTAGTTGGAATTGGATCTAACTGACAGGAGGATGGTTTAGCTGAGGAGATTATTTTAATCAGCTGACTGATCTGCATTGGAGAAAAGACATCCATAGAACCAAAGGGTTCAGGAGCCAGCTGTGTGTTTTTCGGATTGAAGGGACCTAAAGAAGGACCGGAGTTTGAGAACAGAACGCCATTAATTTTGTCTCTGATGAGCAGGATGTTATTATTGAAGAAATTCATAAAATCATTGCTGTGGAGACTTGATGGAATACTAGGCACAAATGCACTGTGGTTCTTTGTCAGTCTGGATACAGTACTGAACAAGAATCTGTGATTGTTTCTATTGTCCTCGATTAATGATGAATAATAGGCTCAATAATAGGTTCAAGTTGTTCTATCATGGTGTAGATGGGAAGAGAAATGGAGTAGGAGTTATATTGAAGGAGGAGTTTGTTACGAATGTCCTGGAGGTAAAAAGAGTGTCAGATAGAGTGATGAGTCTGAAGCTAGAAATAGAAGATGTGATGTTCAGTGTTGTTAGTGGGTATGCCCCACAGGTAGGATGTGAGCTGGAGGAGAAGGAGAAATTCTGGTTGGACTTTGATGAAGTGATGCAGAGCATACCTAGAAGTGAGAGAGTTGTCATTGGCGCAGACTTCAATGGACATGTTGGTGCAGGTAACAGAGGTGATGAGGAAGTGATGGGCAGGTTTGGTATCCAGGAGAGGAACGCAGAAGTACAGATGGTAGTTGACTTTGCAAAAAGAATGGAAATGGCTGTAGTGAATACTTTCTTCCAGAAGAGGCAGGAATTTAGGGTGACCTATAAGAGTGGTGGTAGGAGCACACAGGTAGACTACATCTTGTGTAGACGATGTAACCTGAAGGAGATCAGTGACTGTAAAGTAGTGGTAGGCGAGAGTGTAGCCAAACAGCATAGGATGGTGGTGTGTAGGATGACTCTGGTGGTGAGGAAGATGAAGAGGGCAAAGGCAGAGCAGAGGACGAAATGGTGGAAGATAAAAAAGGAAGGGTATTGCATGACCTTTAGGAAGGAGTTAAGACAGGCTCTGGGTGGTCAGGAGGTGCTTCCAGATGACTGGACAACTACAGCTAATGTGATCAGGGAGACAGGTAGGAGAGTATTTGGTGTGTCATCTGGAAGGAAAGTAGATAAGGAGACTTGGTGGTGGAATGAGGAGGTACAGGAGTGTATACAAAGAAAGAGGTTAGCTAAGAAGAAGTGGGACACTGAGAGGACTGAGGAGAGTAGACAGGAGTACAGGGAGATGCAGCGTAAGGTGAAGGTAGAGGTAGCAAAGGCCAAACAAGAAGCTTATGATGACTTGTATGCTCGGTTGGACAGTAAGGAGGGAGAGACTGATCTATACAGGCTGGCAAGACAGAGAGATAGAGATGGGAAGGACGTGCAGCAGGTTAGGGTGATTAAGGATCGGGATGGAAGTCTATTGACAGGTGCCAGCAGTGTGATGGGAAGATGGAAAGAGTACTTTGAAGAGTTGATGAACGTGGAAAATGAGAGAGAACAAAGACTAGAAGAGGTGACTGTTGTGGACCAGGATGTAGCAAAGATTAGCCAGGATGAAGTGAGGAGAGCACTGAAGAGGATGAAGAGTGGAAAAGCAGTCGGTCCTGATGATATACCTGTAGAGGTTTGAAAGTGTCTAGGAGAGGTGGCAGTAGAGTTTCTGACTGGGTTGTTCAACAGGATCTTAGATAGTGAGAAGATGCCTGAGGAGTGGAGGAGAAGTGTGCTGGTGCCCATTTTTAAGAACAAGGGAGATGTGCAGAGTTGTGGCAACTACAGAGGAATAAAGCTGATGAGCCATACAATGAAGTTATGGGAAAGAGTACTGGAAGCTAAACTAGGGGCAGAAGTGAGCATTTGTGAGCAGCAGTATGGCTTCATGCCAAAAAAGAGTACTACAGATGCAGTATTTGCTTTGAGGATGTTGATAGAGAAGTACAGAGAAGGCCAGAGGGAGCTGCATTGTGTTTTTGTAGATCTGGAGAAAGCTTATGACAGGTTGCCCAGAGAGGAACTGTGGTATTGTATGAGGAAGTCTGGAGTGGCAGAGAAGTATGTTAGAGCGGTGCAGGACATGTATGAGGACTGTAAGACAGTGGTGAGGTGTGCTGTAGGTGTGACAGAGGAGTTCAAGGTGGAGGTGGGACTGCATCAGGGATCAGCTCTGAGCCCCTTCTTGTTCGCTATGGTGATGGACAGGCTGACAGACGAGGTTAGACAGGAATCTCCATGGACTATGATGTTTGCAGATGACATTGTGATCTGCAGTGAGAGTAGGGACAAGGTGGAGGAGAAGTTAGAGAGGTGGAGGTTTGTCCTGGAAAGGAGAGGGATGAAGATTAGCCACGTTAAGACAGAGTACATGTGTGTGAATGAGAGGGACCAAAGTGGAAGAGTGAGGTTACAGGGAGAAGAGATCAAGAAGGTGGAGGATTTTAAGTACTTGGGGTCAACAGTCCAGAGCAATGGAGAGTGGGGAAAAGAGGTGAAGAAACGTGTACAGGTAGGATGGAATGGGTGGAGAAAAGTGTCAGGTGTGATGTGTGATTGAAGAGTTTCAGCTAAAATGAAAGGAAAGGTGTACAAAACTGTGGTGAGACCAGCGATGTTGTTCGGTCTAGAGACAGTGTCACTGAGGAAAAGACAGGAGGCAGAGCTGGAGGTAGCAGAGGTGAAGATGCTGAGGTTCTCTTTGGGAGTGACCAGGAAGGATAGGATCAGGATTGAGTACATCAGAGGGACAGCACATGTTAGAGGTTTTGGAGATAAAGTCAGAGAGGCCAGACTGAGATGGTTTGGACATGTCCAGAGGAGAGATAGTGAATATATTGGTAGAAGGATGCTGAGTTTTGAACTGCCAGGCAGGAGGCCTAGAGGAAGACCAAAGAGGAGGTTTATGGATGTAGTGAAAGAGGACATGAAGGTAGTTGGTGTGAGAGAAGAGGATGCAAAGGACAGGGTTAGATGGAGGCAATTGATTTGCTGTGGTGACCCCTAAAGGGAAAAGCCGAAAGGAAAAGAAGAAGAAGAAGAATAGGCTGCTCTAGCGGAACGAAGTGCCTTCCTGTATTTATGTAAACCATCTTGCCACGCATTGCGGTATTCTCCTAGTTTGGTAGAACGCCATTTCCTCTCAAGTTGTGGGGATTCTTGCTTTAATTGGTGGGTATGAGAATTAAACCAGGGAGCTTGCATCCCCTGTTTTATAGTCAAATTTTTTAGTGGAGCAATTAAATCTAAGGTTTTTCGCAGAGTCTGAAGTAACGTCAACAAACTCATCAATTTGAGATGGACTAACATTAACTGAGTTTGGAAAATGACCCGCTGTGTAGTTCAGTAGTGGGATTAGATTAAGCATACTTGGGATTTCTTCCCTGAATTTAGAAATAGTATGATCTGATAAAGTTCTGTACAAACTTTTTTTGCAGGAAGAGAATTACACAATAGTCGAATGTCGAAAATTATCAGGCAGTGGTCAGAAAGGACAGGATTATGAGGAAAGATGAGTAACTCTTCAATTTCTTCTTCTTTTCCTTTTGGCTTTTCCCTTCAGGGGTCGCCACAGCGAATCAACCGCCTCCATCTAACCCTGTCCTTTGCATCCTCTTCTCTCACACCAACTACCTTCATGTCCTCTTTCACTACATCCATAAACCTCCTCTTTGGTCTTCCTCTAGGCCTCCTGCCTGGCAGTTCAAAACTCAGCATCCTTCTACCAATATATTCACTATCTCTCCTCTGGACATGTCCAAACCATCTCAGTCTGGCCTCTCTGACTTTATCTCCAAAACCTCTAACATGTGCTGTCCCTCTGATGTACTCATTCCTGATCCTATCCTTCCTGGTCACTCCCAGAGAGAACCTCAGCATCTTCATCTCTGCTACCTCCAGCTCTGCCTCCTGTCTTTTCCTCAGTGACACTGTCTCTAGGCCAAACAACATTGCTGGTCTCACCACAGTTTTGTACACCTTTCCTTTCATTTTAGCTGAAACTCTTCTATCACACATCACACCTGACACTTTCCTCCACCCATTCCATCCTGCCTGGACACGCTTCTTCACCTCTTTTCCCCACTCTCCATTGCTCTGGACTGTTGACCCCAAGTACTTAAAATCCTCCACCTTCTTGATCTCTTCTCCCTGTAACCTCACTCTTCCACTTGGGTCCCTCTCATTCACACACATGTACTCTGTCTTACTGCGGCTAACCTTCATTCCTCTCCTTTCCAGGGCAAACCTCCACCTCTCTAGCTTCTCCTCCACCTCGTCCCTACTCTCACTGCAGATCACAATGTCATCTGCAAACATCATAGTCCATGGAGATTCCTGTCTAACCTCGTCTGTCAGCCTGTCCATCACCATAGCGAACAAGAAGGGGCTCAGAGCTGATCCCTGATGCAGTCCCACCTCCACCTTGAACTCCTCTGTCACACCTACAGCACACCTCACCACTGTCTTACAGTCCTCATACATGTCCTGCACCGCTCTAACATACTTCTCTGACACTCCAGACTTCCTCATACAATACCACAGTTCCTCTCTGGGCACCCTGTCATAAGCTTTCTCCAGATCTACAAAAACACAATGCAGCTCCCTCTGGCCTTCTCTGTACTTCTCTATCAACATCCTCAAAGCAAATACTGCATCTGTAGTACTCTTTTTTGGCATGAAACCATACTGCTGCTCACAAATGCTCACTTCTGCCCTTAGTCTAGCTTCCACTACTCTTTCCCATAACTTCATTGTATGGCTCATCAGCTTTATTCCTCTGTAGTTGCCACAACTCTGCACATCTCCCTTGTTCTTAAAAATGGGCACCAGCACACTTCTCCTCCACTCCTCAGGCATCTTCTCACTATCTAAGATCCTGTTGAACAACCCAGTCAGAAACTCTACTGCCACCTCTCCTAGACACTTCCAAACCTCTACAGGTATATCATCAGGACCGACTGCCTTTCCACTCTTCATCCTCTTCAGTGCTCTCCTCACTTCATCCTGGCTAATCTTTGCTACATCCTGGTCCACAACAGTCACCTCTTCTAGTCTTTGTTCTCTCTCATTTTCCACGTTCATCAACTCCTCAAAGTACTCTTTCCATCTTCCCATCACACTGCTGGCACCTGTCAATAGACTTCCATCCCTATCCTTAATCACCCTAACCTGCTGCACGTCCTTCCCATCTCTATCTCTCTGTCTTGCCAGCCTGTATAGATCAGTCTCTCCCTCCTTACTGTCCAACCTAGCATACAAGTCATCATAAGCTTCTTGTTTGGCCTTTGCTACCTCTACCTTCACCTTACGCTGTATCTCCCTGTACTCCTGTCTACTCTCCTCAGTCCTCTCAGTGTCCCACTTCTTCTTAGCTAACCTCTTTCTTTGTATACACTCCTGTACCTCCTCATTCCACCACCAAGTCTCCTTATCTACTTTCCTTCCAGATGACACACCAAATACTCTCCTACCTGTCTCCCTGATCACATTAGCTGTAGTTGTCCAGTCATCTGGAAGCACTTCCTGACCACCCAGAGCCTGTCTTAACTCCTTCCTAAAGGTCATGCAACACTCTTCCTTTTTTAGCTTCCACCATTTCGTCTTCTGCTCTGTCTTTGTCCTCTTCATCTTCCTCACCACCAGAGTCATCCTACACACCACCATTCTATGCTGTTTGGCTACACTCTCGCCTACCACTACTTTACAATCAATGATCTCCTTCAGGTTACATCGTCTACACAAGATGTAGTCTACCTGTGTGCTCCTACCACCACTCTTATAGGTCACCCTATGTTCCTGCCTCTTCTGGAAAAAAGTATTCACTACAGCCATTTCCATTCTTTTTGCAAAGTCAACTACCATCTGTCCTTCTGCGTTCCTCTCCTGGATACCAAACCTGCCCATCACTTCTTCATCACCTCTGTTACCTGCACCAACATGTCCATTGAAGTCTCTTCAATTTCAATCCCATAAATCAAGACTAAGTCCAGAGTATGCGCGAAATGGTGGGTAGATTCCTGTACACACTGACTAAAGCCTATGGAGTCTAGTAATGACATAAATGCCCTACTGAGGCTATCATTACTGTCGTCCACGTGAATATTGAAATCACCAACAATTATGACCTTCTCAGTTTTAAGAATTAAACTAGTTAAGAAATTGGCAAATTCAGATAGAAAGTCACTGTATGGACCAGGAGGACAATAAATGACAAATAATAGGGGCTGAAGTAGTTTCTGGATTGGGTTTGATAGGCTCAGACTAAGACTTTCAAATGAATTGAAGATAATTTTTGGTTAAGGGCTCAATTCTAGCGAGGAATTAAAAACAGATGCAACTCCGCCACCTCTGCCTGAGACTCGAGGGATCTGATAATTTATGTGACTAGGAGGAGTAGCTTTATTTAGGGAAAAATACTCATCCTCACTTAGCCAGGTTTCCGTTAAACAGAATAAATCTATATGATAATCTGATATAATGTCATTGATCAAAACAGCTTTTGAAGACAGAGATCTAATATTTAGGAGATCGCATTTTATTGTTTTGTACTCCAGAGCTGTTGAAGTCCTGGTTTTGATTTTTATTAAATGTGGATGTCCACTTGCTTTCGTCTGGACTTGAAATGACTTAAATTTGCATGAATTAACTTGAAACGGTCGAGGGACAGACACATTCTCAATGGTGTGAATGGTAGGTGACAATACAGTAGGTGTATGTGGGTGAAGGTACAGTGGGTGACCGTTCTAGGAGTGCAGAGACCTGTTTAAGACTGCGACTCTGCATCCCGTTCTCAACTCTGGGTCATGGTTTTGGGGCAGAAATAAATGTGGTCAGATTTTTTGACAGGAGAGCAGCGCCATTCCAGGTGGGATGTATGCCATCTCTCCTAATGAGACCGGGTTTTCCCCAAAAAGTCCACCAATTATCAACAAACTGTCTGTCATTAGCAGGACACCACCTAGACAGCCAGCGGTTGAGTGAAGACATGCGGCTATACATGTCATCACTGGTCATATTGGGAAGGGGACCAGAGAACACTACGGAGTCCGACGTTGTTTTTGCGTAGCTGCACACTGACTGGATATTAATTTTTGTGACCTCCGATTGGCGTAACCGGGTGTCATTACCGCCGACATGAATTACTATCTTATTATATGTATGTTTATCTTTAGCCAGCAGTTTCAAAAATGACTCGATGTCGCCTGCTCTGGCACCCGGGATACACTTGACTATGGTCACTGGTGTCTTTAGTTTAACGTGCCGCACCACAAAGCTGCCAATCACCAGAGTAGGTTCCTCAGCGGGTGTGTCGCTGAGTGGGGAAAAGCTGTTCGAGATATCGAGTGGTTGCGGGGATTGGTGGTGAACCCGATGCTTTCGCCCGCCACTATGTTTCCTACGAACAGTCACCCACTGCTCCTGCTCAGGGGCTGCTGGAGGACGGCTAACCTGAGCTGGAGAGTGGCTAGCGTGAGCTGGTGGGTCCGCTCCGGCTAAAGCTACCTGACTAGGTGACACAGCTATATTTTCAGTTTAGGAGTGAACCAGTGCCTCCTATTGACTAAGTCTTGCTTCTGTCCAAGAAAAAGCACTACACTTCGTGCAGATGTCCCTTTTGCTGAAGGAAGCGGTGGAAAAACTATACATCAGACACACTGAGCAGCAGAGAGAAGGAGAGGGAGGAGAGTGGACAGAGGGAAGCGTAACCATAGTTAGCAACAAAGATAAACTAAGCTAGCTCTGAAGTACGGCAGATTACTTTAATAAAATAGTTCGTAAAAGGTTAGCTGAAATATGTGAGAGCTTTTGCTATCAAGTTTTGAGATTGAGAGAAACAACCAGCTTCCTCTACAATTCTAAAATGACACAAGATATTAACAGTGATTGTGTGACAAAAGCGAACTAAGATGCTGCAGTCAAACAAACACAACAGGTAATGACGGAAAACACTTACGCAGAGGGTGGAGCCAGCCAAGTCAACAACCCACCATCCTTTGTTCGGGAGGGGGAAAAGCAGAAGGCAAAGCCCCCACACCCTGACCTGGGCCCACTGAATGCAGTCAGGGACTGGCAGATGCAGGTTGACTTTGATCGGAAGCTCCTTTTCCCCTTGGAAATAGCAGTGACCACCCTGCGTCCGGACCTCGTCCTATGGTCCAACACCTGCAAGCTCGTCTACATTGTGGAACTAACAGTTCCTTGGGAGGATGCCATAGAATAAACGTACGAACGCAAGAAACTGCGGTACTCCAACTTAGCAGCTGAGGCAGAGGATGGGATGGAAAGCGAGGGTGCTCCCTGTGGAAGTGGGGTGTAGGGGCTTCGTGGCTTCCTTGACTGCGAAGTTCCTTAGGGAGGTTGGAGTCAGGGGACAAGCACACAGACAGGCCATCAAAGAGCTGGCCAATAATGCAGAGCGGACAAGCCATTGGTTGTGGCTGAAGAGAAGTGACACCAACTGGGCTGCCAAGGCAAACGCTTAGCCCTGGGACACACACCCAGGTCTGATCAACCTGTGGTGGGCCTGCCTCAGCTGAGGGCGTATTGTGATAAGTGACCGAAACGCTCCATGATCTGAGGACACAACTGATGATGTGTCCCTGTGGCTAACCAAGGTCGTAAAGCAGCAGCTCCTCCTCTACTAAGGTATGCGGTCAGGCGCAAGCTTGGCTCAGGGAGGGGGACAGCCCTGCCATGCATAGTCCCGGGATTTGTACCATCTAGTCCTTTAATTGAATCTTGTCTTCCAGTCCTTGCACTCTGTT
Organism: Antennarius maculatus; assembly: GCA_013358685.1. NCBI lineage: Eukaryota > Metazoa > Chordata > Actinopteri > Lophiiformes > Antennariidae > Antennarius > Antennarius maculatus. Next base: position 17,121,389 of record CM023606.1, read on the forward strand.
TACATGTACTTTGCACTTGTACATTGTGTCCCCCACCCACTGCGTTTTGTGTTTTTGTATTTAGCATAGTTATTTATAGTATTTAGCATAGTGTATTTAGCATAGTTAAATGTAATGTTACGAATGTATTGTTTGAGACACCACCTGCCAGAAACAAATTCCTTGTCTGTTTTTTTTTAACATACGATGGCAATTAAAGCTGATTCTGATTTGTGTGCACTCTACAGTGAGCATTGTGAAGAATTTTTATGGTTCTTTTCTGGATTAAAAATATAGGCTGTAAACCAGTTTTACATGTGTTTCTCCACACCTTAACACAGTAGTTCAGATAGGCACAATAAATATTCAATCAGAAGGCCTTTCATATAAGTGTCTATTTTTTCCACAGTATGGACACAATTCTGGCTAGCTTCTTATGCCTTTGTCTTACATGAGATTTCCAGTTTAGCATCTTATCAATGATCACCCTAGCACTTTGTATACAAGTGCTTAATAAGACCGAGGCTTGTCAGTTCAAGCACGCAGACCTCATGATTTTGGCATAAACTTGCCATGTGCTCCAGTCCCAACCAAAAGACTTTACATCTCAAAACCAGGAAAAAAAAATCCATGGATATATATATATACAGTATATATATCCTTCATCTGTCGCTAGGGTCGCCACCGACCCATTCTAAGTTTTAAATTCATAAAACTACTACAAAAATGCGTTTATTTCATCAAGGTTTTTTGACTTTGTCAGGACCCTTTATTTGAACGAAATAGTATCCCCAAATTTTTTTCACTAAATTATAAAATGCTGTGGTTGAAATTGTTACCTTTGTGGTGTTGGAGTCGGTTTCGACCCGGTTATAAAATAAGCTTATAAAACAATAATTAGAGCCAAAACTGAAATCATAAGTGCACTGTCAGACAGCCAGCTGCTGAAAATGTCATCAAAAAGACCCCTGGAATCACAAGGTTTGCTGTGACAAGAGTCAGTGATATCAAAACATGTTTTGAGCTATTTATGTCATTGTCAATAAAGAGTCATAATTGCTATGACAAACCTTGAAGGGAAAAAAGTCCATGGCGACATGTGGAAAGACATGGATGAGGAATGCCTGGATGCTTATATTGGTGTTCTTCTTCTTACTGGAGTGTACAGATCCTGCAATGAAGCCACTGATAGTCTCTGGGATGCATCGACAGGCAGATATATTTTCCGGGCAACCGTGTCACTTCAGACCTTTTGAGTGATATCACGAGTCCTCAGATTTGACAAAAGGGATACCAGAGTAAGATCTGACAAGCTTGCCCCCATCAGGGATGTCTGGGAGAAATGGGTGCAGCTCTTTCCACTGATGTTCAACCCAGGGCTAGAGGTGACAGTGGATGAACGTCTTCTCCCTTTCCGAGGAAAATGCCCCTTCAGGCAAGACATACCCAGTAAGCCAGGGAAGTACGGCATAAAAATCTGGGCAGCCTGCAATGCCAAAAACAGCTTACAGAAGCAAAGCTGCGAGTGGCATCCCTGAGAAGAGCCAAGGAAAATGTGTGGTCCTTGATATGACTACTGGCCTGCAGGGTCACAATATCACTTGTGACAATTTTTTTACCAGCTTTGACCTTGGACAAGAACTTCTCAGGAGGAAACTTACCATGATGGGCACAGTGAAGAAGAACAAACCTGAGCTGCCTGCTGAAATCTTGCAGTTGAAGGTCAGGGCTCCACTTTCCTCAAAGTTTGCTTTTACTGACACCACCACTGTTGTCTCATACTGTCCAAAAAAAGAAGGAATGTGATACTGATGTCTACTCTTCACAAAGATGCAGCTGTGTCATCAGGAAGTGATAAAAAGCCCACAATTATCCTTGACTACAACAAGAACAAAGGAGGAGTGGACAACCTAGACAAGCTGACTGCCACCTACACTTGCCAGCGAATGACCAGGAGATGGCCAATGGTTGTGTTTTACAACATGCTTGATGTGTCTGCGTGTAATACATTTGTGTTGTGGACCCACATCCACCAAGGGTGGAACTCAACCAAAAAAGCCAAGCGGAGAATATTTCTTGAGGAGCTCGGAAATTCCCTTGTCAAGCCACACATTGAGCAAAGGCAGCGGGTTCCCCGAGACCCAGATGCCGCAGTCTTGGTCAGACAGCTGCAGAGCTCACCTACCACTCCGTCCACATCATCAGCAACACAAAGAGTATTTTGCCGGCATCTTCCTCTGCCAGCCCTGCCTCAACACCAACCAGACCAGCCACAGCCAGAACCCAATTCAGGCCATCTGACTCTAAAAGAAAGAGGTGTCAGGTTTGCCCAAGCAGTAAGGACAGAAAGACAAACGATTTGTGCTTCAAGTGCAAGAAATATATCTGCCAAGAACACACACAAAGTGTCACTTTTTGCCACACATGCATCTAAACACACAGACACACACACATACATATGCATATTCTTGCACACAGAGACTTTTACTCTGATTTAGTTTTTTATTAGTTTTCGAATTTGGAACTTTGGAACTTATGCTAGATGGTTGTTTGACCTTGTAAATCTACGTATATTTTGTGTTATGACTTGTTGTGTTTATATTAAAGTTCTACTGCTGAAAAAATACTTTTTTTTCCATTTCCTTGAAGTAAATGTATATGACTCGAAATTGACCCGAAACACCATAGATGTTACTGTAGTTAATATTATTAAACTGAAAAAATAAATGAAATAAATTTATTTAAGAGATGTGTTCTAATACCCCTCAGTAAGAGCCAGGTAATACAACAACCTTTTATGTATTTATATGATTCTCTTGAGGCTCATTTTACCAGTTTTTAAAATTGAAATCGAGGGCTATACTGACAAAAAAAGGCCCAGAGGCCCACACCAAAGATATTAAAACCAATATTTTCATGGATAAGGAAGCCTAACAATGTAACCAAGAGATGAGAAACAAATTGGATGATAGATGATTGGTTTTAGTGTTTTTTAGAGATGATTTAAAACACGGGTCGAGAGCGACCCGTTAACATCGAAGATGGTAACAGAAAGCTGACACCAGACGAAGAATATATATATAATTTTTTTTTTTTTCCATAGATTTTTTTTTTCTTGTTTTGAGATGTAAAGTCTTTTGGTGGGGACTAGAGCACAAGGCAATAATAAAAAAATAAAAAAATAAATTATATATATATATATATATATATATATATATATATATATATATATATATATTAGGGCTGTCACTTTAACGCGTTAATTAGATTAATTAATTACGCTGCAAATTAACGCGCTACAAAAATTTACGCAATAAATCGCAAGTGGCAAGTCAATGCGCAAGCATTTTAAATTTGGCCCATTGAGGGACCCGTAGGCTGCAGTGACGTCACTTCCTACCTGCACCCCTAGTCAAAAGCAGAGTGACTGACAACAGAGATGGATGCGACACAGGAGAGTGAGGCAAGCCCACTCGGACCTTTGGGCGGAAAGTTTATTCATAAAAAGAACAAAGACGGGACTATCAACAAAAACGCAGTGATTCTACACTGCCAAGCTGCACTATAGACGCCTCCGTCAGTTTGCCCCAGGGCAGCTGTGGCTCCACACATAGCTTACCATCACCAAGTATGAATGAGGAGTGAATGAATAATGGATCCGATGTAAAGGGTCTTTGAGGGTCCAGAAAAGCGCTATATAAATCTAATCCATTATTATTATTATTAATAATAATAATGGCAATATTTGTACCTTTTGTAAAAGAGAATTTTCATATCAGCGAAGCAGCTCCAGCCTAATGTATCATTAAAATGCAAAATATGTCAAAGACACAGAGTGGAACGTTAGCTTACCACTTTTAAAGGAAAAGCCTGCTGGCATCTTGCTATTTAGTTGCCTTATTTAGACACATATTATACTATTCATTTTGAATTGCTGTATGGAGTCAGCTTTAGTATTCATTTTGATTGAGAGTCTGCTTATGTGCCTATTTTAGACCCAGCCTTATTTTATTTCTGAATTTTATTTATTTTATTTAAATGTATTCGTATCGTATTTTTGAGAAATGCACCTGGCCTAATTGGTTTGCTGATGTGCTTGGCCTTTTTTCTTTTGAATTTCATTTACAAAGCACACTTAACCAACAAAAATGGGGATTTCAAATCTTCTCTTCTTGGTGCATTCTATTGATTAGTCATGCACTACAATTTTGCAATGTCCTAGAATTAAAATTCTTCATTTGGGGGGCCTTTAGCAGGTATGAGATTAAAATGCGATTAATTAGATTAATTAATTAAAAATCCAGTAATTAATATTTTTTTAATCACCTGACAGCACTAATTTATATATATATATATATATATATATATAGAGAGAGAGAGACTGCCTTGATGCAGGAATCATTCACTCCTCTTCACCTGCAGTGGGAGATCTTTTTTTCTTCATAGAGAAAAAAGGACAACACACTACGCCTCTGCACTGATTACTCAGGTTTGAATGAAATCTCTGTAAAAAAACAAATATCAACTCCCTCTCATTGACTCCACTTTTGGTCCTCTCTATGATGCAACCATCTTCTCAAAACTAGATTTCGTAGATGTGTACCATCTGGTCAAAATCAGAGAAGATGACGAAAGAAACTTTCAACACACATCAGGGACATTTTGAATACCTTGCATTGCCATTTGGTTAAACTAATGAACCTACAGTTTTCCAGGCTTTGGTAAAAGGTGTGTTTCGAGATCAACTGAACAAGACTGTTTTTGTGTACTGTGATCACATTTTGATTTTCTCATGGATTCCTGAGGAGCATGTGAGACATGTCTGGTAGGTTCTCAAAAGACTGTTGAATGACAAATTATTTTTCAAAGGCAGAAAAATGTGAATTAAATGTCCCTTCAGTGAACTGGGCAACCAGACCCAACGATGGTTAAAGCAGTGAAGAAATGTCCGTTTCCTTCGACAGAAAGTAGCTACAGAGATTTTTAAGCTTTGCAGTACTTCTATAACCACATTGCTGCCTCTCACTCAGTTAACCTTTTTAGTCAAGTTTGTTTTTTGTTTTTTTAATTATTATTCTGATGCAGCACACAATAGTTTGGAAAGTTAAAAAGGATGTTTACTAATGAATCTGTTCTGATTCACCCAGATCACAAGCTGGTGCAGTTTGTAGTTCAAGTGGATACCTCCAATTCAGGGGTAGGGGCTGGCCTCTCACCTGCAGATCAAAAACTACATCCATTATGTCGGGAACTAAGATGGTGTAGGTGGTCCTGGCACTTAAGGAGTGGTATCACTGGCTGGAGGGAGCTGCTCATCCTTTCATCGTCTGGACTGACCAGAAAAACTTTTCTTACCTTTACTTTGCTCATTGACTGTACCCCCGTCAGGCTCAGTGGACTCTTTTCCTTGAAAGATTTAATTTCACACTCACCTATTGTCCACAATAAATACATTTATTGCTTGCAAGAAATCTTTTCATGCTTACCATAATACACTATTTTTCCAAGGCGGTTCATTTTGTCCCCCTCCCAAAGCTTCACAGATGATAATAAGTAAAAAACTGAACTTGGTGACAAGAGCAGCCACAATACATAAAGTAGAGAGCCTTAGTTTGATGGCACTGTGGACCATTTTCTGCAAATCTGTCTGGGGAGGGATGTCCCGTGACAAGAACCAGACTTTCTGATCAACCTTGTATTCTGGGGCAGCTGTAGGGTGAAGGTTCACAATCCGCTTGTTCCAAACCGCCATTCTCTTCAGAGCGGTCCTGTTTTCTTGCCAGACCTGGCGGGTTCAATGAAACTGCGGAAGCTGCACTGATCCATCTGTCAATCTCCTTCTCCATCCTTCCCTCACTCCTGAACAAGACCCCAAGATACTTAAACTCCTCCACTTGAGGCAAAGACTCTCCACCGACCTGAAGAGGGCACACCACCCTTTTCCGGTCAAGAACCATGGCCTCGGATTTAGTGGTGCTGATCCTCATCCCACTCACGTCACACTCAGCTACAAACCGTCCCAGTGCACGCCAAGGTTATAATAGTTTGGGATTTTTCATTAGTTTTTATTTTTATTTAGTTGTAACTCTTGGTTTTCAATTTCAGTTTAGTTTTAATTAGTTTTTAAAGCTACTTTGCTAGTTTAGTTTAATTTTTATTTTTTGAAAATGCTTAGTTTTAGTTTAGTTTTTATTAGTTTTAGTCTTAGTTTTAGTCTTTTTTGGTTGTAAGGGATATTTGTCAGGGATGAGATTCAAAAAGTTAAGTGCAATATGTGTTCTGTTTCTTAAGTGAGATGCAAGTAGTGTCCTTCTAAAACAAAAACATGAAAAACTCAGAACCCAGTACCTCATTAAGTTCAATTAGATTGGATGAACCAACTGACTTATCAAACTGGACTGTCCAGCACTAGATGCAGGTACTGCAACTCCATGGCAAATCATTTTATAGTTGATTAACAAAACAATATCTCACGTGCTGTACTTGAGACACTGAGAGCAAGACAACTGTAATATACTACTCCATCAGAAAAAAATAAAATAAAAAAAGTCCTTGAATTATAAATCAGTCAGCTATTTCAAAAAGTTTTTCAAGATTTTAAAACGGTGTGTGTTTGGATGAGGGGTTGTGTACTTCAGTCAAGCAACAACTTCTTGTTGATCTTGAGGAAAACACGCTGCTCCAGAGATGTGGTGGTTCTGTTTTTCAGGCCAGATGACAGCGGTCCACACTGCTGACATCACGTTTCCGGGTGGCTGTCTGGTAATGATGCCGGCTTTTGCGAAACATCGGACAAAAGTCGAAGCAGACACGTTTAAATTATATTTTGCAGTTATTGCGCTCCGTGGATTAGATTTATATAAGTACGGCAGCGTAGAGCTGCCAGACTAAGAAAAAAAAAACCGGGACGTATCACGAAAACGTGATACGACGTCCCGTTTTTTTTTTTCTTGGTCTGGCAGCTCTACGCTGCCGTAAAATACACTGACAAAGACGAAAACTAACCAAATTTTCTCAATCATTTCAGTTTGCTTTAGTTAGTTTTGTAAACACACAATACAGTTTCAGTTAGTTGTCGTTTTTTTGCAAAGCCTCGTTTTTATTTTCATTTCAGTTAACGAAAATATTTTTACAAATTTAGTTTTCGTTAATTCGTTAGTTTTCGTTAACGATTATAACCTTGGTGCATGCTGAAGGTTCAGATTTGATGAGGCCAACAGGACAACATCGTCTGCAAAAAGTAGGTCCCCAAACAGGACTTCCATTGGATCCTGGCTGCACCTGGAAATTCTGTCCAGAAAGATTATGAATAAAACCGGTGATATAGGGCAGCCCTGCAGAAGTCCAACATGCACCTGGACCAGGTCTGACTTACTGCCGACAATGCAAACCCATTTAATGTTGCTCATAGGCAGGGTGTGATTTGTATTAAAAAAAATGAGGTGGGGAGGTGGGGGGAACGACTACTTTTTTAAAAAAATCATGAATAACCAATTGACAGTCCTAATTGTGTGTTAGGTTAGTGGTAGTCCCTATGTGCCTAATTTCTGAACAGTTGAGCATTCATATTTAACCAAAACTGAAAAAGACATGAAACATTTAATTGTCTGTACGCACACAATGTAGAAGATTGCCTAATTAGGCTTCAGGACTATTGATAAGGGCCAGTCACGCAAACATGGCAAGAGGATTTAGCCTAATGCGAATGATCTATAAAATGTAGCATGAACACCCCATAGATTAAAATTTCATGTCATGTCAAAATAGTTCAGCAAATTCTTAGTGAGTTTGGCTGTAGTCTCACACAAAGATTTAGTGGAACATTACTCATCAGCATACTAGGAAAAACACCAGATTTTTGTTATTTACAGAACAATTACGATTTTGAATATTATTTACTCTTCAAATAGATAAAGTTTTAATTGTTTTCCTCATCTAATTATTTAAAACATTTCAAGTGAGATGATAATTATTTCAGAATATCTTTTCTAGATATTTTAATATGCACTGTTATTTTTAATGCATTATTGCTTTTGTTGTTTTAATAGATTAGCTTGGGTTTCACGAATTACAAATTTTTAAATTGCCTTCCTGACATGATTCCTATATTCAAAGTGTAATATTGGTCTTTTCCTAAAGTAATTTGCATTTCATCATTTTCTGTTCTATTCTGTTATACTATTCATTAATTAAAGTGGAATAGTCCTTAATCATTCAGTGTGATTTTAATGTGTTTTTGAATATTGTTGGTTATTCATGGTTTTTAATGTTAGATGGCAACATTGTAAAAGGATGTCCAGAACACCACTGCAATAGGAACAGGAATACTATAAAATCAGATTGTGCTTAAACATTTGATGCAAAATTTACCACGTAAAAATGGTTTTCATGTCTACGTTCAAAATTATCAATGTTGAAGCTGAATTTTAATTCAAATGTCTAACAGACCACTTGCAGTGGGGAAAAAAAAATATTACTCAGCCACCAACTGTGCAAGTTCTCCCACTTAAAAAGAGGAGAGAGACCTGTAATTGTCATCATAGCTAAACCTCAACAATGAGAAAGAATGAGAAAAAAAATACAGAAAATTATATTGTTTGATTTTTAAAGAATTCATTTGCAAATTCTGGTGGAAAATAAGTATTTGGTCACCTACAAACAAGTAAGATTTCTGGCTCTCACAGAGCTGTAACGTATTTGAGGCTCCTCTGTCCTCCACTCATTACCTGTTTTAATGGTACCTGTTTGAACTCATTAGTAGTATAAAATACACCTGTCCATAACCTTGAACAGTCACACTCCAAACTGCACTATAGCCAAGACCAAAGAGCTGTCAAAGGACAACAGAAACAAAATTGTAGACCTGCACCAGGCTGGGAAGACTGAATCTGCAATAGGCAAGCAGCTTGGTGTGAAGAAATGTTGTTGTTTTTTTTCTGACTATACACATTGGGATTCCAAAGTTACTTTTTTTGATTTGCATGAATGCAAAAGGAGTAATTAAATTTTTTATGAGATTCAGTCTTTTGTTTGGATGCCACTAGCATTCCACACCACTAAATGTTTGTGCATCCTAGGGGAGGTATAATGCAACGGTAATTCATTTTTTTTCCTAGAATGCAGTCTGAACCATGCCTGGTTGTAAAACATTGGTCAAATGCAGAGCCATAAGCAAATTATCTAAATACTGCTTGCTCTGCAGTTGCTACAACCTTTTATTATTTGTAAAAAAAGCTGTGAGGAGCATGGTGCTGTGACAGTATCTGCAACTGTCTGAGGTTGCTTGACGTAGCTTCCATGTAAGGATAGAGGGTTTGTTATGTCATTAGGGAGTGAAAATAAATCAGGAGCTCTTGGGCTCAGTACCTTTATCCGGATGAATGTATTGTATGTTATTTAAAGATGATACGTCAAACCTTCTCAAACATATTCACATTGAAAACAATTTCACTTAACTTAAGTTTCACTTAACACCTATTACAATACACAGAGGAAAAATATAAAAGCTTCTGTGGACTGCTTTTGACTTTGAAGAAGAAAATAGAACAGCATTATTCACCATAATACTTAATATAATATTTGTTTCTTGATATTGACCAAACCATTTGAACCTACCAGATCAAGTTACTGTTGGAAAGCAACAAAATCCTCACTGGCTCCCACCCAAAACAACAATGACTTAACCAAAGGTGCAGCCAGGGATTAAACTTCAATATCAGCAGTCATGGTGGCAAAACCCACACCTCTATCTCAAAAAAGGGCATGAGATGTAACTAACATGCAATATGCTTGGTCATATTTGTGTGAAATGTAATGATTTTGTGAATCCCAAAATGGGGCACAGCAGAATTAGCCTGACCTTGACATTATGTGTTATTATGGCCCAAAACAGAACAAAGTGTGTAATAAAATCAGATGACAAGTAATGAGTCTCTATCAAACTTGTATTTCATGTGCTAGTCTTTCAAGAAATGTATGTAAAGTCTTTGATTTCCCACACAACATGCTTGATGTGTCTGCGTGTAATACATTTGTGTTGTGGACCCACATCCACCAAGGGTGGAACTCAACCAAAAAAGCCAAGCGGAGAATATTTCTTGAGGAGCTCGGAAATTCCCTTGTCAAGCCACACATTGAGCAAAGGCAGCGGGTTCCCCGAGACCCAGATGCCGCAGTCTTGGTCAGACAGCTGCAGAGCTCACCTACCACTCCGTCCACATCATCAGCAACACAAAGAGTATTTTGCTGGCATCTTCCTCTGCCAGCCCTGCCTCAACACCAACCAGACCAGCCACAGCCAGAACCCAATTCAGGCCATCTGACTCTAAAAGAAAGAGGTGTCAGGTTTGCCCAAGCAGTAAGGACAGAAAGACAAACGATTTGTGCTTCAAGTGCAAGAAATATATCTGCCAAGAACACACACAAAGTGTCACTTTTTGCCACACATGCATCTAAACACACAGACACACACACATACATATGCATATTCTTGCACACAGAGACTTTTACTCTGATTTAGTTTTTTATTAGTTTTCGAATTTGGAACTTTGGAACTTATGCTAGATGGTTGTTTGACCTTGTAAATCTACGTATATTTTGTGTTATGACTTGTTGTGTTTATATTAAAGTTCTACTGCTGAAAAAATACTTTTTTTTCCATTTCCTTGAAGTAAATGTATATGACTCGAAATTGACCCGTAACACCATAGATGTTACTGTAGTTAATATTATTAAACTGAAAAAATAAATGAAATAAATTTATTTAAGAGATGTGTTCTAATACCCCTCAGTAAGAGCCAGGTAATACAACAACCTTTTATGTATTTATATGATTCTCTTGAGGCTCATTTTACCAGTTTTTAAAATTGAAATCGAGGGCTATACTGACAAAAAAAGGCCCAGAGGCCCACACCAAAGATATTAAAACCAATATTTTCATGGATAAGGAAGCCTAACAATGTAACCAAGAGATGAGAAACAAATTGGATGATAGATGATTGGTTTTAGTGTTTTTTAGAGATGATTTAAAACACGGGTCGAGAGCGACCCGTTAACATCGAAGATGGTAACAGAAAGCTGACACCAGACGAAGAATATATATATAATTTTTTTTTTTTCCATAGATTTTTTTTTTCTTGTTTTGAGATGTAAAGTCTTTTGGTGGGGACTAGAGCACAAGGCAATAATAAAAAAATAAAAAAATAAATTATATATATATATATATATATATATATATATATATATATATATATATATTAGGGCTGTCACTTTAACGCGTTAATTAGATTAATTAATTACGCTGCAAATTAACGCGCTACAAAAATTTACGCAATAAATCGCAAGTGGCAAGTCAATGCGCAAGCATTTTAAATTTGGCCCATTGAGGGACCCGTAGGCTGCAGTGACGTCACTTCCTACCTGCACCCCTAGTCAAAAGCAGAGTGACTGACAACAGAGATGGATGCGACACAGGAGAGTGAGGCAAGCCCACTCGGACCTTTGGGCGGAAAGTTTATTCATAAAAAGAACAAAGACGGGACTATCAACAAAAACGCAGTGATTCTACACTGCCAAGCTGCACTATAGACGCCTCCGTCAGTTTGCCCCAGGGCAGCTGTGGCTCCACACATAGCTTACCATCACCAAGTATGAATGAGGAGTGAATGAATAATGGATCCGATGTAAAGGGTCTTTGAGGGTCCAGAAAAGCGCTATATAAATCTAATCCATTATTATTATTATTAATAATAATAATGGCAATATTTGTACCTTTTGTAAAAGAGAATTTTCATATCAGCGAAGCAGCTCCAGCCTAATGTATCATTAAAATGCAAAATATGTCAAAGACACAGAGTGGAACGTTAGCTTACCACTTTTAAAGGAAAAGCCTGCTGGCATCTTGCTATTTAGTTGCCTTATTTAGACACATATTATACTATTCATTTTGAATTGCTGTATGGAGTCAGCTTTAGTATTCATTTTGATTGAGAGTCTGCTTATGTGCCTATTTTAGACCCAGCCTTATTTTATTTCTGAATTTTATTTATTTTATTTAAATGTATTCGTATCGTATTTTTGAGAAATGCACCTGGCCTAATTGGTTTGCTGATGTGCTTGGCCTTTTTTCTTTTGAATTTCATTTACAAAGCACACTTAACCAACAAAAATGGGGATTTCAAATCTTCTCTTCTTGGTGCATTCTATTGATTAGTCATGCACTACAATTTTGCAATGTCCTAGAATTAAAATTCTTCATTTGGGGGGCCTTTAGCAGGTATGAGATTAAAATGCGATTAATTAGATTAATTAATTAAAAATCCAGTAATTAATATTTTTTTAATCACCTGACAGCACTAATTTATATATATATATATATATATATATATATAGAGAGAGAGAGACTGCCTTGATGCAGGAATCATTCACTCCTCTTCACCTGCAGTGGGAGATCTTTTTTTCTTCATAGAGAAAAAAGGACAACACACTACGCCTCTGCACTGATTACTCAGGTTTGAATGAAATCTCTGTAAAAAAACAAATATCAACTCCCTCTCATTGACTCCACTTTTGGTCCTCTCTATGATGCAACCATCTTCTCAAAACTAGATTTCGTAGATGTGTACCATCTGGTCAAAATCAGAGAAGATGACGAAAGAAACTTTCAACACACATCAGGGACATTTTGAATACCTTGCATTGCCATTTGGTTAAACTAATGAACCTACAGTTTTCCAGGCTTTGGTAAAAGGTGTGTTTCGAGATCAACTGAACAAGACTGTTTTTGTGTACTGTGATCACATTTTGATTTTCTCATGGATTCCTGAGGAGCATGTGAGACATGTCTGGTAGGTTCTCAAAAGACTGTTGAATGACAAATTATTTTTCAAAGGCAGAAAAATGTGAATTAAATGTCCCTTCAGTGAACTGGGCAACCAGACCCAACGATGGTTAAAGCAGTGAAGAAATGTCCGTTTCCTTCGACAGAAAGTAGCTACAGAGATTTTTAAGCTTTGCAGTACTTCTATAACCACATTGCTGCCTCTCACTCAGTTAACCTTTTTAGTCAAGTTTGTTTTTTGTTTTTTTAATTATTATTCTGATGCAGCACACAATAGTTTGGAAAGTTAAAAAGGATGTTTACTAATGAATCTGTTCTGATTCACCCAGATCACAAGCTGGTGCAGTTTGTAGTTCAAGTGGATACCTCCAATTCAGGGGTAGGGGCTGGCCTCTCACCTGCAGATCAAAAACTACATCCATTATGTCGGGAACTAAGATGGTGTAGGTGGTCCTGGCACTTAAGGAGTGGTATCACTGGCTGGAGGGAGCTGCTCATCCTTTCATCGTCTGGACTGACCAGAAAAACTTTTCTTACCTTTACTTTGCTCATTGACTGTACCCCCGTCAGGCTCAGTGGACTCTTTTCCTTGAAAGATTTAATTTCACACTCACCTATTGTCCACAATAAATACATTTATTGCTTGCAAGAAATCTTTTCATGCTTACCATAATACACTATTTTTCCAAGGCGGTTCATTTTGTCCCCCTCCCAAAGCTTCACAGATGATAATAAGTAAAAAACTGAACTTGGTGACAAGAGCAGCCACAATACATAAAGTAGAGAGCCTTAGTTTGATGGCACTGTGGACCATTTTCTGCAAATCTGTCTGGGGAGGGATGTCCCGTGACAAGAACCAGACTTTCTGATCAACCTTGTATTCTGGGGCAGCTGTAGGGTGAAGGTTCACAATCCGCTTGTTCCAAACCGCCATTCTCTTCAGAGCGGTCCTGTTTTCTTGCCAGACCTGGCGGGTTCAATGAAACTGCGGAAGCTGCACTGATCCATCTGTCAATCTCCTTCTCCATCCTTCCCTCACTCCTGAACAAGACCCCAAGATACTTAAACTCCTCCACTTGAGGCAAAGACTCTCCACCGACCTGAAGAGGGCACACCACCCTTTTCCGGTCAAGAACCATGGCCTCGGATTTAGTGGTGCTGATCCTCATCCCACTCACGTCACACTCAGCTACAAACCGTCCCAGTGCACGCCAAGGTTATAATAGTTTGGGATTTTTCATTAGTTTTTATTTTTATTTAGTTGTAACTCTTGGTTTTCAATTTCAGTTTAGTTTTAATTAGTTTTTAAAGCTACTTTGCTAGTTTAGTTTAATTTTTATTTTTTGAAAATGCTTAGTTTTAGTTTAGTTTTTATTAGTTTTAGTCTTAGTTTTAGTCTTTTTTGGTTGTAAGGGATATTTGTCAGGGATGAGATTCAAAAAGTTAAGTGCAATATGTGTTCTGTTTCTTAAGTGAGATGCAAGTAGTGTCCTTCTAAAACAAAAACATGAAAAACTCAGAACCCAGTACCTCATTAAGTTCAATTAGATTGGATGAACCAACTGACTTATCAAACTGGACTGTCCAGCACTAGATGCAGGTACTGCAACTCCATGGCAAATCATTTTATAGTTGATTAACAAAACAATATCTCACGTGCTGTACTTGAGACACTGAGAGCAAGACAACTGTAATATACTACTCCATCAGAAAAAAATAAAATAAAAAAAGTCCTTGAATTATAAATCAGTCAGCTATTTCAAAAAGTTTTTCAAGATTTTAAAACGGTGTGTGTTTGGATGAGGGGTTGTGTACTTCAGTCAAGCAACAACTTCTTGTTGATCTTGAGGAAAACACGCTGCTCCAGAGATGTGGTGGTTCTGTTTTTCAGGCCAGATGACAGCGGTCCACACTGCTGACATCACGTTTCCGGGTGGCTGTCTGGTAATGATGCCGGCTTTTGCGAAACATCGGACAAAAGTCGAAGCAGACACGTTTAAATTATATTTTGCAGTTATTGCGCTCCGTGGATTAGATTTATATAAGTACGGCAGCGTAGAGCTGCCAGACTAAGAAAAAAAAAACCGGGACGTATCACGAAAACGTGATACGACGTCCCGTTTTTTTTTTTCTTGGTCTGGCAGCTCTACGCTGCCGTAAAATACACTGACAAAGACGAAAACTAAGCAAATTTTCTCAATCATTTCAGTTTGCTTTAGTTAGTTTTGTAAACACACAATACAGTTTCAGTTAGTTGTCGTTTTTTTGCAAAGCCTCGTTTTTATTTTCATTTCAGTTAACGAAAATATTTTTACAAATTTAGTTTTCGTTAATTCGTTAGTTTTCGTTAACGATTATAACCTTGGTGCATGCTGAAGGTTCAGATTTGATGAGGCCAACAGGACAACATCGTCTGCAAAAAGTAGGTCCCCAAACAGGACTTCCATTGGATCCTGGCTGCACCTGGAAATTCTGTCCAGAAAGATTATGAATAAAACCGGTGATATAGGGCAGCCCTGCAGAAGTCCAACATGCACCTGGACCAGGTCTGACTTACTGCCGACAATGCAAACCCATTTAATGTTGCTCATAGGCAGGGTGTGATTTGTATTAAAAAAAATGAGGTGGGGAGGTGGGGGGAACGACTACTTTTTTAAAAAAATCATGAATAACCAATTGACAGTCCTAATTGTGTGTTAGGTTAGTGGTAGTCCCTATGTGCCTAATTTCTGAACAGTTGAGCATTCATATTTAACCAAAACTGAAAAAGACATGAAACATTTAATTGTCTGTACGCACACAATGTAGAAGATTGCCTAATTAGGCTTCAGGACTATTGATAAGGGCCAGTCACGCAAACATGGCAAGAGGATTTAGCCTAATGCGAATGATCTATAAAATGTAGCATGAACACCCCATAGATTAAAATTTCATGTCATGTCAAAATAGTTCAGCAAATTCTTAGTGAGTTTGGCTGTAGTCTCACACAAAGATTTAGTGGAACATTACTCATCAGCATACTAGGAAAAACACCAGATTTTTGTTATTTACAGAACAATTACGATTTTGAATATTATTTACTCTTCAAATAGATAAAGTTTTAATTGTTTTCCTCATCTAATTATTTAAAACATTTCAAGTGAGATGATAATTATTTCAGAATATCTTTTCTAGATATTTTAATATGCACTGTTATTTTTAATGCATTATTGCTTTTGTTGTTTTAATAGATTAGCTTGGGTTTCACGAATTACAAATTTTTAAATTGCCTTCCTGACATGATTCCTATATTCAAAGTGTAATATTGGTCTTTTCCTAAAGTAATTTGCATTTCATCATTTTCTGTTCTATTCTGTTATACTATTCATTAATTAAAGTGGAATAGTCCTTAATCATTCAGTGTGATTTTAATGTGTTTTTGAATATTGTTGGTTATTCATGGTTTTTAATGTTAGATGGCAACATTGTAAAAGGATGTCCAGAACACCACTGCAATTGGAACAGGAATACTATAAAATCAGATTGTGCTTAAACATTTGATGCAAAATTTACCACGTAAAAATGGTTTTCATGTCTACGTTCAAAATTATCAATGTTGAAGCTGAATTTTAATTCAAATGTCTAACAGACCACTTGCAGTGGGGAAAAAAAAATATTACTCAGCCACCAACTGTGCAAGTTCTCCCACTTAAAAAGAGGAGAGAGACCTGTAATTGTCATCATAGCTAAACCTCAACAATGAGAAAGAATGAGAAAAAAAATACAGAAAATTATATTGTTTGATTTTTAAAGAATTCATTTGCAAATTCTGGTGGAAAATAAGTATTTGGTCACCTACAAACAAGTAAGATTTCTGGCTCTCACAGAGCTGTAACGTATTTGAGGCTCCTCTGTCCTCCACTCATTACCTGTTTTAATGGTACCTGTTTGAACTCATTAGTAGTATAAAATACACCTGTCCATAACCTTGAACAGTCACACTCCAAACTGCACTATAGCCAAGACCAAAGAGCTGTCAAAGGACAACAGAAACAAAATTGTAGACCTGCACCAGGCTGGGAAGACTGAATCTGCAATAGGCAAGCAGCTTGGTGTGAAGAAATGTTGTTGTTTTTTTTCTGACTATACACATTGGGATTCCAAAGTTACTTTTTTTGATTTGCATGAATGCAAAAGGAGTAATTAAATTTTTTATGAGATTCAGTCTTTTGTTTGGATGCCACTAGCATTCCACACCACTAAATGTTTGTGCATCCTAGGGGAGGTATAATGCAACGGTAATTCATTTTTTTTCCTAGAATGCAGTCTGAACCATGCCTGGTTGTAAAACATTGGTCAAATGCAGAGCCATAAGCAAATTATCTAAATACTGCTTGCTCTGCAGTTGCTACAACCTTTTATTATTTGTAAAAAAAGCTGTGAGGAGCATGGTGCTGTGACAGTATCTGCAACTGTCTGAGGTTGCTTGACGTAGCTTCCATGTAAGGATAGAGGGTTTGTTATGTCATTAGGGAGTGAAAATAAATCAGGAGCTCTTGGGCTCAGTACCTTTATCCGGATGAATGTATTGTATGTTATTTAAAGATGATACGTCAAACCTTCTCAAACATATTCACATTGAAAACAATTTCACTTAACTTAAGTTTCACTTAACACCTATTACAATACACAGAGGAAAAATATAAAAGCTTCTGTGGACTGCTTTTGACTTTGAAGAAGAAAATAGAACAGCATTATTCACCATAATACTTAATATAATATTTGTTTCTTGATATTGACCAAACCATTTGAACCTACCAGATCAAGTTACTGTTGGAAAGCAACAAAATCCTCACTGGCTCCCACCCAAAACAACAATGACTTAACCAAAGGTGCAGCCAGGGATTAAACTTCAATATCAGCAGTCATGGTGGCAAAACCCACACCTCTATCTCAAAAAAGGGCATGAGATGTAACTAACATGCAATATGCTTGGTCATATTTGTGTGAAATGTAATGATTTTGTGAATCCCAAAATGGGGCACAGCAGAATTAGCCTGACCTTGACATTATGTGTTATTATGGCCCAAAACAGAACAAAGTGTGTAATAAAATCAGATGACAAGTAATGAGTCTCTATCAAACTTGTATTTCATGTGCTAGTCTTTCAAGAAATGTATGTAAAGTCTTTGATTTCCCACACACACATGTGTTCATATCTATCTTTCCGTAGTGAAAGAGGACATGAAGGTAGTTGATGTGAGAGAAGAGGATGCAAAGGACAGGGCTAGATGGAGGCAATTGATTCGCTGTGGCGACCCCTGAAGGGGAAAGCCGAAAGGAAAAGAAGACATGTGTTCATATCTAGGCCTTCTGGGGATGCACATTAAATGCCAAGGCTCCTTTTCATTACCTGCCTAGAAAGATGAAGGCTTTAATCATTTCATTAATTTAGGTATTTCATTGCACATAAAATTTTCCCTAAAATCATGATTCACTTAAAATCATCATGTGTGCTATGCGCTCTTGTACATCACTGAATGCAGACTTCTGTGCCACGCTTGAAAACATCAAATGCCCAGATTAGAAATGTTAAATCAACCATTATCTGAAGTATGTTTAATGCCATGTGTGCTCAGTTATCAGACTGAATGTAAAACAATCATTAAATAGTTTAACAGTGTACAAACTTATACCAGAACCAGCGAGTGAAACATGATGAAGACCTGGGTAAGAGTTTTTTTTTAACATTCAGTTGAGAGTCTGGGTTGATGGCAGTACTGGAGTGATGGCATTAGTCTTGGAGAGCCTGCAATGGGCCCTACACACTTCAAACAAATAGACAGGTCCATCATTAATGATGTATTGATTTGTATTTTACCTTGTCAATAAGAGTACTCACCAGTTGGTGAAATTCATACGTAGGAATGTATTTCTTGTATTCACTCGAATATAAAAAATACAAGAATACATTGTTCAGTGAGCACTTTTCTTGGTTAAAAGACTTGAAAGTATAATCACAGTTAGTGAAGTATTCCTTTAAAAGAAAACGAAGCTACTTCTTTTCAAAAACATTAGCCGTGAATGTGGTTCATAATTTCTACACATACTACACATTTTTCATCTTATTTTTTATAGTAGCCTAAAGGGATTTTCCTTTTGTTCCTGATGCCTCTTTGAAATTAGATGCAGTTTTATTTTGCCGAATGGCAATGGTAATAAGTGATTATATAATAATCCCGTGTCTACCCCTGGCTTGCACCAAAGCTGCATGCCATACAAGTTTTTCAAAAACAAAGTCACACTGACAGAACACTATCTCTGATGAGAGGTTGATAGGTCACTTTCATCTGTAGCACCAATTAAAAATGACTGATGTGGTCACTAATTGCTATTCTTTTTCCAGTGTCCTTTTATTTGTTTGTTTGTTTTTAAAAATAAAAGCCCTGTGTATATGGTGTTTCCTCTTTTTTACGACACTCTGTTTCTTTGTTCTCTTCAATAACCCCCACCCTTCACTCTTCAGGGCCCCATCCAATCCTCATTCCTGAGATGTGTCATGTCTGTGACACCATCATCCATGTGCAAGGGGTCATTTGCAGCAACATTCATTAAATAAATGAAATCAATCGCCAAAACAGCTGGCACCTGGGGGAGAGAGGGGGATTTGGAAATGTACCAGGTTAGGGCAGAAAATATTGATGAGGCTGCTGTTGTGATGTATGTGTTTGAACATGCATATGTGCAAGTATGTGTGGCAGTTCGATAGCTGTAGGCCTTATATCACGATCTTCAGATGTTCTCAATCTTTTCCACAGTAATTATGATGTAAGTGGAACAACAGCGTGATGTGTGTGTGTGGTAATTAACCCCAGACAGCTGAGAAATTAGTTTAATGAGAAAAATGGGACATTGAATCCGTCCAATCAATCCTTTCTCTCCTTCACTATAATCTGAAGCATTTATATGTATCAGTGACCTTGTGATGGTTAAATGTGACACACATTTGAACCCATTTAGTACATCACTGTGTCTTCATTTATTTTCCTACTCGGTTTTTGTCATACTGAAGGAGACTCAAGGAGTCCTAGTTGACTTTGTGTCAACAGCCTATCCCCTACTGGATTCCGTAGTATATGCATATGTGTGTGCATGGGTTTGTAGGGTAGGCATTGGGCAATGATAGGCAAGGGTAATAGTGTTGACTAAGCATTAAGCATCATTCAGTGAATATCATTATAACAATATGAATTCAGTTTGTTTTTTTATTTCCCTGAGTTAGAGTCATCAGTATAATTAACAAATTGTTTCATTAATTAGAGAGCAATTATATGTAACTAAACTGGCCTGTGGAGTAACTGAAAATTAATGAAAGAGCACAAAAGTGAATTATATAAAAGTCTTTTTTTCAACAATATTTCCAAGGTACAGTACCAACATATCAGCACTGCAGGAAAAGCATTAGAAATCATTCTTCTGCTAGTTAGGTGCAAGAAATAATTTGTGATATCAGATGAAAAATCAAACACAAGAACAATTTTCATAAATACAAGAACATTATCCTATAGAGTGAAGTGCTTTAAAGAGCAGATCAGGGGAAGGTGAAAAAACAAAAAAACAGTGACAGCTAAAATTTCAGAATGCTACGACATGACAGTATTTTTTCCTAATATGTTACACACTGTCCACTTGTTTGTAAGTAAGAGCTTTAGGATACAGTCTATCTACATTCACCAATTATCTGTAGCACCCTCAATGTGTGCATCTCATCACAGGCATCTTTAATTTGGATATTTGTACATTTAAAATATATTAGAACTTAAGTAATGCATTTAAGTAGTCCTGCTATGATACAGGGAATGGTCTATTCACATTAGCAGAAATGGAGTTTTTTCCAGTGGTGGGGGCATTTGTGTCTGGGTGATGGTGTATATATCGTATTACTTCTGAAGAGCCTACGTGTGTGAATAGAGGGATGCTGGTTTGTGTAAAGCACTTGCCATATATGATATATTTACCATGTATGTAGCAGTATTATAGTTAAATGTTTAGTTAACATACAGTGGAATTACTGGGAGGGGATACCATACAAGAGATGCAACGACTCTTCAGGAGTGGCATAGTGGGTAGTGCTGTTGCCTTACAACAAGAAGGTTCCGGGTTTAAATCCTTCCTGTGCAGCGCTTGTATGTTCTTTCTTTGTCTGCATCTGTTCTCTCCAGGCTCTTTGGCTTTCTCCCTCCTCCAAAAACATGAAGTTTAAGTTAACTGATCATGTCAAATTGTCTGTAGCTGTGATTGTATGCATGAGTGATTGCTTGTCTTTCATGTGTCTCCACGGTGCACCGGCGACACGCCCAGAGTGTTCTCTGCCTCTCGCCTGTAGGCTTCAGCAACCCCCTTGGTCTGAAAAAGCGAAAGAAGCATCTGTACATCAGCTGATTATGGTTGACTCGTCTACAAGTGGGTGGGTGGATGTATGTATGTATTGATGGATGGATGGTTGGATGGATGGATGGATTGATTGATATACCGGGAGGGTTGTAGCTGCGCACAGACTGATGATCAGAGCTGGTTCTGGTTACCTTTCATATGGAGCAGATGTCATAGGGCTGAGCCACATGATTCAGGACCATGGAGAGAGGCTAAAACATAAGTTTGGTAATATACATCAGACTAGCTCCTTACTAAAGGGCCTATTTACAACAGCAAGTTCCAATCTGTGTCCATTTGCCTAACAACACTAAGATGCCAAATTGCATGATCTGAGGGTATGTATTGGTATGATTTTCAGCTCTAGTAATGTAATGAAACATCATGTAGCCAGCTTTTTAATTTCATGAGATGCAAACAACTGAATTGTAGACCTACTGAGCAGTTCATGGCCATGAGAAAAGTTTTGTTTTGGCTTGTCCATGACACATTGACTATCTGCATATAATTAACAGCTTTAATTGGGAGTTCACATCCACAACGGACTTAACAAGTAAATAAAATATTTTTAAGATGGAAAAGCAAAATAAAAAGATTTTTAATTGTTCATCCTATTTGGATGTAGACCACATAAAACTCATCTGAAACTGAAATAAACAAATTTAATCCATCTTTCTTGAATACAGAACATAAACACTTAAGCCTGAGTATGACTGTTCAAATACCGGCACTTGGCTCCTTTTTATCATCACAACAGATACATAATTTTTACTCATAAGGGTTCATATGATTTCAAGATTTGACTCTGAAGACATTGTCAGTTTTCATACCAGTTCTCCCAAAATATAAAGCTTGTTACTTGCAGCACAGACACAGATTACATGTTGTGATATGTTTTATTATATAATCATTACTGACAGTTGAATATAATCTTTTTTTTTCGTACACAATGCATATACTATTATTCACTACAAAGGTCACATTGTGTAGATTTTTGAGATGCAATGGGATCAAGAAGAAAATTAATCTGAAGAGATCTTTCAGTTAATTTCAATTTCACATATTTTTGATGAGGTATTGGAACCTGACATGCTTATAAACCATCTGTGTGAACAAGTCTCTCAACAGCTGTATCAAGACAGATATGGATGCTCTATGAAAACATCTGTCTTGTGAGAAAAGGTTGACAAGTACCAAGGTTTGAAAGACCAGGTTGAACAGATGTGGAAAGTCTAAGCTGATGTGATCCCCTTGCACTCATTGTGGTGACTCCCAAATTGTGTTACCAGGAGGCCAGAATGACCCCCCCACACACACACACACAGAGTTCCTTATTATTTATAACTTATTCCTGTAGGAATTGGCTCTACATTTGGAGCTACCAGTTAAGGAGCTACCATGTGAGTCCACAAACCTGTTATTTATTTTCTTTCCGTCTACCTCTCACTTGTTTATTTCTTCATTCATTTATATATTTACTAGCTGGAACCCGTGGAAATTCCACAATAAAACAATATCACACTTCATACCAAACATTTGAAAACAAATGTATTGATATTATAAACCAAGCGCACCCAACTTAGTCAAAAATCAACGTGGTAACGTAACGACTTTGTGTTGGCAAATTATGGATTGCGCTGGGCGGACATTGCAAAGCCGTAGATGAATGTTAGCAGGCTAACTGGAGAAAGAAAGCTAACTAATCGTGAGATTAGGAAAGGAGCTAACGTTAAAGGAAAAGGCACCTGTCAAAAGAGCAAGTGGAAAAGAAATTTTAGAGAAATTATAGTTCTATCAGCTGACCACATAAACAGAACTCTATGTAGTTAATTAAATGGCCTGTAAACTAATTTTTAAGTGCCATATATGTTATTCATCATTATGAAAAATAGAAGAAAAAATACATTTATAAGTGTAGCACAGTGGTTCTTAACCTGGGTTGGATCGAACCCCAGGGGTTTGGTGAGTTGATCTCAGGGGTTCGGCGGAGAAGGAGGTCAAGACAAAACACCCGACACATTGTTTTTGCCAGACACACACGAATCACTGTGTACGTTTGACACATCGTGTCAATTCGTGATGACACACCCCCCTTAACTATCACTGGCTGCAGGTGATCATCTGATTGCTGTCTTAATATTTTGATTCATAGTAACTATGTTGAGCAAAAAAAGAAAGTGGCTCAGTGGTAGAGCGGGTCGTCCAATGATTCAAGATCGGAGGTTCGATTCCTGCTCCCGCCAAGTCATTTGTCGTTGTGTCCTTGGGCAAGATACTTTACCCTCCTTGCCTCCAGTGGGGCACTCGCTGGTGTGTGAATGTGTGTGATTGTTCCGGTGGTGGTTGGAGGGGCCATAGGCGCAGATTGGCAGCCACGCCTCCGTCAGTCTGCTCCAGGGCAGCTGTGGCTACACAGGTAGTCTACCATCACCAGGTATGAATGAGGAGTGAATGAATAATGGATCCGATGTAAGGCGTCTTTGAGTGTCCAGAAAAGCGCTATAAAAATCTAATCCGTTATCATTATTATTATATTATTAACGTGAATTTACATGTACTGTATAACGGAACGTGATGGGAGTCAGTGTTCTGCATGATTTGCAATGTCAAGTTGAGTAACTCTAGTCTCTCACTGGCACAAATAAAGGAACACTTCCTTAAGCTGCATGGAAAACAACAGAAACAGCCTCTGCTGTGAAAATGACATAAGAGGAGCACTTGCCAAGGTGAAGCCACGCATGTCTGGAATGGTCTCTCGGTAACAACAGCAGAAGTCACACTGATATACAGATAGGTTATTATCACTGTCTTTGTTTTGTTCTTTGAAAAAGGTGACATGAATGCACAATTCATTAAATACACCAGTAAAACATATACTTACGTCTTAAATTTAAAAAAACATGTATATATATATATTTTTTTAGTAAAGACGGGTTCGGTGAGTGAGCATATGAAATTGGCAGGGTTCGGTACCTCCAACAAGGTTAAGAACCACTGGTCTAGCATCATCCAAGATCCCCTGAAAAGCCCAAAAGGGAAAAATGTGACCCTGCCCGGAGGAAGCCCGGGGCCCACGTCTGCAGCCAGGCCTGGATGGAGGGCCCGTCAGCGAGCGCCTGTTGGCCGGGTCTGCCACAGGGCCCGGCCGGGCTCAGCCCGAAAAGGCATCGTGGACTCTTTCCACCCCTGTGGACCCACCACCCGCATGGCAGACCGATGGGGTCCAGTGCGCTGCCATATGGGTGGCAGTGATGACAGGGGGTCACGATGGACCAGACCAGGGCGGCAAAAGCTGGCTTTGGAGACGTGGAATGTCACCTCACTGACGGGGAAGGAGCCGGAGCTTGTGTTGAAGGTAGAGCGTTACCAGTTGGATCTGGTGGGGCTTACCTCCAAACATGGCCTCAGTTCTGGATCCAAACTCCTGGATAGGGGTTGGACCTTGTTTTACTCCGGAGTTGCGTCAGGCGTGAGGCGCAGGGCGGGTGTGGGGATACTCACAAGCCCCCGGCTGAGCACCGCTATGTTGGAGTTTACCCTGGTGGACGAGAGGGTCGCTTCCCTATGCCATAAGGCTGTGGGAGGGCAAACTCTGACTATTATTTGTGCATATGCACCAAATATCAGTTCAGAGTATTCGGCCTTCTTGGGGTCCCTAAATGGGGTCCTTGATGGGATCCCTGCAGGGGACTCCATTGTTCTCCTGGGGGACTTCAATGCAAACATCAGCAATGATGGAAACACTTGGAGGGGTGTGATTGGGAGGAATGGCCTCCCTGATCTAAACCTAAGCGACGTTATGTTGTTGGACTTCTGTGCTAGTCACGGATTGTTCGTAACTAACACCATGTTTGAACACAAGGATGTTCATAAGTGTACCTGGTACCAGAGCACCCTGGGTCGGAGGTCAATGATTGATCTTGTGATCGTATCATCTGACCTTCGACCGTGTGTTTTGGACACTCGGGTGACGAGAGGGGCAGAGCTGTCAACTGATCACCACCTGGTGGTGAGTTGTGTCCGTTGGCAGAGGAAACCAAACGAGTAGTGCAGGTGAACTGGGAACATCTGGAGGAGGACTTCGTCCGCGAGGCCTTCAACTCCCACCTCCGAAGGAGCTTCTCATGCATCCCTGTGTAGGCTGGGGGCATTGAACCTGAATGGTCGATGTTCAAAGCTTCCATTGCTGAAGCTGCAGCTGAGAGCTGTGGTCTCAAGGTCTTGGGTGCCTAAAGGGGCGGCAGCCCTCG
Source organism: Antennarius maculatus (assembly GCA_013358685.1). Taxonomy (NCBI): domain Eukaryota; kingdom Metazoa; phylum Chordata; class Actinopteri; order Lophiiformes; family Antennariidae; genus Antennarius; species Antennarius maculatus. The sequence goes on from CM023606.1 coordinate 17,146,868, forward strand.
AACACTGTGGTGGACCCCGGTGGTCAAGGAAGCCGTCCGACTGAAGAAGGAGGCCTTCAGGGGCATGTTGTCCCTGGGGACCCCTGAAGCAGTTGCAGGATACCGACGGGCCAAAAGGACTGCAGTCTGTGATGGAGGCAAAACAGAGGGTGTGGGAGGAGTTCGGAGAGGCCATGGAGAAGGACTATCTGACGGCACCAAAGTTGTTCTGGAGGACTGTCCAACAACTCAGGAGGGGGAAACGGGGGACCATCCAAGCTGCAAACGTCAAGGATGGGACACTGTTGACCTCGACTGAGGAGGTTGTCAGTCGGTGGAAGGAACACTTTGAGGAACTGCTGAATCCAACTACCCCAACTGACCTGTCCTCTGTTGCAGAAGCAGAGCTGGAGGATGATGGGGGATTCAAGTCAATCTATCGGGGCAAAGTCACCGAGGTAGTTAAACAACTTCACGGTGGCAAAGCCCCGGGTGTTGATGAGATTCGCCCGGAAATGCTGAAGGCTCTGGGTGTTAAGGGGCTGTCATGGATGATACGCCTCTTTAAGATTGTGTGGAGGTCTGGGACAGTGCCGAACGAGTGGCAGACTGGGGTGGTTGTTCCTCTTTTTAAAAAGGGGGACCAGAGGGTGTGTGCCAACTACAGGGGCATCACAATCCTCAGCCTCCCTAGGAAAGTCTACTCTAAGGAGGGTCTGGCCAATTGTCGAACCTCATATTGAGGAGGAACTATGTGGGTTCCGTCCTGGTCGTGGAACAATGGACCAGCTCTTTACTCTCGCAGGGATCCTGGAGGGATCCCTCACGCCCAAACTGAGAGCTGCGTTCAGGTTCTCAGCAGTAAGTCGGACTTGTTCCGAGTAGCTGTTGGCCTTCGCCGGGGCTGCTCTTTTCATGGACAGGATATCGAGGAGTAGTCGTGGTGAGAAGGGAATACAGTTTGGTGGCCTGAGCATTGCATCGCTGCTTTTTGCAGATGATGTGGTCCTGTTTGCATCATCAGCCTGTGACCTGCAGCACTCACTGGTCTGGTTTGCAGCCGAGCGTGAAGCGGCGGGGATGAGGATTAGCACCTCCAAATCTGAGGCAATGGTCCTTCTCCGAGTAGGGGATGAGGTCCTTCCACAAGTGAAGGAGTTTAAGTATCTTGGGGTCCTGTTCACGGGTGGGGGAACAATGGAGCATGAAATTGGATGGAGAATTGGGGCAGCAGGAGCGGTATGGCAGTCGCTTTACCGCACTGTTGTCACAAAGAAAGAGTTAAGCCGAGAGAAAAAGCTCTCCATCTATGGTTATGAGCGATGGGTCATGACTGAAAGAACGAGATCACGGATACAAGCGGCCGAAATGGGCTTTCTCAGGTGGATAGTTGGTGTCTCCCTTAGAGATAAGGTGAGAAACGCTGCTGTTCACGAGGGGCTCAGAATAGAGCCGCTGCTCCTTCGCGTGGAAAGGAGTCAGCTGAGGTGGTTTGGGCATCTGGTGCAGATGCCTCCGGGGCGCCTCCCTAGGGAAGTGTTTCTGGCACATCCAGCTGGGAGGAGACCTTGGGGCCAACCCAGGACCAGGTGGAGGGATTACATCTCAACACTGGCCTGGGAACGCCTTGGGATCCCCCAGTCAGAGCTGGTGGATGTGGCCGGGGAAAGGAAGGTTTGGGGTTCCCTGTTGAAGCTGATGCCCCTGCGACCCGATTCTGGATAAGCGGTGGAAGATGGATGGATGGATAGCATCATCCGTTTGGTCAGAAAACCTTAAAATCTTCGCTGCAGCAGCTTCCACATCCAGTGGTCACATGGACGTCATTGGCGACATACTTAGCTTGGCAGCCATAGAACACAATGCGATCACTGAAGCGATAAACTCGATAAAAATCATGTTTACCTGCAAAGTGAACAGTTGTGCCAACACAACAGGACATAAACACAAAGACAAGGACCTATCCTTCTTTAAAATACCTTCTGGGAAGCTTGTAAGGAAATGGAGAGCAAGGATAAACAGGGTCAACACCAAATATCCAAGAATCTGCCATGAGCACTTTACCTCAGAGGATTTGCAAAGAGAATTCAAGGTAAGATCATTGTCGGACAACCCATAGTATTTATTCTGATAATTAATTAATGTCTGGAGCTACTGGAGATATTGTATAAATGTTCTTATGACCAGATTATTGTGCGATCATGGCACTCGTGAAAAGTGAACAATATCAAAAGTGATAGACAGGTCATTTTACTGAGAAGATCTGTGAAACTGCTGCCCCTGCCCCGACTACGGATAAGCGGTGGAAGATGGATGGATGGATGGATCTGTGAAACTGAAATAAAACATACAAAAACAGCATGTCAGGCCCTGATCCTTACACATTCATCAATACAAGACATGTTAATATAAACTAGAGTTATTATTAACTCCACACAGTTCAACAGCCACGAATGGCGGATAGCTCAATGCTAACGTAATATGGAAAATCCTATTGACGGGCTAGTGCGTTAGCATCGGTAGCGCGATTAACTTTTCCATACACACAGTAAACTAAAACGGGACATTATAACTAGTGGGATAACTCTGTCAGAATGTGATTCAGATGATGACAGCTGGGATGAGTCGCTAGATGTCCAAACTCTCATCCTCCGTATACATCGGGGGGTAATTATAGGGGATAATTATACCCCCAGGTGGGTTCACAGGGAACTTGTCCTCAGTATCTGATGATAATGACATGATTTCAGGCGATAACCTGATAAATAATAGTGATACTGTCGGCGCTCCGTAACTTACAATAAATTTCGTTTTTCTGAGTCCCCATTGCTCATAAAAAAATAAAAATGCAAGAAAGCCTTTTTTTTAACTTTTGTACTTCAAATACAGACCTGGTTCATTTTGACTTTACTGTCCCTTTAAAGACCGTTTTTGTCAGATGCCCGAGGAGCATTTTGGGTACAATATTGATTGTCCCATTCCAAATGGAAACCATAGCTGGACAGACTGTTTGTGCTGGTCAGCTAGTTTCACTCAGAATTTGTTGCTGTTTTCTGTGACGTTCCTGCTGTTTGGATTCTCTGCTGAAAAGCATGAAACTTGTTGGAACAGTTATGACACTCTAAAATTATGTTAACTGGGAAGTCCATGTATAGTTATTATCTAACTTAGCAGATGCCTTACGCCATATTGTTCACGTGATTCCTTCTGGCAGATGCACTGTGGATTGGTTGGGTGCTGTGATTGCTTGAGTGCTTGATTGACAGGTACTGGGTGAAGTTGGTGACAGCGTGAGACTTTCAAGCGAGCATAATGAAATTTGTAGGTAGGGATTTAGCATGGTTGCTGCTTGCGTGAGTCATGTTCAGATTCAGTGTATGGGCCAGGTGTTCATTTGAGTAAAGAGTGTACATTGTGTCACATATGTTTGGACCAGCCGCTTTGGTTGGAATCTGTAAAAAAGCCTCTTCCGATTCTCATAGTCTTTTTGCTTGCTTGAAGGTCTTGTGAGTAAATGTGACTGGTTGGAGTACCCAGCATCTTGTCATAATGTACTGTATGCTGCTATAAATTGGAGAGGATAGCATTGTTCTTTAGATGTTAAAAAAAAAAAAAACCTGCATTTTGTTACTTTGTCAACCATATTTAATTCAATACAACTTGTAATAAACATGTAAAGTAATTAACAATACATAAATGCATAGATGTAGAACTGAAGTTGCTGAACAGCTCAATAAAATTATTTTTTTTACTTTCTATTCAAAATTGTAATACTGTATTTCAAGTTCTGGTCACAGTGCTGAGTTTGCCAGTCACGTTTACTATTGTTGCCAGTTAAAATTACTACATTTCTAACTTAGCACAGTAATGCTAACATTGATATGTGAGCCATGCTTCCACTTCTTATGATGCAGACTGTGCAGAATCATGTATGACTGAGAACGAAGCAGGGCTATTTGCTATTGATATTCCTTTTGGCAAACATTAATGGTACAATATGCTTATTGTTCCCTCGGGAGCTGAGTCTCAACATTGTAAATAGTGTGGATATGAATCAGCAATGCTTCTAGGCCTGAAATGTTTCTTTTTTATCAAGAAAACATGCTTATGTCAAATTAATTACTGACACAATTCTATTTTCAGTTAGTAAATCATTATTATATTTGTGATGCCTTGGCAGAAATCAGAAGGAGAGAGACAACACACACAAAAGAAGAACTGTAATAGTCACAGGCTTATCCTTCTCTAACTTCCAGATACTCACTCATTTTATTCCTGTCATTCAGAGTCTGAATCATTTTCTTTATTAGTATAGGTGTGTCTTCACTTCTCACTGCCTGTGATCCTCTACTTTGAATACCTGACCTGGAACCAATATCAATATCATCCAATATTCTTAGCATGTTGTGTCTGTCTCAAGGCCAAAGACTGTCTCTCAGTAAATGTTCATTAATGAGATTTTACTGTCAGAGCAGGCTTCTGTATGTTCCTTAGCTTGGCTTTTGTAAACCCTTGCTCAACGCTGTGCCTCTCAGAATGTGCTGCATGTCATTTAATATCTGAGTCTAAGTCTTGTATGGTACTCACCCCTCAGCTTGGTCTTCACAGCATTCTGTGCCTGGCTCCTTATTTTCAAAAGACTGTTTGAATTGTTTGACTTTAATGGTTCTGTCCATTTTCCCAAAGCCCTCATCCTAAATGCTTCTGCTGGCCTCCCGAGCATCTGGGCTACGCTAAGCCATCGCTCCTGTCCCCTGGCTGCTTTCCCAGGCTGTTTCACCACTGTTCCCACTGCTTGAGTAGTTATGACCTGCCAGTTACCAGTGCCCAGGCAGACCCCTTGAGCAGTCTGGCCTGTTTCTCTGGCCCAGTGATCATCCTTCTGGCATTTCAGGCTGAAGCATCTGGCAATAGATTTGGATGTCAACCCTTGGATCAGCCTCTTTCCAGAACTAACCACAATTTGACAGACCACAGATGGTTGTTACGTTATGACCTAACAGATAGGATTACAATACATGTCAGGTTTTATGGATACTGACAATTATTAATACAGATTATGACTAAAATCAGTAAACTGATCCATTTTTTTAAATTCAACTGTATCTACTCATTGCCCCTTGTTTAGTTACTGACTTCACCAATATTCCTAGAATGATTTATTTAAACATGTAATCTGTTGGATTTAGGGAATTAAAGGTGGGACATCTGAAACACCACTGGTAGAAATGAAATGTCATTTTTTACATATAAATGTCTGAAGCAGGATCAAGGTTTTACAGTTTTATCACTCAAAGCATTCAGTATAACTAACACTTTCAATGTCAGTCTGAATATCTGTGAAAATAAAGAAAGACCATAAAATAATCAACAGAAACCCAAGAGTTAATTTAAATACAGCGGTACCTCTACTTACGAAATTAATGGGTTCTGGAAGAAATTTCGTAAGTAGAGATGCGTTTTCCATGCAAATGCCCTAATCCGTTCCAAGCCCCCCAAAATTCAGACATAAATCTTTTATAAAGCATAAGAATGCATCAATACACGTAATACATGTTACAATTAGATTATTACACAATAAATGAGAGCTGTGCATAATGTAAAAAACACAGAATAAAGAATGAAAATGATGGTCATTTACCTTTTAACTGCTGTCCTCATTGTTTTTTGCCCTCCTTGGTTCATGCGCTCTTGCCTCACCATGCCGAACAACAGAGTGAATTCCAGTCCTCCTTATGAACTTCTACAACCACCCACGCGATGCCTTAAACTCCTTAAACTTCCTTTTATTTTAATAACGTGGCGATTGTAGATGCATTACAGCCATATTCTTTGGCGAGATCAACCAAACGCATCTCTTTTTCATGTTTTTCTATTATCTCTTGCTTTGTATGGACAAAAAAACTCTTTTCTTATTCTTTTCTTTTCCTTTTTCACCATCACTTTCTTAGGGTCCATAGCGAATACTCAAAAAGGTCATTTGTTTGGAATTTACGAACCAGGAAGGCATCATCTTTGATATATTTCACTCTAAAATGTGAGAAGTTTCGTTTATTTAAAAGAATCCAGGAAACAGATTGCACTTAAAAAGGGAAGTACATAGAACTAAGTGTTAAGTTTACTAAATATTTACTTGTAAAGTTTACTTCAAATGTAGTTGTATTTACTAAATTCTTTCATTTATTGAAACTAAAGAATAGCGAGTATAATAGCAAGTATAAACTCAAGCTTTCTGAGTGTCACTAACTTAAGTAAGCCAAGTTAGTCTTAGCTGAGAGTTGGGTTTACTCAGAAGTATCCAGGAAACAGATTGCACTAAGGAAATCAAGTAAACAGAACAAGGAATGATATGTTTGCAGGATTTTATTTTAACGTGTGTCTTAAACCAAGGCCACAGAAAATAAATGACATGTGCACCATAAAAACAAATAAATAAGCCAAATTGTGTCTTATGAACAAATATTGCTCAACAAATCTAGCAGCTTTATATTGTTATTCTGATTACTTCAATCAGCTTTCAAGTTAAATAAAATATAAACAATGTGCTTTGAACTGCAATAAGCAAAATGGAAAATAAGTAAAAACAGAAAATTATACTGGCAATCTAAGACATTTCAAATTCCCAATGCTCAATGCCCAGTAACAACTTTTAGTAAAGGTTTTGCAGTCACTATACAGTATTTAAACTATGTGTATCAATGCCAGTATGGTCTTAGTTATCTAAAACAGAAGATAATTTAAGCAAGTCCAACTAATTCAACCAATAAATTCTATAATTTTTTTCCCCGAGTCTTACATCTCAGAATGACTGCTTTTAACAATCAAGCTTTTATGCTGAACTTCACAATCAGCTTTCGATTAATCAAAATGGGATCAAAACTCCAAACGATACGCACACACTGAAAAACTAGAAACCTAAGTAGAAAAAATAAAGTCACCCCCCTGTTCTGACTAGTTTTTTAGTGCATATATTTATCCAAATATTTGTTTTTCAAATGTTGGGACACACCACTTGTATGTTAAAGATTTGATGGCAGTGAGCCTTATTGACCAGTTAGAATTCTAGATGCACCAATTTTTTGTCCTTGTGAAAAAATTATTGAATTTATTTGTTGATTTGGTAGGCATTGCTTCAATTATCTGTTCTAACTAAGACCCTACCGGCATTAATACACCTAGTTTTAAATATGGATAGGGACCACAAAACCTTTGCAAAACACTTGTCAGTTTTGTTGGTTAATACTCACATCAAGTATACCTCAGGATATCTTATTTTAAAAGATCTGCCGACAGTACAAACACCTACTGCAAAAGAGCATTTTTCAGGCTCTGAACTTTTGGTCTCAGGTTGCTCACACCCAAGTTGAGCATTACCCTCTGAATGAAGTCAAAGGTGTTCTTTAGTGTTTTTAGATAATCCAAGTGCAGAGCATATATTAATCCAAATGTAATGCAAAAATCTTGTGCATGGCTTTCACCATCATCCACAACAATATCACCTTACAGTACGACAGCAATGCTGGAGGGTTCAAGGAGCAGAGCATGTGGAAGTGGCAGCTGTCTGTCTTCAAGTATAACAGTCAATGCCCAAACAGGAACTTGTGTGACATCACCAATATTACTGTCCTGCAGATATAAAGGAAGGTTACAAACTAATTTGAAAATTTTGGCTTCATAGTGCAAAACTTTCAACATACCAAACTTTGCAAATTATGTGTAATACCTGGACATTCCAGTGGTATTATTTGTTATGAACTGGCCCACCCCAGCCCTCCTAAATTATCTGTTTACTTATTGCTAGTGTAGACCCAGCTAATTTCAAACTGGACTAAAGTAGTTGCAGTTGCTGATTTCAGTGTTTTGTATGCAATACTTACAAAAATGACTTTGAAAAAAGCACTTCCACCATCGCCAAGGAAAATTGGAAGACATCGCAGGACAGCAGTCCTCATGGCCTCAATATCATAAGTCTTCTTCTTTTCCTTTCGGCTTTTCCCTTCAGGGGTCGCCACAGCGAATCAATTGCCTCCATCTAACCCTGTCCTTTGCATCCTCTTCTCTCACACCAACTACCTTCATGTCCTCTTTCACTACATCCATAAACCTCCTCTTTGGTCTTCCTCTAGGCCTCCTGCCTGGCAGTTCAAAACTCAGCATCCTTCTACCAATATATTCACTATCTCTCCTCTGGACATGTCCAAACCATCTCAGTCTGGCCTCTCTGACTTTATCTCCAAAACCTCTAACATGTGCTGTCCCTCTGATGTACTCATTCCTGATCCTATCCCTCTTGCGGCTACATTCAATATCATAAGTCTACAATTGGGAAAAAAATGAAATAAGGAAAAGCATTTTCTGAAGAAACTGCATCATATTTTTCCAACTTGAGTTATTTAAAGGAGCAGTTTGACAAATTAGGAAAGGTATTTTCTTGTCATACTGAGCTGGATTATAGGGTCAATTTCACTTTCATGTCTGTATAGCAAATATTTGCCATCATGGTTATCAGGGTATTTGTGTGTTTGGAAACTAGACCATTTTACAGAAAGGTACAACTTGCACAACGTCTTGTACTTATATAAAAAGACAGAATGCTTATTTTTGTTTCAACCTGGGAAAGGATCTCCTTAAGTGTCCTTCCAATTATTCCAGTTTTAGATTTGAAGATCTCAAGGAAACGTGGGATATGGCGGTCCAAGAACTCAAAGAAGTCCCGTTCAAGATCTTTACTTGCCACCCTTGTGAATTCTGCAAAGACGTTCAAGTACAAAACAGAACACAAACAAAACATTTTGTACCAAGTTAAGAGTTGACCACAATATTATCATATAAAAACTATGAATGAGACTATTTCGCATTATGTACAACTTTGTGATTTTATGTCTAAGCAATGTGTATATTTAAATTATTTGGTTTTTATTTCTTATTTCTTATTTTCTTTATTTTTTCTTATTATGATATTACACGATTTTGGCGGTTTTAGTTACCTGTCCGGGCTAATGTTAGCTAACAATAGCATTAGCTTAGTTATCGGACAGAAATGTTTGTAATGCCTATGTTCAGAAAAAAATGTCCTGCAAAAAATTAGTTGCAAGTAATGAAATTATAGCTGACAATCGAAAGACTTTTAACAACTTACCAAGAGACGTAGAAATTGTTGTCTTCTTCCGAAGTTTTAGTCCACGCGGTTTCTGGAAACTTTTCTCGTGCTGCACTAGTACGCATGTGCTCCACCGAGCCTCTGAGCATTCACGCCAGGAACAGCATGATACAAGTACAGTGTACGCAAATGGACTAGGCATTGAAGCCCCTTAATGAAAAAATGACTATTTAGTTACTTTCCATGAGTTAAATCAACAGGAAAGGGACAGATCAGTAAAGTACACTGTTATGGTTTAAGTAAGCACAACTATTACCTTTTAGAGTGTTGTAGTTTTCTTTTAATACTGAATGCGTACTTGCAGACAAGTGTATTCACAAAAACAATGGACCTTTTATATTTGGATTACATATATAAAAGTGTATTTTACACATTCACAAGAAACAGCTGTTTAACTATAGGGTAAAAAAAAAATATGATTAACAACTCCCATTCTCATTCATGTGCTGTGTACTATTTTGAAGTGACTGTTAGCACTGTATCTAGAAAATTGCCTTATGCCTTTTTATCTTGCCTGTCCAAGATGACCACATTACAGTGGTTTGGGATTTTCTTCAGCAGGTTTTACTTCAACAAAAGTAAAACCTGATGTGTAGGGGCGGCAGTGGCTCAGTGGTAAAGCAGGCGGTAGAGCGGGTCGTCCTATGATTCAAGATCGGTGGTTCGATTCCCGCTCCCGCCCAAAAAATATATCCGGAGGTCAGCTGACAGTGGGAGGTGTCAGCTCACCAAGCACTGCCGAGGCACCCTTGAGCAAGGTGCCGTCCCCTTTACAAATTGGTCATTTGAGTCGCACCAAGAAGGAGCTGCCTGCCACTCTATCTCCCTTGCATGCCTACAGGCCTCCTTGTGTGTGGTTGTGTGTATTACAGGGGCCTGTACACACTCATATGCATGCATGTGATTGAGACTCAAAAAAACTAGAGTGTGCGTTCTTAATTTCCCTTCGGGGATTACAACAGTGTATAATATCAAAAATTAGATGAAACCTTTCACACATCTGGCCGATATGTTAGCATTTTTCAGAATCACTCGACACATCTGAGCTGACACTTATTAGGAGGTGGAGTGTTTGACACTAGGGCCAGGCAGCTGCCAAGAAACCGCGCCAGGCCACTTCAACCAACCAACAAGCTGGCTATTATTGATCTGTAGAAGATTCTGGCAATTTCGGTGTGACTTTAAAAGCAAATGCTGGGTTTTGATTTTTTTTTTTTTTTTTTGGTACAATGAGAGAACCTGAAGTTGTGTTTATGATGGCAAAACAACAGCTTTTTCTGTATTACTATACAAGTGGGTTTTGGGCATAAAAATAAATGTAGCTTAACCAAAGCATTGTCAAAAAAGTAGGTAGACTTTCAATATATCAAACACAATGTTTAAAAAAACAAAAAAAAACAAGACTTACTATGGTTCTGTAATCATACTGATGGAAAAACACCGATTGTTGTCACTTTGAAAGGAAAATTTTCCTTTCAAAATGTGTTAATTGCATGCTGTGTGTTAATTGCATGCTGACAGACCCCTTGTGTCTGTGTGTGTGTTTGTTTCAGGGACCTGTACCAACATATATACTGCAAGTCCATGTTCAATCAGTAAGAGTGTAAAGATAATTTCCCAAAGAAGAGCAGTTAAGTGTGTTTCTTTCTCTTTCTTTCTTTCTTTTGCAGAGTTCAATTTCTAGTTGAGAATTCTGTTCTAATTTTGTAAAGGTATGCAGAGCAGCAAAAGTAGAGCAGAGAATGTCTTCAGAAATGTATAAACGGAAATAGGTTTTCCCCCAATGAAATAAGGAATAACATACATTCAAAAGTCACATTCATTTACAACAGGTCTTTCATAAATTAATTAACCAAAGAGGTGGGCTTTGCATTAGTAAATGACAACACAGTTGTCTCCCTAAGGGTGGAGTGATTAAGTGATTGGTGAGTGATTAAGACAGCAAAATCTTGATGTTGCCATTCTCTAATGTGAGGACCATTGCTAGTGGCAGGCTTTGTTATTTCACACTTACACAACTTGAAACACACGCCACAAGCTATATCAACCCTATCAGTCTCCACCTGTTCAAATCAGTTTAAGCATCAGACGAGTTAAGTTAGGACATCTTAAGAAATGCAGAGTTGCTCTGAAAATGAGATCAGAATGATGTGAGAATCCTAAATGCAATGCAGATTGATTTACATTTTTGTAAAAGCATTCAAGGGGTTTCTTTCTTCTTTTTTTTCTGCAGGTACCTACACCTCCTTCAGTCAACCTGGTAATATAAAAGCTTAATTTCTGCAGGTTATAGTCATTATTTATCTAAAAATTGACAATACAGAATACTTGTATTCCCTAAAATCTAACAACTAATGACAATGTTTGATATGTACATAATAGCAAGTACGGGTTGTGCCTGAACCCGAGTATGGGCCTGACCCGACCTGAAATTCGGGTTGGGTTGGGCTCAGAAAGTCAACAATTACTTTCGGGTCGGGTCGGGTTGGGCTTTAACACCATCGGGCTCGAGTCGGGTCGGGCTGGATTTTTTTTGGAATGAGGTTTGGGTTTAAGATCCGGCCCGAACTTTTTAAATATATTTATATATTATGTATCTCAACCGATCTATGGGTATTAAACTAAGGGATACCCTTATAAAATAAATAATTTAGGTAAAACATAGAAGGCGCTGTATGAGAAACATTCATCTACAATACCTGCTCAGTTCCCTCCGTGCATCAGCTGTATTTTCTCCTGTCACTTCACTTTCAGTGCGTACGATCGGAAAGGTAGAGGTAAGATCTTAAGCCCGAATCCAAGGCCGAAATTCGGGCTTGGATTTGGGCTCAAAATGTCAATAATTACGTTCGGGTCGGGTCGGACCCTCGGGCTCGGGCCCAGTTGGGCTTTAATACCGTCGGGCTCGGTTCGGGTCGGGCTTTAATACTGTCCGGTTCGGTTCGGGTCAGGCTAGATTTTTTAGGCCCGATCTTACCTCTAACAGCAAGTGACTGTAAAAACAAACAAACAAACAAAAAAAAAAACTTCTTTGATAAAGTAATGAGCTACATACTTATATTTGTTGCACTATTAAGCAGTTTTCTGAACTGGGTAGTAGTTTAGGAAGTTTTTTGGATGGACTTTGTCCTTCCTCATTTTTTCCCTCCTGATGCACTGGCTTTGTCTGGCAGTCCAAAGGTAAAGATTAGTTTAATTAAATTGCATGTTTCTACATTATAGGTCAGGCCTGTGGTGAACTGACATTTCAGTCATGGTGGTTCTCTTGCACACTGCATCAGCTGGAAAAGGTTTCAGTAACCTTGTAAACGTTGAACAGGAAAGGAAGTATGTGTACATTCACTGCATGACTATAACTTTGGTGTTAGACTGGCATCAATCCCAGTTTTTCTTTAATTTTTTATTAAAGAAATGTATAGTCAGACGTTATTGGTATTGTTTTTTATTCATGTTATTCATCAGAAGCAAAATTCAAATTCCAGTACTTCCCCTCAAGACTGCTCCAGTAAATTTCTCCCGAACGAGCATCATTGTGGGAAATAGCATATTATCTGAACCTTGTCTTAGTTCAGTGTTTTTCAACCTCGGCTGCTGTTCATTTAGAGTGTTTGTTCACAGAATGAATTATTTTTTTTTTCTCGTTGTCTTTCTTTTTCCAGTCTTATATTTCATGAATTTGTGCATGTTTATATTTTGTGGAATTTGTTGGCAAACTAAAGGATTAACACTAATGTTCAAACAAAAATCATCCCAGTCGTCCTCTAAGTACAACAGTAAAATAATTACATTTACCACATTTTGCATTTAAAAGCATCCCTGAGGAGTTTAATTTCAATGTTTTTAGTACAGTGGTGGGAGGATTGAATTCACTCCTGTGTTCCAATTCATCCCAAACAGCTGCAAAGTTTGTTCACAATTTGATCTTTACTTAATAATTTAACCTTGATTACAGTCAAGCCATGGTTTCTGTAAATGTAAATGTGTCTCATTCAAAAGATGGAAAGAAAGGATTTTTTTTCCTGAGAGTGCTATAAGTAATTTTGAACCAAGGCTTAACATTCTACTTTCTTAGACTATTTCAATAGAGTGGATTTAATGAACTAGTGGAATGTAAGTGTGTGATTATTTGACCTGAAGAGATGCTGTACAAAATACTGTATGTTCTATTTATGCTGTGTTAAATTGTCTACAATAACACAATAAACAGTGGACAGTGAAACTAAAGTGGAGAACCTAAATTGTTGCAGAACTTTAGGAATCCATCAGCATTGTGAAAAGAAGTGAGATGATGATACAATTTTGGATCTTATATTTCAGTCAATTTTAAAGTACAGAAAGCCATCAGTTGTTACAATAACAAATAACAAAACTTCAAATCGCAACATCAGAACTACTGTTCCCTCATGAAGATTTATTAGGCACACTGAGTACCAGCTGCCTGGCTAAGCCCGCACACACTCATAAACACATTTTCCTTCAGAACATCCTGAGCTCTTTGTGGAATGATTTCAATAAAGTGCTGGAAACCTTTCAAGGGATCTGAGTCTGTGTTGACTCGCTGGTGCTTTCTCATGCAGAGACAGATGCAAAGAAAGATTAATGGGATGCTTCAGCAAATGTTGAAAATTTAGATGGAGAAAAAGGGGACAATCATGACAGAGAAGGAGCATGAATTCCATGCTACTTATGAAAATTAATGTATGACCTATTGATTTATAAACATACTTAGATTGGATTTTGTGTGATAAAAGTCACAAAATATGTCAAAATCACCATGAGGGAGCGTCCTAACATACTTATGATTTGATGTGAGTTTGACTGGTGCATATCTGGTGCATGTTTGGCAAAAATTTACGATGCAAGACATGTTGCAAAACAAGAAGCACTTTTACATTGTATGTACTGCACCTGTGTCTAATAACGGAGAAGTTACTTAAGTAATCAAGGTGTGAATCAAACATATAATACAGTGTAAAGGGTCACCTGCAACTCTTCCATGCTGTTGTTTACGGTGTGAGTGTAAGGGGAAGCTCTAGTCGGCTTTGGAGCTTAGAACGGGGGCATTCCCTAATGAGATGGGGGTGACAGAATTGTGCATATTCTGTTGTCAACCCACATCATTGATAAATGCATCAAGCCGTATGCATGGCCTGTAATATGAGACCATTACTCACTCCATTATAAAGATAATCAGAATTTACTTATTCATAGGGGTCAACTGAACAATTAAAAACGTTATTTGGTGAGAATGTGAGGGCTTTTGTCAAAGTATAAGTAAGTATCTTAATGTCAGATGATTCGAATTCAAGTGACTAAGTGATCAGAGTGACCTACCACAAGTCTGCTTCACGCAATGAAAAAAGTGAGTGCCAAGCAAGACCTTCAGGTTTGTTATAGAGTGAGACAAAAAGTGTCTTGTGGGTGGCTGACACCCCATTTTAGTATTCACATTGACAAATGTTAATGAAAATTGAATATTTTAGGAACATTTTTTGTTTTTCTTTACAAAACCCAAAAGCAGTGACGTTGGCACGTTTTGTAAATCGTAAACAAAATATAATACATTGATCTGCAAATCCCTCAGCCTATATTCAATTGAATACAGAGCAAAGAGAAGATACAATGTTCGAACTGGTAACTTTTTTATTTTTAGCAAATATTAGCTCATTTGGAATTTGATATCTGCAACATGTTACAAAAAAGCTGGCACAAGTGGCAAAAAAGACTGAGAAAGTTGAGGACTGCTCATCAAACACTTATTTGGAACATCCCACAGGTAAACAGGCTAATTGGGAACAGTGGGGTGCCATGATTGGGTATAAAACAGACTTCCCTGAAATGCTCAGTCAATCACAAACAAGGATAGGTCAAGGGTCACCAATTTGAGTGAGCAAATTGTCAAACAGTGTAAGAACAATATTTTTGAACGAGCAATTGCAAAGAATTTAGGAATTTCATCATCTACAGTTTGTAATATCATCAAAAGGTTCAGAGAATCTGGAGAAATTACTGTACGTAAACGGCAAGGCTGAAAACCAACATTGAATGCCTGTAACCTTCGATCCCACAGGCGGTACTGCATCATAAACCGGCATTGCTGTGTACAGGATATCACCACACGGGTTCAGGAACACTTCAGAAAACTCCTGACAGTAACTACACTTCGTCGCTACATCTTTAAGTGCAAGTTAGAGCTCTACCATGCAAAGCAAAAGCCATTTATCAACAACACCGGGAAGTTGAAAAGGATTCGCAAATCATTATATTCTGTTTTTATTTATGATATACACAACGCGCCAACTTCACTGGTTTTGAATTTTTGTAGTTTTAGCATATCAAGTTTGTAATATACCCAATTTTACAATGACTCATTATATCTAAATTCAGTAGAATGACAGTTACATTTAGATGAACTGTATAAAGAGCTTCCAGGCGGTGAGACGGTTTCGCAGTGGCTGTTAAAAATATATTCTAGAAATGATTCCAAACCCAACTTGTGTGAAATATTTATTTATCCTTTTAAACATTGTCTGCATATACATTGTCTGTGATTCTTTGTCTTTCTCAAGAGAGATGAAGTCTTTCACACACAGACATTGATCTGGAGGATTTTGCCTGGATATTAACCCAGCGGCACAAAAATCCAGCATTTGTAAATGCAATCTTTTGCAATATAAATGCAATACCTTTTCTAGTTTCAATGAGAATGAGTCATGAAAGGTAACAGCAAAAAGTCCAGGCTCACTGACCAGTCTTTCACCTGTTTGAAATGTTTGAAATTAACTAATGTAATTAGATCATATTTCAGAAAGGAGAAAGGAAGGGAGGTCTGTTGAAATGCTTTTAATTAATGCCATTATTTCTTATTATAAATTTATACTGATTTAATGTTACGGATTAAAAGGTAAGGCTACTGGAACTTCAAGTTGACAAAAATATATCTACTATGATGACAGATTTCAAAAAAGGAGGGTGGGATTTAAAAAAAAAAACTGCTTGTGTATTGATTAGTAAGTGCCTTCCTTGGAATGTGGATATGGTTCGTCTAAATCCTTGCATTTAGTGATAAGGTTTCAGAGTTTGGCATAATTGTTATTGCCTCTCCACTTAATCATCATTATTCTTAATAGAAAGTTGTATCTATAACTGAATAATGACACAAAAAAATGAACTAGTGAGTGTACAAAACATCAATATTCCAATTACGGATAGAGGGAAAAAGTTTTCCTCATCACTAAAGACCTCCAGTCAATCCCTAGCTGCCTCTGTGGCTTGGTCAACAAACAACACAAACAAGCGACAGCTTCTGTGGGTGGGAAGTCAGTAGGGGTTGCTGTTCTTGTTTAACTAGTAACAACATTCACTGCTTGGTCTAAATGATTGGGTCATGATTAAGAAAGAAATATTTTAAGTTTGACTTTAGCTGTTTCATATATATATATACAGTATATATATATATATATATGTATATGTATATATATATATATATATATATATATATATATATATATATATATACAGTATATGTATTATCTGATTTTTGTTGTTTGTACTTGCTGGTATTTTCTGACGGATTCACCTCTCCAGTTAAAGAAAAGTCTTTTCACTCTTACAAGTTAGTGACAACATCTCGTGAATGAAAGCACAACATGAATAGATGAATGATTTAAGGCATGCAAATTCTGCTCAAGCTCAACACTCACATCTGTAGTGCACTGCATTCATCAGATAAAATCGATAAACAAACAAACTGAACAAATAGTTGTGAGATATACAGTGCGCCCTCGGTTTTTGCGGTCAATGCATTGCAGGATCCACACGCAATTGAGGAATCCGATATCTAGATTGCCATCTATTTATGTTATTATTTACAGTAATTTAAACATTTATGAACTCTCCTCATACTGATATTAAACCACCTTCTATCTGTATTACCTTTTTCCACACTCTGGTAGACTGTTTAAAGCACTTCTGTGTCTCACGAAAGTCTGAGACTGAAGGAACAGAGCGCACTTCCGGATCCCATCAGACAATAGAATGCGCATATGGTATCACGTGACTGCCGCCCAAAAATCTGCGATGAGGTGGAGTCGCAATGGCTGAGGCATGAACGTGCAAGGGCGCACTGTAGTATGAACAAAAATATTTCTTTCAGGTGTTCCAATGTTCTGTTCACTTCACATCTGGGGAACATAACAGCTTCCAACATGGTATACCTTAGCAAAAGTCTGTTATCACCACTTTCTTGCATCAAGTGTTCATCCACAAATCTAGACTTCACTACCTTATTATTCTCTTATTCAATCAAAACTACATGACACATCCTACCGTTGGCCGATCATTTGTAAACTATCAAACTTTTAATAGGCTCTCTGCCAGATGTCATTCAGCTGCCAAAATAACCCCACCCATGACCATCTTAACCTGGCACACCCGGCCACCTCCAGACAAAATCTCCCATCAGGCAATTTTTATTCTTGAAACCAAATTATTGTCAATTTCCACTATTTGTCACCACCATAGTCCATAATCTGGCAGGAATAGCACCGAATTGCTTAGATGGCTTCAGTAAGTTCTGTATCATAAATATACAGTAATCCCTCGTGCCTTCGCGCATCAACACGCGTGACTTCACCTCATCTTGGGTTTTTAGTAGGTTGTCACGTGATACCGTACGCGCATTCTATTGGCTGACGGCATTCGGAAGTGCGCTTACGTTCCGTGAGTCTCGGAAGGGAGCGCACTTCCGTGAGACATTAAAGTGCTTTACACAGTTGATAAGAGTGTGGGAAAAGGAAGTACAGATAGAAGGTGGTTTAATATTTATTTATTCAGTTTATTTTCTTCTTTCCAGCCATGTTATTACAACAAATTTTATTTTCATCAGTGTTGAGACATCAACAACTACATCTGAAAAGAAAAAAAAGGGTTGACGGGTAGAAGCCATTGGCTTGTAAGGTTCCCGTCCCCTAAATCAACAACATCTCTCTCATTGCAGCACATTGTCAACCAATTCATACTTTGCATGTCACAAGTCAATTTCAATTATTTTATTCTGGTACATTGTTGTTTTGATCCATCCATTTAGTTCAATAGGCATGCGTCTTTGCACACGTCTTTGTCAGTTCTTGAGAAGAGTCCCAGTTTTGTTAATGTTCATTTTGTTATTCCTTTCAGGTGTTGTTTCTGGTCAATTTTATGATTTAATCACCGTTGGAATGTCTTGCTTTGTGTGGCTGAGTTGTTGTTGCTTTCTGTGCCTTCCATACTCCTAATCACTGACGTCAGCATCATGGTTTCTGGCCTTCACGTCCAAACGTTTTCCCCATTTCTCCAGCTTCTCCAGCTTTTGGGTGATATCCTCCTTGAGCCGAGCATTGGACTCCTCATGCCGGTCACTCATCCTGGCTATGGCATCATTCAGCATGATGGCCATAGCCTCCTTTTACACCCTGGCCGTTGCCTCTGCTGCTCGGTCGGTATCCTCTTGTGCTTTGGTCTGTTGTAATCCCGTTTTTCTCAGCTTGCGGTGCAGCATGAAAACACCAAACCTCAGAGCTGCTATCCTGATTGTCATGGAGGTGAAGATGTACACATCCTTGACGTCTTCCACATCCAGTGGGGCCAGACACATTGTTCTGAAAGTATCCCAGCTGTCTAGCATGTAGCCAGCCAAAAAAGTCCCATCTGGACAATGGCGCTCACCAGTTCCGACAGGTCTGGTTGAAAAAATTCTGCCGATCGCATTAAGTAACCAGCTCAGCAGATTCATCTTGGTTAGCAGACTTTGTGTGATGATATAAAATATCAGTATGGGGAGGGTTCATAAATGTTTAAATTAGTGTAATTAGTGTATGTTAAGATAAATAGTGTGTCGCTATATCGCTGAATTTGTGATTCGCGTGTGGTTCCTGGAACGCATTAACCGCGAGTAACGGGGGCGCACTGTATCACTTTTTCATTTGCCTCATTTTCATTATCACTCTTTTTTTTCCCTCTCCCAGTTGGACATTCATTCACATGACTGAAAACTGACAAAAAAAACAAATCTGCCCATTCATTATTGACCTACTGTCTCAATTTCAGTTTAGTTTCTGTTCGACCAGTTCCCAATAAAATAAAGTGTTAAGTAATTTTTTTTCCTGGAGCACAATATATTGGTATCTGTCCCGGCCTGCTTTAGAGAAAATTGATACAATATAATTTTTCTATTTTATCCATGATATGAGCAGAAATTTAGAGCAAGTTTGGGAATTTAGAAAAAGCCATTGTTGTGTGCGGTTTTATGGAAATGCATTCTAAGATTTTGGGCATGATGAATGCAGTCTCCAGGCCCCGGTCTTCATAGGAGTGGATTTAGAGATATGAAAGTAAGGATCAAGCAAAGCTAAAAAGGCAGAAAGTGAGGAGCTCATATTTGAACTTTGTCCCAAATTTTAAACCAAGACTTAAGTCCAAATCCCTGAATAGTTGATTGCAAAGTTTTCTTAACTGATTTCCATAACTTTGAACTAATTAAAAATTAGAACATTTGCAAATACACACAATGCAATATCAAACTGTTATGTTTATTTCAGAGCTTTGTATTGGTGGAGCAGTTGTCACTCCTAAACACAGCCCTGCCCTGCAGTGCAATGCTTATCAAGATTGCCAAATAAGCATTCCATTTATATTCACTTTACACGTAGAATGAAAAATTTACCCTTTGGAACATTTTTCCATAGATTAATTTCCATATTGGACCACACATTACCTCATGCGTTATAACTACTTGTATCATTTAGGCATGACTTACAACATCAAAAAGTCATGCAGTAGACAACAATTTCTATCTGATCGCATATTTTAAATTATTAAAATTTATTTAACTCTAAAAGTCGAGTCTAAATTTGTCAAATTGTAAACATAACCTTAATATATTATTCTGATATACCGTATTAGCCCGAATATAAGACGGTGTTTTTTGCTTTGACATAAGACTGAAAAAGTGGGGGTCGTCTTACATTCGGGGTCTAGACATTATACCCATTCAAACGCTAGATGGCGCCAGATATCTTTAAAGCGAATGCTGAACTTAACCCACGAGGCCAAAGCGAACCTTTGTCATGAAGAAGAAAAATAAAAACAGCGGTAGCACGAAGAAGAAAAATAAAAAATAGCAGTAAGAAAGAAAAGAAAATAAGAGGTGTGATAACAGAAAATGGAGAAACGTAGCGACAAAATGTTATTTACATTTCAAAAACCAGAAGCCATTCACTTACAACTGTGATTGCACTTCAGTTTACATATTTAAATGTTCAGATATTAAGATGTGATAGACAGTTTTTGCATGATTTGAATGAGGCAAAATAACATTCTTTTTCTCTCGAATATATTGTCATAATCATTTGTTTCAGAAGTACTGTAATGATTTTCTGGGGGTCGTCTTATAATCAGGGTCGTCTTATATTCGGGCCAATACGGTACAGTGCGCCCTCGTGCATTCTTTGCATCAATGCTCGCGACTCCATCTCATCATGGATTTTAGGTAGGCAGTCACGCGCATTCTATTGGCTGACGTCTGGAAGTGTGCTCAGTTATGTCAGTCTCTGACTTACGTGAGACACAAAAGTCTATCAAATGTGGGAAAAGGTAATGCAGATAGAAGGTGGTTTGATATCAGTATGAGGACAGGTCATAAACGTTCAAATTACCGTAAATAATAAGATAAATAGTTCATCCCTCGATCGTGGATTCCTTAATCACGTGTGGTTCCTGGAACGCACTAACTGCAAAGATCGAAGGTGCACTGTAAATAAAATCTTACCATTACCTTAAATATTTCAAAGTTGTCTTTTAAATTTCAGTGTTAACATTATTCTGGATATAAATTAAAGTTGGTCTCATGAAACAAATAATTACAAATAATGACATCTTCAAAATATCTGAATTCAGATGTTTTTGTCTGATAATTATTTTCAAAAATGGATTGTGAACAGGAAACAAATGTGAGCAAAGGAGACTGCTTAAAACGTAATTGTCATAAATGCCAATTGGAAGTGCCAACATTGACTGGTGGGTTTTATCAGATTGAATATCATTGCTATTGCTGGCTCTCATGTTTCCTTCTGATAGATATTAAATCTAGAAACCAGCAAAGGATCTAAACATTGACTGTGAAATGATTGAAAAAGACCAAGCCATACGATGATTAATCCAATCATTGTGTGGCTTAGTCTTTTTCAGTTTGTCAGTTTCAGTTTTAAGTGGTTCGATAATTATATCGCATTTCTTAATATAATAGTTTTGATTAATTGTGATCTTTATAAATAACTATAATACAGAAACTTGAGGAATAAAGACAAGACTCAAAAGGTAATCAGGCTTCCCTCCAGTTGTTATCTGTCTATATATGACAAATGCTTTTGTAGGATGAGACAGAGAAATATTTGTCATCTGAGGCAGAGGCACACCACAAAATTTCTTGGGTTTGAAGCAAAGGGAAAATTCAATCAGAATAACTGTATGTTCTTTGGGGACTATTCCAGTCCTTTTCAAGATAAGCTGGCAACTGATGAAGGCCACACTTTGAAGAAGTCTCCCCCAAAGGCTTTCATCTTCACCTGACTAGTCATTTATCATTGCCTCGCAGACCAGACACCAGTACCCCTCCCTCAAGGTAACAAAGAAAGCGCACATGTTAACTTGCCACTTCAGGTTAGCAAGGTTGTTCTTTGTCTCTCTCCTTCACTCTCCTCACACACAGACAAACACATGTGTGTGTGTGTGTGTGTGTGTGTGTGTGTGTGTTTGCGTGTGTGTGTGTGCGTGTGTGTGCGTGTGTGTGTGTGCATGTACTAGTAGGAACCTGTGGAAATTCCATGATAAAACAATAATATCAGACTTCATGGTATTATAAACCAAGCACACCCAATGTAGTCATAACAACTTTGTGTCGGAAAATCATGGATTGCGCTGGGCGGGCACTGCAAAGCCGTAGATGAATGTTAGCAGGCTAACTGGGGATAGAATGCTAAATAATCGTGAGATTGGGACAGGTGCTAACGTTAAAGGAAAAGGCACCTGTCAAAAGAGAAAGTGGAAAAGAAATTTTAGAGAGTTGATTGTAATTGCAACTTTTTAAAAACGCATCAAAAACGTCTACATGACAGCGTTTTTAAAAAATCTCCGTCCACATGTAAACGCACCAGTGCGTTTTCGAAGACGGCTATAAGCATGCCAAACCATGTGGTGGCAGTATTGAGTCAAATTTTATCCAATAGGAATCCTTCGTGTTTTGTTGTCACAACACACGGGCCCATAAATATGATGTCACAGTGGTTTTCGTCGTAGGCAAGCGTTTTTAAAAAGTTGCGGATACGCCGTCCACACAACAACTGAGACCCAGGGTTTTTAAATAAAATCCACCTCGGCCAGCGTTTTCGAAAAGTTGCGTTTTTGTTCCGGATATCTGCGTTGTCGTGTGGACGGAAGGCGTAAACGCAACAAAAAGTTGCGTTTTCAAAGAGTCCGTCATCGTGTGGACAGGGCCTCAGACTGTCCCTTTCGAATTTAATTGCATCCCTGTAAAGAGTCATGTGACATCATGCTTGTCTTCAACAGAATAAATACCACTGTCTTGAGATAAGAATCTGTCCTTCTCGTACCGCATTTACCATTTTTCTGTTGTATTGGAGAACGACCCAGAGCTGTGTAAGTAAAGTACCATGAACTTCCAACCATCGTCTCAAGAGTCATCTGTATGACCTGAGGCCTGTACCATAAAGCTTGATTAACCTAGCCGGGCTTCCTCTTACTTATCTGGCTTCACTTACCTAGACATCCGCCCTCCGGATTTTCGGTACCATATAGCCGGCTATAAACTCACTAATTCAATTTAGGCTTGTCCACTATAGATCTGTGCGCGCTCACATAAAAAGGGCGGAATTTGCTGCATGCAACCAATCGCAAACATGGAAAAATCTGTCTAAGCTGCATATTTCACAATGGAGGAGTAAACAATAAAAATTTATACGAGCAATACAAATCAATAATCCAGGCAAAAAGCAACACAGTTCCAGCTGCCATACGGTGCAAGGATTGCTGGCAAAAAATCGCCGACTGTGTCAATGCGTAAGTTAGTGCCATTATAATATTACTTCCCCACTATGACTACACTTGTATATCTGACGACAGTAACATTTGTGTGTTCCATAAATATATGCGTGTATGAAATTTTGCGTTATGGCAAACATCCCAGGGCTTAGTCTATATTATGCAAATTACACGTCAACCTTGCTTACCTGCGATGTCATTAAAGCCCTCTTCGATGCATTGCATGGGCAGGTGTCCGGGAAACACCATGAATGCATCGACAAGCACAGTCAGGGCCCCCGCGACTTCATGAATAGCTCTACATACTGTGCTTTCCCGAGGTTTTCGGCATTGCCAACAGAATACATTAAAGTACCTATGAATGAATCAATCCATTCAGTCATCCATTCATTTTCACAACCCGCTTAATCCGCTTACGCAGGTCGTGGGGGAGCCGGTGCCTATGCCGGCAGTCTCAGGGCGTGAGGCGGGGGACACTCCGGGCACGATGCCAGTGTACCGCGGAGCCACATAGAAACAAACAATCACTCACGCACACACTCACTCCTACGGTCAATTTGGAACGGCTAATCAACCTGAAGCGCATGCTTTTGGAGGTGGGAGGAAGCCGGAGAACCCGGAGAGAACCCACGCAGACATGGGGAGAGCATGCAAACTCCGCACAGAGCGGAGTCACAGAGTGACAGTGCTACCCACTGCGCCACCGTGCCGCCCTGAATCAATCCATGATTTACTTAAATAATTGATCAATGGCATTTTATCTGTGGCTTGTTTGTAACCCATCCAACGAGGGATTTAAAGACATCATAATAATTACAAACATCACTAAGAAATACTATATTACCTGTGGCAAAAAACCTCAGTGCAATGCACACTGTCTGCGGGACTGGCAACCCGTGGTTGCGGTGCGTTACATTACTGATGTAAGGCTCCAGCAGCTGACAGATGTAATGTAACCCCTCTCCCAAAAATCTGTACCTTTCGTACAGTGATGGTTCAGGCAATTCAAACAGATTACAGCGATCTCTAAATATTCTCTCACGCCTGAACACTCCTCGCACAAGCTGTGCACAAAGATCCACCGGGTTCTCATAAAACGGGCAGGCCATTTTCCAAGAGAACTGATTGGTCAGTAGGTGGGGCTATTATACCTGCTGAGCTCTTATCCTGAACTTATCCTGCTCCGGAGCAGGTTAGGTGTTCAGCATAGGTTACCACGACAACGTAGCCCGATAGAAAGTAAGCCACCTTTATGGTACCGAAAAGCCAGGGTTAAGCCTGAAGTTATCTCACTAAGCCGTAATCCATCTTCGGACTCTGCTTCACAACGTTGAGGTAAAGCCCGTGACTATGCTTGGGTCGTATCTGTCAGGGCCGAGACAGGAGCGGAGACCAGGTGCGTCTGAACTAAAGTCTTTATGTCAGCAAAGTCACACGAGAGAAGCACGGGAACAACTGGTGCACGAATCCAGGGAAACAGAGTGGGGCGGGCAGCGTGCGGACACGGGAGGATACAGACAGGCAGGCAGAGGTACAAGTCCGAGAGGCAGAGTTTGTGGTCGGGAACAAAGCAGAGTTCTAATATGGGTCCAGGCAGGCAGGTCGGGGTCCAATAACAATCCAGGTCAAGGTAGGAGTCAGGATGAACTGGTGACAAACAAGGCATCTACACAGAGGATCTGACACTGGGTCTGTGTTCAAGCAGAGTCTTTATGGTTCGTGATTAGGGGTAAAACGGTGGCAGGTGTGTCTGAATGATTGGACGCAGGTGTGGGATCTGCACCGCGGGAAACCCAGCGCGAGACTGGGGGCGGGTCCTGAGCCGAGTCGTGACAGAACCCCCCCCCCTAAGGGACGGCTCCCAAAGTCCCAAAAGCAGAATCCATAGTGCTGGGTGGGCGGGGGGAAAAGCAAACCGAACAGTCTAATATTCCTCCGATTGGTCCGAATCCCAGCCACTGTCGTCGTCCTGCCGAGAATCCCTAGGACCCGCAGAGGTAGGAAAGGTAGGGACCGGTGGGTCTCAGCCAGCCCCCCTCAGGCGGCCACGTCGAATAGCGGGTTGGTCAGGGTGCAGGCGGTGGAACTCTGTGATGAGAGTCCTGTCCACGATCTGCCTTGCAGGAACCCATGTCCTCTCCTCCAGACCATACCCCTCCCAGTCCACGAGGTACTGTAGACCCCTTCCTCTCCGACAGGACTTCAACAGACGATGGACGGAGTAGACAGGCCCGTCCTCCAGCAGACGAGGGGGGGGAGGAGGAGGAGCTGCAGGAACCAGTGGACTCTCGTGGACTGGCTTGACCTTGGAAACATGGAAGGTTGGGTGCACTCTCATGGTCGGACGGAGCTGGAGCCGGACGGCAGTCGGCGAGATGACCTGCTGGATGGGGAATGGACCGATGAACCGTGGAGCCAACTTGTGGGACTCCACCTGGAGCGGGAGGTCCTTGGTGGAGAGCCAGACCTTCTGGCCCTCTCGGTAGGCAGGTGTGGGGGTTCTCCGGCGGTTGGCTCCCGTAGCGTAGCTGGCCGATGACCTCAGCAGGGCGGAACGGGCACGGACCCAGGTGCGGCGACATCGTCGGGCGTAGGCGAACGCTGACAGGCAGGTAACCTCTCCCTCCTGGCTGGAGAACAGCGGTGGTTGGTACCCATACACACACTGGAAAGGGGAGAGTCCGGTGGCAGAGCTGGTGAGAGAGTTGTGGGCGTACTCCACCCACAGGAGTTGGTCATGCCAGGAGCGTTGGTTCAGCGACGCCATGCACCGGAGCGCCTTCTCCAGCTCCTGGTTAGCCCTCTCTGACTGGCCATTGGACTGGGGATGGAAACCGGAGGTGAGACTAACTGTGGCCCCCAGCTGCTGACAAAACTGCTTCCAGAAAGCGCAGACGAATTGCGGACCACGGTCTGACACTACATCTCTTGGAAGTCCATGTAGTCGGAAGATGTGCAGGAGGACCAGTTGGGCTGTCTCTTTTGCCGATGGCAATTTGGGCAGGGGAATAAAATGTGCCATCTTACAGAACCGATCAACCACCGTGAGGATGGTGGTCATGCCGTCAGAGGATGGAAGTCCCGTAACAAAGTCCAGGGCAATATGAGACCATGGACGACTGGGCACAGGCAGGGGTTGTAAAAGTCCAGCTGGGGGGCGACACACAGATTTATTCCGAGTGCAGATAGGGCAGGCTCGTACATAGTCCAGGATATCCTTCTTTAGGCTGGGCCACCAGAACCTTTGGCTGATAAGAGAGGCTGTACGAGGGGAACCGGGGTGGCAGGCCAGACAGGATTCATGACCCCACTGGATGACTGGAGTCCTCAGGTCCTCTGGCACGAACAAGCGGTCAGCAGGGCAGGCACTGGGTCTGGGTTGGTTACGAATGGCCTCTCTCACCCTCTCCTTGACATCCCAGGTCAGGGCAGCAACCACGCAGGGGCCGGGAAGAATGGGTGCGCCGTCTTGGGATGAAGCGTCATTCACCGCAAACTGGTGGGAAAGTGCGTCAGGCTTGACGTTGCGAGAACCAGGATGGTATGACAAGGAGAAGTTGAACCTGGTGAAAAATATCAGGAACGGGCGTCACTGGCCTTCCAGCCAGTGACGCCATTCCGCCAGAGCCAGCTTTACCGCCAGCAGTTCTCGGTTCCCGATGTCGTAGTTGCGCTCAGCTGGCGACAATCAACGGGAGAAAAACGCACAGGGGTGAAGCTTCTCGTCCTCTGCTGACCTCTGGGATAACACCGCTCCCACCCCCACATCAGAATCGTCCACCTCCACGACGAACTGGTGTTCAGAGTCTGGCATGCGGAGGATGGGTGCAGAGGAGAAACGGGTCCGGAGAGCATTAAACGCCTTATCAGCCACAGGGGTCCAGGAAAATGGCTGTCTGGTACTGGTGAGGGCGGTGAGAGGGGCTGCAATGGAACTATAATCTCGGATGAAACGTCTATAGAAGTTCGCAAACCCCAGGAACTGCTGGAGCTTCTTACGGTTATCCGGAACTGGCCAAGAGGCCACTGCAGAGACCTTGGCTGGGTCCATTTGTATATTCCCTTCTGCAATTACATAGCCTAGGAAGGAAGTGGATTTGACATGAAACTCACATTTCTCTGCCTTAACAAATAATGAGTTCTCGAGTAGACGACTGAGCACCAGGCGGACATGTCTCTCGTGCTCTGACTGAGTCCGGGAAAAAATCAGAATGTCATCTAGATAAACAAACACAACTTTATTTAACATGTCCCTCAGAATGTCGTTGATCAGAGCCTGGAAGACCGCCGGTGCATTTGTAAGTCCAAACGGCATCACTAGGTATTCATAATGTCCAGTGGGGGTGTTAAACGCCATCTTCCACTCGTCCCCCTCCCGGATCCGGACCAAGTGGTAGGCGTTGCGCAAGTCCAATTTAGTGAAGACCGTGGCCCACTCGAGGAGTTCAAAAGCAGAAGAGAGCAGGGGAAGAGGGTACCGGTTCTTGACCGTGATCTCATTCAGTCCTCAGTAATCGATGCAGGGACGGACCGAACCATCCCTCTTCCCCACGAAGAAGAACCCTGCACCAGCGGGAGAGGCCGGCCGGATGATGCCTGCAGCCAAGGAGTCATTAATATAGTCCTCCATAGACCTCCTTTCAGGAACAGAGAGGGAATACAGGCGACCCCTGGGTGGAGTAGAACCAGGAAGCAGGTCGATGACACAGTCATAGGGCCGGTGTGGGGGCAGAGAGGTAGCCTTGGCTTTGTTGACACCTCTCTTAAATCATGATAAACATCAGGAACCATGGAGATATCGGGAGGTGGTCCAACTGGAGGTCTGTCAGAGTCTGGTATTGCTGCCTTTAAACATGTCCGGTGGCAGTCTTCACTCCACTCCAGAATGGAGCCCGCTACCCAGTCTATGCGGGGATTGTGCCGGCGGAGCCAGGGATGTCCGAGAATAATAGCCTGGCCGGGCGACCGGAGCAGATGAAACTGAATGGCCTCCTGGTGATTTCCAGGAATGGACATCTGGACCGGTGCGGTGACATGGGTGACAATGCCCAGGGGGTGACCGTTCAGCGCCCGGGCAGGAACAGGAGTGGGTAGAGGCTGGCATTTCAGGTTCCACTGGCGGGCCAGCTCAGAATCCATAATGTCCGCCTTGGCCCCGGAGTCCACCAGGGCGAACAGGCTGTGGAGCTTATCAGGGAGGTGAATGCGGACCTGGACGAGGGGCTTGCGGGGGTTAGTTGTCTGGGAGGGTCGAGTTGTAACTGAGCTCATCTGGACCCCTCCTACTGCCGGTGAGCTCTGACATGTTGCTACTCTGTGCCCCCCCTCCCTGCAGTACAGACACAGGTTGGCGATGAACTGGCGTTGATGCTCTGCAGCGCTGAGTGAGGACCAGCCCACCTCCATGGGTTCATCAGGTCTCTCGGCAGGTTCGGGTGTGGCAGTGCCGGGTACGCTGGATCGGCGAGTGCTGGGGAGCGTAGGAGTCTGGCGCCCTCTCTCACGTCGACGACCCTGGACCTGCTGATCGATCCGCGTCGCCAAGGCAATGGCTCCGTCGAGAGTGGTCTGGGGTTCGTGGGAGACCAGCTTGTCTTTAATATAGTCCGCCAGACTGTGGTAAAAAGCGTCCATCAGCGCCTCATTATTCAATGAACTGCATGCTGCTAAAGTCCGGAAGTTAATGGCATGATCCGCCACCGTGCTCCGAACTCTTCATCTTTGACACTCTTTCTTGGATGTCTGCCATTGAGATGGTTACTGGTTCTTGTTCTGGGAGGCAGCTGTGGTCAGTCCTCAGGTCCACTAGCCACTGGGCATCGGTCTTGTGTGATGCTTCTCTTTCCCATATGCCCTTCCAGTAGAACTGGACACTCAAAGACGCTTTACATTGGATCCATTATTCATTCACTCCTCATTCATACTTGGTGATGGTAAGCTACGTGTGCAGCCACAGCTGCCCTGGGGCAGACTGGTGGAGGTGCAGATAGGCAGCGCAGAGTCACTGCGTTTTTGTTGATAGTCCCGTCTTTGTTCTTTTTATAAATAAACTTTCTGCCCAAAGGTCGCTCTCCTGTGTCGCGTCCATCTCTGTTGTCAGTCACCCTGCTTTTGACTAGTGGCGCAGGTACGAAGTGACGTGCCACTGCAGCCTACGGGTCACTCAATGGGCCAAATTTAAAATGCTTGCGCATTGACTTGCCACTCACGATTAATTGCGTTAATTTTTATAGCGCATTAATTTGCAGTGTAATTAATTAATCTCATTAACGCATTAAAGTGACATCCTTAATATATATATATATATATATACAGTAAATATTATTTGTAATTATAGGTTCCAGAAACCACACGCAATTAAGGAATCCGCTATTGAGATCGTGCTCGCGATCTATTTATCTTATTATTTACGGTAATTTAAAAGTTTATGAACCCTCGACATACCGATATAAAACCACCTTGTGTCTGTATTACCTTTTCCCAGACTCTTATGGACTGTTTAAAGCACTTTTGTGTCTCACGAAAGTCAGAGACTGATGGAACGGAGTGCACTTCCGGATGCGGTCAGCCAATAGAATGCGCATAAGGTATCACGTGACTGCCTACCAAAAATCCACGATGAAGTTGGGTCGTGAGCATTGATGCACGAATGTGCAAGGTTGCACTGTGTATATACTGTATATATATATATATGTAACGTGTATAAGAAATTTTTTTTTTTTTGTGAAATTCCTGCTAAAGTATGCATATAGTCACCCTGCACTGAGAGGTTCAATAGTGCCCTCCACTGGAGTCTATATAAAACAGAGCGGAAGCAGTGCCTGGTATCAGTTCAGCCTAGCACTCTGCTCCGGTAAGATGGTCAGATGTTGTGCTCCGCAAAATATTTAAATTACACAAAAGCTAACGTGTGATTTGTTGTAAGATTAACAAAAAAGTAACATCACTTGCCATAGTATCTCTGTGCATTTACGTTTTGTATCGTTTCGTTGTTGCTCACGTTAGTATGTTATATTTTGTACTGAAGTCAATATTATTCCCCCCATATAGATGCCATAACAGTGGTGCTTATCACATTGTATGTGTCTGTTGTGGACCACTCATTGCAGGTAAATGTTGTTGCACTATGTGTGACATTTAATATTAATTCAAGACGTACTTGTGTTGCGCTGTCCGCCATTTTCAGCGAGGCCCGTATTATCTGCTGGCTACCTCTAAAGAGCGCCATTAGGCCTTTGCTTTATTTATTTTATATTGAGTCTTGGATTGTGCATTTCATGTTTTCTATTTTCTATTTCTAATTCATAAAATATAAAAAAAATGAGTTAAAATAAGTTAAAATATGTTGTATGCAATAAATTGTAAAAAAAACGTTCACCACTTTACGATCACTTGTTAAAATTCATTATATTAAGACATTTTATATGCAGTTAATGTAATTGTAAAAAATACTGATGTGTCATATACTGCGATCAGTTCAGCCTAGCACTCTGCTCCGACGCCATAACAGTGGAGGTGCTTATCACATTGTATGTGTCTGTTGTGGACCACTAATTGCAGGCTACCCTAAGTAAAACCACATCATCCAACCAGCCCGTGTGTGTGTGGATTCTTGGCGGGATGGGTACACAGCAGTTACATATATATATATATATATATATATATATATATATATATATATATATATATATATATATATATATATATATATATATGTATATATGTATGTATATATATGTGTGTGTGTGTGTGTGTGTGTATATATGTATATATATACACACACACACACACATATATATATACACAAACACATATCTCCCCACCTATATATTTGAAAAAGCTCACTTGAAAACCTCACTTGAAAACGTCACATTTTAACTCCACCTACTACCTGTCAACCAATCATAGCGCATCTGCCAGAAGTAATCACATGAACAATATGGCGTAAGGCATCGGGCTTCGAGGCTTTTTGTTGCTGTTATACCTTTCATCCACGCAACAATGCAGATATCTGGGACGAAAGAGCTGGACAAAGAGTTTTTTGAAGTTTTTTGAAAATGTTGTAATTTTTCAGTAATTTTTATTGTAAACAGACACATGAATTATAAATCTACTGCACAGATTAATGATTTGCCCTATTTTGGCTTCTGTATTGCATTATTCAGGATGACTGATTTTAAAGAGCTGTAATGATGTCTGGTGAATGCTATGAATGCTTTAAATTATTCAAAATAAAGTGTACATATCTTCCATTAATATATTCAATTTATTTTTCTTGATTGTAGCTTTTTATTTTCACATCCTGTTCCTTTCTCACATGGAAGTTACTGTATGTGGGTTTTTGTGAATGCATGTATGTCCACAACTCTGTAACCAAAACTTCATGATAACTTTTAATGGTAAATCAATGGCTGTATCCTCCTCATTTAAGTGCCACCAATGTTCTATCTTCTTACAAGAGTGACTCAGTACTCAAAATCAAAACTTTAAATAAAAATCCATTGACTCAGTCTTCACCAGGATGGCATTTTTCTTTACCATATTGTCAATTGCTGTGTTGTGAGTGGTTCATTTTAATGAACACCTTGTTTGGTGAGGAGCTAAAGAACAGACACAAAAGAAGCAGCATGGGGATGGCAAAAAAGAGTAGGCTAAAATGTGCATGGGTGTGTCCTATCACATTGGCATCCAGGTATAAACACACTCAGCCTAGGTGGACTGTGACTGCCCACTAGTGTTGAGATAGAAATGTTTGAGGCAGGAAGGTGCAGAACACTGTATTATCAAGAATTGGCTGTACATATATCAAAACTATATCTTGACCTCACTAAGACAAAATGCAGTAGTTAAAGGAATGAGAATGTCTACAAATATGAAGAACAAAAGGACAAGGTTATTAAAGAGGATCAACATGTGCAGTGTGATATAAATGAATAAACTGCTTGTTGGTTAAAGTCATACAAATGATTCCTTCCTCCAGTTCATAATGCATGTTTTGACGTTATGTATAAAATTTCCTACAAATACAAAGCTGCACAGTAAAGGTTAAGAGTTGTTAATAAACAAATCATACAAGCCTGACTGTATTTTTGTTAGTTTAAATTTCTGATGGAGATATGGGAGATAAGTTGCATTTTATCTTTCACTCTGTGTTCTTATTACTCCTGATGCCTATTTTCTACCATGCCTATTTTCTACCGACATATACTACCAAATCCCTTTAAACACATGAATACATGAATATATGATCAGGAGAAACAGTAGACTATTGTGTTGAGTGGAAATATTTGGAACAAAGTAGAAGAAGAAGTGCAGCAGTGAAGAGCTTCACTTTTGGAGATTTTTGTTAAAAGCTGTATAGATGAAGTCTTTTTTTGAGGGTGCCATCACACCCCTCTTCTTCCCAACCTTTGTTTGTATTTACATATTTTATGAAATAAACAAGGAGATCTCTTTGAGGTGGAAAGCAATCAATATGATAATGTATTTTTCATTCACCTGCATACACAGATTCATTGCAGTTTATGTTTCCCACAGGTGTAATTCATGGGATCAGTGAAAATATTTCTCATTGTTGCTATTCTGACTGGCATAGGACAACAGTTATCCCTTCATGCTGTGTTGAAAGCTCAGAGTCCTCCACAATATGTGTAATAGGCTTTGTTGTAGAGGTGCGCATTTGCCTTGTCAATGTGGCTGCACGTTGTAAAAACAGCGGCATTAAAAAAAAAAAAATCACAATGATTTATACCCTCTCATAAAAGCTCAGTAAAACCTACAAGGTTAGTCAAGGGCATTCAAGCTTCCTACCTGGTTCATTGTTCAGGGTGAAATCACTCCTGTCCCCAAATATTCTCTCTCTCTCTCTCTCTCTCTCTCTCTCTCTCTCTCTCTCTCTCTCTCTCTCTCTCTCTCTCTCTCTCTCTCTCTCTCTCTCTCTCTCTCTCTCTCTCTCTCTCTCTCTCTCTCTCTCTCTCACTCACTCACTCACACATGAACACACACAAAAATGCATACACACACTCATTCCCACAACTCCCTTCATATCATATTTCGCAAATATTCCATGACGCAAAGACTCTATGACCCTGATGTGCATCATATGGATACGTGTGAGAGCATTGGCAGGTGGGGGTCGATGGTGTGTGGAATGCATTTGCCATCCCACCGTGCTGCGAGCATGTTCTAATGCCTCCACCATTGTCCATACATTCAGGCATGCATACACATCTATCATGGAATTTGAAAGGATATTTTTGGGATGAAGTGTATAGTCCAAACCATTGAAACATTTTCTTTCATATTTGCACGTCAACTGTACAACGGAAGTGCCTCCTGGTGACGGTGATGTATTACATGTCACCAAGATTTTTCCCCATTGAATAGTAATGCAGGCATCTGTGAAACTTGCAGCAGTGTGTGTGTGCTTGTGAAGTAAGCACACACACAAAGAAAAAAGTTTTCTTGTGTATTTTACTTGAGTGATTTAGGTTTCATGCTATCAGATTGGTTGGGTCATATTTGTTTCACCTTGCATTGGGATAAGTAAGGTGATACCGAGAGTCAAGCTGGGCTGTATGGTTTAGCAGGAGTGAAAGACTAAAAAAGGCTACAAAATAATGGTGATGCAAGGCAGGAGTTTGATGTTAAAAAGAAGCCTGTGATTCTGTTCTGCCTGTAATTTATTCCTTTTCTGTTGTGAGCAGCCTCAAAAGGACACTGAGAGGATTTGTGGTGATGGGAGGTCTTAAACTCTGTCTGACCCTCAAACCCACCTGAGAAGGCTCATTGAGTGTTTTTACATAAGATATGCAACTTGTGGTGCTGTTGATGGCGGTGGGACATTAATCTTGATGGAGCAATAAAAAGAGGTGGGAGAGTAGTAAAGGATAAGACATCATTTGGATCTTCCAGTCTAATGATTTGCTGTGTATTAGTTGATCTCAGAACAAGGCATTATATTTAGTTATCATGAGTATACCTTATAGTCTGCTGCCATCAGTTAAGGGATAAATACTGGAAGCTTGTCATCCTTCAGAAAAGCAGACAAAATTATTTGTTAAGAAATACCAGCTTCTGACAACAACATAGCATTGTTTAAACATTACATTTACAAAAACAGCACAGCTGGTCACAATTAAACAATTTAGATGAAACAAGATACTTCATGAAATGCCTCTACATATGGATGTTAATCTGCATCCAAGGAGTGACCCAACATGTTCAACGATTTAGCACTGACTAATTAAATGCCTAAACTGCAGTAATAATACATGGCATGTTTTGATTTTTTGTCATTCATTTTTTATATTACTCATTGAGCGATTATGCCATCTGTGCCAAATCATATCAGTGTTCAACTAAAATATATAGAATATAATAAAAATAAATAAATCAAGCCCTTGGATGTTTACCATCAGTTTTCTTCTTTAATGTCTAGTTTTTTTAATCAGCAACATCTTAACTTAAAGACTGAGTTCATCTAAAATTTCAATTGTTTTCCATAAAGGCTGAGTCATTGAAAATGTGATGCTAGGCTCTGCTGGGCACCTCTGATGTGTTAGTAATTGATTATCAGCAAGCTAAAAGAAAGAGACACATAGCAGGTCTCTCCTTTTGAAAAACACCAATTGCAGGGTCAAACATTTTATTTGATTGAATGTTTGTTTTGTTTTTTTCTGTTTTGTTTTTTAACATAAAGGGAAAATATCAACTTTACAGCCAATGCACAGTATTAAAAAAAAGAAACAAAAATAGAGAAAACAAAATTTAAAGCTGAATTTAGTGTTTCCATTGTTGGTACATTGCTTAGCTCTATTGTAAATTGGCAGAGATGTTTTACTCTTACAGACATATTTCATGTTATAGCTGCAGCTTGGTACGGACGTGTGATGTGAGGAGGCTTGGCGGCAATGCATAATTGAAATATCTCCCTTCTGCCTCTTAAAGATTACCAACCTAGATTTGCCTTTGCACATACAAACGACGTTAGATTGCACATACAGTAGTTTTATAAACAGCCTTTTATGGTCTGCATAGTTTCAGATGCCTTGCAAGACACCATATGTATAACTTCCTTTCCGTGCTCTGTTTGCATAATTTGACTATGAAAAAGACATTAAGTTGCCGGTAGCTTTAACCACCAAAAGTTAGTGCATGTCATATCTGGGTGACTGATTGTCATTTAAGTGGGGAATTAGCCATCAATGGTGGTGTGGCTTTAAGTAATCAGTATGGATTAGAACTTGCTAATTGAACTGGCTTAGATGTCGTCCTTACTGTCTAATTTAGGTCAGATTGCAACCTGCCTCATTTCTGGGCCCCAGGGCATCTGTGACTAATCAATGCCATGACCTCAGAGAAATGAGCCTATTTTCAAAGCAATTGACATCTCCACCAAACTGCTGCTTGTATTTCCCTATTCGTCACTGATGGAACATTAGGAAAATTAAACATGAGGATAATTAAGAAATGTGTTATTTTTTCAAAACATAATTATTCAAATGACAGCTGATAGCAGTAATTAAAGGGAATAATGGGGTGTGTACCACTTGTAATAAAAACACACTGTCTGAAAACCTCCTCATAGAATTAAAGTGATTAAGTTTAATAATACAGTCCCCATTCCATAGTTTTAATAAATTAGATGGATTTGAGGTATAATAACAATTAGAATAGATTCTTGCGGAAAACGGTAGTACCACACTGCAAAACCGGGCGTTTAAATTCTCCTTTTCAGTGTTTACAATGTGCTTTATAGTACCACATATTTGAATTCATTGTAATAACATTACACTTTTAATAAAAAAAACGTCTTCAATCAGGAAGTAGCTGTGGTGGACTCGTGAATATGTGACTGGAGCTAAAGCTCTTAGGAACTGTTTAACTTCGTCCGTGAATTGAATGTGGCTATTGAACTATAATGACATAATTTTGCACTTTCTATGTTAGTGATAGTGTCCCTTAATAACCTCTTCTTTTCCTTTCGGCTTTTCCCTTCAGGGGTCACCACAGCGAATCAATTGCCTCCATCTAACCCTGTCCTTTGCATACTCTTCTCTCACACCAACTACCTTCATGTCCTCTTTCACTACATCCATAAACCTCCTCTTTGGTCGTCCTCTAGGCCTCCTGCCTGGCAGTTCAAAACTCAGCATCCTTCTGCCAATATATTCACTATCTCTCCTCTGGACATGTCCAAACCATCTCAGTCTGGCCTCTCTGACTTTATCTCCAAAACTTCTAACGTGCTGTCCCTCTGATGTACTCATTCCTGATCCTATCCTTCCTGGTCACTCCCAAAGAGAACCTCAACATCTTCATCTCTGCTACCTCCAGCTCTGCCTCCTGTCTTTTCCTCAGTGACACTGTCTCTAGACCAAACAACATCGCTGGTCTCACCACAGTTTTGTACACTTTTCCTTTCATTTTAGCTGAAACTCTTCTATCACACATCACACCTGACACTTTTCTCCACCCATTCCATCCTGCCTGCACACGTTTCTTCACCTCTTTTCCACACTCTCCATTGCTCTGGACTGTTGACCCTAAGTACTTAAAATCCTCCACCTTCTTGTTCTCTTCTCCCTGTAACCTCACTCTTCCACGTGGGTCCCTCTCATTCACACTCATGTACTCTGTCTTACTGCGGCTAACCTTCATCCCTCTCCTTTCCAGGACAAACCTCCACCTCTCTAGCTTCTCCTCCACCTCTTCCCTACTCTCACTGCAGATCACTGATCACTGACATTGACTGATCAATGTCATCTGCAAACATCATAGTCCATGGAGATTCCTGTCTAACCTCGTCTGTCAGCCTGTCCATCACCATAGCGAACAAGAAGGGGCTCAGAGCTGATCCCTGATGCAGTCCCACCTCCACCTTGAACTCCTCTGTCACACCTACAGCACACCTCACCACTGTCTTACAGTCCTCATACATGTCCTGCACCGCTCTAACATACTTCTCTGCCACTCCAAACTTCCTCATACAATACCACAGTTCCTCTCAGGGCACCCTGTCATAAGCTTTCTCCAGATCTACAAAAACACAATGCAGCTCCCTCTGGCCTTCTCTGTACTTCTCTATCAACATCCTCAAAGCAAATACTGCATCTGTAGTACTCTTTTTTGGCATGAAACCATACTGCTGCTCACAAATGCTCACTTCTGCCCTTAGTCTAGCTTCCACTACTCTTTCCCATAGCTTCATTGTATGGCTCATCAGCTTTTTTCCTCTGTAGTTGCCACAACTCTGCACATCTCCCTTGTTCTTAAAAATGGGCACCAGCACACTTCTCCTCCACTCCTCAGGCATCTTCTCACTATCTAAGATCCTGTTGAACAACCCAGTCAGAAACTCTACTGCCACCTCTCCTAGACACTTCCAAACCTCTACAGGTATATCATCAGGACCGACTGCCTTTCCACTCTTCATCCTCTTCAGTGCTCTCCTCACTTCATCCTGACTAATCTTTACTACATCCTGGTCCACAACAGTCACCTCTTCTAGTCTTTGTTCTCTCTCATTTTCCACGTTCATCAACTCTTCAAAGTACTCTTCCCATCTTCCCATCACACTGCTGGCACCTGTCAATAGACTTCCATCCCTATCCTTAATCACCCTAACCTGCTGCACGTCCTTTTCTATTTCTCTGTCTTGCCAACCGGTATAGATCAGTCTCTCCCTCCTTACTGTCCAACCGAGCATACAAGTCATCATAAGCTTCTTGTTTGGCCTTTGCTACCTCTACCTTCACCTTACACTGTATCTCCCTGTACTCCTGTCTACTCTCCTCAGTCCTCTCAGTGTCCCACTTCTTCTTAGCTAACCTCTTTCTTTGTATACACTCCTGTACCTCCTCATTCCACCACCAAGTCTCCTTATCTACTTTCCTTCCAGATGACACACCAAATACTCTCCTACCTGTCTCCCTGATCACATTAGCTGTAGTTGTCCAGTCATCTGGAAGCACCTCCTGACCACCCAGAGCCTGTCTTAACTCCTTCCTAAAGGTCATGCAATACCCTTCCTTTTTTAGCTGCCACCATTTCGTCTTCTGCTCTGCCTTTTCCCTCTTCATCTGCCTCACCACCAGAGTCATCCTACACACCACCATCCTATGCTGTTTGGCTACACTCTCGCCTACCACTACTTTGCAGTCACTGATCTCCTTCAGGTTACATCGTCTACACAAGATGTAGTCTACCTATGTGCTCCTACCACCACTCTTATAGGTCACCCTATGTTCCTGCCTCTTCTGGAAGAAAGTATTCACTACAGCCATTTCCATCCTTTTTGCAAAGTCAACTACCATCTGTCCTTCTGCGTTCCTCTCCTGGATACCTGGATACCTGGATGTCCCTTAATAACCTAATTGTTATTAATAAAGTGAAAACATTGAAGCTATTACATATAGTTTTTGGAGATTGGATCGGGTGCAGTTAGAGTTTATAGGCTGAGCAGTGATCGGTGGGAAATTATCATTTCTTTACCACATTTTAAAAAATTTGGCCAAATTGTTTAAAAGCTCATCCGTTTTACAAAAATCTTATTCCTTCAAATTAGAAAGTGAGGGGGAAAACAAGAGTGTTTATGCTTGTTCTGTTAGATTTTAATAAATGAAATTAATGAATAAAACTTGTAATTGGGGTTCTGCTACCTCAGTGGCCTTGGTGACGTTCTGTCTTTTGGAGCATGAATATACTCCATTCAGTAGCAG
Organism: Antennarius maculatus; assembly: GCA_013358685.1. Taxonomy (NCBI): domain Eukaryota; kingdom Metazoa; phylum Chordata; class Actinopteri; order Lophiiformes; family Antennariidae; genus Antennarius; species Antennarius maculatus. The sequence continues at coordinate 17,185,823 of CM023606.1, forward strand.
TTGACTTATCAGCTAGTTTGCCGTACAGAGAGTGACAAAAAGCATTTATCTTCTAAGGAATGTCTTTCTTTATCCTGAAAGAGCCAAAAGCTGTCCCGGAAAACTGAATGCGTACATATCGAAAAGTAGCATGACGCTAGTTTCTCCCACTCAAGCATATCGTACTAGCAAATTGAGTGTCAGCTTGAACAGGCTTGCACATACCTCTACCTGTTTAGTAATTCATTCATTCATCTACAGAACCTCTTTATTAGGGATGAGCGAGTCCACCACTATCTGTATCTATATCTGTTCAACCAACTAGATTATCTGTATCCGTATTTGTACTCGGAATGGGCGGGGCTTAAACCAGAAGTGGGTGTGGTTTGACTGGAAATGGGTGGGGCTTAAATCACTACATTATTTTAAGTGTAAAATTGATATGGATTGATCACAAGTTGCTATATTTATTGTTTATTTTAAAACTACTGAACAGCCTCGAAATTGAGATTCAAATCAATGTTTTTGATCACAAAAGTAAGAGAACTATTTACAGAACAAGTTTTTTATGGAACTGAGTCAGAACATGAATATTCTTAAGTCTATGAATGAATATTTACCGAAGAACCTCAGAATTGAGATTCAATGCTTTTGATCACAATAGTAAAGGAACTACAGTATATATAGAACGAGTAAACACAAAATGTATTAATGAAGTGCATGCGATAGGAAATTATCAACTACGAAGTATGCATGAACAAGAATTGTCATACTTAACAAAACTTTTAATTGTTTTTCTTCTTTTTCAGTTTAATTTTTTTTTATAATCAAACTGTGGTTTCTTTTCAATTATTTTAATTTTAGCACCTAATGTTCTTGCCATTTTTTTTCACATAAAGTTAAACAATGTTGATTGCGGGGTGTGTGTGTATGCTGCTATGTCTCAGTATAGAAAGTATAGAATTACCGTATTGGCCCGAATATAAGACGACCCTAATTATAGGACGACCCCCTCTTTTTCAAGACTCAAGTTTGAAAATGACTTTTTGAACACCAAATTTAATTTTTATACAGGAAATAATTACAGTACATCTGAAACAAATGATTATAACAATATATTCGAGAGAAAAAGCATGTTATTTTGCCTCCTTCAAATCATTCAAAAATTGTCTATCACATCTTAATATCTGAACATTTAAATATGTAAAATAAAGTGCAATCACATTTGTAAATGAATGGTGAGTGACACCAACCTTGCTACCATCCGAGAACCGACCCACTTTTCTCCAGATTGTCGCTACGTTTCACCATTTTCTGTTATCTCTTCTCTTCTTTTCTTCTTTTCTTTCTTACCGCTATTTTTATTTTTCTTCTTCGTGACAGGGGTTCGCTTTAGCCTGGGGAATGAAGTTCAGCATTCGCTTTAAAGATATCTGGCGCCATCTAGCGTGCATGGGTATAATGTCTAGACCCCGAATGTAAGACGACCCCCACTTTTTCAGTCTTATTTCAATGCAAAAAAACACTTTCTTATATTTGGGCCAATACGGTATTAATTTGAACAGAGTTTGGAACAAACAGATTAAAAAAAAGACGAGTGGAGGTGGTGGTTAAATGCACGCGTATGTGCAACAAAAAAACAACAACAAGAAAGTTCACCAGGTAACCAAACACTGAAATAGAGGCAAGCTGAAGAAAATCTAAGAAGAAAGATGTGAGCTATGGTGAAGCCACCAACAGAGAGATCAGTAAATGTCTGCGTGTGCCGGAGAGTGGGACAGGAAAGCTCCGCTCTAGCTGCAATCTGTAGGGAGGGCGGTAAGTATGTATGACTGGCCAATCACAGAGTGTGAAAACAGTCAGGACGACTTTCCTTCAGTCCGATAACGAGTATTAATGGGTTTTATTCGTATCGTACTCGTACTCGTCAAAAATGCGTTATTTGTACCGGATACTCGTATGAAACGAGTATCTGGCTCACGGGGAGCTGGAGCCTATGCCAACTGTCTTAGGGTGTGAGGTGGGGCAAACTCCAGGCGCGACGCCAGTGCGCCGCAGAGCCACACAGAGACTGACAACCATGCACGTGTAGCGGTTCGTACTTTGCGTTGTGTTTCTTTTTTAGTTTTCTTCAAATGATAAGTCCACTCTTGTGTTTTCAATCACCAGCCGTTTATTCTGGCAACACACAAACCATGTGCGAATGGCGATCACAATCCTCATCAAACTACCTCTCTCAGCCGCGGTCATTACCGACTCCAGAAATGACATAAAATGATATTGACTGAGGAGTCATTATCAATAAACAAAATGAAAATAAAAAGTTTTCCTTATTAAACTAGTTAATACCCCCTGGTGGATGCTACATACCTGGCAACAAACAAACCATGTGCGAATGACGATCACAATCCTCATCAAACTACCTATTGGGGAAAAAGACAACTTAAATTTAAACAGTCGCGGTGAAGCACAATATTAGTTAAGACCTTATGACTGTCACCGCTATTTATCTAGCCCCCAACAAGGAAGATTGATCCCTTCTGCTACAGACACGTACCGACTGAGGAGGGGTCTCCAGGTATTCAGCACACCACCAGCAGAGTACCATAGGGGGAGCTCTAACAACCTGTTAGCCTATGAGAAGCGGAAACAACCAACTCCGCTACACACGCTCACACTCACACACTATGGGCAATTTGGAGCGACCAGTTAACTTGAAGTGCATGTTTTTGGAGGTGGGAAGAAGCCGGAGAACCCTGAGAGAACCCTTGCAGACACGGGGAGAAAATGCAAAGTTAGTAAAGAGTGGGACTCGAACCCGGAACCGCTTTGCGGCGTCAGCGCTAGCCACTGCGCCACCGTGCCGCCCTACCTGTTTTATATGATTCATAAATGTAACATTGAACCAAAATGATGGGATATCGTGTTTGTGTTTTTCCGTTTCTTTCTCTGCACCTTAAATTTAAATTGTTATTGTTGATGCTCCTAGATACAATTAAATTTAAGGATAACCTGTATGCTTGATAACATTTTGGTGTGAAAGAAATTGAACCTCATATTCACCCTGGTAAACACAACTCCAGTGTTTCATGCATGAAAGTAGAAAAGTGACCCCCTGGCAAGGTGACATCCTGACTTTTACCCTCCCCTGATAGTGCAGCATGAGAAGGGAGTGGGACACAACAAGCCTTTCAGCCACAGCCAAGGTTTTGATGTCCTGAGCCAAACACTGCTGCTTACTAAAGATAGAAGGCTCTTATCAATTAGTGGCTGAAGACACCCCACTCTCAGCACCTTGGTCAGATAATTCGCCCTTGTGCTGGGCGATTGGATTCCCACCTCCCTATTTGTCCTCCCCTCCTACTGTCCTTCACAGTTTGGCATAAACACTGTGGTGTCTTTGTAACAACCCCTCTTTGATATAAGAGGTAACCTTAAAACTATCACACAGACAGCAGAAAATCAATGTTGTTAGCCAAGGAAGAACATCCTACTAAAATATGTGTACTTGGGCCAAAACATACAACATTCTTGTAAACTGAAATGTGTATGAGTTGGAGTGGTTGTTTTCACAATTTTATGATGCTGTTGAACTTGTTTGTCGCTTCTATTTTCTTTTTCATGTTTCCAACATGAGCTGTAAAAAAAGTCTTCTCTTTGCTACATGCAAATGAAAATGGGACATCTAAATATTTTAAAAGATACAATGGATAGATTCCTTTCTGTTAAAGATCCATCCATTGAAGAGGCTTTTGGAGTGTTAGAGTAACAAATCCATGGAGAATAAAGTTTTCATGTTTCTGCTTTAATAAACATCAGAACCATTGCAGCTTGCAACTTGATTCAGCTGAAGCACAGTTCATCCAAATCTTTTATTAGGAGTACAAATTCAATCCACTGCTTTGAAAGATTTATAGATTCATGCAATTTTTACGCCATTGGGAGTGCTAATGGCTTTTAGTGCCTTGGCCCCAAGGAGTCATTGTGCATGAAAACCAGAATACTCAGAGCAGCACTTAAGCCTACCGCAATGTAAGGTTTCTGTCAAAAAAAAGATGCTGTTGACTTGGAAACCTGGTTCAAACCAGGGACTTTTTGAATAAAAAAAGCTTAGGCTTCAATTACTTGTTATTTCTACCTTACTATGACAGAGGTCTGCTTTTCTGGAAGAGGTGTTCATTTTTTAAAAATATATAAATAAGTACCATTCAGCTGATTAAAGTGAACATGTGTTAATTCCAGCACTTGCAAGATTCTATTCCTGACATACATGATATGTTTTATGATGTATTTTCATCTGCTGATACACACAAATTCATCATAGTCCCAATACAAACATGTCATTTGTGACTTGGTCAACACATGCTGTGTGCTGTATCTAGGATACTTCAGAGAGATGAAAAAAGAGCTAAATGTATTTCTAAGAAGATTCAACTCAGACATGCACCACTAGAACCTGAAGCACCCAATAAATCAACCTGCATCTTCTGCCGCAAACCTGTCAACTTATTCGAGATAGACAACTGTGAAGACAGAAGGTGTGTATACTTGAAATGTGGCTGGGGGATTTGAGAAATATCAGATACCAAGACAGACATGACAAAAGAATCAAAAGCACAAAGAGCCAAGATCATCCTGAAGCTAGTCACTACCTGAGTCCTCAGTCATATACAAGTTGAAAGAAATTATAGAATAAAAATACCACTGCTTACTATTAATAATTCAATATATTGCAATGGAACAAAAATTACGGTCAGAAAAAGCCTCAGAAGTTTGACCCGACATCACATAGCATCTGATTTTGAATGGCATTGGCTTGTTTACTATGCTGTTACCATTACACAAGGGTTCTTACCAACAAAACCATGTTCAAAGATAAACTCACTTTGGCTAAATGGTGTGTTTCCTCAAAAGTATGTAGATATTATGTTGGATGTGACATCACATGAATTAACTTATGAATAATTTTTTTTTATTAAAAACCAAAAAGGGATATGAATATACCAACATAGGTATTCATATGCCATCAATAAATATAAAAAACATGATAACATTATCCTTGATAAAATCCTCATTTGTTTGAGTGTGTGTGTGTGTGTGTGTGTGTGTGTGTGTGTGTGTGTGTGTGTGTGTGTGTGTGTGTGTGTGTGTGTGTGTGTGTGTGTGACTGTGTGTGTGTGTGTGTGTGTGTGTGACTGTGTGTGTGTGTGCATGCTCATATTTCTTCTTCACAACATGGGCATTTTCAGTGTTTTCTATCGCTAAATGTGTGCAGTATGCTCCTGCAATTCAGTAATTTCATCGACACACTGAATAAAAAGACATCTAAAAACAAACGGCGCTCGGTTTGAGCAGTATAGCCAGAAATTGATGCCTTTTCACTTTGATAAAATGTCTAACATTGTTCTCTTTCAATCCCAGGAGGAGTGACTAAAGAGACGCTTCCAGAACTGCAGACACATCACAAAACCCAAAGACAAAGTAGCAGATTGTCAGTGTAGGTTCAAGCGTCAAATGCACCTAAAGGTTCTCCAGCTACCAACGGCACACACTAGCCTTTAAACACTGAAGCACTCTAACGTAAGTTGGCCTTTCTAACTTTCGGGCTTCTGGAACCAATCATCTGCTCCATACACAAGTAAACTTTAAAGGTTTAATGCCATCCACTGCTATTAGTAGACTATGATAAGCTAGCCAAGCGATTAGCATGGCATGATCCCACCAGCATAAAGGCTAATGAAAGTACCCCAGGCAAGTACAGCATAATATTGAGGACTGTGTGTATTAGAGTCAGCATTATTTTTTTTACAACAGACTGTCAAACAATTCTGAGCCACTTTCTTTTTCCCTCCTGTTTTTGTCCATTCTCCTCATCGACTGATCATGAATAATCACCAGCCATTGAGCTATGTGATTATATACTAATCAAGTGAAGGCTGCTAAAGCTAAAATGACCAGAGCACTACAATTTATATGCTTGTAGGTGCTAAAATATGTTGTGCATATATAATTTTTTTTTTCCAAGATATTCATGTTACATTATTGGACATTCCTTAAGGGAAATATCATGCCACTTTTGCATGTGTAGAGTTAAGAACATTGAATAATACTATAACATCAAGAAATAATTATTATTCAGACTGCATTTATTACAATTCGTGGAAACGTTGCATTGTTGTCAGTAATGACGGCCGACTTTGTCTCTGAAGAGCAACTTCAATGTTAATTTTATTTTGGGTTTGATTAATATCCTTAACATGCTTGTTAATACTCAAAATCCAAGTAACTAAGTGAGCCATTTAAATGTTTCAACCATTTGCTAAATGGAGTGTGTGGGTGCATCATGGCTATCTTTTGATGCATTATTTGACTCGGTTCCAAAAGTGCAGACATCACACACAACCCAAAACACTGAGGTACTCCAATATACTGACATCACATAACTATTCACCTTGTACGAATTACTGTGAGGTCCCATGTGTTGTTCAAGGGCTAGGGAAAACAGATGGTGTTCAGTAAAGTTTTAATCACCACAAAAGCAACTCATTTTTATGAAACAAAATTATTAAAACTAATATTAGACAACCAGGACACAATAGATTGTTATGGATATGTACATTCAAAACATTTTCTTTTTCAGGTAATTGCCACATGTACTATGCTGTGTTAGCTATGACTAAACCAATGCCATGTAGCTGTGTTGAACACACTCCTGTCAGATCATAACAACTGACCAAGTAGGAATGCAAAAACAAACAATTAGGGATGAGCGAGTACACCACTATCTGTATTTGTATCTGTTAAACCAACTAGATTATCTGTATCCGTATCTGTATTCGGAATGGGCGGGGCTTAAACCGGAAATGGGTGTGGTTTGACCGGAAATGGGTGGGGCTTAAATCACTACATTGTTTTAAGTCTAAAATTGATCTGGATTGATCACAAGTTGCTGTATTTTTGCTTATTTTAAAACTATTTAAAACTAAACAGCCTTAAAATTGAAATTCAAATAAATGTTTTTGATCACAAAAGTAAGAGAACTATTTACAGAAGTTTTTTATGGAACTGAGTCAGAACATGAATATTCTTAAGTCTATGAATGAATATTTACCGAAGAGCCTCAGAATTGAGATTCAAAGCTTTTTGATCACAATAGTAAAGGAACTATATACAGAATGAGTAAACACAAAGTGCATTAATGAAGTACATGCAATAAAAAGAGTAATTAACTACAAAGTGTGCGTGAACAAGAATTGTCATACTCAACAAAACTTTTCAATTTTTTTTTTTCATTTTAATTTTTTTCTAGTACTTTTTTTTTTCAATTATTTATTTTTAGTACCTCATGGTATTGCCATTTTTTTCACATAAAGTTAAACAATACTGATTATGGTGTGTGTGTGTGTGTGTGTGTGTGTGTGTGTGTGTGTGTGTGTGTGTGTGTGTGTCTCAGTTAAAATGTTAAGTATAGACGTTGTTAATTTGAACAGAGTTTAGAACAGGTTAAAAAAAAAAGACTTTAACCACCGAGGCGGTGGTTAAATGCACACGTACGTGCAACAAACAAACAAAAAAAAACAAAACAAGAAAGTTCACCACATAACCAAACACCGAAATAGAGGCAAGCTGAAGAAAATCTAATAAGGACGTGAGCAACAGTGAAGCCATGAACAGAGAGATCAGTAACTGTGTGTACCGGAGACAGAGTGAGACAGGGAAACTCCGCTCTAGCTGCAGTGAGTAGGGAGGGGCGGGACTGGCCAATCACAGAGCGTGAAAACAGTCCGGCTGATTTTCCGTATTCGTATTCGTACTCGTCAAAATGCATTATCCGTACCAGATACTCGTACGAAACGAGTATCTGGCTCAACCCTACAAACAATGCAATTTAAGTGTCAGTTATTCCTGCAATGTGTGGATGCTGTGTTTGCACAGGCTGCAGTCCCATTAGTATTAACATGTTTGCATAATGTTATTATATTATAATGAATCAAACAGCATAATAAAATGTCTGTTTTGTTTATCATTTCAGTCAGTCATTTTCATATTACCACCGCTTTATCCGCCGCAGCGGGTCACAGGGAGCTGGAGCCTATCCCAGCGGCATAGGGCGTGAGGCGGGGGACACTCCGGGCACAACGCCAGTGCACCGTGGAGCCACAGGCAAAGACATACGACCACACACACACTCGCTCCTACGGGGAATTTGGGACCGGCCAATCAACCTGAAGCACATGCTTTTGGAGGTGGGAGGAAGCCGGAGAACCCGGAGAGAACCCACGCAGACACGGGGAGAGCATGGGAACTCCGCACTCGAACCTGGGTCCGCCGTGTTGTGAGGCGACAGCGCTACCCACTGCGCCATCGTGCCGCCCTTTTTTATCATTTCAATTCAACTGAAACAAGAAAATTCAAATTTTCTGTGCAAATATGTCCACATCCAAAAGGTTTTATTTAATTAAACAAAGCTTCAAGCATACAACATTCTATATAACACGAAGTTGCAGCAAAATAAAATTTGAGATCACACCATGTACATACCAAAATAAGACTTGGGTGATAATGTCCTGGATTACACAGGGGCAAATAGCACAGTCAAAGCAACTGCAGCCTGATGTGCCTTCCTCCAAATCCTTGAATCAATTTTTGACACCTAAAATGACCGGCTTCCCCAGAATCAAATCAGTCTTCAACAATTCCAAACTGCAGGAGGAGCATATCTATAAGGCATTTTTCCCCATTTTAAGATGAATGCTTGAAATGGGGTACACAATATAAAAAAAACATGAGGGCATTGAAAAGATGAATGTAAATATGCAGCATAAAACTGCCGCAGTCAAATGCATACATAAAGGTATAACAGCACGAGCACAGACCCTAGAGGTATACTTAAAAAAAGAGGCTTCGGTGTGTTTTGGTGTCTTCATAAATTTTGATGGTGAAAGTTAAGGAAGAAATGCTAACTCAAACACAGTGACCTGAAACTTAATAATTCAAAGAGAGTTCAAAAATATTTTCTGTATATTTATAGCTTTCTTTCATTTGTCAGCTTTGGTAATTTATTTCAATTCATGAATGATAAGTGGAACAGTATCAAAATCATAAATGACAGAATGTTTCATACTGTGTATGATTGCAGATGTAAATAATTGTAACATCAGCATAAAACAAAGTTTATTCTTTGACTGATCTTGTAAAAATCCTGTCCCCACTTCAGTGGCTGAATCTAAACTTGAGACAGAAACTCCATCTTGCCTAGCTGCCACACTCTCACTCTCACTCTCACTCTCACTCTCACTCTCTCTCTCTGATCTGAGAAGAGGAAGGAGTATGTGGCATCTCTGTCCATCTATTCACTCTTTTTTTTGCTTTTTTATATATTTGTACACGCTTTTGTGTACCATATATTTACCACGGTTATGTTTTGGGAGTGTGGCATTTTTGCGTGCGTATTCACTCTGTTTTGCTTTTTTAATGCATTTTCACATTCTGTTAGTGACAGTTACATTGCAGTTGCGTTCGGTACTTTTTGAGCTTTTGCGGAAATAAGGAGGCAATATGGTAGCCCTGATATGGGCAACCGCAGAGGAAAAAGCCATTCTGGCAAAGCTCACTCACCAGCATGGTATCAAGCTAACTCCGCCTTTTGGCTGCTCGGTGGGGTAGTTGTGTTTGGCGGTGTGAGAGAAGGTTGGATATGACAGCGTTAAAGCAGGCTCCCGAATGAAGAAAGCAGTGGTAATTTTTCTCTATGAAGTTAAAAAGGTGCACCAGGTAATTGTCAGCGCGGTAGTGACTAAGGATACCTTCACTCCTGTCCTCCCCCTGGCTAACCCAATTAAAACGGTGATCATATTGTGGTGAGACTTGGTAGGAGGAGGAGCAAGGACCGTAATCACTGATCTTGTGCAGGTGTGGCGGAAGGGGGCAGGAAGAGGAGCAGTGAAAAAGACTGACAGATGCAGCAGAAGGTGGTTGGAGCAACACGCACGGCAGAACGGGACTCTGGTAGACGGGGGGAGGGGTCGCCCGTGGTGAGTTAGCGCTGCCGGCAACAAAGACAGATAGCCAGGGGAGCTAGCCCCGTGTCTAGATTAGGAGGGGAGGCCTAGTGCCTCCTGTAGTCCTCGCTCCTTGTGTGATCCTGCTGTTACTGCTCGTTGCCCACCGCTACACTGGTCCTGCTGCTACTGTTACCTGCTACACGGATTCCGCGATTCCGCGGGCCTTCTTTGCCGTCCAGCGAAGCCGTTACCCCGGGGAGTTGGACGGCGAGACAAGCTTGGACCCCGGGGGGGGGGGTCTCGCCGAGTGGGCAAGTTAAGTAAACACTGCACCTTCGTTATACCTATTTTATGCAGCGCCTGTAGTCTGATTAGCAACCACAAGTGACACTAACATCTTGCTAAGTTCGGAGAGCTGGTAAGGGTTAGACAAGTACGATACCATGAGGTTAACAGTTGTGTTTATTGCCACAACAGTAAATAATTTGCCGTGAATGAAAATAAAAGATACAGAAAAATAGAGCTCTTTAAAATGGTAAAAAAATAATAAAATAAAACGTTCAACAGATCGTGTCCCTCCTTCTTTGTAGAAGGTTAGAGTTCAGCTCCGTTTGTATTCGTGTTCAGTGTGTGTAATGTTCAAAGTTCATTCCGTAAGGTCACTACCCGTGTAGATTTTTGTGTTATGTTCTTATCTGTATCACGAGTGAAGTGAGATGATGTCAGAAGCTCCTCGGAATGGATCCCACAGTTGGCCAGACCGTGCACCGTTCCGTTTGAATCGCTCGTCCTTAGTGGCTCGCTACCGAACCTCCTTGGCTTGGAATCTGAATCAAGTCCTAAACCATAAAACCAAAAACCAGTCTACGCATAGAGTGTAGAACAAAACATTACTTCCTATTCGACTGACATCTTTCTACTTTCACTTTTCACTCTACTTCTTTCATATATATACCCAGATGAAGGATATACTAAATGAATCTGCATGTTTTTGCAGTACAGTATAAGTATTTTACCATGACTATTGTTTATCATGAACTTACATTTCAACATGAATCAACTTACTCAATACAATAGAGCTCTGTTTATATTTAAAAATAGCTCTATGAATCAGTATTTATCTTTTTAACCATAGATTTTTATCTCTTTTTCACCATAAAGTGACAGTATTAACTCATTCTTTTTAAAAAACATGGATATTTAACCAACTTTAGTGCAACAACACTCAATACATTCATCCCAATGACTAGGAAGAATAATTAGCATGAACGGGTATCAAACAAACACATTTCTGTACCATAGCTGTCTCTGTTTCTCATTTTGCATCACAGTAAAGGCTTATTAGCTTAACCAGCTAGTAGTACATTAGCTTGTATTAACTTCATATATAGCATTCACATCACCTTTTGCAGGTAAAACTTAGCATTAGTAAAGCGGCGCTAACCGCGATTAGCATTAGCTTCGGGCTAGGTCATTAGCAATCTTTTTACAGCTTATTTTCAAAGTACACAATGATACAACAGGTACTAGAGTAGGCTTAAAACATTAAGGACACATATCATGGACTCCGACTGGTTTTATAAACATGCTTCGGTAACAGGAATTTTCTCATGCTTATATCAACAGCTAACCCGAGCTCTAATCCAGTAACATAGTATTTCTCTCACTGAAGTTCTCAAGGGCTTACACGGTGAAACCCGGCTCTTCTCTCGCTCACGTACACTCTTTCGACTCTACTTTTCCCGGTTCGTCAGCTCATTCACTTGTGCAAGTCTGGGCTTGCACTAGGAGCTAGTATGACTAAGCCACTGTGGCTCAGTGTAAAAGAATTGAGCAAGCCACAAAAAGCCACACTCTGTGACCAAGTCAGTGGCGCAGCGTTCGGAGGACCTGGCGCTCATTGCGGGGCGGTTGGGGGGCCTTCACCTGGGAAATTTTTTAGAAAATGGGGTTGTTTTCCTGCATTCTGAGGGCAGAATCTTCTGTTCAGTTTACCTACAAAAATGCACTAAAGTCAACAGTTCATGCTTAACTATCTTTATTTCTGTCATAGTTTATGCAGGAATGAATGTGAGATTCAACAACTGAAAACTTGCATTCGCTATGTTAAGATACAGTTATACAGAATATTACTCAATCTTTACTTGTAAGTTTTACTCAGACTAGAAGACATTTTAACTTTGACCACCACCAACACCATTGAAAAGATGTAAGTTTTAACCTTTTTTCTGTAAAAATAAGAACGCCACTGTGGTTACACAGTCTAAAAACCTTGTAGCCAATCAGGAATTTACTTCGCCTATGGCAAAGTGGCAAATGACTAGCGCAAGCCCAGCAAGTGTTCTGCTCAGTGGTTGAACTGTAAGATGGCGCTCGGTGCAGATTGTGATCACGCACAGGTCAGACCGAGATAGATAGATAGAAAAAGTTAAATATAAACAGTATAAAATTAAATGAAATCCATTTAACTGCGTGCTGACCTTGCCACCTCGCCCCCGCTCCTCCTGAGAGAGTCATTGTACCCCCTGATGGCATGGGGCACGAAGGAGGACCTCAGCCTCTCTGTGGAGTCAGCAGTCTGCCGCTGAAGGTGCTTCTCTGCTGTGAGAAGGTGGTGTGCAGGGGGTGGCTGGTGTTGTTCATGATGGCCCTGAATTTAGACATGGTCCTGCTCCCCAGAATTGTCTCCACAGAGTCCAGGCTCAGCCCGACCACTGAGCCCGCTCTGCGGATGAGTCTGTTAAGACGGTCAATATCTCTTCCTGGCAACACCACCCCAACACACAATGGCGTATGACAGCACACTGGACACTACGGACTGATAGAACAGAAGGAGCTTAGGACAGATGTTGAAGGAGGCCAGCCTCCTCATGAAGTACATTCTAGTTGCATCTTCTTGTACACACAGTCCGAGTTGAGTGACCAGTCCAGTCTGCTGTCTAGCTGCAGTCCCAGGTACTTATAGTTTCCTACCACCTCCACCTCACTGCCCTCGATGATCACTGGTTGTGGAGAGGGAGGTGCCCGCCGGAAATCCAGCACCATCTCCTTCATCTTGGAGACATTGAGCTGGAGCTGGATCTGCTGGCACCACTCCAAAAGTCAGCCACCAATGCCTTGTACTCCACCTCATCACCCTCCCGGATACATGCCACAATCGCAGTGTCATCGGAGTACTTCTGTATGTGGCATGTATCTGAGTTGTGCTTGAAGTCCGATGTGTAGAGGGTGAAGAGAATGGGGGAGAGCACGGTCCCCTGTGGCGCCCCCGTGCTGCTGGTCACCATAGAAGACAAACAGTCCCCCATACGGACGTACCGGGGTCTGTCCATTAGGTAGTCCGTGATCCAGCTCACGAGGTAGGGGTCCACAGCCATGGAGGTCAGTTTGTCCTGCAGGAGCCGGGGCTGGATGGTGTTGAAGGCACTCGAAAAGTCAAAGAAAAGCACCCTGACGGCACAGCCCCTGGTGTCCAGGTAGGAGAGCACACGGTGGAGTAGGTACAAGACAGCGTCGTCAAACCCAACCTTGGCCTGATAGGCGAACTGGAGAGGGTCCATTGCACCCAGCAACTGTGGACGCATGAACTCCAAGACCAGTCGCTCTAGGGTCTTCATTACATGAGAGGTAAGAGCAACCGGTCGGTGGTCGTTGAGCTCAGTAGGGCGTCTTTTCTTGGGTACCAGGACGATGCAGGAGGTCTTCCACAGTGATGGGACCCTCCCCAGACGCAGACTGAGGTTGAACAATCGCTGCAGGGGGTCCCCTAATACCGAAGCACAGGCTCGGAGGAGTCTTGGGGAGATCTTATCCGGTCCAGCCGCCTTATAGGGACGGAGCCTCCGCAGCGTTGTCGTCACCAGGTCTACAGTGATGACAGTCTCGGTCGTGGTGGGAGCAGGAGGTCGTGGCGAGGTTGGAAGCTTCGCAGCTCTTGGAGTGGGCTCGGGAGAAGTGGCAGGTGCAGGGGCGGAAGGAGAAGTGGCAGGGGTGGAAGGAGAGGAAGCACAGGAGGAGGGAGCATCAGTGGAGCGGTCTGCAGGGGAGAGGCCTGGGATGAGGAGCCAGGAGTGGTGGGGGAGCTGAACCGATTGAAAAAGCTGTTAAGTTCATTCGCTCGTTCACTGTTCCCCTCCACAGAGCTGCGCCCTTTCCCGTGTCCGGTGATGGTTCTCATCCCATTCCAGACCTCCCGCACATGGTTGCGCCCCAGCTGCTTCTCCAGCTTCCTCCCGTACGCCTCCTTGGCCTTCCTCAGGCAGAGTCTCACTTCCTGCTGGGCCTTCTTCATCTCTTCCTCGTTCTTGCTCCTTAACGCCCGCTTCTTTCTGTTCAGGACAGCATTGACTTCCTTTGTGACTCAGGGTTTGTTGTTGGGGTAAAACCTGACTGTCCTGACAGGGGCCACGGTCAATATACGGTTAAGATCATGTTCAAGGTGTCTGACATTACTCATACACCACCAAGTGGTGAAACTGAGGTACTACACTTAAATCACATATATTGGTTTAGTAACCATGTGGGTTACATTTATCTTCTTCTTTTCCTTTCGGCTTTTCCTTTCAGGGGTCGCCACAGCGAATCAATTGCTTCCATCTAACCCTGTCCTTTGCATCCTATTCTCTCACACCAACTACCTTCATGTCCTCCCTCATTACATCCATAAACTTCCTCTTTGGTCGTCCTCTAGGTCTCCTGCCTGGCAGTTCAAAACTCAGCATCCTTCTGCCAATATATTCACTATCTCTCCTCTGGACATGTCCAAACCATCTCAGTCTGGCCTCTCTGAGGTAGTATATTTTGTACATAGTACATATGATAGTTTTTTTTTTTAAGTGTGTGCTCATGCTTGAGTGAATCTCTCTTGGATGTTGTTAACGTAACTATTAGGGATGAGTGAGTACACCACTATCTGTATCTGTATCTGTTCAACCAACTAGATTATCTATATCCGTATCTGTACTCGGAATGGGCGGGGCTTAAACCGGAAATGGGTGTGGTTTGACCGGAAATGAGTGGGGCTTAAATCACTACATTATTTTAAGTGTAAAATTGATATGGATTGATCACAAGTTGCTATATTTATTGTTTATTTTAAAACTATTTACTGAACTGCCTCGAAATTGAGATTCAAATCAATGTTTTTGATCACAAAAGTAAGAGAACTATTTACAGAACAAGTTTTTCATGGAACTGAGTCAGAACATGAATATTCTTAAGTCTATGAATGAATATTTACCGGAGAGCCTCAGATTTGAGATTCAACGCTTTTGATCACAATAGTAAAGGAACTATATATAGAACGAGTAAACACAAAGTGCATTCATGAAGTGCATGCAATATGAAATTATCAACTACGAAGTATGCATGAACAAGAATTGTCATACTAAACAAAACTTTTAATTTTTGTTCTTCCTTTTCAGTTTAATTTTTTTTTTATAATCAAACTGTGGGTTTTTTTCAATTATTTATTTTTAGTACCTAATGTTTTTGCCATTTTTTTTCACATAATGTTAAACAATGTTGATTGGTGGTGAGTGAGTGAGTGTGTGTGTGTGTGTGTGTGTGTGTGTGTGTGTGTGTGTGTGTGTGTGTGTGTGTGTGTGTGTGTGTGTGTGTGTGTGTATGCGCGCTATGTCTCAGTATAGAAAGTATAGAATTATTAATTTGAACACAGATTAGAACAAACAGGTTTAAAAAAAGACGAGTGGAGGTGGTGGTTAAATGCACACGTACTTGCAACAAAACAACAACAACAAGAAAGTTCACCAGGTAACCAAACACCGAAATAGAGGCAAGCTGAAGAAAACCTAAGAAGAAAGACGTGAGCTACGGTGAAGCCACCAACAGAGAGATCAGTAATTGTCTGCCTGTTAAACAAGAAGTGGTGAGCCAGTTTTTTTTTTTTTTTTTCATCTCTCTCTCTCTCTCTCTCTCTCTCTTCCTTGCCCTGTCCCCATCTCCATTGTATTTTTGTATTTCTTTCCCACCAAACTGGTCAAGGCGGATGACTGCCCTCCAGAGTCTGGGTCCTGCCTGGAGTTTTCCCCAACGCTGTCGCTTATGCTTGCTCTTGACGGTTCTGTTGGGTTTCTTTGTCAGTAAAAACATTTTGAAATATATTCTGACATGATTAAGCACTTTATAAATAAAGTTGATTACTTGATTAAATAAATTTCATTTATCCCTGTGTAAAATCATTAATTTCATCATCATCATTGTGTGCGTCAAGTTCAACTTATGCTAAACTAGGCACTTTGTATTCGACAAGCAGCTTTGCAAATGATAGTTATCCATTTGTCTAAGTCCTCCATACATCCACAAACATTCTTATTACAAGACTGTTCCTTTAAGAGGTGGGCTGATTTCAAAGCAATTTTTAAAGGAACCATTTGAATCATATCTTTGATAATCTGCAAGTCCCTACCCCCTCTGGTCAACTTCATTTTATGCCTCCCTCTCTCTTCATTTATGTCCATCACAGACAGATACAGACCCACCTGGGAGTATATGAGTGAAGAACCTCTGATGCGTTCCACGTTGCTGCCTCCCTGATTGCACTGTTTACAGATAAAGACAACTGCTGCTTGATGCGGTGGAGGATAATTAGGCCTGTTCTTTGCTGTGCTTGTGCTATGTGAGTACTCTCTATTGCAGAAAAGGCATCTGGCCAGCAGCTATTTACCTGAGCAAAAAGCATACATTGTTGAACAGGGACTGAATATGATTCATGCTCAGATCTGAGAACTCCACGCTTTTGGAGAGTTAATTGGTAGATATTTCTGGGCTAAAATTTTTATATATTTATTTATTTAATTATTTATTATTTTATACACTGTTATAATCCCCGAAGGGAAATTAAGAATGCACACTCTAGTTTTTTGTTAGTCTCAATCACACGCATGCATATTAGTGTGTACAGGCCCCTGTAATACACACAACCACACACAAGGGGGCCTGTAGGCATGCAAGGGAGGTAGAGTGGCAGGCAGCTACTTCTTGATGCGTCTCAAATGAGCAATTTGTAAAGGGGACGGCACCTTGCTCAAGGGTGCCTCGGCAGTGCTCCGGAAGTGAGCTGACACTTCCCACTGTCAGCTCACCTCTGGGTATTTTGTTGGGGCGGGAGCGGGAATCGAACTGCCGATCTTGAATCATAGGACGACCTGCTCTACCGCCCGCTTTATATTTACGTCTTTTGTCCTATGGAGATGGGGTATAAATGTAATTAAGCAAATAATAGTACTGTACTGTAAAAAGTCCTTGATACCATACACACTGGATTTTATGGCAAATGTAGAGGTAAGATCGGGCCTAAAAAATCCAGCCCGACCCAAATCGAGCCCGAAGGTATTAAAGCCCATCCCGGCCCGAGCCCGAGGGTATTAAAATCCGACCCGACCCGAAAGTAATTATTGACATTTTGAGCCCAACCCGGCCCGAATTTAGGGCTTGGATTCGGCTTAAGATCTTACCTCTACTTTCAGTGCGTATACAATCGGAAAGGTAAAGTGACAGGAGAAAATACAGCTGATGCACGGAGGGAATGGAGCAGGTATTGTAGATGGATGTTTCTCATACAGCGACTTCTATGTTTTACCTAAATTATTTATTTTATAAGGGTATTCCTTAGTTTAATACCCATAGATTGTTTGAGAGACATAATATATAAATACATATTTAAAAAGTTCGGGCCGGGTCGGGCTTGGATCTGAAGATAGAATTTTGGTTCGGGTCCGGCCCAAACTCAGGCTCGGGCGTAAGATCTAGACAGATAGTATGATCAGTCAACCACATGAGGTGCAGAAAGCTATTTTACATTTATCGCCCTTTTATTGTTGTTTGTAAACAATAAAAGGGGCAGCAGTAGTGCAGTCCACTAAGTTCTGAACTGAGGACTGGGGGTCAGCTGTTCAAGACCCGTGTCCTGCAAAAAATTTCGCAGTGTCAACTGAGTGAGTGGCTTCAGTTCACCTCAAGCACTGCCAAGGCGCCCTTGAGCAAGGTGCCATCCCCTTTATAAGTGGCTCATTGGAGGTGCACCATGAGGGAGCTACCCGCCGCTCTACCTCCCTCTCACTTGCAAGCCTACAGGCCCTTTGTTTGTGTGTATCACAGGCCTGTACACTATATATATATATATATACACACTCACACACACATGGAAGGACAAGCCCCTACACGGCATGTATGTACCACCGTCAGATAGAGGAAGTAGCTGATATCAAGGAGATCTAGCAATGGCTGGGTAAAGCTGGACTGACAGACAGCACAGAGGCACTGATCTTGGCAGCACAAGAACAGGCTCTAAGTACAAGAGCAATAGAGGCCAATATCTACCACAGTAGATTTGACCCAAGGTGCAGACCATGTAAAGAAGCGCCAGAGACAGTCCAGCATGTGGTAGCAGGGTGTTAGATGGTCGCAGGCTCACATGGAGAGGCACAATCAACTAGCTATAATAGTGTACAGTAACATCTGTACCCAGTATGGACTAGAAGTACCCAAGTCCAAATGGGACATACCACCCAAGGTGGTTGAGAACAACAAGGCTAAGATCCTGTGGGACCTCAGCTTCCAGACTGACAAACAGCTCCTGCCTAACCAACCGGACATAATGGTGGTGGACAAAGAGCAGAAGAGAGCAGTGGTGGTAGATGTGGCGATTCCAGCTGACGCCAACATCAGGAAGAAGGATATATATATATACAGTATATATATATATATATATATATATATATATATATATATATATATATATATATATATATACATACATACATATACAATATATATAGTTATACATACTGTATACTGTATATATATATATATATATATATATATATGTTCTTCTTTTCCTTCAAGCTTTTCTCTTCAGGGGTCGCCATAGCGTTCATCTAACCCTGTCTTCTACATCCTCTTCTCTCACACCAACTACCTTCATGTCCTCTTTCACTACATCCATAAACCTCCTCTTCGGTCTTCCTCTAGGTCTCCTGCCTGGCAGTTCAAAACTCAGCATCCTTCTACCAAGATATTCACTATCTCTCCTCTCGACATGTCCAAACCATCTCAGTCTGGCCTCTCTGACTTTATCTCCAAAACCTTTAATATGTGCTGTCCCTCTGATCTACTCATTCCTGATCCTATCCTTCCTGGTCACTCCCAAAAAGAACCTCAGCATCTTCATCTCTGCTTCATCTCTGCTACCTCCATCTCGCATTTTTGGTCATTCTGACCCCGTTTATCCGTGCTCTCCATCTCCTTCCTAGCTTCCCAGAGGGTATTCTAAAGAACGATAGGTCCTTGTCTTTGTTTTTTCTTAATGTTCTGTTGACACAACCGTTCACCTCGCAGGTAACCATTATATTTATAGAGTTAATCGCATCATGGATTGCATTGTCTTCTACGGCTGCTAAGCTAAGTTGGTTGCCAATGACGTATGCCGCCCATGTGACAACTGAATGCGGAAGCTGCTGCGGCGCAAATTTTAAGCTTTTCTGACCAAAGGGATGATGCTACACAAAATAAAATTTATTTTTTCTTCTATTTTTCCTAATGGTGAATAACATATGTCACTTAAATTTAACTTTAATGTCCCTTTAAGCTCATTTTAACATTGACCAAAACGTTTTGAACAAAGTTAATGTCCTAACTTGTGTGTTTAATGTTATTTTTCTTTATTCACTTGGATAGTTTGATCCTTCATTAATGGAATTTCATAACCTGACAAATTAAAAGTATTTATTTTAACAGAAAAACAAGCAAACATTTTTTTCTATACAACTGTAATGTTTGTAACTTGAATAAATAACGCATTCAAAGCTATTTAAAATTAAGGAATAGTTACATTTATTTTACATTACATTGATTTGCATTTCATTACAATCATAAGTTACATCTGGCCCTTTGAGGACAGCCATTATGCTGATGTGGCCCTTGGTGAAAATGAGTTTGAAACCCCTGATTTATATTAAATGTAAACCAATGAAAATTGCTGCTGTGAATTGATTCTTTTAATAACCCACATAGCACCCGACGCCGGGGCGGATCCACCCTTAACACGCGCAGTGCCACCGTGGCGGATCACCCGCTTCGGGGAAGCGCACAGGAAACGGAGCGTTTGCGGGCAGCGCACCGTCATACAGCAGGTTCGGTACGGAGGCCGGGCAGATCCGCAAAGTGAATGCCTTGCGAATTTGCCCGTCTCAGTCGTTTCGAGGACGCGCACAGGAGCCGGGCCGGTTGCGTGCGGCGTAACCGGGCCGTTGCGTGCAGTGTTGTGGTTTATACACAAGGTGGAGCACTACTGACTTCCTCCATCGAAGGAACACAGGTAATTTAGGGAAGGTGCCGGTGATGAGCAGCAGGTGTGTGTGTGAACAAGGACACGTAAACAATTTGTTGATCGTGCGCGTGAAAGTTGTCCCATATAGCACCCGATGCCGGGGCAGATCCGCCCTTAATACGGGCAGATCCGCCTCGGCGGCTCACCCGCTTCGGGGAAGCGCACAGGACATGGCCCGGTTGGGGGCAGCGCACCGTCATACAGTGGACTCGGTACGGATGCCAGGCGGATCCGCAGAGCGGATGCCCCTACCAAGATAGCACCTGATACCGATGATGATGAGCTGATCGATGATGAGCTCCAACACACCTGATCCTCATTCAAAAGATCAGGTGTGTTGGAGCAGGGAGACGTCTATCCGGGGGGCGTGCCCCTGTGACGAATACTGGCTATTTTCTGACGTAGAACGGCTCCACATAGAAGAGTTGTTTGTGCTTGACAGTTATAAAGTTTGAATGAATGAATGAATAATACATTTATATTCATTCATTCACGTTCCCCGCCTAAGACGCCGACGCCAATTCGGTGTCGGACCGGGACATGCAGGGGTTCCGTAATTGATCAATACGACATTACGAGCCTGGATGACCGCATTACGTACGCACCTTTCTCCGCCCACAGACGCCGGATGAGGACGCTGCTGAACAAGGTAAATTCTGTAACTAGACGACACTCAAATATATCCAATATGTACTTTCGTCTTACTGGAAAAATTATATTCATCATAGATGTTAAGCATAAGTATGTGATGCTCTTATTGTGGTACTTCCTGTTGTGAGCGGAAGTAGTTTCTATTGTATGTGTATGTAAATGATGGGCTTGACAGGTGTAGTGCGGCATGATTACTGTGGGAGTGTTCAGGTGATGTAGCAGGCGCATGTCCAATAAAGAAAATAGATTTATACTCCGCTCCGTTTATTATTCCTGCTGCGCAAGTCGGATATCGTAACGATAAAGGCCACTTGTTTCGTTGTTTCTGAAATGTTCAATTATGGTAAGTTATGCTTGCTAACGGTACAGAGCTAGCATCAACGTTAGCTTGAGAGATTCTCAAACTTATTAAGGTAACTAGCTAAAGTTAACTTTAAAATTTTGGATGATGTTTTTATGTCTGGGAGGTGGGGAACTGAACATTAGCTACATGCCTTGCTCAGCGAGTTGAATCCAGTCATGAAGGACCACATTGGAATAAATTCAGTTCAGGTGTGAAGGGAGCTGTCATGTCAGAATGAGTAAAGAGTTGTAGAAGTCATCCATGAGTTTAGACCAATGTGCAGGTGCCTGATTGAGCGTGTGTCGGTATTGGCTTATGGTGGGAGGAGTGGCACTATGGGTGTGTCTTCAGAAATCAATAAGTAATGCCTCTCACTTGAACGCCTTTGGACATACGGTAATGTGAATGCATTTGACATGTTGGTAATCTGTACTATTGTCTCTGTTTTACAGGCACTCAGATATGACTAAGTGTCGATCGGTGTGCAGCGATACGACGTTTAGCCCACGCTGCGGTGGCTGTTTGGTCATTCATCAGCCGCAACAAGAGAAAATTGGAACATGTTTTCAGCATCTAAACTGAGTTAAACCAACAGGTATCTGGCTATAGATTTAAATTTACTCTTCAAACATGAGATTTGCTGAGTTTTGTCAGCAATGCAAATGGGGGCTAATGTCAGGCAGCAAAATGTCACTTGATTAGCCAATGGTTATACACATCTTTTTAAAACATTACAACTGGTGTCTGAGTTCTTGGAATATTGTGACAGTTGTGTGATTTCAGGTGCTGTTAAAGAGACACGGCTGTGTTGGGACTGAAGACATAATCAGATGTGTGATTTGCTGGTTCAACCTCGCAGCTGACGGGGAACTCCAGAGGCATCCTGGTACTTCAGATGAGGACCCACCAGTTCCAAGTTAAAGCAATGTTGTCATGTTTGTTTTTCATGTCTTCCTATCATGATTATCAATCATATTCTTTTGTTATTGATTTCCCAGAGAGACGTGGCAGTAAAATGCTTTGGATACAATTCATGGTGGTGTTTCATTTTTCCATTTACAGTATTGATCAGGGCGGAGGGGTTAAGGGAAGTATTCAAGCTTTTTCAGAACAACATTGATGTTGGATATTTCTGTTGGTAGTTGTGGCCAAATGAGCCATTTTGAATAAAGGATCTGGGCCAGATGAGCCACTTCATGAACGGTCCCTTACCGGGTCCGCGCCGGATCTGCCGCGTCATGAACGGTCCTGGAACGGGTCCGCGGTGGCACTGGGTCAGCCGTTTCATGACCGGTCCCGGACCAGGTCCGCGCCGGCTCAGTCGCGTCATGACCGGTCCCGGACCAGGTCCGTGCTGGTTCAGCCGCGTAATGAACGGGTCCAGACCGGGTCCGCGCCGGGTCAAGCGCTTTATGAACGGATCCGGATCAGCTCCGCGCCCGATCTGGTTTGGGTCCGCGGTCCTTGCCCGGTCCGAGTCTGTCGCGTTGTGCAAGTGGACTCCGTTCCGGGCCCGGTTCACGGATCCGTGGCGGAGCCGGTGGCGGATCCGTGGCGGTTCCGGGGCGGAGTCAAAAGGCTGTCTGGGAAGCCATATAACTTATAGCCACATAACTATAACTATGATCCAAGGTTTTTAACAAGTGTGATACTGGTGTGTGGCCAGTGTGCACATCTGATGTTGCTCACAGTGGTCCTCAGTGCCCTCAGGAAGCTTGTGTGTTTGCCCAGATGCGTGAAAAATTTGAGGGACAGTCACATGTTTGGAAAACCATAACGGGGAAATGTTTTTCCATTCCTCAGTCAGTTTACAATCAATCAATCAATCAATCAATCAATCAATATTTCAAACTTTTTTTAATACTGGATTCTCTTTTCATGACTGTCTGTTTTTTCCATCCTTTATTACTGCAAATATCAATGCAATGGTCTATTATTCATGTTCATATCGTAAATATTCATTCATCACCAATGTTGCATGTGACAGTGATGCCTATTCAGTTTTCCGAAAAAACAGTGGCATTCTGGTTGCTGCAGACCCAGATATTTTTCTGGGCCTGATCATTTGTTGATCATCAAATGTAGGAGTTTCAAATTATTTGTTTATATTTTATTCAAGCCCATCTGTGTTAGGTTTCTAGGATAGAGGAGAACTGAAGCACAAGTCAGGTACTGACTGAATCGAAACTGAAGTAGTTATTTGCTTTGATGCGGCAACCAACGCTACAAACTCAATGACAATGACAAGATCTTGAGAATAAGTGGAACGTGGAACATGAAATCTCAAATGTGGGGCCATTATAGACTCCTTTCATGTTGCTGACAACCTTATAACACTGACCCAGTTACAGTTAGTTACAGTTAACACTACAGTTATCTATGATCAAAGGAAATGGTGAAGGGTTTTTAAAACAGATTTGAAATGAGACTTCCCAATATGAGCAATCACTTTGAAGTCAAATATTTGGTCGTTGTGATGTGATATATTTGATTTAAACCTATAACAACAGACAGATCTTGGTGAAATATTAATCAGGGAGAGATACTATAATGAACATGTATTTTACATGTTTTACTCACTTTGTCATTTCCACTTCCACTTGTTCTCCTCACAACGTAGCAAATGTTTCAACAAATCCTTGGCTGAATGAATCTATATTGCTTTCATTCATTCATTCATCTTCTACCGCTTCATCCGCTGTAGTGGGTCATGGGGAGCTGGAGCCTAACTCAGCTGACACGTGTCTGTGTGGGTTCTCTCCGGGTTCTCCGGCTTCCTCCCACCTCCAAAAGCATGCACTTCAGGTTGATTGGCTGGTCCCAAATCGCCCATAGGAGTGAGTGTGTGTGTGCATGGTTGTCCGTCTTTGTGTATGGCTCCGCGCTGCACTGGCGTCGTGCCCGGAGTGTCCCCTGCCTCGCGCCCTATGTCAGCTGAGTCAGCTGTATTGCTTTATTATGTGTTAATTAACACATTAACTTTAATTTTGGTCTAACTCTTGTTCACTATATGTCTTTAAAAAACTTTTTCATACTTTCATAATGGCTTTCACTATAATCATCAAAGCCCGCCATTGTCCTTAACCTTTACTGTAAGTGTGTGCATTCTTTATGTAGTTGTACATCTATGCAAAGAAAGGACAGAAGACTCATTTTACCATTTATATACACTGATAGAGCTTTGTTATATTTTAATTATGAACCTACAGTACAATGTATGACAGAGGTTCATTTAAAATGTTTAGCCATCTCATACCCAATCTGTTTCATGTGTTTACTTGGACTTAATTTCAGATGAACTGAGGCAATATTGCAACTACATTATAGTTTACTGTCTTGGTCCTGCAAAGACAAGATATATCCAAGTTCATTTGCATAGCTATAGGTTCTGGAATAATTAACATGTTCAGAAAACACTTCAGGAGGGCAGATCCATGCTTCTATGTCCCAGTCGGAGTACGCTCTCCCACCACACTCAACTTCTCTTATATTGATGAATTTAGAAAATAGCAAGAAATTATAGGTCCTTGCTGAAATGTAGATTATTTTAGGAAAATGTGAACTTTTAATAACAAATGTCAATTTCATTGTGTTAAACATTGTTTCATAAGGATGTAAACCTATAAAAATGATGAAACGCAATACACAGTTGAAGCATAACACAGACACAATATGCAGCTGAACAGGACTTGCAAATCCTGTAATTTATCAATAACAAAACAAATATTAGATGACATGCCATGGTAGTTCTCTGGAATTCACTGAACACGATCAGCGTGTCAAACAAGGTCAGCATCAAAATCATTTGATTTCAAAGTGGAACTTGAATAGTCGCTCTGTTATCAGAATGCTGCTTCACCCGTAGCATCTCTGAATACTGATGTAACATATTCCACAGCGTCCCCTTGAGTTCTGCCACATCAGCTCCTGAGCTGTTCTTTGATGTTTCTGTTGTAAAAGCAGAACAGTCTCAGGACCCCTTTGATGGTGTGAAATATGCTGTGTGTTCGCTATTGAACATGTGTTAGCAATTTTAGGCTTTTAGATGAAGGTCGGGGTACAAGTGTTGACCTATGGTCGTTTTTCTTTGCTAGACTATCTTTGAGCTTCTATGAAATTTCACCTCACAAGCAAAAGCCTGCTTCTTATTGGAAAACACTATTGCTATGCATTTGTTGGGATGCCAGAAATTCATGTGGGTTGTGAAGACAGTGCACACACTGATTTATAAATATAAATACTTCTTTAATTAACTGTCTGAAATAAATATACAGTACTATGAACTATACTATGTGACTATGTATCTCAGTGTATACCATAATTCTAGCTGTCTTCCTTCATTCAAATATGATAGATGACATTTTACCCTTGTCTTGATGTATCAAATCAAATAGATCTAAAAATACTACAACTTTCAGACTACAGGATTATATTACATTTTTGTCAAGGGATGATCCATAAACAGAAAAAAATAAAATGCATATTTGTTAGTGATGTATTTTATTTGAGGATTCTATAGTGTAGATTATGGAGATATTGGCAACTGTTGATTTGTGGGTTTGTTTCTTGCCAGTATTAGATTCAGAGGCCTGCACGTGAATTACTTGTCAGCACTTTGTAAAAAAATCAAACAAGCAGCTTCAGATTGGGGAAGATAAAGTCTAAATGGGGAAATCTTTTGGCAAACATTAGCTTGTTTTGATTTCTATGCTATGCTAAAACAGGAAATTGTTATATTCCTCAATTATGATGTGATTTATGGAAGACTTCCCAAGGAGGTCATTCATTCATTCATTCATTCATTCATTCATTCATTCATTCAGTCAGTCAGTCAGTCAGTCAGTCAGTCAGTCAGTCAGTCAGTCATTCATTCATTTGGTCATGCATCTTCAATCCATCAATCAATCAATTAAGTTTAATTTATATAGCACTTAATCATGGCAACAGATATTTCAAAGCACTTTAAAGATGGAAATACCCAACTGAACCCTCCATTGCAAGCATACGCGACAGTGGCGGGGAAACTGATCGCTCCATAACTATACATGGAAAAATTGGTAAAATTGTTACTTTTTAACAATTTACTCAAAAGACAGGATATAGCTTACATTTTGACATACAGTATTTGATCCCCCTTAAGAAAGAGTTGCTGTTGTCAGATTTCTTATTCATCCAGCACTAAGCAATATTTCTATCCAACGAAAATCACAATTTTTAAATTGCAGTATTTTAGGTCACAGTGTCAATAAACTGAGTTAATATTTCAGTGGAATATTTTCTTACTGGAGCAGGCAGTCTGAGCGCACAATTCAGTTTAACATGGATCATTAATATAAAGATAAGAGTAAACATGTCTTTTTCAATAACGCATGCCATAACATTATGTATTAGTTTACAAATCTATTTGGATAAGAGTGTGAGGAGAGTTAATCTGAGACATAATAATGCTGTGCTGTAAACAGTGACACAAATGTGCCACAAGGGATACATGTCGAAAAGGTAGGACACAATCAATGCAATTTTATACAAACACCTTTCTCATGATAAAAATTATATCAACGGCAACTTTTTGTTCTTAATTACATACAAGAGTTGTTTGCTGCTACATGGCATAATTAAGTATATGTAATATTTTCCTCGTCTGAAGTTTAGGCTGAAAATATTTGTGGGTCGTTATAATTAGCAGCTTGTCCCACAAGCTATTTCTCTGATGTGGTAATGTGTTATGGATTGTGAGTGTGCTAGCAGAATGGAAAACAAGCTTATTGTGCTCAGTTTGTGTTAAGATGAAAAATAAAAATGCAATTTGTTATATTTGCTTGGAGCTATTGGTTTAGCTTAAATCCATCCATCTATGATGTGTAATGTGACATTAAAGTGAATGAAAAGCAGAATAAACCAAAAACAGAAGAAAATTAATTCATACAGAAAGAGAATGATGCTGGTGATTGTTGTTATCACTTTGTGTTTTTCGTGGTCTCTAAATGTGATGTTTCTGTATTTGATTTGATTTATTGCATAGATTATTCTACTTTTTTTAAGTGTACTTAAAATATTGCAGCTCTAATGGGAGACATTTCTCCCTGTATTGTTCAAAATAAAATACAGTATAGTCCATTTTAAACAAGTCAAACAGAAATTCTGACGAGTATGCATCCATTTAGTAGCTGTAGTTGTGCAAAGGCAGCAGATTACTAAAACTTTTAACAGGCTCTGCCTGCAGCCACAGTGATGACCTCCCCTGCTGTGCATATAGCATCCACACATCTGCCACCTTTGCAAATGACGACAAAAGACTGTGTGATCAGTGACAGCAGTCTTAGAGACCAGACAAACTCGGGAAAGAAACATCGACCCATTTGGACCAACTTCAGTGCGAAGCAAGAACTTCTTCATCTTGATCAGAATTAACAACACTGCTCATTAAACTAGTGCCACAACATCCACAATCAAGACAGTCCAGCCCAGAACAACTTCTGCGGAATGATTAAAGACAAATCATACTGCAGTAGATATTCCTTTTAAATGGGAACCCTTATTATGTTTTCCCATTATTATTGATGTAGACGCATATATCGCGTCGCCGATGACATGTCTAAGTAATCTTGTATTGTTGTATACTTGTGCTATGACAATGACAAATGACTGGAAAATATACTGTCTGATTCCAGTTTGATTAATTTATCATAATAAGGGTTAACACACTGCACTGAGGGGTGTTTAACTGCATGCTTACAGGTCCCCATTGTGGGCTGTGTTTCAGGGGCCTGTATACAATGACTTAAAACTAACACAAAATGTATACACCTGAGTGACTATGTAATTTCCCCTTGCGGGGATTAATAAAGTATACTTCTTCTTCTTCTTCTTCATTAAACTGTAAGAAACAAAGATTTTTTAAATTTTTATAGCTCTATTTTCTGAATGAACTGAGCACAGTTTAGCTATGCCACTAAATAAATAATAAACTTGTGAGTAACTAAACTTTTCTACACATATCAAAGGAAGTTAACTGGATTCTGAAAAGGCACAGTGGAAAAGCAATCAGCAATCGGAAATTTTTGGGTGATTTACTTAAAAAATAAATAAATAAATAAAAATGTTCTTTGTTCTGACAATTTTCAATGATGAGCTAGCACTCAGGATCCACCAGATAGCATTTTCTTTTTGCCCTGGGTTGATTGACAAATAATAGCCCCGTAGTTGTTGTTTTTTCTCTGCACACAGTGTGTAATGGACACCCATCTCACCAGTTTGTGGCATTGGGGAATAATTATAGGGGGCCGCCTGAGGTAAGGCCTGGCAGAGAGAGTTCGTTAGTAATGAGGGAGAAGAGTGGAGGAGAGAGTCCTGGGAGGCTATAGCCTCATACTGAACAACAGTAAAAGAAAGAGTTCTTGGTATAGCTAAGCTTGATGCAGACTAAACACTTTCCCTCAGCAGAACCTCGTTTTCTTTCTCCATTTCATTCTGTAATTTTCTGTGGCTGTATGGTAGGAGATAAATGGAAGGCTGTGAAACTCATAGGCCACCCGTGTTTTGGTATTTAACTCATTTGTATGGAGGTTTAAGTAAAAAATGCCACAAGGGGTACATTTGTACTTGCATGCACGCACAGATGCCTTTTGCTGTTATTTAAATCCACAAAACCACCAGGGACAAGTGCAGATGCCAATTTGTTTGGAAAAAGAAAAACAATTTAATTATCACGTAAGTAAAGCCAGAAAGTTAAACGGTAAGAGACATGCTTAACAGCAATAAACAATAATCCATGCAGTGTCTGCTCAACAAAGTAACAAAGCTTTCCAGCATTCAAATAGAGGTACATTTTATTATAAAACAAACAAACAAACAAACAACCAACCAAACAAAAAAAAAAATCTCACTAAGTCTACAAAATGTGCTCCTGTGGTTGAGCCACCAATTTTATTGTGTGATAATTTAATACGCAATTTGAGGAACATCAAATTAAAAGCAACACAATATAGCAATATAATACAGAGCCTACAAGGTGAACCGATAAAGTGCAAATAACCTTTCTTCATCTCACCACCATTTGCCTTTCCCTGTTTTCAGACAAATTTGATACAACAATGTCCAATCCTGTAACAATGTATCAAAATAACAAGTTTGTGTCAAGTCATTGACTGAAGTAATTACTTGCATTTCAGTGCTGTGCACACTGTTTACCTGCATCTCTTGACCATTTCACTTTCCATTAAAAACATGAAAACACAAATATCGAAACACAAATCATACATCAGGTTCACCAAAGACCAGTGAGGATTTGGTAAAATTGCTTGTGGGACATTACCTTAAAACTCTAGAGGTGGTGAAATTCAGAAGACTTTGATAATGATAAGTGTGATTTACAATTTTTTAAAAGCTATATCTATTTCAGTATTATTTCCCACTGCTCTTAATTATTAAATCCCACTGTGAATAACAATATAAGGGGGTACCGGAGGGCACTATGTTGGTCATGTCAGGTAAGCAAGTACGGACAAAGCCTCCGCAGAGGTAAGACCAGCAAATGTAAGCGAGTAGACAATCTGACAAATAACGTTTACACTCCAACACTAATGAGCTGATTCAAGGCAGGAAAATTACTAACGGCAGGTGAGATCAAATGGTTTAAAAGATCAATCCACAGTGCACAATAGAAACCAAAACAATGGAAAATATTTGTTGCACTTGTACGGTTGCAGAGCAGGTTCTTCAATTTAATCGCCTAAACAGGTCGATGGCCTTTAACTTCCATTTCCTACTGCTAATATGTGAAAGTTTGGATGGATTTAAAACAAAAAAGTGTTGGAATCAGTTATTTCTCCACAGAAATGTTTGGTAATGCAGAGGATATACAGTATGTAGTGGTTCCTTAGGTGAATGCCTGGGTATTTTACCAATTGATTTAACCCAACTCGTCCCTATCTTATTGATCTCACCACTTCATACAAACACCTGTCTTCCTGCTTTACATTAATAATTACTCAAGTTACTATAGGCTAACACTTAACAGCAAGAAGGATACTCATACCACTGTCTAGACCCAACTCATTCAGTCATTCATTTTCCTCTGCTTTATCCACCGCAGCTGGTCACGGGGAGCTGGAGCCTATCCCAGCTGGCATAGGGTGTGAGTCGGGGGACACTCCGGGCACGATGCCAGTGCACTGCGGAGCCACAACCAAAGACAGACAACCATGCACACATACACTCACTCCTACGGGCAATGTGGGACCGGCCAATTAACCTGAACAGCATGTTTTTGGAAATGGGAGGAAGCCAGAGAACCCGGAGAAAACCCACGCAAACACACACAGAGCGGTACTCAAACCTGGACCCGCAGTGT
Source organism: Antennarius maculatus (assembly GCA_013358685.1). Lineage (NCBI taxonomy): Eukaryota > Metazoa > Chordata > Actinopteri > Lophiiformes > Antennariidae > Antennarius > Antennarius maculatus. Next base: position 17,216,500 of record CM023606.1, read on the forward strand.
TGTGCGGCGACAGCACTACCCACTGTGCCACCGTGCCGCCTCTAGACCCAACAGTTCCATTTGATTAAATCAAGCACTAATCCAAATTCTAATTATTACCCACCGTAATGAAGCTGTCCATGTCCACTCCTGCCCAGAGTTTCTTCCTCATCGAGGGAGTTTTTCCCCACCACTGTCGCTTATGCTTGCTCTGGAGGGTTCAGTTGGGTTTCTCTGTCTGTTAAAGCGCTTTGAAATGTCTGTGCCATGATTAAGCGCTATATAAATAAAACTTGATTGATTGATTGATATCTGACTGACCATGGCCTCTGTGTAAGCCAAGCAATATAAGATTGGATTTGTAAGGAAGCAAAATTAGGATGTCAATGCAAGAAAGAATCCACGTATTTTAGAAATTATTTTAATAAAACACTTTTTGTACACTTGTCATACAATTATGCAAAAAAAATCATGAAAATAATAATAAATTACAAAATTTGTGAAACATTACACAATGCTCACAAGGTCACAAGTAATTTGAAAATGTGATGCATATTTAGAAAATTATCAATCGAGTTATTTAACAAAAAGATTTATCACTTTATCCAATTCTGACCCAAAATGCCTTCTGTGGCACTTGTTTCAACTTTAAACATGATTCCAACACACGCACACTAGACATGCAATGGATCAGTTGCTAATATAAAAACATGAAAACTGTTCCAGTAAGAGTCAATACCTGTTGCTGCTGGCCAGACTATTTCTCATAAATGTTTCATGCAAATTGTTCAGTCTGTTACCCTAAGTATTACCCTAAATCAGATTAGGTGCAAGGCTTATGTTGAACTTTATGTTGACAAAATCTCCAACTGACTCTTAAAAATCAAAAAATCAAAAAAAGAGGGTAGGCCACACGTTTGACAAACACCCTTTTTGATGTGATTTAATCACAGATTCACCAATTCCCAGCCAAAGCCCCCAACAGATTCCCTAGGGGCATATGTTTAACCATGGAATATAAATAATAGGATTGTACCCATTGAAGTGACAATCAAAGAATGTGTCCACCAGTTTGATGGTTTGTGTAACCCTGCGCAATGTAATGACTCAAGTTTTGACTCAACAAACCTGAGTCATCTTTGCTTGAACATTGAATATTCCCCTTGATATATTCTAAAAGTGTGCTTCACTTTTTGTCCCATGTGGAGGACAGATTGTGCAGTGCGGTCGATGAATATTCGATGTATTAACGCTGTGCATTCAGGTAACAGTATGTTCGGACCCCCCGAGGATGCTGGGAAAGAGATTGTCAGGATCAAAGGGAATGTGGAACACAGCAGAACAAGGAATCTCAGGGCTTAGTGGCTCATTAGGAATATTACAAAGGTAAGACAAGGAATTAACGGTGAGACAGTCTTAATACAAAACCCTGGAAAGGACAGCTTATATATGTTTGACTGGAAAAGGTAGAGGATTTCTCTGCAGTTAAAAAGTACTAATCTTCTGTCATTATAGTAATAATGAACAATCTGACAGAAAGACATTTTCTGATCTTGAATTATGAGCACTGTATATGACTTCAAATGAAACTACTAATATTTTAATCATGATGGTAGGGCAAAACAAACCTTCAGAAACAACAAAGCTTCTTCTGTCTGTCTATGAAATTGTGATACAATAAAGTCTTTAATAAAATGTTTTATTGCACACGAGAAAAAAAGAGGTCAAGCTTAGCTTAATAACGGACGGACAGACGGACAGACTGACAGACAGACAGGCACTTGATCAAATCCGAAGGGAAAAGGAGGAGAAAACATCCACACTACAAAGGCAGTAAATATCAAGAAACATATAAAAAGCAAATAAGCATACAGAACCAAGAAATATGTCATACAAGATTACAGTCCATTGCAGGGCTTGGTGAAATTAAGTGCAACGTTGACAGTGTAAAATTACTAACAATAGATAGATCCCCTCTAAATGGAAGGCGGCAGTCATCAATGCTCCTATAAGATGTACTGTATGTGCAACCATTGAATTTCAGCTGTGTCTAACATTGTTCCTGTCACTGTAAAAGTTTCACATATTCAGTTTCATCACTAACAGCCTCCTGTCAGTATTATAACTGCTGAATAAGATATGATTTTAAAAGAAATCATTAATATAATTCCTACAAATCTGCCTTTTGTTAATATATGTTTTTGATGTTAATTTAATGTAGCCACAAGAGGACACAAGCCAGTGTCTTATTGTGCTGGTCCCAAGCCCAGATAAATACAGAGGGTGGTGTCAGGAAGGGCATCCGATGTAAAACTTTTGCTGAATCAAACATGCGAATCAAACCTATGACTTCCATACCGGATCGGTCGAAGCCTGGGTTAACAACGACCGCCATGGGTGCTGTTGACCTACAGGGTGCTGGTGGAAATTGAACTACTGTTGGTCGAAGAAAGAGAGGAGGAAAGTGTGTTCTTAGGGAGAGAAAGAAGAGGAACGCCCGAAGTATAGGACTGAGAGTAGGGAGGTTGAATGTTGGAACTATGACAGGAGAAGGTAGAGAGTTGGTTGATATGATGCAGAGGAGGAAGGTAGACATACTGTGTGTCCAGGAGACCAGGTGGAAAGGTAGCAAGGCTACAAGTTTAGGAGCAGGGTTCAAGTTGTTCTATCATGGTGTAGATAGGAAAATAAATGGAGTAGGAGTTATCTTGAAGGAGAAGTTTGTTAGGAATGTCCTGGAGGTAAAAAGAGTGTCAGATAGAGTGATGAGTCTGACGCTAGAAATCGAAAGTTTGATGTTCAATGCTGTTAGTGGGTATGCTCCACAGGTAGGATGTGAGCTGGAGGAGAAGGAAAAATTCTGGTTGGACTTTGATGAAGTGATGCAGAGCATACCTAGAAGTGAGGGAGTTGTCACTGCTGCAGACTTTAATGGACATGTTGGTGCAGGAAATGGGTGATGAGGAGGTGATGGGCAGGTTTGGTATCCAGGAGAGGAACGCAGAAGGACAGATGGTAGTTGACTTTGCAAAAAGGATGGAAATGGCTGTAGTGAATACTTTCTTCCAGAAGAGGCAGGAACATAGGATGACCTATAAGAATGGTGGTAGGAGCACACAAGTAGACTACATCTTGTGTAGACGGTGTAATCTGAAGGAGATCAATGACTGCAAAGTAGTGGTAGTCGAGAGTGTAGCCAAACAGCATAGGATGGTGGTGTGTAGGATGACTCTGGTGGTGAGGAAGATGAAGAGGGCAAAGGCAGAGCAGAAGACAAAACAGTGGAAAGTGAAAAAGGAATAGTGTTGCATGACTTTTAGGAAGGAGTTAAGACAGGCTCTGGGTGGTCAGGAGGTGCTTCCAGATGACTGGACAACTACAGCTAATGTGATCAGGGAGACAGGTAGGAGAGTACTTGGTGTGTCATCTGGAAGGAAAGTAGATAAGGAGACTTGGTGGTGGAATGAGGAGGTACAGGAGTTTATACAAAGAAAGACGTTAGCTAAGAAGAAGTGGGACACTGAGGGGACTGAGGATAGTAGACAGGAGTACAGGGAGATGCAGCGTAAGGTGAAGGTAGAAGTAGCAAAGGCTAAACAAGGGGCTTATGATGACTTGTATGCTAGGTTGGACAGTAAGGAGGGAGAGACTGATCTATACATATTGGCAAGACAGAGAGACAGAGATGGGAAGGACGTGCAGTAGGTTAGGGTGATTAAGGATAGGGGTGGAAGTCTATTGACAGGTGCCAGCAATGTGATGGGAAGATGGAAAGAGTACTTTGAAGAATTGATGAATGTGGAAAATGAGAACAAAGACTAGAAGAGGTGACTGCTGGGGACTAGGAAGTAGCAAAGATTAGTCAGGATGAAGTGAGGAGGGCATTGAAGAGGATGAAAAGTGGAAAGGCAGTCAGTCCTGATGATATATCCGTAGAGGTTTGGAAGTGTCTAGGAGAGGTGGCGGTAGAGTTTCTGACTGGGTTGTTCAACGGGATCTTAGATAGCGAGAAAATGCCTTAGGAATGGAGGAGAAGTGTGCTGGTGCCCATTTTTAAGAACAAAGGAGATGTGCAGAGTTGTGGCAACTACAGAGGAATAAAGCTGATGAGCCATTGGGGTGGCAGTGGCTCAGCGGTAAAGCGGGTGGTAGAGCAGGTCGCTCTATGATTCAAGATCGGCGGTTCAATTCCCACTCCCACCCAAAAAAAAAAAAAAAAAAATACCCAGAGGTTAGCTGACAGTGGGAGGTGTCAGCTCACCCCTGGAGCACCACCAAGGCACCCCTGGAGCACCACCAAGGCACCCCTGAACAAGGTGCCATCCCCCTTACATATTGCTCATTTGAGGCGCACCAAGAAGGAGCTGCCTGCCACACTACCTCCCTTGCATGCCCACAGGCTCCCTTGTGTGTGGTTGCGTGTATTACAGGGGCCTGTACACACTAATATGCATGCATGTGATTTGATTTGATTGACTAACAGAAACTAGAGTGTGCGTTCTTAATTTCCCTACTGGGATTATAACAGTGTATTAAATTAAAAAATTAAATTAAATACAATAAAGCAGGGGGAAAGGGTAGTGGAAGCTAGGCAGGGGTGAGCATTTGTGAGCAGCAGTATGGTTTCATGCCAATAAAGAGTACTACAGATGCAGTATTTGCTTTGAGGATGTTAATAGAGAATTACAGAGAAGGCCAAACGGAGCTGCATTGTGTTTTTGTAGATCTGGAGAAAGCTTATGACAGGGTGCCCAGAGAAGAACTGTGGTATTGTATGAGGAAGTTTAGAGTGGCAGAGAAGTATGTTAGAATGTTACAGGACATGTATGAGGACTGTAAGACAGTGGTGAGGTGTGCTGTAGGTGTGACAGAGGAGTTCAAGGTGGAGGTGTGAATGAGAGGGACCCAAGTGGAAGAGTGAGGTTACAGGGAGAAAAGATCAAGAAGGTGGAGGATTTTAAGTACTTAGGGTCAACAGCCCAGAGCAATGGAGAGTGTGGAAAAGAAATTTAGAAGCGTGTACAGGCAGGATGGAAAGTGTCAGGTGTTTCTGCTAAAATGAAAGGAAAGGTGTACAAAACTGTGGTGAGACCAGCAATGTTGTTTGGTCTAGAGGCAGTGTCACTGAGGAAAAGACAGGAGGCAGAGCTGGAGATAGCAGAGATGAAGATGCTGAGGTTCTCTTTGGAAGGAAGGATAGGATCAGGAATGAGTGCATCAGAAGGACAGCACATGTTAGAGGTTTTGGAGATAAAGTCAGAGAGGCCAGACTGAGATGGTTTGGACATGTCCAGAGGAGAGAGTGAATATATTGGTAGAAGGATGCTGAGTTTTGAACTGCCAGGCAGGAGGCCTAGAGGAAGACCAGGTTTATGGATGTAGTGAAAGAGGACATGAAGGTAGTTGGTGTGAGAGAAGAGGATGCAGAAGACAGGATTAGACGGAGGCAACTGATTCGCTGTGGCAACCCCTGAAGGGAAAAGCCGAAAGGTGTTAATTTCTGTTTTTTGAGCGCTCTATTGGATATTCTTTTCTAAAAAAATACTGCAGTGTATATTAAGTCCTGTTGTAATCCAACAGCAAGAAATAATGGACAATAATAGCAACCTGCTTATTGTACAGGAAGGCAATATGCTTCTCAATCTTTAGACTATTTTTATTATCTTATAATCTCATGTTAATAAGGACATGAATGAATTCTACCAACAAGAGGAAGCTCAGCAAAGTGATGAGCAAAAGTTCACAGGAAGTTGTCAGTTCACCTGCTGTCATCCTTGTGTATGCATATGTTATCTGTGGTTTTGACTCATGATGAAGATACAAACACCGAACAAGAAACATCTCAGAATCAGAATCAGAAATCCCTTAATAACCCCCGAAGGGGAAATTGGGAGAAACTGCATCATGCCTCATTAAGTTTAAAATAATTGTAATAAGAGCAGAAAAGGCTGTAACCATTATCCTGAGAATTTAACATTGGGCAATGACAAATCTCTTTCATCAACTTACTAACCAAGGTTTAAATGAAGCTGGGACTCAAGGACAGCTGTTCACCTACCATTTTTCCTCTACTGCGTTGTTAAAATGTTTCCATCTTTCATAATGAGATTTGGCAGATATTAGCGGTGTCCATCCGCACTATGAACGCCCAGGAGCAACACATCTTGAATGCATTAAGCACATGGGGAAAAAAAAGGGAAAGAGAAGGCTGAGATTGCACCGCCATCTGGGTAGGGGTATCAGAATCCAACAGAGGATAATGGAGAACTCCATCCAAATACCTTTGGGTTGTGCTGTAACAGCAAACTCTCATTAACATCAAAGCTCATTAGTTCCTGAAACATGAAACTATGGGACCCATGGATATGTATCAGTGTTGCGTCCATTTGTAATCAGGTGATGGTAACTGAGTACACCAAGGAGGACAGTGGGGAGCCTTTTTCTTAAGAAGGTTTGAAAGAACTAAGACTGTGTCATCTTGACAAAGCTTACTGGGACATGTAAAATGTTACTGTAACCTGTGTTGGTATCATATGTCACATTTTACAATACATTTAATCAAAATACAGCCTGTCATTTACAAGAAACGAGACAACTGCAAGTAACTGTAATGCAGTTTGAGCGATATTTTTAATTATTTCGCTGAATGCATATTGTGTGTTTGGTGTTTTTGACAGTGTGGTGTTTCAAAGTGCTTTGCATGAAAGATTGCTCACTCATATGAATTTGCTCCTTGTCATATCAGACATTCAACTGCACTGTTCTCTACGGCAGGCATACAAACATGGACTACACAGTACTTCAAGTAATTGAACTTTTCAAGCACACAATCACACACTGTCATAGTGTCACAAATATGTGTATATATTCTTTCACACGTTGAGGATGAATTTCAAGTGCTTACCATAACCACAGTAGGCTGGGATACAAGGAATTGAGGAGAAATGTTCAGTATTGCTGTATTTTGATGTTCAGATTAACTATTTTAACATGTGCTTAATCCAAAATCCAAGGATTCATTCAGAAAGATCAAACACCAATTTTAAGTTGTAGTTCAATATTTTGTGAAATACATACTGAATTATGTTTCTTGCAAGGTTGAAAAGGAAAATTAATACTATCCTCTTGTCTGCTCAGTAAATATGAAGCCCCCCTGTTTCCTGTCAGTTTGCTATCCAAGACAGTTAGCTTAGTTTCGCATAAGGATTGGCAAAAGGGAAACAGCTGTTCCTGCTGTGACAAAAGGAAGGAAAACCTGCTTACCTGTAAAAAATCATTGTACACTTCTTCTTTTTTGCTGAATTTGCATTTTCAAGGTGCACTGTATTTATGCAATTTTAGTAATAGGAATTTTGAGATATCATGTGGGTTCACATCAGTGTAGTACAAAGTCTACAGTCAGGATGTTATGTCAGAACTAGCCTCTGTTCCATTGGCTTCTACTCCAACAACATTCACAAAATTCAAGTAAATGCATTTTACAAGCCATTTTGAGGATGCTTTTTGAGTCATTACACCATAAAATAATGTATTTAATTGAGTTCTCCAAGTCCTGCTTTCAAGGGGAAGTTAGAAGTTTTCAAAACTTGCCACTTTTAATCTGTGACATCAAAGTCTTTGCTAGGGTTGATCCGGATACTCGTTTCATACGAGTATCCGGTACGGATAATGCATTTTGACGAGTACGAGTACGAATACGAATATGTACTTTTGTGATCAAAACCATTTATTTGAATTTCAATTTTGAGGCTGTTCTGTAAATAGTTTTAAAAGAAGTAAAAATACAGCAACTTGTGATCAATCCATATCAATTTTAAACTTAAAACAATGTGGTCATTTAAGCCCCACCCATTTCCGGTCAAACAGCACCCACTTCCGGTTTAAGCCCCGCCCATTCCGTATACAGATACAGATACAGATAATCTAGTTGGTTTAACAGATACAGATAGTGGTGTACTCGCTCATCCCTAGTCTTTGCCACATATTCATCATCTTCCGAACCGCTTTATTGGTCACGGGGAGCTGGAGCTGATCCCAGCTGTCTTAGTGAGTGAGGCAGGGCAAACTTTGGGGGTGACGCCAGTGCGTCGCGGAGCCACATAAAGACAGATAACCATGCACGCTCACACTCACACTCACACTCACACTCACACTCACACACTACGGGCAATTTGGAAAGACCAGTTAACCTGAAGCACGTGTTTTTGGAAGTTGGAGGAAGCCAGAGAACCCGGAGAGAACCCACTATCTAAAGATGTGGGATTTATTGGAAATTATGTTCAACAAATTGTGTTTTTTTTATATTTTGTTAAAAAGTGTTCAGACTGTGTCATGATTGAATTAATGGTCATTATAGGTTGTACATTAACTGTTTTTTTCCCCTTGTTTGGAATGCAATACAGAAGTCAAATTTTCATATAAAAAATAACAATGTATTTATACCCAGTAATTTCACAACGTGATAAAATAATGATAAATTGTAACTTTAAAGACAAGACAACATTAGCTTCCATTATTTTTTGCAGCAATTGCCAACTAGATATGGATTTCTTTCTATTGTATCCAACTTGAAAACACATTAAATTAAAGAAAGCCATAATAACAAGAACTGTAGCACTACATTCCTTTGTTAAACTATAAATAGTTTATGAACCAATGAAATAAATGTTTGTAATTTTCCTAATTATTCATGGAAGTCTTGGGGCATACTTTTATTCTTTTCTAACACTCTAGCTCATTTTATCTTATGCTCACCGTTAGAAGCAGAGAAACAAATCCCGTTAGCATCTGTTATTTAATTGTTAATGCTAAGCGTAAGGTTATGTTACTTGTGTTGCATGTTGGCCTCACTCTCCTTGTTAACATGGGTCCCTGGGTACATTTTGTTGCAGTGCTGCATGATTCATCAGTGCAGTCAGGGTCAGGCGATATAAGCACTGTATTTCTCAGGCATGAAACCATACACTTAAGACCTCTGTCAAGAGAATACTGGAGTAGTTGACACTCTTCTTTGGCTGCTTAATGTAATCATGATCACAATGCTACAATTCCTCATATCATTAAAGTAGTCTCTCTGGTTAAGATTCCTGGAGACCTGTGAGATCATTGTTATTGCTGAATGTTAGTAACATAAAAAGTTGACAATATGTAAACATGAGTTCAAATTTATTATAAAATTGACATAAAGGGCCTGTTTCACAAAGCCGGTTTAGTGGAAAACCTGGGTAAGTTCACCCTGAAATCAGGGAAACCAGGGTTTCCTGTTTCACAAAGGGAGGTAACTTAACCCAGAGTCAGAGGAGTAAACCTAGCCTGTGTAACGAGGCGAGGTAAACTGAACCTCTAGGTTTGTTACCACAGCAACAGACTCTGAAGCAAGCCTGGTCGGGAGGAGGGGCTGTGTCACGAAGCAGGTTCAGTGGAAACCCAGGGTAAGTTAACCCTGAAATCAGGGAACACCAGGGTTTGCGGTTTCACAAAGGGAGGTAACTTAACCCAGGGTTTGAGCTGTAATCCTGACCTGTTTCACGTAGGGAGGTAAACTGAACCTCTGGGTTTGTTACCGCAGTAACAGACTCTCTGAACATAACCTGGTCGGTAGCAGACCCAGACCACAAACCCAGGGTTTCTTTTGACTCCGCCCCCTTTCGCCGCCGCTCGCGCAGCTTCATTTCCTGGTTCTGTCGGACGGAGAGTTTTACCGACGTAAGGTTTTATAAATAATTCCGTATTTTAGAGGTATTTCAGAGACGAATATGGCATGCCGATTTACCGTTTAAATTACCTAACATGAAAACGTTTCGTTATTTAACAGACCTAGATGTAGATGAGAGCACATTCATGTGTGTGACAAGAGAATTCTGTTGCCAATAAAACAACTGAAAAGTCGAACGCCCACTTATTATTTACTATACAATGTCATTATGTTATAATGAGGAAGAGGAGGATCCCTAACGGGATGATGCAGAAGTTTGATCTGTGTGAACGATGTTTTTAAACTTCATTCTCAGCTGTTGACATCTGCGCTTCTCCCCCGCTGGATTCCATCTAATAAAATAATTTAATAAACTATTATTCAAGCCGTTTACCTCTGTAATTTTACCTTGAGTACAACGGACTACGTTTAGACGTACGCATCGACTTGAGCAGCAGTTTCAAGTCATCTCTCTCTTCTTTACAGCTGCAACGCTGTTTGTCTTTTCGCAATATGTCCTCAAAGTCTTCATACATGTAGATTACAATCTGTACTTCAACTGCGTAAAGTAACGCGGAGCGCGTCTCGTCCGTCGTCATGGTGAATTGTCAAATCTGGGCTCCATTGATGATGGCTTTTTAAAGTGGTGTCGCGCCTGTTAAACTGCGGGTCAACTTACCCTGGGTTACAAAAACTAACCCCGAGGAGCATTTGTGAAACCGAAAACCCTGGGTTTCCAAGTTCAGGGTAAAGCAAGTAAGGTTTTATAAATTACTCCGTATATCAGAGGTGAACATGGCATGTCCATTTGACGAGGAGCCCCTTGATGGAGTTTCCGCATTAAATCACAGAGATTTTAATTTTTTTCTGTGTCACGTTCAGATGTCCAGTCATATCCAGACAGTTCTCTTTATGATCGGTAACGATTCACGTCCTGATCCATCACACACATCCACGACCTGATCCATCCTCACATCTGCAGCAGTGCTGTGTGTAGGTAGTGGTCTGGTCAGTTTTTGATTTTTTATTTGCAAACGGTAGTTTTTCTATACAATGTGAGAGATGCTCAGTGCGCCTCGCCTTGAAACATGTACCCCAGTTTTTCTATTTCCCTGGAGATAAACCCGTCAGAATCATCAAGGAGGAGCTCCATAGGATTGCAGGTGAATGATGTAGAAATCTGATAAATGAATTTCAAAGGATATTCTTCTAATGACATTGTGCTACAACCTCAGAATTGGATTATTAACTTTAATTTCTTTTGGGATTTCCCAATGTAATTGGCTGCACAGATGGTCAGTCCCATCAAGGTACTTGTAGACTGAACATTGTTTCAACATGTTAAAGACTGCATCATAAATAAACAAACATCTGTCCAGATCATGTGATGCTGCAGACTACATTTCTGATGTGGAGGTCTGGGTCTGTTCCTGACTCTTGGATATATGGTCTTACCTGAGCAGCAGACTGTAAGGTGGTCTGTAATCTAAAGATTTGCACAATAATTCACTTGTCTTCATTGTGTAATCCAGTCTAATGAATCCACTATACATTACAGGAGAGAGCCTACGACACCTGAGGATGATTCCTGCTATCCAGGACAGCAGGGCAGTGACAGACACGATCTGCCAGAATCATTTCAGAGTCACCATCATCACCATCACAGCGGGTAATAAAAACATATATACGCATTTCCTGTGGTCATCTTTATTTCTGACAAATACAAAGTTAGTTTTTGTATCGTTATAATACTTAACGTTCTAATAGTTAACATGATTCACCTATGACCATTACCCACCTCTAACTTGTGCTCTAGTATTGCTATGTCCAGATCTGTCCTCCTAATCTGGAGGTCCTAGTAAACCATTTCTATTTTTTGTACTTTTTTAGAAAGTAAATTCTATAAACTTCTTCAGCAGACAGATGGGAATACATGAGTAGGACATTAAAACATAGAATCTCCTCGAAGCCGTCTGGAAGTCGTCCTCCAAGGCCTCACCGAACTCCTCCCAAGCCCGAGTTTTTGCCTCAGCAACCACCAAAGCTGCATTCCGCTTGGCTAGCCGGTAGCTATCAGCTGCCTCAGGAGTCCCACAGGCCAAAAAGGCCCGATAGGACTCCTTCCTCAGCTTGACGGCATCCTTTACCGCCGATGTCCACCAGCGGGTTCTGGGGTTGCCGCCACGACAGGCACCAACCACCTTACGGCCACAGCTGCGGTCGGCTGCTTCGACAATGGAGGCGCGGAACATGGTCCATTTCATGCACTCGGTGAATTTGAATTTTTGTAGTACATATTTTCTCAGGTCTAAGTTTGGCCTTTTACTGCCTTTTACTGTCTACTTGCCTTGATGAATTTAGGGTTCAACAACCAGCAAATCCCACTTCTGCTCCTACTTATTGTTATGGCACAGAACAGATCGTTCTTCTAAGTTAGTGTTTTCTTTGTATAATGCTGTTTTTTTTCCCCCAGAATTCTTAAATTGATTCCTTGATATTCTCTCTGCTTTTGCTCTACATGGCAAAAGAAAATTATTCCTCCCCTTCAAATAAATGCATCTGTTATATAAATTGTGAGGCCACATTCTTGACTGCCTTTCATGGCTAGGGACATGTAGAACAAAAAACAAACAATTTGTTCAGAAATTACACCACTGATGACAAATTGTTATGAGCAATACATGTATCTGCCTGTAACACCTGTTTGAAAGTGGATTTTTTCCACTTTATTTATTTTTTTTAATTATTGGAGATCACTCAAGGCTCCATCAAAATAGCTGCAACTTCCTTTTGCTCACAGTTACACTGCCCATCTGGATGTTCTTCAAATACCTTTATTTTCACTTACATCTCTCTATGAATATAATTTACCTCATAATATTTTGTATTAATCTGATAAATGTCTTTACCACCATATTATTTTGCACAGTTGTCAAATAAATAATGACATAATGACACTTAAAACACTGCATAACACCTCAACCAACTAAGAGAGAGTATGTCACACATATTTTTGCAGCCCTGCAATGACTGCAGCTACAGGTCAGGGTTGATTTTAAAATTCTGCTATTGATGTTTAATACACTGGCTGGTCTGGCTCCCAGCTATATTACTGAGTTTTTAAGTCCCTACGAGCCCATCGTTGCTGCCAGGGATCATCTGGAAGGTCGCTCCTTGCTGTACTCAAAATAATTTGAAATCTCAGAGTGACCTTGCTTTTGGTGTTAATGCTGTGGAGCTTTGGAATGACCTCCCTGAAGAGGACAGGTTTCACTGATACATTTGGTCGATGTTAACAAGTGCTGTAGTACTGGTCATTTGCATTGCAGATATTTCACACACTTTGTAGCTGTTGCATTATGAAAAAAAAAACAAAGAAGAGAACTATTTACCATTTAATGGAATGATTTTCAATTTGTTCACAAAAATCCTCCACCAAAAAAAAATGATGAACACAAAAAAGAAATTTCTAGACAGGTGGTTGTTAAGTTTGTTCTCTTGGGGCAACATCAATAACAAAGTAAGAGAGACATACTGTATATGTTTATGAGTGCATAATACAGCGTGCAAAATTCAAAAATGCATTGGGACCTCTGATATATGTCTCTTAAAATTACAGTCGGTAAGTCAGTATTCTCCTTGCTTTCTCAGCTGTTTCGATTAATCCTTTTCAACGGTTAGGATTTGTCATCCTTCGATGACTGAAAATATGTAATAGATTCTGGCATAGCAATTAATATTGCAACAGGAGAAGCCGTTTCAGAGCTCCATCAAAAAACACTCTTAATTATTAATCCTGAAAGATAAGTTCAAACCCATACCATGCTTGTAGTTACTGCTCAATGAGTGAACAGCCAAATTCTGAGCTGGCTATATAAGCATTGTAAATGTGCATGAACTGACAGGTGATTTACATGTAAAATCAACCAGCACAACCCACAACTGAGAACAAGTAAAAGTTTTGATGTCAGAACAAAATTTAATCCGTAATAGATGGATGATGGATGTATAATATCAATATTAACAAAGATAGATATGAGTGATTTATATGAATACATATAATTTATTCTGTCTATTAGGGATGAGCGAGTACACCACTATCTGTATCTGTATCTGTTCAACCAACTAGATTATCTGTATCCGGAATGGGCGGGGCTTAAACCGGAAGTGGGTGTGGTTTGACCGGAAATGGGTGGGGCTTAAATCACTACATTGTTTTAAGTCTAAAATTGATATGGATTGATCACAAGTTGCTGTATTTTTGCTTATTTAAAACTATTTACAAAACAGCCTCAAAATTGAAATTCAAATAAATGTTTTTGATCACAAAAGTAAGAGAACTATTTACAGAAGTTTTTTATGGAACTGGGTCAGAACATGAACATTCTTAAGTCCAAGAATGAATATTTACTGAAGAACCTCAGAATTGAGATTCAATGCTTTTGATCACAATAGTAAAAGAACTATATACAGTATAGAACGAGTAAACACAAAGTGCATTAATGAAGTGCATGCAATAAAAAAAGTAATGAACTACAAAGTATGCATGAACAAGAATTGTCATACTTAACAAAACTTTTAAATTTTTTTTCTTCTTTTTCATTTTAATTTTTTTCTAGTACTTTTTTTTTCAATAATTTATTTTTAGTGCCTAATGCTATTGCCATTTTTTTTCACATAAAGTTAAACAATATTGATTATGGTGTGTGTGTGTGTGTGTGTGTGTGTGTGTGTGTGCGCGCGCGCGCACGCGCTATGTCTCAGTTAACTTTGTTAATTTGAACAGGTTTAGAACAGGTAAAAAAAAAGACTTTGACCACCGAGGCGGTGGTTAAATGCACACGTACGTGCAACAAAAAAACAAAAAAAAAACAAAGAAAGTTCACCACATAACCAAACACCAAAATAGAGGCAAGCTGAAGAAAATCTAATAAGGACGTGAGCAACAGTGAAGCCACGAACAGCCACGAGCGGAAACTCAGCTCTAACTGCAGTCTGTAGGGAGGGGCGGGACATATGTGTGACTGGCCAATCACAGAGCGTGACAACAGTCCGGCTGATTTTCCGTCAGTCCGATCACGAGTATTAACGGGCTTTATTCGTATTCCTATTCGTACTCGTCAAAATGCATTATCCGTACCGGATACTCGTATGAAACGAGTATCTTGCTCAACCCTACTGTCCATGCTCAAAGTGTTGGATCACATATAAAGTATTAACTAAGTCTTTTTCCCAGGTTCCAGATCTTTTATGTAATATCCTATAGGAATATCTTAAGGTTTTGTTTTGTTTGGTTTAATGAATTTTTAGTGTTCTCACTTCACAAAAAACCTTTATTATTCTTACTTTTTCGTTTTCTTTTCTTTTGGCTTTTCCCTTCAGTGGTCGCCACAGCGAATCAGTTGCCTCCACTTAACACTGTCTTCTGCATCCTCTTCTCTCACACCTTTGTCTTTCACTACATCCATAAACCTCCTCTTTGGTCTTCCTCTAGGCCTCCTGCCTGGTAGTTCAAAACTGTCCCGCTGATGTACTCATTCCTGATCCTATCCTTCCTGGTCACTCCCAAAGAGAACCTAAGCATCTTCATCTCTGCGACCTCCAGCTCTGTCTCCTGTCTTTTCCTCAGTGACACTCTAGACCAAACAACATTGCTGGTCTCACCATAGTTTTGTACACCTTTCCTTTCATTTTAGCTGAAACTCTTCGATCACACATCACACCTGACACTTTTCTCCACCCGTTCCATCCTACCTGTACATGCTTCTTTACCTCTTTTCCACACTCTCCATTGCTCTGGACTGTTGACCCTAAGCACTTAAAATCCTCCACCTTCTTGATCTCTTCTCCCTATGACCTCACTCTTCCACTTGGGTCCCTCTCATTCACACACATGTACTGTCTTACTGTGGCTAACCTTCATTCCTCTCCTTTCCAGGACAAATCTCCACCTCTCTAGCTTCTCCTCCAACTGTTCCCTACTCTCACAACAGATCACAATGTCATCTGCAAACATCATAGTCCATGGAGATTCCTGTCTAACCTCGTCTGTCAGCCTGTCCATCCCCATAGCGAACAAGGAGGGGCTCAGAACTGATCCCTGATACAGTCCCACCTCCACCTTGAACTCCTCTGTCACACCTAGACTTCCTCATACAATACCACAATTCCTCTCTGGGCACCCTGTCATAAACTTTCTCCAGATCTACAAAAACACTGGCCTTCTCTGTAGTTCTCCATTAACATCTTCAAAGCAAATACTGCATCTGTAGTACTCTTTTTTGGCATGAAATCATACTGCTGCTCACGGATGCTCACTTCTGCCCTTAGTCTAGCTTCTACTACTCTTTCCCATAACTTCATTGTATGGCTCATCAGCTTTATTCCTCTGTAGTTGCCACAACTCTGCATGTCTCCCTTGTTCTTAAAAATGGGCACCCTGCACACTTCTCCTCCATTCCTCAGGCATCTTCTCAATATCTAAGATCCTGTTGAACAACTGAGTAAGAAACTCTACTGCCACCTCTCCTCGACACTTCCAAACCTCTACAGGTATATCATCAGGACCGACTGCCTTTCCACTCTTCATCCTCTTCAATGCCCTCCTCACTTCATCCTGACTGATCTTTGCTACTTCCTGGTCCGCAACAGCCACAGCTTCTAGTCTTTGTTCTCTCTCATTTTCCACATTCATCAATTCTTCAAAGTACTCTTTCCATCTTCCCATCAGACTACTGGCACCTGTCAATAGACTTCCATCCCTATCCTTAATCACCCTAACCTGCTGCACGTCCTTCCTATCTCTGTCGCTCTGTCTTGCCAGCCTGTACAGATCAGTCTCTCCCTCCTTACTGTCCAGCCTAATATCATAAGGCCCTTGTTTGGCCTTTGCGACCTCTACCTCACCTTACGTTGCATCTCCCTGTACTCCTGTCTACCCTCCTCACTCCTCTCAGTGTCCCACTTCTTTTTAGCTAACCTCTTTCTCTGTATACACTCCTGTACCTTTTCATTCCACCACCAAGTCTCCTTATCTACTTTCCTTCCAGATGACACACCAAGTACTCTCCTACCTGTGTCCCTGATCACATAAAAACAATGATGATGCCTGTTTATATTCAGCCCTTATAAGGACAGTTCTCAAAAATTCACAGAATAGCCGTTTCAAGGTAGTTGCTGGATAGAATGTGTCAAACTCAGTGCGAAATTCAGCGTACGACCCATAAATGCATGGTAGTTCAAGGGTTGCTCCACAGGTTTGTGCAACAGGTCTCCTGCTGAGCCCTATTTCAGCATTGAAGCTCACCATGATTTTTTCAACACAGATGACAGATGAGTCTGTGCAGAAACAATTTTTTCAGCTTGGACTTGGTCAGCAATTTTCATGCATCGTTGTAAATGGTTAGAGGTTGTTTCTTCTGTCTGAGACAGAAGTGTTTTTATTGTTTCAAGCAGCTTGGACACTTGTTTTCCTGTTGGATCATAAATTACATCAGGTAATCGCAAAAATTTATCCACAATTTCATTCAATTTCATTACTGTCTGGAGTTCCAATTCTGTTATTATTTATGACACACTCATTTGTAGGGGCCATAACAGGCAGCTGTGCAAATTACGTGACTATCAACAAATTGAATGAATAAGTGTATTACGTATCGATGTTAAAGCATGGGAGCGATGAGCTCTCTCCAAAGCTGAAGTCACCATAACATTCTATCTATGTTTTTCGCCCACCTTGTCTCTTCTCATGTGCAGTATGTCCTCTTAAGGGATGTCTCTTGACCACAGGAAATTTTCCAAATCCTCCTCCATAGCAGCTCCTCTGTCTGCCGTTGTGGTCATGATTCACAGCATCCTATAAAATTGAACCACGCGAATGGGTGTTCATCAGTCTTCTTTCTCCGTAACGCGAAAACAACCCGGAAGTAGTATGTGGCAGAAGTATTGCGAGATCTCGCAAAAAAAGATGGACCTTTTTTTTTTACTCCATGTCACCTAAGGGGCTCCGTAAGAAGGGGCTGCACATGGACTTCATTTACAAGTAAACATAACATATAAAAAAAAGCGCAGGTAACAACATAACTAGTTTTTTAGAATAGAATGTACTTGTGTGTGTAAATAATTCTACTATGAGATTTTAAAAATAACCCACTTACTGTTGCCTATTAAATGGTGAATAAGCTACACTGTAGCTTCATATGTTTGTAAACATCTTCATCTGATTATGATGAAGCCTGTGCCTCCCCAGCTCCCCAACCATGAACCTCACCGCATGTCACTGATTATATATATATATATATATATATATAAATGGGTTACTGGAACAAGACACACATGGACAAGGGCGGAGAATACGGAGTTGTTGGAATGCTACTACACGAGTAACCCCAGAGCGAGGGGGTATATGGGGCGGATGTGGGACCAATGGATGCTTCGAAACCCACAATCAAAGCGAACAAAGAAACAGCTGTTAGCCCAGTGTTCCAACATCCGTAACCGAAAACTGCTATCACAACTAGAGATCGATGAAATACTACAACAATGCTACGGCAAGGGGGAGCCAGGACGCCAGGTCAGCGGGGGGATTTCACCATCCCCCCCACAATCCGAGATTGGGTACCAAGCCCCAAGAGACATAGAGAGCCTCAACACAAGAGCTGCTGTCCTGAGAAGGAAGATCGTGACCCAAATGGAAACCTGAAGCTAAGTTGTCAAGTACCTTCAGAAGATCTGCTAGAAGATGTGAATGCTGCGATAAGAACCATCCCCACAGGGAACATAACTGAGACCAACAAGCTGATTCACAGTACAGCAACAGTAATCCTCGAGATGCTGGGATATAAGATCAACACAGGGCATGACAAACAATACCCTTCATGGAAGAGACGGTTAGAGGCCAAGATAAAGGCGACACGGAGAGAAGTCAGCCAGCTAGCCGAGCTGCAGAAGGGGAATATGGTGAATAAAGGGGTACCCAGGAAATACAGCAAGCTCTCCATACCTGAAGCACTCGAAACTGCCAAACAGAGACTAACAGCTCTGGCTACCCGACTGAAGAGATACACCAAGGAGATGGAGGCCAGGAGAATAAACAAGACCTTCTCCTCTCAACCAGCAAAGGTGTACTCTCAGTGGCAGGGAAATAGCAGCCAGCCAGACCCACCAAGACCTGAGGTGGAAAAATACTGGAAGGGCATATGGGAAAGAGGAGCATCACACAACACTGATGCCCAGTGGCTAGTGGACCTGAGGACTGACCACAGCTGCCTCCCAGAACAAGAACCAGTAACCATCTCAATGGCAGACATCCAAGAAAGAGTGTCAAAGATGAAGAGTTGGTCAGCACCGGGCCCCGATATGATCCATACATACTGGCTAAAGAAGCTGACAGCACTCCATGAGCGTCTAGCAGCACAGATGAACCAGCTGCTAAGGGATGGGACGCACCCAGAATGGTTGACTGAAGGCAGGACAGTCCTGATCATGAAAGACCCACAGAAGGGATCTACACCATCCAACTACCGGCCAATAAGCTGTCTCTGTACGACATGGAAGCTCCTGTCAGGCATCATGGCGGCTAAGATGAGTGGGCACATGGATCAATACATGAGCGGGGCACAAAAAGGAGTTGGTAGTAACACCAGGGGAGCCAAGCACCAGCTACTGGTGGACAGAGCAGTACACAGAGACTGTAAGGACAGGCAGACCAACTTGTGCACCGCCTGGATAGACTACCAGAAAGCCTATGATTCAATGCCACACACATGGATACTGGAATGTCTGGAACTGTATAAGATCAACAGGACGCCTTCATCCAGAACTCAATGGGCATGTGGAAGACAACCCTAGAGGCTAACTCCAAGCCAATTGCCCAAGTTAACATCAAGTGCGGCATATACCAAGGGGATGCACTATCACCACTGCTGTTCTGCATAGGCCTGAACCCCCTCAGTCACATCATCACAAAGAGTGGCTATGGATACCGATTCCGAAGCGGGACAACAATCAGCCACCTCCTCTACATGGATGACATCAAGCTGTATGCCAGGAATGAGCGAGAAATTGACTCATTGATCCACACCACCAGGATCTACAGTGACGACATAGGGATGTCATTCGGATTAGACAAATGTGGCCGGATGGTATCTAGAAGGGGCAAGATGATCAGAACTGAAGGGGTTGACCTACCAAGGGGCAGGATAGAAGACATCAAGGACAGCTACAAATACCTTGGAATCCCACAGGCTAATGGCAATCATGAGGAGGCCGCAAGGAAGTCATCCACAGCCAAATACTTCCAGAGAGTAAGGCAAGTCCTGAGAAGTCAGCTGAATGGCAAGAACAAGGCCCGAGCCATCAACATGTATGCACTCCCAGTCATCAGATACCCTGCTGGGATCATAAGATGGCCAAAGGAGGAGATAGAAGCCACAGATATTAAGACTAGAAAGCTCCTCACCATGCATGGAGGGTTTCACCCCAAGTCCAGCACCCTGAGGCTGTACACTAAGCGGAAAGAGGGGGGCCGAGGACTAGTGAGCATCAGGGCCACTGTCCAGGATGAAACATCAAAGATCCAAGAGTACATCAGGAAGATGGCCCCAACAGACGAACTGCTTGGTGAATGCCTTAGACAGCAGAAACCTTAGGAGGAAGAGGAGGAGGAGGGGGAGACAACATGGAGGGACAAGCCCCTACATGGCATGTACCACCGTCAGATAGAGGAAGTGGCTGATATCAAGAAGACCTACCAATGGCTGAATAAAGCTGGACTGACAGACAGCACTGAGGCACTGATCACAGCAGCACAAGAACAGGCCCTAAGTACAAGAGCAATAGAGGCCAATATCTACCACAGTAGATCTGACCCAAGGTGCAGGCTATGTAAAGAAGCCCCAGAGACAGTCCAGCATGTGGTAGCAGGGTGCAAGATGCTAGCTGGGTCAGCATACATGGAGAGGCACAACCAAGTAGCTGTGATAGTGTACAGGAACATCTGTACCCAGTATGGACTAGAAGTACCCAAATCCCAATGGGACATACAACCAAAGGTGGTTGAGAACAACAAGGCTAAGATCCTGTGGGACTTCAGCTTCCAGACTGACAAACAGCTGCTAGCTAACAAACCGGACATAGTGGTGGTGGACAAAGAGCAGAAGAGAGCAGTGGTGATAGATGTGGCGATTCCAGCTGATGCCAACATCAGGAAGAAGGAACATGAAAAGATTGAGAAGTATCAAGGGTTAAAAGAGCAGCTGGAACACATGTGGAAGTTCAAGGTTAATGTGGTCCCCGTGGTAGTAGGAGCACTTGGGGCAGTGACCCCCAAACTGGAAGAGTGGCTCCAGCAGATTCCTGGAACAACATCTGAAGCCTCAGTCCAGAAGAGCGCAGTCCTAGGAACAGCTAAGATACTGCGCAGAACCCTCAGACTCCCAGGCCTCTGGTAGAGGACCCGAGCTTGAGGATGACACACAGATACCACCCTACAAGGGTGAGAGGGACATTTTTATTTTTTTTTTATATACTGTATATGTATATCTATATATATATACACACACACACACAGTGGTACCTTTACTTTCGAACGTCTCTTCATACGAAATTTTCAAGTTACGAAACACATCAACAGGAAAATATTGCCTCTTGTCACGAAAGAAATTTCAAGATACGAAAGGTAAAAATACAGAATGGGCTGCTACTCGCAGCACCCAAAGGTTCCTGAACACAACATTCTTACAGCTGCTCTGCCATTGGCTATTACCTAGCATCTTCCTGGCATCCCATTGGCTAAGAGGGACCTCTATGTGTAGCTAGATATGTGTCTATGCAGCGTCCAGTCATTCAGCCCTCAACCCATGCGGTATTCTGATAGTTTTAAGTGAATATATTAACTTTTAGAGTATTCACTATGGATCCCAAGAAAGTTATGGAGAAAAGAGGAAAACAAGAAGAAGAAGAAAAGAGTTTTTTTGTCCATACAAACAAAGCAATAGACAATAGAAAAGCATGAAAAAGGGATGCGTTTGGTTGATCTCGCCAAAGAATATGGCCGTAATGCATCTACAATCGCCACATTATTAAAACAAAAGGAAGCCATGAAACACCAGGAGTTTATGGCATCCCGTGGGTGATTGGAGAAGTTCAAAAGGAGGACTGGAATTCACTCTGTTGTTTGGCATGGTGAGGCAAGTAGCGCATGAACCAAAGAGGGCAAAAAACAATGAGGACAGCAGTTAAAAGGTAAATGACCATCATTTTTATTCGGAATGAGCGAGTACACCACTATCTGTATCAGTATATATGTATCCGTTCAACCAACTAGATTATCTGTATCTGTATCTGTACTGGGAATGGGCGGAGCTTAAACCAGAAATGGGTGTGTTTTTGACCGGAAATGGGTGGGGCTTAAATCACTACATTATTTTAAGTTTAAAATTGATTTGAATTGATCACAAGTTGCTATATTTATTGTTTATTTTAAAACTACTGAACAGCCTTGAAATTGAGATTCAAATCAATGTTTTTTTGATCACAAAAGTAAGAGAACTATTTACAGAACAAGTTTTTTTATGGAACTGAGTCAGAACATGAATATTCTTAAGTCAATGAATGAATATTTACCGAAGAACAATAGTAAAGGAACTATATATAGAACGGCAGCACGGTGGCACAGTGGGTAGCGCTGTCGCCTCACAACACAGCGGGTCCGGGTTCGAGTCCCGCTCTGTGCGGAGTTCGCATGCTCTCCCCGTGTCTGCGTAGGTTCCCCATAGGTTCCCCGTGAAGCATGCGCTTCAGGTTGATTTGCCAGTCCCAAATTGACTGTAGGAGTGAGTGTGTGTGTGAGTGATTGTTTGTCTGGAGTGGCTCCGGAGTGCCCGGAGTGTCCCCCCGCCTCGCGCCCTGAGACTGCCTGCTCCCCCGCGACCTGCGTAAGCGGATTAAGCGGGTTAAGAAAATTACTGACTGACTGACTATTTATAGAACGAGTAAACACAAAATGCATTAATGAAGTGCATGCAATAGGAAATTATCAACTACGAAATACGCATGAACAAGAATTGTCATACTTAACAAAACTGTTAATTTTTTTTCTTTTTCAGTTTATTTTTATTTTATAATCAAACTGGGGTTTTTTTTCAATTATTTATTTTTAGCACCTAATGTTCTTGCCATTTTTTTTTCACATAAAGTTAAACAATGTTGATTGCGAAATTAATTTCGTAAGAAGAGTCAGTCAGTCAGTCATTATCTGAACCCGCTTAATCCGCTGATGGGCACGACGCCAGTGTACCGCGGAGCCACACAGAGACAAACAACCACTCACACACACTCCTATGGTCAATTGGGACCGGCCAATCAACCTAAAGCGCATGCTTTTGGAGGTGGGAGGAAGCCGGAGAACCCGGAGAGAACCCACGCAGACATGGGCAGAGCATGCGAACTCCGCACAGAGTGGGACTCGAACCCGGGTCCGCTGTATTGTGAGGCGACAGCGCTACCCACTGCGCCACCGTGCCGCCCCATGTAAGAAGAGGTACCACTATGGATATACAAAAGCTGTTTAAGTCAATCCACTGGACGTTAAGAAAGAACTGAACTGAAGAAGTCTCTTGGATGAGAGACGAAACATCTTCAAGAACTTTCTTAACGTCGAATAGATTGACTTTAACAGCTTTTGGATAACCATGACCTGGATGACTGAGAACCTACACAGACACTATGTATTTAAATAATATCTATAGCAACACCAACTGCTACATGTTCTGTTTCTTGAAGCTTTCTCTCCTTCTCTCCACCTACAGCCTCTACATATGTACCTGAGTTTATGGTAGTTCTTGAAGTGATAACACAGTACAGTGTTGCTTTCCTGCTGATGCTCTTTATGCCCCTGCTATACCAACAGCACAGTAGTGGCCCACAGTAGTGGGTCACGGGGAGCTGGAGCCTATCCCAGCTGACATAGGGCGTGAGGAGGGGGACACTCCGGGCACGACGTCAGTGCACCGTGGAGCCCCACTGCAAATCAATTAATGCCAAACACAACAACATCACTGCTTATTGTTTGTGAACAGTTCACCATCTGATTAGATGAATGAAGAGCATTTGGTGGCAGATTTGTTTTAAATAAAACAACATCTCTGCTATGCTACATTAGTCGCTGAATTTCACCATGGATTTATTTCATATGCAGCACTGCTAGCACTAAGCAAAAAGTGAATACATTTTGAGCCAGAAAAGAGCTTCTCTGTGAGGTCTGAGCTGTCTTAGTTTTGTGAGGTCTCATTTCCATTCAAATCCGTGCAAAGAAGTCTGAAGCAATTCCCACACCACAGCTGGAATCAAACTTACAAGAACTTAGAACTACCTTTAGGCCCACTGACTTCCGTAAGCTCTCCTAAGAAATGGTACAATTAGCAACATTTATATATTTATTTATTTGTCACACATTCCTTACAAAGATTGATATGTGTCTGCTAATGTTTTTATTTCCTACTAATGCTGCATGATGCATAGGTATGGAGCCAAATACACTGTCTGAGCATTAGTGTCTGTATGCATCATCCTCCTTCTCTTACATCTCACACCAACTATTGTGCTCCTCATCTCTGCACCATGTATATCACTTTCAAGAAGACAAACCAACTTTAAGTGGTAATGTTTGAGCATTTGTGAGTGACCTTCGTTGTGGAACAAGAGTTTATTTCTTACACACTCAGACAAAGTGAGAGGCATGGTATTTAACACACTAGGAAAAAAGCTATTCTGGACACAGACCTCAAAATGTTTTAGCTGAAAGCTGTGAGAGTCACTTGCCAGGTTTGGGGGTCATAGACCCTAATTTTCCACTCACCACTGGGAACACTTAGGCTTTCACCTTATTCTTCTGTTCCAGCTGTTTGTTCAATTCCTGGTTTCTCTTGATCTTTCATGCTCCTTCTTCTTGATAGTATTATAACCTGAGATTACCTAAGAATTTGCTTCCTTCTTCTTTCTTCTCCTCCTTGTCAACCAGCATACACACACATATGTATATGTGTGTGTTTTCCGCACATTATATATATATATATATATATATATATATATATATAATATATATCCCCACCTATATATTTGAATAAGCTCACTTGAAAACCTCACAGTGTCACGTTTTAACTCCACCCACTGTCAAGCGCCCTACCAATCACAGCGCCTAACCATCACAGCACATCTGCCAGAATGAATCACGTGAACAAGATGGCATAAGGCATCGGGCAGCGAGGCTTTTTGTTACGGTTATGCCTTTCGTCCACACAACAACGCAGATATCCAGGACGAAAACGCTGGCCGAGGTTAAATTCTTTTAAAAACGCCGGGTCTACATTGTCATGTGGATCCTGTATTCAAAACTTTTCCTATCGAGGGTGTCTCCCTGCAACGAAAACTGCTATGACGTTAGTGTGTGTGACCTTTGTCTACATGTACACACAGAATAGACGGAGTTAAAACCGGCTATTTTCTGACGTATAACAGCTCCACGTCAAAGAGGCGTTGATAAACATGCTTGACAGTTGGATCTTTGTTCGTCTGTTCGTTTTTATGAGTCATAAAGCATAAATATTTGTTTATTTATATATTCATATATTCATTCTCATTCCTCACAAAAGACACTGATGCCAGTTTTGGGTCTGACCCTGATGCACTGCCTGCTGGTGGGAGAACTCTGTGATGGGTACTTGGTTTATAAAACCAATACATTTGTTTTCATATGGTATGGAAACAAATTTATATATATATATATAAACATAACCAGAAATCATAATATTTATGATAAAAGTTAAATATATTTGAATACATTTTCTTTAAAAAAATGTAGTCAAATATGTGTATAAATATAATTGGGAATATAAATTGGGATATAATATGACATAGGCCAACACTGGGTCATTGTTCTATTTTTAGGTTAGAGAAGTTTTATCCAATGAGAATTCAGCTAGCTTGTGTTGCCAGGTTGAATGAAATCTTCCCAGGACCTTCAGAATCTAGAATGCAGGTCTCCCTGCACTGTGAGTGAACGGGAACATATAGTTAATAGACAGTTGCAATAGCCAATCAGATCACGAGTTGACGACGCTACGGACTTCTAGCTGGCCTCACGTTCACCTGACATGGACGTGTCCTTTGATTGGATAATAACTCTGAGAAGGCGGTGCGATGCAGACGCACATTTGAAGAGAAGCTCTAGTGAGACGAGGGTACGATCCCTGAAGGAGCGAACCTGTTCTAGCTAACCTGTTCTAGGCTAGCTAACCTGTTCTAGCTAACAGAGTGTTCTTGAGGAAAGAAAGGAGAATGGATTTTGTGTTTAAATCAATGGTTTGAACAGCTGTTTTGGTGAGCCTTTCATTTATCTAAGTTTTCATATTTAATGTTCTTGTAATTCAATTTTAAATCTGTCAAATCAATTGTAACGAAATAAAATGACAAATATACTATAAAAACAAATTCTTGCTCTTCTGCAATGTGTGTAAATAATGTGGTGCACTTGCACAGCTGTGTGATTGTAGTGGAAATACACAAAGAGACTTGTGTCCCTGCTGGAAAATAGCCTGTTTTATACATGATAGACGTGATACAACATCTAGTAGTGTGTTAGTGTATGTCTGTATTTTTTTTGTCCAGCTGTGGTGTCATAAATGATGGTCATTTCAGTCGGTTTTGTTGTGACATGCGGGGTTCCTCTGTGCTAATGACAATAAAAGGAGTGGGGCTTTAAACAGTCGATAAAAGTGTGGGAAAAGGTAATACAGATAGGAGGTGGTTTAATATCAGTATGGGGAGGGTTCATAAGCGTTTAAATTTACATACATTTTATCAATTTTTTATTTTTTCAGTTAATATTATTTTCTTCCCAGATTACAGCAGACTTCACTTTCATCAGTTTTGGAACATCAACAACATCATGAAAAAAAAAAAAAAAGTAGATTGACGGGTAGAAGCCATTGGCTTGTAAAATTCCCGTCCCCTGAATCGACAACAACTCTCTCATTGCAACACATTATCAACCAAATTCATACATTGCATGTCACATTTCACAGTGACAATTTTTCACAGGAATGATACATGTAGTTAATAACTCATAACAATGTAAGACTTTAACCATCATTGGCATCAGAAATATAACCTTGCAAAGTCAAGTTTTTAAAAGTTTTTTTAAAGGCAGATAGAGTTCCTAGACTCCTAACTTTGTTGTCCAGTTTGTTCCAGATTTTGAGACCTGTAAAAGAAAATTAAAATGTTTTTCATGTAGTTCTTGCTTTCTTCTGTGAAAATGTTATGTTTCCTCTCAATTGACATCTGGATTCATTAATCTGTATTTGCGCTTGTATATTTCCTGGTAAATAATTATTGGCTGCTTTATACATAAGTTGAGCAGTTTTATAGCTTATGTTGTCATGTATTTTCAGTAATTTAGATTTAATGAGTAATTGATTTGTGTGAGCTCTATAATGTTCATTGTGAATAATTCTTATGGCTCTTTTCAAAAATGAAGGTTGTAAGCCACTTTTGTATGTGCTTCCCCTTACTTCAGCACTGTAGTTAAGATAGGGCAGGACTAATGCACAATAAATTATATGAAGCGCCTTCTGATTTAATAGTTTTTGAGTTTTCCAGAGTATGGATACACTTCTGGCTAACTTTTTTTGCAATTGTCTTACATTAGGTTTCCAATTTAGTATCTCATCAATGATCACTCCTAGCATTTTGAGTTCAGCAACCCGCTCAATATTTACTTAATTCACTTTGATATTAATGTTGTGTTTGCAGCTTTTCTTCGCAAATAACATATATTTATTTTTTGTTAGGTTCGAGGTTTATATCAAACCATAATTGAAGTTTGGCCAATTCCTCATTTACTGTCTGGGGTAATTTATGTATATAATTTTCTTTGCAAAGGATGGTTGTATCGTCTGTGATATTTTAAGGACATTTGAAACTTTACGTAAATCATTTATGTTAAGTATAAACAATTTTGGATCCAACACTGACCCCTGTGGTACCCCACACACAATGTCTAATGTTTTTGATGTCCTCCCTCCCAGTGTGAGATATTGTGATCTCTTATGTAAGTAGCTCTTTATCCACTCTAGTACTGTACCCCTAAATCCAAATCGTTCCAGTTTCTCAATTAGAATTTCATGATCAATTGTGTCTAAAGCTTTTTGAGATCAATAAAGATTCCTATGGAGTACATCTTTTGATCTATGGCATCAGCAATGACTTCTATTGTTTCTGTTAGCGCTAACGTAGTTGAATGATCCTTCCTTCTGGGAAGTCTGGTTTTGTCTCATTTGGTTCTGCTGTGGTTTTTGGGTTTTGGCAGAGTAATCTTACACTATAACTTTTTTGAGATCAATGACTTAGGCACTGTTTGGTCTGTCCTCAGAGTGGTGGATCCTCGGCAATTGTGTGACCGCTGTGTGCTTCATCGACTGGTGGTGACTCGCTCTACTGGATAGATCAGCGTGCCTTTGTCATATATTTATTATTGTTATTGTTATTGTCATTGTAATTATTATTGTGTTCTTAATCTGTACATGCGATATCTATTGGTTCATCTGTCCACTCCTGGAAGAGGGGTCCCTCCTCTGCAGTCTTCCTGAGGTTTCTCCCATCCATTTTTTCCCCTGTTAAAAGGGTTTTGGGGGGGAGTTGTTCCTTATCTGATGTGAGGGTCGTACTGCTCGCAGTGCACAAAGGTCAGAGGGATATTGTCCATGTGCAGATTGTAAAGCCCTTTGAGACATTGTTTGTGAATCTGGGCTATATAAGAATAAATAAACTTAAACTTGAAACTTCCTGAAGCTGTACTAGCTACGGTCAAGGAAATTATGTTTTGTTATGAATTTATCCAGTCTGTTATTGAACAGCTTTTCCAGAATTTTTGATAACTGTGGTAGTATTGAAACAGGTCTATAATTTGTAAATTCACAAGCATCCCCATTTTCATTATTGGAACCACTTTTTCAATCTTCACTTTGAAATGACAAATTACATTTGTGTGTAAGAGGTGGCAGAATTCCATCAAGTATGTCCTTGATTAGCTTCATATCAAATCCATTCACATCAGTAGAAGTTTTTGCTACGCATTGGCTGACCAGGTGTCTTATTTCTGTGTCCCTCACTGGCGCCAGAAACTTCGGGTTCCTTCCTCCAATGTTGTCAAAATAATCCCAGTGTAAGTGTGAGAAAGGAATGTTTTCTGCAAGCTCAGGCCCAACACCCACAAAGAATTCATTAAATTTATTAGCTACCTCATCCATTTTCCTCTAATTTTGTATTTTTAAGATTAAAATATTCTGGAAAGGATGATTTGGCCTTATTTTGTTTTATAAAATTGTTTACTATGTCCCATAATTTTCTAGTGTACTTCTTATTTTCTGCTAGCAGAAGTTCTTATTATAACATTTAATTTATTTCTATATTTTTTTGTATTTAGCTTCTGCTTGTTATGTTCTTTGCTTAGTTATCCTTTCATATATATAATGACCGTGGTACGCTGGCGTCGTGCCTGGAGTGTCCCCCGCCTCAGGCCCTGAGACTGCCAGGATAGGCACCGGCTCCCCCGCAACCTGCGTAAGCGGATTAAGCGGGTTAAGAAAATGACTGATTGACTATATATAATGAATTCTTTTTTGGACAAGTATTTATCAGTGATGTAGTCATCCATGGTTTCTTCACCCCTTTTTTTAGATGAATTTTCTTCACCAGACAATGTAAATTGTACAATATTGCTATTTTATCAATGAAATAATCACATGCTGTATTGACATCATCAGCAGTGTAAACATCAAACCAGTTTTGACTTATATAATAAGATATATAATAAGATATATGAGCAGGGCTCGAAATTGCGACCATTTCGGTTGCATATGCGCCCAGATTTTTATCAGTGCGACTATTAAATATATTTGGGAGCACCGGTGAGACTAGGGAAAAAATCTGGTGCGCCTTTTTTTTCCTTTTCTCTCTCACTCTGTCTCTCTCCATAGAGCATGGGTCACCAAATGGCGGACCGCGGTCCGGGTCCGGACCCGTGACCACTCCATGATAAATTCATGAGAGTAGATTTTCTTGGCGCATTTTTACTTGCAGTTCGCAGCTACAGATGGCGGGCGCTGCTCCTCCAGTTAATCCGGTAATAGCGCCACTCAATTCAGCCAATCAGATAGTTTGTCTAGCCTGCGCTGTCATTGCACCAGGAAATGAGACAGCTCGCTACCGCTACCGCTGTGAGTTTACCGCTACAGTGGAGCACAGAAGAAGGGAGACAGCATAGCTCCAAACAAAGGGAGGTTGACGAGGAAAACCGGGCTGGTCTGACAGCGCGCCACAATGCGCTATTTAAGCTACACCCAGGTAGTGCCTCGGTTTGGCCCCTGACCCGGAGGCGGACCATCCAACATCCTCAGGTGAGCGTCTCTCATACAGTTTTGTGTGGATGTGGGGAAAACGCGTAGGCGCCGAGTGTGCACCCTCAAACGCACTACTGCGACAGTTTGTTTGATGCGGACACGTGAGTGTGGACCTACCGGAGAATGTGCATGAAACAGTCTGAGCAGGACCAGGGTCCTGCCAGGAAACAATGAGAGGGCAGCTGCGGCTGCTCTGCTGGGCGAGGGAGAGAGAAGCGCGGAACGGAGATGGACGGAGCGGTCTCTATTGCTCCGTCACTGCCTTGCTTTTGGGTAGGTGCTCCTAAAGTCTTTGCTGGTGCTACTAACTTCTAAATTAGGGAGCACCAATGCTACCAAGAAAAAAAGTTAATTTCAAGCCCTGATAAGATATATAAATAATAAGATATTTGGTTTGTCGCTATATGACGGAATTTGTGATTTGTGGAATCTGTGATTTGTGATTCAGAAGCAACCATAAGGATATTTATGACGTTGACAAAAGCCCAACTGCGAAGGGTAGACACCTGGTAGACACCGGGTCAGAGCATCCCCAGTCGACAGTGGTAAGTGCAGAGCTGATCTAAAGAAGGGCAACTTCTGACAAGGTTACAGGGCTGTTGGAATCCAAGGTTCAGTGATGTATGTGGGGAATAAAGACTCCTCTGTGACCACAAAGAAGACCTACTGCAGCACAATTTGCAGAAAATGTTAGTGCTGGTTCTGACGAAAAAGTTTCAGAACACACACCATCACAAATGGCTGTGTATGGGACAACATAGCTGTAGACCAACTGATAACTCTGATTGTTTGTCTGTCTACCCCTCCATACATACAGACATCTACCCATCCATCTACAGTATACAAGTAAACAACAGAAATTGTTGCAAATGATGAAACATGTTATCTTTTTGCAGGGCAGGTGGTGATAATGTCAAACTTTGGGTTGATGGCTCAAGTCACGTTGCCAGGCTGTCAAATAAGGACATCCTGGTAATGAGAATCAAAAATCCACCATTAGCTCCACCATAGCTCCACCTTCTATTTTCCAGGCAAACCACAAAATGGCAGTATTCATATAGATTTTTTGCAGGACCACTGCTGGATTTCATGAAGTGATCATTGTTACTTTTGAAATGGAACACCTAGGTCCAATTATGCTTCTTTTCTTAGCATTTTAATTTCTACCAGTTGTCAGTAAATATGTTCCAATACCAACACCTTCATTAAGGATGTACAAATATGCTGCTTAGTGATGCAGAACTATGTAGGAGTTCCTGCAAATGTGAAATGACAGACTTAGCCAAAGGAATGACCCACTAGAGCTCACTGTCATTGCCTTTCCCCCTGTGGATTAATTTGTCATGAACATTAGGGATATCATCCTTCAAGTCAGCCGATGAAAGTCATGGGATTGGCAGATAAAGGGCACAGGGGATTTGAAGAAGGTAGATTCACACGGCTTTGTATATATTAGAGTGTGACATAAAGCCTGGGGCGAGTGTGTATTGCTCTGCCTCAAGGTAATGGATACCTGTCTTCTTAATCCTATTCCTACAGAGCTAATGGCAGTGAGTAGGCCAGTACATTGTTAAAAGTATCCTGTATGGGCCTCTTCATTAATGAACAAAATGCAGTTCATTAATGGTTATAACAAAATCAAATAATAACAATAACTAGCAGGAACCCATGGGAATTCCTCAATAAAACAATAATATCAGACTTCATACCAAACATATGAAAACAAATGTCTTGACATTATGAACCAAGCACACCCAACATAGTCAAAAGTCCACGTGGTGACGTAACAATTTTGTGTTAGCAAATCATGGATTGCGCTGGACGGGCATTGTGAAGCTGTAGATGAATGTTAGCAGGCTAACTGGAGAAAGAAAGCTAACTAATTGTGAGTTTGGGAAAGGAGCTAACGTTAAAGGAAAAGACAACTGTAAAAAAGAGCAAGTGGAAAATAAATTTTAGAAAAGTGATAGTTCTGTTAGCTGACTACATGAACAAAACT
This sequence comes from Antennarius maculatus, assembly GCA_013358685.1. Lineage (NCBI taxonomy): Eukaryota > Metazoa > Chordata > Actinopteri > Lophiiformes > Antennariidae > Antennarius > Antennarius maculatus. The sequence continues at coordinate 17,248,631 of CM023606.1, forward strand.
GTATGTAGTTGCTTAAAGACTGTTTTTGTCAGATGCCCAAGGAGCATTTTGGATACTACATCGATTGTCCCATTCCAAATGAAACCATAGCTGGACAGAATGTTTGTGCTAGCTAGTTGCACTCAAAATGTGTTGCCGTTTTCTGTCTCATTCCTGCTGTTTGGACTTTCTGCTCAAAAACATAAATTTGTTATGAAACTCAAAATTATGTTAACTTGGAAGTCATATGTATACATTTCTTCTCCAAGGAACCATCACCTTATCGTGGTGGAGAGGTTTATGTGCCCTAAGGATCCTGGGAGCTATGTTGTCGGTAGGGTCACTGGTAGGGTCACCTAAGGCAAACAGGTCTCAGGTGAAGGGCCTGGTTGTGGAACAATGGACCAGATTTTTACTCTTGCATGGATCCTAGAGGGGGCTTGGGAGTATGCCATCCAGTCTGCTTGTGTTTTGTGGACTTGGAGAAGGCGTACGGTCGAGTCCCCAGGGATATACTGTGGGAGGTACAGTTTGTGATTTTCATGGACAGTATATTGAGGTGTAGTCACGGTGAGGAGGGGTTACAGTTTGGTGGCCTGAGGATCGCATCGCTGCTTTTTGCAGATGATGTGGTCCTGTTTGTGTCATCGGCCTGTGACCTGCAGCACTCACTGGTCCGATTTGCAGCCGAGTGTGAAGCGGCAGGGATGAGGATTAGCACCTCCAAATCTGAGGCCATGGTCCTAAGCAGGAAATCGGTGGACTGCCTTCTCCGAGTGGGGGATGAGGTCCTTCCACAAGTGAAGGAGTTTAAGTATCTTGGGGTCCTGTTCACGAGTGAGGGAACAATGGAGTGTGAGATTGGATGGAGAATTAGGGCATCAGGAGCGGTATTGCAGTCGCTTTACCGCACTGTTATTCACAAAGAGGGAGCCAAGCTGAGAGGCAAAGCTCTCCATCTACCGTTCAATCTACGTTCCTATGCTCACCTATGGTCATGAGATTTGGGTCATGACTAGGGATGAGCGAGTACACCACTATCTGTATCTGTATCTGTATCTGTTCAACCAACTAGATTATCTGTATCCGTATCTGTATTCGTAATAGGCGGGGCTTAAACCGGAAGTGGGTGTGGTTTGACCGGAAATGGGTGGGGCTTAAATCACTACATTGTTTTAAGTCTAAAATTGATATGGATTACAAGTTGCTGTATTTTTGCTTATTTTAAAACTATTTACAAAACAGCCTCAAAATTGAAATTCAAATAAATGTTTTTGATCACAAAAGTAAGAGAACTATTAACAGAAGTTTTTTATGGAACTGAGTCAGAACATGAACATTCTTAAGTCTAAGAATGAATATTTACCGAAGAGCCTCAGAATTGAGATTCAACGCTTTTGATCACAATAGTAAAGGAACTATATAGTATACAGAACGAGTAAACACAAAGTGCATTAATGACGTACATGCAATAAAAAAATTAACTACAAAGTATGCATGAACAAGAATTGTCATACTCAACAAAACGTTTTAAATTTTTTTCTTCTTTTTCATTTTAATTTTTTTTGGTACTTTTTTAAAATTATTTATTTTTAGTACCTAATGCTATTGCCATTTTTTTTTCACATAAAGTTAAACAATATTGATTATGGTGTGTGTGTGTGTGTGTGTGTGTGTGTGTGTGTGTGCGTGCGCGCACGCGCTATGTCTCAGTTAAGATATTAAGTATAGACTTTGTTAATTTGAACAGTTTAGAACATGCAACAAAAAAAAACAAAAAACAAGAAAGTTCACCACATAACCAAACGCCAAAATAGAGGCAAGCTGAAGAAAATCTAATAAGGACGTGAGCAACAGTGAAGCCACGAACAGAGAGATCAGTACCTGCGTATACCGGAGACAGAGAGTAACACAGGGAAACTCCGCTCTAACTGCAGTCTGTAGGGAGGGGCGGGAAGTATGTGTGACTGGCCAATCACAGAGCGTGACAACAGTCCGGCTGATTTTCCTTCAGTCCGATCACGAGTATTAACGGGCTTTATTCGTATTCGTACTCATACTCGTCAAAATGCATTATCCGTACCGGATACTCGTATGAATCAAGTATCTGGCTCAACCCTAGTCATGACTGAAAAGACAAGATCTCGGATACAAGCAGCTGAAATGACTTTTCTCCGTAGAGTGGCTGGGCGCACCCTTAGAGATAGGGTGAGGAGCTCAGTCACCAGGGAGGAGCTCGGAGTAGAGCTGCTGCTCCTCCGCCTCGAGCGGAGCCAGCTGAGGTGGCTCAGGCATCTGGGGAGGTTTTCTGGGCATGTCCTACCGGGAGGAGACTTCGAGGAAGACCTAAGACATGCTGGAGGGACTATGTCTCTCGGCTGGCCTGGGAACGCCTCGGGCTCCCGTTGGAGGAGCTGGAGGAGGTGTCTGGGGAGAGGGAAGTATGGCATCCCTGCTGAGGATGTTGCCCCCGCGACCCAGCCCCGGATAAGTGGTTGATGATGGATGGATGGATGAATCACATTTTTCTGTTACGGCCTCTTTCAGACTGTTGTCATTTTCGTTCTCAAAGGTTCTTGTATCAGAATTCCTTTTAAGAGCTATCTTTAATAATTCCTTTTCCATCACAATATCATCATCCTCCTTGTCCTTGTCCTGCGTGCTATGCTGTAGCTCCTTGTTGGCGGCCGGCGACTGTTTAACTATCCTGGTGGCTGTCTCTCCGGCCCCCTCAGCCTCCATGTTCTGTGGCTGCGGGTTGATAGCCAGCAACTGCTTAACCTTTGTCACCTGTGACCTCTGGTTTGATGCCCGGTGATTCCGCATAGGGTGGAGTTGGAAACTCACAAAGCTGCGATTGTAAAATCAGGACTGCAGTACTGGAAGACACTAGAGGGATTGCAGCCCTGGGTTGTTTAATCTTTGCTTTGTCACCTGTATTCTTCATGTTATTCTGTGGTTCTGGGTTGGTAGTCGGAGACCCAGCAGGTAAAGGAGTTGGAAACCCACAATTCCACGGCCCCGGGGCCCGGGCCACAACTCTGGATGCCGCCACAGCCGCGTGAGTAGCTGCAACTACCGGCTCCACTGCTCTCTCACATCAGTATGCCTACCAAGGCACACTGATGTGAGTCTTGCATGTGAGACTGGTGACTTCAGGTACAGTGGAGAAGAAAGTATCTGGATGCAGATAGTTTATATTTGTATATTTGTTAAAAACTCTGATTGCTTGGTTCATTCACATGGACAGTTTCTTTCATATTCAAACTTTTTACAGTTAAATCATGACAAAAATAGATTTCAAACTCTAAAAGTAGCTTTCCATTGTTGAAGAGTATAATGAGGCTTCAACTTTTATGATGCTAATTCCAGGTTTCTCTTGCACTCCCATCAACCCCTCCAAAACTTCATGCTTACACGCTCCTTGTGTGTGTGTGTGTGTGTGTGTGTGTGTGTGTGTGTGTGTGTGTGTGTGTGTGTGTGTGTGTGTGTTTGTGTGTGTGTTAGATATACGAGTGAAAAAATATATATTATCAATATAGTATATAAAAAATTTAAATTCCCTGAGTGCAGTCTGGTTTTTCCCTACATCATGTGGTAGTCTGATGGGATGCAGACTCATTGAATCCCAGATAGGGCTGCTAACCCAGAGCAGCCCTATCAATGAGCCCTAGCAGATAGGGCTTCTTCCATGTAAGTTGGACCTTACATGGAGGAATAATTCTGAAAGAAGTCAGCAGATTATCTGTTTTTGCAAGTCCGTAAGTGACCACTGATCTCCATACAAATCAACAAAGTGACCTTAGCGAATGTCAAAGTGATCTTAACGGATGTCAATCTTTACACTCAAATTTATGCCTCTGCAGGGTTTGTTTGTTCTTCTACTGACACAAATAATTTGAATTTGAACAGAATGATACCTTCATCAACATCCCTCTCACTGGTCCTGCTCCAAACTCCAAAAGGAGTTGCTCCCTTTTCCTGTGCTTGACCGGTGTTTGTAATCTCGTTTTACTGAACCCTAAGGACCCCACCGTCTTGTTAGCTCTAGTGCAAAGAACAAGTCCATTCATTATATGGAGTCTGATGAATGACTTGGTCAGACAGTAAGGGAAAGCCAAGGTGTAAATGTTCAACCCTTCATAAATCACATTGACGGGCAAGTCTAGACCCTAACCTACATGTACTCAGGAGTGATGATACTTTTGTATATTCCTACACAGTTGTATAGAGGAATAGTTTGAGAACAATGCTGTGCCTCTGTCTATCTCCGAGTAGTTATATTACTGTAAGTAAATAGAATGAACATGTGAACTGTAACTTTTAAAATTCCCTGTGGCATATGATGCCATGAAATTATAAAAAAGGAACATTAATGGTAGAAATTAATGCTAAGTGTTAACTGTTACTTTACAGTCCCTTCACCAGACCTACATTTTTCATACTAAGGTGTAAATACTTAACGTATAACATTCACAAAACGCATTAAGGAGTACAAAGAAATTTTAAAACCTACTCATCAATTTCATGGAAATGGCATTTTTTAAAAAAACCTAATTGTGTTCAGTGTGCCCAGAGTTTCCAAACCCTACTCTTTCCCAAGCAGGAGCGAGAACTCGATGTCCCCTCGGTCTAGATGTTTATCCGACGCTGCCGGCACACCTGGATGCGGGCCCGGAACACTCTACTTCGTTCATTGGATCTCTACAACGCTCAGCCAACTGTAAGCGCACACCAGCCCCACAGTATGTCCCAGTTCAACGGGTCTGGCTTTCCACATGGGACCTTCTCCTCCAGGTGGAATGAAGGAAGTAGGCTCCTCAGTTTGTGGGACTGTTTCCCATCTCCAAGGTGGTCAACTCTGTGGTTGTGCGTCTCCGTTTGCCCCGTTACATGAAGATGCATCCCACCTTTCACTTTTCAAAGATTAAGGTGGTAAATGAATGAATGACAGTCCAGAGGAACGTTCTTGGGTCCCAGCTCGGAGCATCCTGGAGCATCAGGGAGTTCTATCGGGATCACCCCGACCAGCCTGGAGGGATGTCAAGGGATGTCTGTAGAGGGGGATTCTGTCATGTCTCCAGACAACTAAGCTTTCCATTTCTTTGTTTATTTATTTCTAACCTGTGTCATCAACAATCAGTTCATTCCCTGCACCTGCCTTCCCTTCGCACACCTACAGCCACTCCCCAATCAGCCTCTACCCTTCATATGCCAGCTCAGCCCTCTGCTTTCTGCCAGATTGTTTAGTGTTTGCTCTGACCTTCCAGCCTTGTTATCCTGCCTGTTGTTTGGTTTTTCTGATTGACTCTGCCTGTTTTCCCGGACCCTGCCTACTGTCTACCCCTTGTCGGATCTGTCTGCCTGCTTTTGGATTACCTCATGTGTATGACCCCACCTGATTACTGGAGTCTGCCTATTTGCTTGCCATCTGTCTGATTCATCTGCCTGTAAGACTGTTTACCCGGTAACTGACCCCTGCCTGTCTGATGAAACCCTTTTTGAGACTTGACCCGCCTGCTTCCTTGTTGTGCTTTTGGGTTCCCCCTGCCAGTCATGTTCAAGTTGTGATAGGCAGGTTTCGATATCAAAGACACTACAAAGTGAATAAATTTAGTCAACTTTTAAACTTTCAATACGTGTAAATATTCCCCAATTTATCATTAGTCGGCACACAGCTACAAGATTGCAGCTCATTCAGTTGCATCTCAATTCATCAAGATTGTTTTTTGTTTTTTTCACAGTGCCTTGAAAAAAATAAAATAAAGCTATTATTCTCTACTTACCATCCCTATTTAACATAAAAAAAAAACAAAAAACAAACTTGTGGATAAATTAAAACATTGACTGATACCAGACTGGTTCTCTCCTTTCCTGCTACATTTACATTTCTATCTATTTTCATTATATTCTGCAAAACTCAAGTCTCCTATAAAAGCATAAAGTAACCTTTACCGTATGAGGGACCTTCATATCTTTCCAATAATTGTACATGGCTGTAAAATTCCTTCTGGCAACAAATATTTTCAAAAATGTGGTTAACACAAGTTCAGGTCCAAAAAAACCCTAGTTAGGGTTATAAAAATTATAAAAGGCAAGACAGCTAAAGATTAAATACCGCCTTGTGTCTTGCTGCTTTTTCCATCATTTATATTTTCTTCACCTTGAAATCATTGGCAGACTACATGCGTCTTGATTTCAACACCCCATTAATTTTGGTCTTAATATGAGGTCAGTGCATGACTATTACTGCGCAATCCCTTTCGTCTATCCATAATGTACAGTAGATAGACATATCTTCAAAGCTGTGTACTACAGAAAACATGATGGAATGGAACTTGATTTTGAGTATATCAAGATTGCTTCAATGACATGTAAAGACAGATGTTTCTGTATGCTCAAATAACACTGTTCAAATATTATTGTTAGTAGCAATACAGTTGTAACCTGAAGTAAATCACAGTAACTGCGCATCTGACACAATGAAACACTGCTGTCGTGGCATTACGGCGGAGGCTGTGAACAGAAATGAAACTGAAGGAAAGAGGAATAAGCACATGAGAAACATCTAATTATGAGAAAGATTTATTTCTGTTGCCTTAGTTAACACACTGTAAAAAATATCTGATCAATCAAAGGGTGAAAGGAGTGAGACAGCCTCTAGTGTCCATTGGATAAGAATCAATTATAAAAAACTGTCCAAATATTATTTCCCCATCTCCATTCACATGCTCAATAACCCCCTCTCCTTTTCTTGTAAACATAGTGTAAGCTCTCAAAATTGTATGTTAATCAAAGCCAAAAAGGGTGCTACTTGGAGAACTACATAACAGTCAGAGTGACAAGAAAAACAGATATACTGTATATATATACCTGTACATGTAATATTTACATATGTAATGTATACAAATAAATTGTGCAAACATTGTTTGACATTCCTGATCAATGTTCTACATATTTCACAGATTCTGATTATTACACACACTAGTCACATACACACAAGGAGTGATGGGCAACCACCCTGAGACTAGTATCTTGGGTTTAGTGCCTTGCTGTCGGGCACCTTGGACACCATACTGTAGTCCATGCTGAACTTGAACTGGCCTCCTATTCCTGTGGACTGAGTTCCATATGAATTTAACTGACTATTTATGAAAAGAAAGACGGCGGAAGGAAGCACAAAATTTCTACAGAAAGTGTGTGTATTATGCAGCCTTGCTCTTAGACTCTGGTGTCATTTCACAGTGCACTATATAATTTTCACACAGACAATGTGGAATGCCAGTGCCTAGGATGCACATCCACTTAACCAGTTTAATTGAACAGCTGCTCAGCATCAATATTAACATTCACTCACAGATAGTGATTTCCTTGAGTCTGATGGCTTCTTCATAGTGACAAATACTGGGCAATTTATTGGTCTGCCTGGACAGTAAATAGAAGGTTACTTACAGCAGCAGAGCTTTAATTGCATTGTCAGGAGAAGGTACTGTCTCACCATGGCAGCTCCAATATGTACACCTAACCTCTCATGGATACACACATTCACATAATACTCAGTTTGCATTTGCACATATCTTCTGTGTAAATAGGCATATGCACAGATGAACATATTGCTCATGCACATATCTGTTGTGCTTTCAAGAAAAACAAGACTTTTTGTCATGGTACTTTTTCTCTATTGATGTGCAATAGATACCATGTACATGTTTTGTGGAAACATTCAAAAGTAAACTTATAAATGAAAATGAGGTTAAAGAATTGTCACACAACAACCTTAAAATATCTACTAACAGTGGTCTTTGAAAATCCATGAACATGCGAAATGTAACAAATTTTGCTAATTTTATGTATATATATATACGTGTGTGTGTGTGTGTGTGTGTGTGTATGTACTACAGCAAATTCCTGGAACATCTGAAGCCTCAGTCCAGCAGAGCGCAGTCCTAGGAACAGCAAAGATATTGCGCAGGACCCTCAGACTCCCAGGCCTCTGGTAGAGGACCCGAGGTTGACCATAACACACAGATACCACCCTACAAAAGTGAGAGGGACTAATATATATATATATAATATATACATGTATATATATATATGCGTTCCTTTACAGTATCATCAGGTAAGTTATCTATTAATTTAGGGCTCAATATTATCTGCATAATTGCAAGGTAGGCATGTCACAAGGAATCTCAAAAACACTTTAAAATAACATATGGTTTGTTCTTCACTTTACCTAACTCAAAATCTTGATGAAATTTGGGAGTGTTTGGAAGTCTTAGAAGTGCCCAGAGGAGGAGCACAAGCATAAACAAACTAAGTGAATATGACATAATGAGTGCCAGAAAGAAGTTAAAAGTCTAATGCATAACTCTCTAATTGGTGTCTGCTTTGGCATGGGGGTATAAGACCACCAGAAGGACGGAGCACAACTGGGGATACAAGCAATAAATAGGAGGGAGCAGATGGTCTCCTCTAGAAGACAGACACCAAAATGCATGCAACAAACTGGACACCATGAGCTGAAAGTAAATGTGTGTGTGTGTGTGTGTGTGTGTGTGTGTGTGTGTGTGTGTGTGTGTGTGTGTGTGTGTGTGTGTGTGTGTGTGTGTGCCTACATTTTTCAGAGTGATCAAGTATGTCAAGCTTCTAGTTCAAGGTCACGGTGGAATTTAATTTTTGTTGAATTTTTGTTTGTATATAAGTTAAAATATGTCACAAGCCCTCATGAATCTTGCTTACACCAATCAGTGATAACATTATGAATACCAGCCTGATGCTCAATTGGATTGAGATCAGGGGAATTCGGAGACCAAGTCAGCCATTAAGCTCATTGTGTTCCTCAAACCATCCATCCATCCATTCATTTTCTTCCGCTTTACGCGCTGCAGTGGGTCACGGGGAGCTGGAGCCTGTCCCAGCTGGCATAGGGAGTGAAGCGGGGTACTCTCCGGGCACGATACAAGTGCGCCACGGAGCCACACACAAAGACAGACAACCACACACACACACACACACTCACTACTACAGGCATTTTGGGACCGGCCAATCAACCTGAAGTGCATGCTTTTTTTGGAGGTTGCAGGAAGCTGTAGAATCCAGAGAGAACCCACGCAGACACGGGGCGAGCATGCAAACTCCGCACAGAGCGGGACTCGAAGGCGGAACCGCCGTGTTTTGCGGTGACAGCGCTACCCACTGCGCCACTGTGCCGCCCTCCTCAAACCATTCCTGAACAATTTTTGTTTTGTGGCAGGGCACATTTTTCTACTGAAAGCAACCACTACTATTAGGGAAAAATGTCTACTTGAAAGGGTGTCCATCATCTGCAATAATGCCTATGTAGATGATACATGTTAAAATAACATCCTCATGGAAGGAAGGACCAAAGGTTACCCAGCAGAACATTGCCAAAAGCATCACACTGCACCTGCCAGCTTGCCTTCTTCCCAACCTGGTGAGATGTTTCCCAGGAATGCACCACAGAAGCCTGACTTGTCAGTTGTTATAAATAGCAAATGTTAAAATGATTCATTAGAAACACGCCATTTTCTAGCTGTGCAGAATGTCAGTGGAATGGTTGGAGTGCATCAGAAGTCCTTTGCAGTAACTGTGGTTGTTAATCTATTTGCCATTGATGCTGACAAGACACTAATAATCTAGAAAAACTAGTACTAGAAGTGAAGATGTCTGCCACTTTTCTGCAGAAGGCCTTGAAGCAGACTCCTTCTATTCAGATGAGTTTATAAAGTTACTAGTTATGCAGTGCTTCACTCCCTATCCAGCTCAGGCAGCAGTCAATCTTACGCCCTAAAGAAAATCAGCAAGATGGTATAACTGAAAAAGAATCCTTTTAATCATGTCTATGATTTAAAGGAATGGGTGTTTTCTTGTTCATAATACACGGGGGAAAGACAGAAATAAATAGAATGAAAATTTTTTTATTTTTTTTATTTTTTTCTGTCTAGCTCATCCAGCCACACTAACTCTAGCAAGGTTCATTGTGTTAAGATAAATATGAGTAGTTGTTCTGTTAAAACTACAATAGGTGTTAAAATTAGTTAAAATAGGCCGTAACACCCATGACACCCGTGACACAGACTGTAAGACTTGACTGATGTCTTATAAGCCTGAAACTTACGAATGAACATCCATCTTACGAGCATTCACATGTTCGTAGACATGATCATCTGAACAGTTGGATGTTAGTATCTTGGGGCAGTGGTCCCCAACCCCCGGACCGATAATTGCATGTGTTGATGCGCGAATGGGCAAGGGATTATTTTATTGTACAGTCAACTCTCGGTTTTCGAACATAATCCATTCCAGAAGGCTGTTCGAAAAGCGAGTTGTTCGGAATCCGCAACTATTTTCTCCATTATAATTAATGTAAATAATTTTAATCCGTTCCAAGTCTAAAAAACAACTTTTCATAAGTTTTTTTTTTACTCTTTTACACCATAAACCGCACTGTATACTGTTCACCATGAATAAAAAAGGGTAGAAATAAAAACTGTTTTATTTTAATAAAAGATATCTTATCAAACTTTGAACACGAATGCTCTACGGAGGAAAATTCCTGGGCAGTTCGCTCCGCTCCAAAGTGAGTTGCGTTCAGGTACGCTTGGTTTCTTTCGGTTTACACCATAAACTGCACTGTATACTGTTTACCATTAATAAAAAAGGATAGAAACAGACACTGTGTTTTATTTTAATTTAATAAAAGATATTCTATCGAACTTTGAACACGGATGCGCCATGGAGGAAGCAGCCTGGCCAGTTCGCTCGACTCCCAAGTGAGTCGCGTTCAGGTACGCTCGGCTTCTTTCAGTTTACACCATAAATTGCACTGTATACTGTTTACCATGAACAAAAAGGGGAAAAAATAGACACTCTGTTTTATTTTAATAAAAGATATCGAATCGAACTTTGAACACGAATGCGCTACGGAGGAAGCATCCTGGGCTTTCGAGTTCGCTTGGCTCCCGAGTGAGTCGCGTTCAGGTACGCTCGGCTTCTTTCGGTTTGGTCGAGAGTTGAATTTTGGTTGAGTACAGAGACGTAAAATTCTCGGATTTTCTGGTTGAAAACCGAATTGGTCGAGAACAGAAGCGTTCGAAAACCGAGGGTTGACTGTATATCACCAACCGATGCAAAAAAAGAGTACTACAGATGCAGTATTTGCTCTGAGGATGCTGATAGAGAAGTACAGAGAAGGCCAGATGGAGCTTCACAGTTGGTGTAAGAGAAGAGGATGGAGAAGACAGGGTTAGATGGAGGCAATTGATTCGCTTTGGTGACCCCTGAAGGGAAGAAGAAGACTGACCTAGACTTATGTAACTCCAACTTGCTCCCTGGACATCTTACAAGCTGCCCCATGCTCCCAAGGATTGATCAAATGCCCAGAAATCTGAGTTATAATTTTAAACAATGAAGAATGTAGCTGCAAGAGGGCACAAGCCAGTGTCTTATTGTGCCGGTCCCAAGCCTGGATAAATACAGAGGGTTGCGTCAGGAGGGGCATCCGGCGTAAAACATTTGCCAAATCAATGACGCGAATCAAACCTATGACTTCCATACCGGATCGGTCGAGGCCCGGGTTAGCATCGACTGCCATCGGCGCTGTTGACCTACAGGGCGCCGGTGGAAATTGGACTGCTGTTGGTCGAAGAAGGAGAGGAGGAAAGTGTGTTCGCACGAAGAAAGACAAGAGGAGCGCCAAGAGTATAGGACTAAGAGTAGGGACGTTGAATGTTGGAACTATGACAGGAAAAGGTAGAGAGTTGGTTGACATGATGCAGAGGAGGAAGGTAGACATACTGTGTGTCCAGGAGACCAGGTGGAAAGGTAGCAAGGCTAGAAGTTTAGGAGCAGGATTCAAGTTGTTCTATCAAGGTGTAGATGGGAAGAGAAATGGAATAGGAGTTATCTTGAAGGAGGAGTTTGTTAGGAATGTCCTGGAGGTAAAAAGAGTGTCGGATAGAGTGATGAGTTTGAAGCTAGAAATAGAAGGTGTGATGTTCAATGTTGTTAGTGGGTATGCTCCACAGGTAGGATGTGAGCTGGACGAGAAGGAGAAATTCTGGTTGGACTTTGATGAAGTGATGCAGAGCATGCCTAGAAGTGAGAGAGTTATCATTGGTGCAGACTTCAATGGACATGTTGGTGCAGGTAACAGAGGTGATGAGGAAGTGATGGGCAGGTTTGGTATCCAGGAGAGGAACGCAGAAGGACAGATGGTAGTTGACTTTGCAAAAATGATGGAAATGGCTGCAGTGAATACTTTCTTCCAGAAGAGGCAGGAACATAGGGTGACCTATAAGAGTGGTGGTAGGAGCACACAGGTAGACTACATCTTGTGTAGACGGTGTAACCTGAAGGAGATCAGTGACTGCAAAGTAGTGGTAGTCGAGAGTGTAGCCAAACAGCATAGGATGGTGGTGTGTAGGATGACTCTGGTGGTGAGGAAGATGAAGAGGGCAAAGGCAGAGCAGAAGACGAAATGGTGGAAGCTAAAAAAGGAAGAGTGTTGCATGACTTTTAGGAAGGAGTTAAGACAGGCTCTGGGTGGTCGGGAGGTGCTTCCAGATGACTGGACAACTACAGCTAATGTGATCAGGGAGACAGGTAGGAGAGTATTTGGTGTGTCATCTGGAAGGAAAGTAGATATGGAGACTTGGTGGTGGAATGAGGAGGTACAGGAGTGTATACAAAGAAAGACGTTAGCTAAGAAGAAGTGGGACACTGAGGGGACTGAGGATAGTAGACAGGAGTACAGGGAGATGCAGCGTAAGGTGAAGGTAGAGGTAGCAAAGGCCAAACAAGAAGCTTATGATGACTTGTATGCTCGGTTTGACAATAAGGAGGGAGAGACTGATCTATACCGGTTGGCAAGACAGAGAGATAGAGATGGGAAGGACGTGCAGCAGGTTAGGGTGATTAAGGATGGGGATGGAAGTCTATTGACAGGTGCCAGTAGTGTGATGGGAAGATGGAAAGAGTACTTTGAAGAGTTGATGAACGTGGAAAATGAGAGAGAACAAAGACTAGAAGAGGTGACTGTTGTGGACCAGGATGTAGCAAAGATTAGTCGGGATGAAGTGAAGAGGGCACTGAAGAGGATGAAGAGTGGAAAGGCAGTCGGTCCTGATGATATACCTGTAGAGGTTTGGAAGTGTCTAGGAGAGGTGGCAGTAGAGTTTCTGACTGGGTCGTTCAACAGGATCTTAGATATTGAGAAGATGCCTGAGGAGTGGAGGAGAAGTGTGCTGGTGCCCATTTCTAAGAACAAGGGAGATGTGCAGAGTTGTGGCAACTACAGAGGAATAAAGCTGATGAGCCATACAATGAAGTTATGGGAAAGAGTACTGGAAGCTAGACTAGGGGCAGAAGTGAGCATTTGTGAGCAGCAGTATGGCTTCATGCCAAAAAAGAGTACTACAGATGCAGTATTTGCTTTGAGGATGTTGATAGAGAAGTACAGAGAAGGCCAGAGGGAGCTGCATTGTGTTTTTGTAGATCTGGAGAAAGCTTATGACAGGGTGCCCAGAGAGGAACTGTGGTATTGTATGAGGAAGTCTGGAGTGGCAGAGAAGTATGTTAGAGCGGTGCAGGACATGTATGAGGACTGTAAGACAGTGGTGAGGTGTGCTGTAGGTGTGACAGAGGAGTTCAAGGTGGAGGTGGGACTGCATCAGGGATCAGCTCTGAGCCCCTTCTTGTTCGCTATGGTGATGGACAGGCTGACAGATGAGGTTAGACAGGAATCTCCATGGACTAGGTTGTTTGAAGATGACATTGTGATCTGCAGTGAGAGTAGGGAAGAGGTGGAGGAGAAGCTAGAGAGGTGGAGGTTTGTTCTGGAAAGGAGAGGGATGAAGGTTAGCCGCAGTAAGACAGTACATGTGTGTGAAGAGTGAGGTTACAGGGAGAAGAGAACAAGAAGATGGAGAATTTTAAGTACTTAGGGTCAACAGTCCAGAGCAATGAAGAGTGTGGAAAAGAGGTGAAGAAGCATGTACAGGCAGGATGGAATGGGTGGAGAAAAGTGTCAGGTGTGATGTGTGATAGAAGAGTTTCAGCTAAAATTAAAGGAAAGGTTTACAAAACTGTGGTGAGACCTGAGATATTGTTTGTTCTAGAGACAGTGTCACTGAGGAAAAGACAGGAGACAGAGCTGGAGGTAGCAGAGATGAAGATGCTGAGGTTCTCTCTGGGAGTGACCAGGAAGGATAGGGTCAGGAATGAGTACATCAGAGGGACAGCACATGTTAGCGGTTTTGGAGATAAAGTCAGAGAGGCCAGACTGAGATGGTTTGGACATGTCCAGAGGAGAAATAGTGAATATATTGGTCGAAGGATGCTGAGTTTTGAACTGCCAGGCAGGAGGCCTAGAGGAAGACCAAAGAAGAGGTTTATGGATGTAGTGAAAGAGGACATGAAGGTAGTTGGTGTGAGAGAAGAAGATGCAGAAGACAGGGTTAGATGGAGGCAACTGGTTTGCTGTGGCGACCCTTTAAGGGAAAAGCCAAAAGGAGAAGACTGTCGTGTAAAGATGCGCGCAGCAATCCACGTGACAGACTGTCTTTGTTACGATTGGTTTAAAACCATCACGTGATCTGATCTCGGAGTGCGATCATAGTGCAATAAGGGTTATTCTGTAAAATATTAATTTCAGTCCCTAAAACTGTCGTATCAATGAGAAATTTTGATGAGTTTCATTGCTGCATTCATTTAGTCTGCATACTCTTCTACAAGAGTGGAGTGCAGCACACTAGATAATACAGTGACATAAGGAGCAGTCCAGCTTTTTTTTTTTCATTCAAGTCACTGATGGTGCTCTGTGAAAGTTCCTTTCACAGTGCTCCGTCAGTGGTGATGGAAAGGACATTTTTCAGGTTGATTCTCTTTGCGATATTTTATGGACAGGTATATGTCTTTTTCTCTGCTGTATATTGTCAGTACTTTGACACCCAGGATGTCCTCAAAGAACACTTTTGTTTCTAAAATTTAATGCGTACCAAAGCTTGGCAATGTCACTAGTATTTGATTAAGCATGTACTTAAGTTATGCAAGGCACACCCTGAGTAGCAGTATCAAGCTGTGACTGTGCAAGTTGTGCCAATACGTCAGCTATTGTCATGGTTGTTGTCGCCGCAAGGAGCGTTTTGAGTTTGTTTCGTTAATGTATACCTTTGTCATTTAAGGAATTTGAAAGAACACATCCATACACTTTTATTTGACATAGATGAAATGAAATGTGTCGCTGTTGTAGATGTGACCAGCTGATGAGAAGAGCTGACTCACTTCACATCTCCAGACAATGAGAGAACGCAAAATGAGGCCTCAGTATAAATGAGATGATGGCATGATAATCAGTCTTCCTAACTTCTACTGCTTCAGTAGCCCCTTGCCTCAGTTAAACTTCCATTTATCCAACAATTTTCTTGGAGATGGGACGATCGTGAAGTTGCCCTGAAACTACTTTTTGCATTTCTGTCCAGTTGGATACATTTTAATTACAATACTGTGGTATGCCCACTAATCCATTACTGTTTTGTTATTGTGTTTATCTTGACACCTTACAATAATACTGACAGTGAATTCATGTGTGACACAACAGAAATGTGAGACCTTGCTTTGATTAAAAAGCAGCAGCTAAGTTCCTCATGCATTCTCCTAAAGATTTCTATTTTAATCAGTCAGCCAGTTGGTCATGAATAAATTTATAAATTGCAAACCTTTAGGGTGAGCACATGTGCCCATCTAAATTTTCCAAAAATAAATGAAATAAAGCAAACTTATACTGTATAAAACTGAATGTAAATGAGTTTGTTTGATGAGGGCCAGATGTACAGAAATGAGCCGACCAAAAAATTGCAGGTAAAACTTTTTCTTTTATTTCTCTACTCACAACTTCTACAAAAAGACCATGTACTGTCAGTAGCACATCCTCCACCTTGAGCAGATTCAGACAAAATTCTCCAACAGTGCTTTAGGTAGTAATGTGACGCTGGGGATCGAAGCTCCGAAGTGTATGCCGAGTAGGGGAGGGGCGTTCCCGCGAAGCGCATATCGAGGCTTGTTTCAACTAAGAGCTGAAAAGGATGACGTCCGAAGCATCGCCGGGCAGTGAGGCTTCGGGCATGATGTTCTGTATCGAGGCTTCCATCAAGGGAATGCCTCGCTACGCGGTTGATACCACGTGACTGATTTGGCTAGTGACACGTGCATTAACACCGATATAAAGCGATCACACTCCATTCAGAATGTGGTTGTTTGGTGAAGAGTTGTTGTTAGCTAGTGTGGAGACAGTTTGGAATTTGGAGTCAGACATATTATGGAAAGAGGTATACATAGTGTGGAGCAAGTTGGTTTAGGAGAGAATCAGGAAATGGAATCTGCCACAGTGGAGAAATCGTTTTTAAATAAAAACCAATGATTTATCACAATCACAATGACACACACACACGTATGTATATATGTGACCGATGTATGTCTTCTCTGCATTAATTACACTCTGGAACTCGTGTGGTGGCAATAGCTCAGGTGAGGGGTTTATTCTGCATTCAACAACAAATGGACACAGGAGACAGTGTACAAGGTGTCAATTTGTGGACCAAAGCACATGCCCTGTCTGGGGAAACACCGATACAACCTGTTAGCTAACTGTACTGGACATGTTCTTTACAAGTGAAACGATGTACACAAAGTTGATGTTTGACCTAACACAAAATGAAACAGTTAGTCTAATGGTGTTTGCTTTCAGGCATGTATCCCAGATTAACTTTTAAGTGCTTTTCAAAATTATAATTTATTTTGTCCACAGACGCACGGACATTACCTGTCTCATGAAAATCCTCCGGCGTACTGAGGATTTCCCATCATGCTTCGCTAACATGAAGCAGGCATGATGCAGACATGTACAACAGTAGATGGCGTAGTTTCCCCATTTTTGCGGGATTTTAACTACAACTTATTCAACTATATATATATGTAACATATATATATACATACATACATGTATATACACACACATACACACATATATATATATATATATATATATATATATATATATATATATATATATATAATGTGTGTGTAACGGGTGTGAGGCAGGACCCAAGTACAGCACAGACTGAGACCAGAGCAGGAATAGTCAAACAGTTTATTCTGAAGCTTCGCACGGAATGGCAGTGGGGCAGAGACGAGGAAGACGGGTCGAAGACAGGCAGGGTCGAAACCGAGGGAGCAGTCCGGAGATAAACGCGAGAGAGCTTTGCATGATGCGAAGACAATCTGGCAGAGACCGAGAGGAATGGGAGGGTATATATACTGAACAGGCAGGTGATAATCAGGTGAAGAAACACAGGTGAAGGTAGTTGCACTGATGAGGTGGGAGTGGCAGGCAGGTAGAGCTGGGCAGTTGAGAGGAAAACCAGGAGCGGACTGTGACAGTGTGTGTGTGTGTGTGTGTGTGTAATATACAGTATATATATATTACGTGCCAGTGGCGGGCCGTGCATTTCAACCGCAGGCCTTCAGTGACGTCATATTTATTCCTACCTAAAATACGCATTGTAATATCAGTATATCAGTACATCAATATGACACCAAGGTTTGAGAATCCACACATATACATTACATTAACCTTAATAAAGGCTAATCAAGCAACACTTAATTTCCGGAGCATTTAAAATCAATTATTTTTAGTATTTTTAACATTTAACTTTGTTACCAATGACTTTACTAATAAACATCACAAAAATCTTTAAGAATACACATAACATAAAATCCATAAATCCATCCTTACTTTCTTCAAAAAGACTTCCATGGCTGTGTCGAACAATTTGTCGTTGCATTTCAGATCCATCAGCAAGTCGTTCTCTCTGGACAATGGAGGCTATTTCTGAAAGCCCCGTCTGTCCGGTCCTACTTCTG
Organism: Antennarius maculatus; assembly: GCA_013358685.1. Classification (NCBI taxonomy): domain Eukaryota; kingdom Metazoa; phylum Chordata; class Actinopteri; order Lophiiformes; family Antennariidae; genus Antennarius; species Antennarius maculatus. Next base: position 17,266,550 of record CM023606.1, read on the forward strand.
GCATACGTTTTAGACGCTTCAGTGCCGTGAATGAACGTTCAGCAGAAGCAGTGGACACAGGGATGGTTACAGCCAAAGAGGCCAATGCGTTAATTGCCCCATACTCTCACTCAGATTTTTGATCCGAAGAAAATCAAGAAGATCAGCGGGACTTTTCCCTTCAAAATCAGCCATTGCATACATTACAGTTGTCTAGAATGCTGTCATGGAGTTTTTGGTAGTGTGCGCTCAGATCTTCTTGCACTGCGCCCTGGCCTCTGCACACAGCTGGAACACCTGAAACGCGCACCATTTGTTCATATATGTATTTGAATTTTCTCTTTGCTTGCTCAACTGAGTGACAAAAACTCGTTCACACTTGTCAAGCAGAATTGTACAGTACATCCAACGTTTTTGTCTGTAGTATTGCAAAAAGCACTATAAGCATGTTCAAAAATCCCATTGAATGTGTTGAGAAAAAAACAAAACTCAAAATCCTCCAGAGATGTTTTAAATCCATCTGCAGAAAGTATAGTGTCCTCATTATACTCGTCATGATGTTCTAATATATGACCAGATCTACTCCAGATAGCCTTTTGACTCCGCCCCGGAACCGCCACGGATCCGCCACCGGCTCCGCCACGGATCCGTGAACCGGGCCCGGATCGGAGTCCACTTGCAAAGCGCGACGGACCCGGAGCGGGCAAGGACCACGGACCCAAACTAGATCGGGCACGGAGCCGATCCGGATCCATTCATAAAGCGGTTGACCCGGTGCCACCGCGGACCCGGTCCGGCTCCATTCATCACGCGGCAGACCCGGCGCGGACCCGTTCCGGAACCGTTCATGACGCGGCTGAACCGGCATGGACCCAGTCCGGGACCGTTCATAAAACGGCTGACCCGGTGCCGCCGCGGACCCGGTCCGGGACCGTTCATGAAGCGGCTGATCCGCCGCGGACACGGTCCGGGACTGTTCATGACGCGGCTCATCTGGCCCAGATCCTTTATTCAAAATGGCTCATTTGGCCATAACTACCAACAGAAATATCCAACATCAACGTTGTTCTGAAAAGCTTGAATACTTCTGTTGTGTCCTGTTATATTGTTTAGGCTACACATTATTTGAATGTATGCACTACTGTTTTGCACCACATGGTGTCACTGTGGGAATCCTACCTGTAGGGGTGCTATGAGAAAAAGTAGAGAGGAAGCGATAGTTACGGCATGCGATGATGTGAAGTGATGCGATATAAAAAGAACAAAGAATGGTCGATTGAAATAGAATTTATGTCTACAGCCTCTTCATTCTAACCGACCACCCTTACAAATTGGCGAGGAGGTAACCCACCTGCTACAGTTTCACCACTGAGAACTGCTTTGTTGCGACGATGGCTGTGAACGTGCCTTGTCCTGCTCCGTTTCTGCCATGCCCTGGGACGCCTACAATGCCATTCAAGACATGGTTGCAAGTGTTTGACAACTACCTGCTAGTCATAAACGCAACGGGGAATGCATGGCCTGCTGCCAGAAAGAGAACTGTACTACTTCACTGCATTGGAACAGAAGGACAGAGGATCTTTCACTCACTGCCGAATACAGGTGATACATACGATTCTGCTGTTGCTGCATTGAAAGCTCCCTTCATACCGATGACTAATGTGGTAGTGGAATGCCACACATTCAGAAAAAGAGCACAAGGTCCACATGAGACCGTTTCCCAATATGTGACTGCTCTCAGAGAGCTTGCTTCGTCATGTGACTTTGGGGATAAGGCTGATGAGATGCTGCGTGATCAGCTTATTCAAAATGTCACGAATGCCCATATTAGGGAGAAATTACTTATGGAGTCTAATCTTACTCTACACAGGACAATGACAATTGCTACACAGATTGAGTCTGCAGCTGAACAGGCCAAATGCATGGCTGGAGATAAACCTAGCCTACAAGTACAAGCAGTGCAAAAGAAATCATTCCGACCACGGCAACGGAACAAACAATTCACACATGCACCTTCACCTACTGCTGCTACTGGAAAGTCCTCCCGTGCATGTTTCAGATGTGGATCTAACAGTCACCTTGCAAATTCCCCCTCATGTCCTGCTGCTAAAGATACATGCAAATCATGCCACAAGAAGGGACATTTCGCCCGTGTTTGCCGCTCTACTTTTAACCATCAAGTGAGGGAAGTGGAGGTTCCTGAATTGACTGTCCTGTGCATTCAAGAGACTGCCTGTACGTTGGATAAAATAAAGTGCAATGTCAAGATCCAACCCTCAGACTCACCAGCCCATGCTATGGACCTGATTGTCGACTCTGCGTCCCCAGTGTCCATACTGCCTCGCAGCGTGTTTGATGAACATTTTGGTGAGTCCCATTTGACACCACCTTCTATCCGTTTGGCCACATACACCAAGTCACCCATACCTGTGCTGGGCTGCCTTCCAGCACTGGTGACTAGAGATGATGCTACCGCTGCAGTGACCTTCTTCATGGTGGAGAAGGGGACACCATTGCTTGGCCTTGATCTGATGGTCACACTGAACATTCACATTGTGGGAGGTGTTGTAGTTCCTCCTCCTCCTGCCAATGCTCCAACTGCTCCTGTGATGCACCTATCCACCTCTCCCCCACTAATTGGCTGTGCTAAAAAATTTTTGCACCGGGTCAAAGTCTCTGCTTCTGTTCCCCCAGTGCGACAAAAGCTACGCCGTTTGCCTCTGTCTGTGAGAGATGCGGTCACAGAAGAGATAAACAAACTCCTGGCTGCTGGTGTGATAGAGAGAATTGATGCTTCCCCCTGGGTGTCTCCTATCGTGGTCACACGAAAGAAGAAAGGAGGCATTCGGATGTGTGTGGATCTCCAAGAGCCAAACAAGGCTGTCATTACAGACTGCTTCCCAATTCCACACATCGACGAGCTGTTGTCCAGTCTGCGTGGAGCCGCAGTGTTTTCAACCATTGATCTGGCGAGTGCCTACCATCAGGTGCCTCTGCATGAGGAAAGTAGGGACCTGACTGCTTTCATTACCCATGATGGACTCTTCCGCTACTGCCGGGTGCCCTATGGTCTCTCCTCTGCACCATCAGCATTCCAAAAGATGATGGCTACCATCCTGAAGGGTCTGCCAGGTGTGCAGAATTATCTTGATGACATAATTATTTATGGAGAAAACAGCACTGTGCACGATGCTCGTCTGAAGCAAGTCCTTCACCGTCTGCAAGAGGCTGGCCTACTCCTGAATGAAGACAAGTGCTGCTTTATTAAGTCAAGTCTACGCTTCCTGGGCCACGTGGTGTCTGCTGAAGGCATCACTCCTGATAAAGAGCACATTGAAGCTGTTATGAATGCCCCATCCTCGACAGATGCTGCTACCCTTCGCTCTTTTTTAGGCCTGGTGTCATGGTATTCAAAGTTCATTCCTAACTATGCCACAGAATCTGAACCAATGCGGGCTTGTATCAGGAAAGACACTGACTTTCACTGGACGAGTGAGGCACAGAAAAGTTTTGAGAAAATTAAACTGCTGCTGGTGAAATGTCCTGCCCTTACTCTATTCGACCCTGCCCTGCATACAATTGTGTCTACTGATGCCTCAGATTATGGATTGGGAGCTGTGTTAACCCAGATTCATCCTGATGGCGTGGAACGTACAATGGCTTTTGCCTCCCGGGCTCTCACCACAGTGGAACGCAAATACTCCACTGTAGAAAAGGAAGCACTGGGATGTGTTTGGGCAGTGGAAAAGTGGCGCACATACTTGTGGGGCCGAAAATTCACCTTGCGTACTGACCACCAAGCCCTTACGATGCTGCTGACTACTTAGGGCATTGGTCAAGCTGGAATGCGTATTGCATGTTGGTCTGCCAGGCTCTTGACCTATGATTATGATGTGATCTACCGCCCAGGATCGGACAACTACACTGCTGACTGCCTGTCCCGTCTTCCCCTTCCTGGTGCTACTGATCCTGCCCTGGATGCTGAGCCAGAAATGGTCGCGTACATCGCTGATGCTCTGACTGCTTTGCCCATTACTGACTTTTAGGCTGCTGCTGCCTCTTGCCCGGAGATTTCTGCACTACGCAATCGGATTGCTCGTGGCTGGCCACGAAAGGCGAATATGGTGAGTCCACAAGTTGCCCCATACTTTCCCATACGTCATGAACTGTCAGTGGAAGATTCACTGGTGCTTCGGGGAACACGTCTGGTCGTGCCACTCACACTGCGTGCTACACTTGTGGCTCTTGCACATGAGACACATCAGGGAGTGGTGCGAACAAAGCAACGGCTGAGAGAATACTACTGGTGGCCAACAATGGATGACCTTGTTCAGTCTACGATTCAGTCATGTCAACCATGCCAGTCCCATGACAAGACTGCAATGCCACGACCTGCTCCACTACAACCAGTTGCATTGCCGGATGGACCATGGCAGAAGCTTGGCATGGACATCGTTGGTCCCTTTGAGACAGCTACATGGAACTGTCGATACGCGATCACTCTGATCGACTACTACAGTAAATGGCCAGAGGTTGCCTTCACTGCCAACATTACTACAACGGATGTTACAACCTTCCTCTCCTCCATCTTCAGCAGGAACGGCAACCCATTATCAATTGTGACAGACAATGCAATGCAGTTTACATCAGCTGACTTTGCTTCTTTCCTAGCTGAACGAGACATTGCGCACCACAGAGTGTCTGTCTACTACCCTGCTGCGAATGGCGCTGTAGAGCGTTTCAATCGTGTCCTGAAACAGAGTGTGCAAATGGCTATCACACAGTCTGTACCATGGAAACCTGCCATTACTGCCTTCCTGATGGCCTACCGTGCCACACCGCATGCAGCAACAGGTGTGTCTCCCTTTCAACTGCTGCATGGCCGGAGGATGCGCACAAAGTTGACTGTCCTGCCGCCCTCTAATGCTGACCCTGTCTCAAATGAACAGGTGCGGAAGAGAGTCACACGCCATCAAAACAAGATGAAATATTATACCGATGGAAAACGAGGCGCTTGCACTCCGCCTTTTCAAGAAGGGGATAGTGTGCGGGTGAAAACACCACTCCATGTGCCCAAAGCTCACCCTAAGTTTGGAGCTCCTCTGAGAGTTACAAAGACAGGAGCCCAAAGCACGTACTTACTGGAGGATGGCCGAAGATGGAACGCCTCTCACCTAGCTCCTGATCGCTGTGCAAATGCAAAGACTCAGGACATTCCTGTTTCAACCGCCAGTGCCTCTCCATCCTTCCCAAGGAAATCAAGAGTCAGAAAGAAGCCTAACTGGATGCAAGAATATGTGACTGATTAGCTATTTCTCTGCTGATAGTAGCTGTCTGTTCATAAGTCGTTTCTTGCCTTTGTTTTATTTCAAAGTGATGCAATGTAGAGTGTGTGAATATAAGTCCCACAGTTGGATCTTATTTCAGAGTGTAAAGCACTTGATTCTTTTGGTTATATACCTCATGCTCTAATGTCTGGTTTGCACTGTATTTAGTGTAGGTTCTGTTCTTCCTTTATTTTGTCTCAGAAGAAGTTCTTTTTCTACAAAGAGGGGAAATGTTGTGTCCTGTTATATTGTTTAGGCTACACATTACTTGAATGCATGCACTACTGTTTTGAACCACATGGTATCACTGTGGGAATCCTACCTGTAGGGGTACTATGAGAAAAAGTAGAGAGGAAGCGAAAGTTACGGCATGCGATAATGTGAAGTGATGCGATATAAAAAGAACAAAGAATGGTCGATTGAAATAGAATCTATGTCTACAGCCTCTTCATTCTAACCGACCACCCTTACAACTTCCCTTAATCAGTCTGCCCTTATCTGCCCTTAGCTGTAAATGGAAAAATGAAACAACCATGAATTGTATCCAACGCGTTTTACTTCCACGTCTCTCTGGGAAATCAATTACAAAAGAATGATTGATAATCATGAAAGGAAGACATGATTATCTTCGTTAACTTGGAACTTGTAGGTCCTCATCTGAAGTACCAGGACTCGTCTGGAGTTCCCCGTCAGCTGCGAGGTTGAACCAGCAAATCGCACGTCTGATTATGTTTTCAGTCCCAACATGGCCCAACATGTCTCTTTTACAGCATCTGAAATCACACAAATGTCACACAAAATTCCAAGAACTCAGACACCAGTTGTAATGTTTTAAAAAGATGTGTATAACCATTGGCTTATCAAGTGACATTTTGCTGCCTGACATTAGCCCCTATTTGCATTGTTGACAAAACTCAGCAAATCTCATGTCTGTATAGTGAATTTAAATCAATAGCCAGATACTTGTTGGTTTAACTCAGTGGAAATGCTGAAAAAATGGTCCAATTTTCTCTTGTTGCGGGTGATGAATGACCAAATGACAAAACAGCCGCCGCAGCGCGGGCTAAACATCGTATCGCTGCACACCGATTGACAGTCATATCTGAGTGCCTGTAAAACAGACAATAATACAGATTACCAAAATGTCAAATGCAGTCACATTACCGTACGTCCAAAGGCGTTCAAAGCGTTCAGGTGAGAGGCATTACTTATTGATTTCTGAAGACACACCCATAGTGCCATTCCCCCCACCATAAGCCAATACCGACACACAATCAGGCACATTGGTCTAAACGCATGGATGACTTTTACAACTCTTTAGTCGTTCTGACATGACAGCTCCCTTGACACCTGAACTGAATTTATTCTAATGTGGTCCTTCATGACTGAATTCAACTCGCTGAGCAAGGCATGTAGCTAATGTTCAGTTCCCCACCTCCCAGACATAAAAACATGTCCAAAATTTTAAAGTTAACTTTAGCTAGTTACCTTAATAGGTTTGAGATTCTCTCAAGCTAACATTGATGCTAGCTCTGTACCGTTAGCAAGCCTAACTTACCATAATTGAACATTTCAGAAACAACGAAACAAGTGGCCTTTTTCTATCGTTACGATATCCGACTTGCGCAGGAGGAATAATAAGCGGAGCGGAGTATAAATCTATTTTCTTTATTGGACAAATGCCTGCTACGTCACCTGAACACTCCCACAGTAATCATGCCGCACTACATCTGTCAAGCCCATCATTTACATACACATACAACAGACCTACTTCCGCTCACAACAGGAAGTACCAAAATAAGAGCCTCACATATTTATGCTTAACATCTATGATGAATATAATTTTGCCAGTAAGACGAAAGTACATATTGGATATATTTGAGTGTCGTCTAGTTACAGAATTTACCTTGTTCAGCAGCGTCCTCATCCGGCATCTGTGGGCGGAGAAAGGTGCGTACGTAATGCGGTCATCCAGGCTCGTAATGTCGTATTGACCAATCACGGAACTCCTGCATGTCCCGGTCCGACACAGAATTTGCATCGGCGTCTTAGGCAAGGAACGTGAATGAATGAATGAATGAGTGAATAATAAATTTATAAACTTTATAACTGTCAATCATAAACAACTCTTCTACGTGGAGGTGGAGCCGTTGTATGTCAGAAAATAGCCGGTTTTCGTCACAGGGCCACGCCCCCCAGATAGACGTTTCCCTGCTCCAACACACCTGATCGTTTGAATGAGGATCAGGTGTGTTGGAGCTCATCATCCATCGACTCATCATCATCGGTATCATGTGCTATCTTGGTAGGGGCATCCGCTCTGCGGATCCGCCTGGCATCCGTACCGAGTCCGCTGTATGACGGTACGCTGCCCGCAACTGGGCCGGGTCCTGTGCGCTTCCCCGAAGCGGGTAGGATGCCGAGGCGGAAGTGCCCATAGTAAGGGCGGATCTGCCCCGGCGTCGGGTGCTATATGGGATAACTTTCACGCACACGATGAACAAACTGTTCTTGTTCACATACACACCTGCTGCTCATCACCGGCACCTTCCCGAAATTACCTGTGTTCCTTCGATGGAGGAAGTCAGTAGTGCTCCACCCTGTGTATAAACCACAACACTGCACGCAACGGCCCGGTTACGCTGCACGCAACCGGCCTGGCTCCTGTGCGCATCCTCGAAACGACTGAGACGGGCAGATTCGCAAGGCATTTGCTTTGCGGATCCGCCCGGCCCCCATACCGAACCCGCTGTATGACGGTGCACTGCCCGCAACCACTCCGTTTCCTGGGCGCTTCCCCGAAGCGGGTGATCCGTCGAGGCGGAACTGCGCGTGTTAAAGGCAGATCCGCCCTAGTGTTGTGTGCTATGTGGGACCTCTTCTCCTCCTTCAGCCATCGTGGGTAGCGGCGAATGTCCTGGTTCAGGTTAGCAAATGAAGCCTCATGAAGCTTCAAACCAGAGTGAACCGATTGGGATGAAAAGCTTCAGGGCATCATGGGGCTTCATCTGCCTATTACTAGCTTTAGGTCAGGGCAATTATACTGTTGGTCATGACCAACTGGCCTATTCAAAGAACCCAACACAAACTCACCTATAATTATGGTTACAATAATGAACAAAAAAAAAAAAAAAATCAAAACACATGACACAACTCCCATACTCATGGTGAACAGTCTGCTTAAATTCAGCAACCTCAGTATTTGTAACAACGATGCATTTTTAACAAAAATCAACCACCCCTTTCACAGTGGTATGCTCCAGTGTCTTTCACCTCACTATAAAATGGTCATGGAAACCAGGTGTGAATCTTTTAGAAGATTTATGCCAGAACAGGACGTACGTACCACGGAATTTGTTTGATTTGACTTTAAATAATTTAATCAGGTTGTTACAACCCAGCTAGAGGACTGGATAAATAACATAAATTGACCCAGATTTAAAAGGGGGAACATAAAACTTTTATTTCAATTCTCGCTATAAAACAAATGTTTAAGATTTATTTCTTTACAACCTAAGGAAGGCCAATGGACGCTGTTCAAATATAAACAAAATATTCAATAACCAAAGGACTCTATAAGATACAAAAATTAACTAAGGTTCAAGACCAAAAGGTTGCGGTTCAAAGCTAACAAAGAGCAGAAAACAGGTCTCACTATAATATGCAAATAGAATAAAAAAACACTACCAGCTCCTAAAGAGGATAGGAACAAGTTCAAAATATTTTAAATCACGACATCACAATGTCCATCCATCCATCCATCCATTCTCTTCCGCTTATCCGGGGTCGGGTCGCGGGGGCAGCAGCTTGAGCAGGGAAGCCCAGACTTCCCTCTCCCTAGCCACTTCGTCCAGCTCCTCCGGGAGAATCCCAAGGCGTTCCCAGGCCAGCCGGGAGACATAGTCTCTCCAGCGTGTCCTGGGTCGTCCCGGGGCCTCCTCCCGGTAGGACGTGCCCGGAACACCTCACCAGGGAGGAGGCATCCTGACCAGATGGCCGAGCCAGATGCCCGAGCCACCTCATCTGGCTCTTCTCGATGCGGAGGAGCAGCGGCTCGACTCTGAGTCCCTCCCGGATGACCGAACTTCTCACCCTATCTCTAAGGGAGAGCCCGGACACCCTGCGGAGGAAACTCATTTCGGCCGCTTGTATCCGGGATCTCGTTCTTTCGGTCACGACCCACAGCTCATGACCATAGGTGAGGGCAGGAACGTAGATTGACTGGTAAATCGAGAGCTTTGCCTTTCGGCTCAGCTCCTTCTTCACCACGACGGACCGATACAGAGTCCGCATCACTGCAGACGTTGCACCGATCCGCCTGTCGATCTCCCGTTCCATCGTACCCTCACTCGTAAACGAGACTGACTCCGAGATACTTGAACTCCTCCACTTGGGGCAGGATCTCATCCCCAACCTGGAGAGGGCACTCCACCCTTTTCCGACTTAGGACCATGGTCTCAGATTAGGAGGTGCTGATTCTCATCCCAACCGCTTCACACTCGGCTGCGAACCGCTCCAGTGAGAGTTGGAGATCACGGCTTGATGAAGCCAACAGCACCACGTCATCTGCAAAAAGCAGAGACGCAATACTGAGGCCACCAAACTGGACACCCTCAACGCCTTGGCTGCGCCTAGAAATTCTGTCCATAAAAGTAGAGCTGGTCCACTGTTCCACGGCCAGGACGAAAACCACACTGCTCCTCCTGAATCCGAGATTCAACTTCCCGACGGACCCTCTTCTCCAGAACCCCTGAATAGACCTTGCCAGGGAGGCTGAGGAGTGTGATCCGCCTGTAGTTGGAGCACACCCTCCGGTCCCCCTTCTTAAAAAGGGGGACCACCACCCCAGTCTGCCAATCCAGAGGCACTGTCCCCGATGTCCACGCGATGTTGCAGAGGCGTGTAAACCAGGACAGCCCCACAACATCCAGAGCCTTTAGGAACTCCGGGCGGATCTCATCCACCCCCGGGGCCCTGCCACCGAGGAGCTTTTTAACTACCTCGGCGACCTCAACCCCAGAGATAGGAGAACCCGCCTCAGAGAACCCAGACTGTGCTTCCTCATGGGAAGGCGTGTTTGCGGGATTGAGGAGGTCTTCGAAGTATTCTCCCCACCGAGTCACAACGTCTCGAGTTGAGGTCAGCAGCGCCCCATCCCCACTGTACACAGTGTTGATGCTGCACTGCTTCCCCCTCCTGAGACACCTGATGGTGGACCAGAATTTCTTCGAAGCCGTCCGGAAGTTGTCCTCCAAGGCCTCACCGAACTCCTCCCACGCCCGAGTTTTTGCCTCAGCAACCACCAAAGCTGCATTCCGCTTGGCCAGCCAGTACCTATCAGCTGCCTCAGGAGTCCCACAGGCCAAAAAGGCCCGATAGGACTCCTTCTTCAGCTTGACGGCATCCCTTACTGCCGATGTCCACCAGCGGGTCCTAGGGTTGCCGCCACGACAGGCACCGACCACCTTACGGCCACAACTGCGGTCAGCCGCCTCGACAATGGAGGCGCGGAACATGGTCCACTCATGGGACATTGAGGGGACCTCAATGTCCCCCGCGTCCTCCAGGACGTGGGTGAAGTTCTGCCGGATGTGGGAGTTGAAACTCCTTCTGACAGGGGATTCCGCCAGGTGTTCCCAGCAGACCCTCACAATACGTTTGGGTCTGCCAGGTCGGGCCGGCATCTTCCCCCACCATCGGAGCCAACACACCACCAGGTGGTGATCAGTTGACAGCTCCGCCCCTCTCTTCACCTGAGTGTCCAAGACATGCGGCCGCAAGTCCGATGACACGACCACAAAGTCGATCATCGAACTGCGGCCTAGGGTGTCCTGGTGCCAAGTGCACGTATGGACACCCTTATGTCTGAACATGGTGTTTGTTATGGACAATCCGTGACAAGCACAGAAGTCCAATAACCGAACACCACTCGGGTTCTGATCAGGGGGGCCGTTCCTCCCAATCACGCCCTTCCAGGTCTCACTGTCATTGCCCACGTGAGCATTGAAGTCCCCCGGCAGAACGATGGAGTCCCCAGTGGGAGCGCTCTCCAGCACTCCCTCCAAGGACTCCAAAAAGGGTGGCTACTCTGAACTGCTGTTTGGTGCATAAGCACAAACAACAGTCAGGACCCGTCCCCCCACCCGAAGGCGGAGGGAGGCTACCCTCTCGTCCGCCGGGGTGAACCCCACTGTACAGGCGCCAAGCCGGGGTGCTATAAGTATACCCACACCTGCTCGGCGTCTCTCACCATGGGCAACTCCAGAGTGGAAGAGAGTCCAACCCCTCTCGAGAGGACTGGTACCAGAACCCAAGCTGTGTGTGGAGGTGAGCCCAACTATATCTAGTCAGAACTTCTCGACCTCACACACCAGCTCAGGCTCCTTCCCTGCCAGAGAGGTGACATTCCACGTCCCAAGAGCCAGCTTCTGTAGCCGGGGATCGGATCGCCAAGGTCCCTGCCTTCGGCCGCTGCCCAGCTCACATTGCACCCGACCCCTATGGCCCCTCCCACAGGTGGTTAGCCCATGGGAAGAGGGACCCACGTTGTCCTTTCGGGCTGCGCCCCACCGGGCCCCATGGGTGCAGGCCCGGCCACCAGGCGCTCGCCTTCGAGCCCCACCTCCAGGCCTGGCTCCAGAGGGGGGCCCCGGTGACCCGCGTCCGGGCAAGGGCAAACGTGTTCCATTGTTAGTACTCATCATTTAGGGTCTTTGAGCAGTCCTTTGTCTGGTCCCTCACCTAGGACCTGTTTGCCATGGGTGACCCTACCAGGGGCATAAAGCCCCAAACAACTTAGCTCCTAGGATCATTGGGACACACAAACCCCTCCACCACGATAAGGTGATGACTCAAGGAGGGGATATCACAATGTCACAATTAGAAAGGCTCAGTGGCGTGCTGCTACAGTTAGATAGTCGCCTTGACTGACTGGCTTGCTGAAGTTTTAAAGGGTCCATGCCAGGTGACAAGGCGGGACGTGGGCCAGGCAGGAAGGCGGCACACCAAACAGGAGATGGCCAGGGCAGGGTCGTGGCCAGGAGTCCCAGAGAGACCGCACCTGGCACTGACGAAGACAGGTAGAGCATCCAGGAGCAGAGCAGTGCTAGCAGCTCAGAGGCAGGGTCACAGAGGGATAAACAATATAAACAATAGATAGATAGATAGATAGATAGATAGATAGATAGATAGATAGATAGATAGATAGATAGATAGATAGATAGATAGATAGATAGATAGATAGAGGAAGATGCACATACCCACTGCTTCGGCATTACATAATGAATAAATACTGGGTAAAAAAAAAAGGAACACTGACACCAAAGGACATACCACAAGACATACATTACACTAGCAGACACATGTAGCATTAACAGGACATACACTAAATTATAACTAAAATATAAACAGTATAAAATTAGTTAAAATAACAAATAAAAATAAAAAGTGCAAGTGACAATTAGCAGGAGGCCCACATGGTGGGTAAGGTACACCCTTCTTACAATGTACTGTAAGGCGTCACTATGTAATATCACAACATCTAATATCTATCTCATATCACAAAATCTATCTATATAAATCTATCTAATATCACAACATTAATATCTAATATCTATCTAATATCTATCTCACACTGGTCAAAAATATCAGGCGTCACTATCTAATATCAAAACATCACAACACCTTGGCCCCACTACACCGCAGCTCAGGCTGACATCCCCTCCATTCAACCACGTGCAGACCTCGCCACCCCCCCACCCCCCTGCTCCTCCTGAGAGAGTCATTGTAGCCCCTGATGACACGGGGCACGAAGGAGGACCTCAGCCTCTCTGTGGAGGTGCTGTGTGACAGCAGTCTGCCACTGAAGGTGCTCCTCTGCTGGGAGAAGGTGGTGTGCAGGGAGTGGCTGGTGTTATTCATGATAATGCTGACTTTAGACATGATCCTGCTCTGCAGAAATGTCTCCACAGAGCAGGCTCAGCCCGACCACTGAGCCCGCTCTGCGGATGAGTCTGTTAAGATGGTCCATATCTCTTTTCCTGGCCCCACCACCCCAAAACACAATGGCGTATGACAGCACACTGGAAACGACGTACTGATAGAATATGAGAAGGAGCTTAGGACAGATGTTGAAGGAGGCCAGCCTCCTCATGAAGTACATTCTAGTTGCCTCTTCTTGTATACACAGTCCGAGTTAAGTGACCAGTCCAGTCTGCTGTCTAGCTGCAGTCCCAGGTACTTGTAGTTACCTACCACCTCCACCTCACTGCCTTCGATGTTCACTGGCTGCGGAGAAGGGGGTGCCTGCCGGAAATCCAGCACCATCTCCTTTGTCTTGGAGGCGTTGAGCTGGAGCTGGTTCTGTTGGCACCACTCCACGAAATCAGCCACCAATGCCCTGTACTTCCCCACATCACCCTCCCGGATACATACCACAATTGCAGTGTATCGGAGTACTTCTGTATGTGGCATGTATCCGAGTTGTGCTTGTAGTCTGTTGTGTAGAGGGTGATGAGAATGGGGGAGAGCACGGGCCCCTGTACGTCCGTTTGGGGGACAAACAGTCCCCCAAACAGACGTACTGGGGTCTGTCAGTTGTGTTGTCCGTGAACCAGCTCATGAGGTAGGCGCCCACAGCCATGGAGGTCAGTTTATCCTGCAGGAGCCGGGGCTGGATGGTGTTGAAGGCGCTCAAAAAGTCAAAGAAGAGCACCCTGACGGCACAGCCCCCGACGTCCAGATAGGGAGAGCATTACGTAGGAGAACATACGTCGTCAACCCCAACCTTGGCCTGATAGGCGAACTGGAGAGGGTCCATTGCACCCTGCACCTGTGGACGCATGAGCTCCAGGACCAGTCGCTCTAGAGTCTTCATTACATGGGAGGTTAAGAGCGACTGGTCGGTGGTCGTTGAGCTCAGTAGGGCATCCTTTCTTGGGTACAGGGACAATGCAGGAGGTCTTCCACAGTGACGGGACCCTCCCCAGCCGCAGAATGAGGTTGAAAAATTGCTGCAGGGGGTCCCCTAGTTCCGAAGCACAGGCTCGAAGGAGTCTTGGGGAGATCTTATCCGGTCCAGCCGCGTTATAGGGATGGAGCCTCCGCAGCATTGTCGTCACCAGGTCTGCAGTGATGACGATCTCGGCCGTGGAGGGAGCAGAAGGTCGTGGTGAGGTTGGAAGTCCAGTGGTTGAGGTGGGGCCGTTGAGCTTCGCAGCTCTTGGAGTGGGCTTGGGAGGAGTGGCAGGGGTGGAAGGAGAAGACGCACAGGAGGAAGGAGCATCAGTGGAGCGGCCCGTAGGGCCGAGAGAGACCTGGGACGAGGAGCCAGGAGTGGTGTGGGAGCTGAACCGATTGAAAAAGCTGTTTAGTTCATTCGCTTGTTCAATATTCCCCTCTACGGTGCTATGCCCTTTCCCGTGTCCGGTGATGGTTCTCATCCCATTCCAGACCTCCCGCACCTAGTTGCACCCCAGCTGCTTCTCCAGCTTCCTCCCGTACGCCTCCTTGGCCTCCCTCAGGCAGAGTCTCACTTCTTGCTGGGCCTTCCTTATCTCCTCCTCATTTCTGCTCCTGAACGCCTGCTTCTTCCTGTTCAGTATAGCCTTGACTTCCTTTGTTACCCATGGTTTGTTGTTGGGGTAACACCTGACTGTCCTGACAGGGGCCACGGTGTCCACACAGAAGTTCATGTAATCTGTAAAATACTGAGCTGCCCCCTCAATGTCCTCCCCATGTGAGCCCACGATGACATCCCAGTCGGTGGTCTGGAAGCAGTCCCTCAGCATTTCCTCTGCTTCCGAGGACCACTTCCTGACCTGCCATGTTGTTGCTGGCAGCCGTTTCACCAGCGGAATGTAGGTGGGCTGCAGGTACACTAGGTTATGGTCCAATTTACCTAGTGGAAGGAGGAGGGTGGCGGTGTATGCCTCCTTAGCAATAGTGTAGAACAGATCGATGGTTATGTTCTTCCGTGTGGGGCAGTCTACACACTGGACCATTGTGGGGAGAGATGAGTCCAAGGTGACGTGGTTAAAGTCACCGGTGATAATGACGAGTGCCTCCGGGTGTTGGGTCCAAAGAGCAGAGGCGGTCCCACAGATGGTCTCACATGCAGTGTCAGGGTCCGCACGTGGAGGGACATAGACGGTGAGAACAATAACGTGTGAAAATTCACGCGCGAGGTAGTAGGGTCTGATGCTAACAGCTGTTAGCTCCTTGCCCTGTGCCCCTGGGGCCTGTCCCATGCGCCCAGGCGGTGGTGGCCGGTGCCTCCTCTGGGTCTCTGGGTCTATGTGGTTCTCGATGCCCCCGGTAGCTCTTTGGGTGATGGCTTCTGGATGTCACGACTCGAACACGACTGGCAAGGAGAACCCAAAAGCATGATAGAATAGCAGACGGGTAAAGTCTCAAAAAAGGGTTTAATACAGGCAGAGGTCAGGTTCCAAATAATCAGTCCGATAGGCAGAGATATCCAATAAACGACAGGCAAATGGTAGATTCGAGAATCAGGCAGGGTCAGGCATGAAAAAATCAACAAATCAGGCAGACAAATCAGATGAGGAGCAGACAACCGGCTGGGTCGAGAGAGCAGACAGGATTCATATACAGTCACAAAAGCAGGCAGGATACGTAGGCTGGAGAGTCAGGGCAGACACTAAACAATCTGGCAGAGTACTGAGGGCTGAGCTGGGTATATGAAGACTGGTGGCTGATTAGGGGAGTGGTTGCAGGTGAGCGAAGGGAAGGCAGGTGCAGGGAATGACCTGATTGCAAGTGGGACCGAATCTGAAATAGTGTAACCCAGTATTACTTTTACTGTCAGTATTATTTTCTTGGTCAGTGCTCGTTAGCTTTCATTAGATGCATCTGTGCACGGAGCGAGAAGCTGTGGAAGTTTGGTACGGAGTGAGAAGCTGTGGAAGTTTGATACGGAGCGAGAAGCTGTAGAAGTTTGGTGTTGAGCAGGACGCTGGGGAAGTTCAGTGTTGAAGTGTTGAGCCACAGAGAGTGGATGTTTTTTGTTGTTTTTTATTGAAGATAATCCTGGTGAGTAGCATAAACCAGAAAATGCAAATTAATTATAAAACCAGTCAGGATGTGATTTTCTGATGGAAATGTCTTTTTAATTGATCACTAGCAGTATTAGCCTATAGAAATTTAAGCTAGCACACCCCCATGTACTACAATTATTGATGCAGGTGTTTAGCTGACACGCCTAGTGTGGTGCATTATTTTGAACCCATCTTCAGTAAGTCTGCCAAAGTCTTTTTGTTGGTGAATTTATGTTAAAAAATTGTAATTGTTGTTAATTTTTTTTTGTATCTGGCTAATAAAGAATGTAGAGATATTGGAAATGATATGAACCTTGAAATTGAATTTAAGAATCTTTAAATGAGTTCATATAACATTTTGTTTAGTTGAAACCAAAGTAATTGCTCTGTACAATTGTGTGCAGGCTGGTTTTTTGTTTGGATGAAATCTACACCAAGAATTGATGCCCTGACATGCGCGGACTGCATGCCACGTGGAAAGTGTACAGTGGATACAGTGGCTGATGCTCCTGAATACTCCACCTGGTTCCTAGGATGGTGGAAGGACAAAGGATTACAAGTCCTTTAAGAATTTATTTTTTTCCATGAACTGAGATCTCAGATTTTTATTTTTTTATTTGTTACTTTTCCCAAGTCAGATCTGACATAATATGAACAAACTGAGGAACTATAGACATTGAACGAACACTGAAACCGCAACTGAAATGGACAGTGGTAGTGGTGTCGAAAAATTTTTTTTTGTTTTGTTATTTGTTCATGTGCTTAAGAAATTGAAAATGTTCATTTTGGTTTGTTAAATACATTTAAATATTTCCTTAAATTTTGTCAGTGTGTCATTAGGGTGGAGATTTCAACTTTTCATTCACCATCGCCAGTCTCCTTGAGTACCTAGTAGAACCTAAATATTGAGTAGAGTAGACTGAGATACGTTGGAGTTTTGTGATCAGATTAATAGCTACTTAGACTTTCTCCGGCCTACTCAATAAAAAGGGTGACAATAGCATGATATGTTAGTGACCGGAAAACAAACAGGATGCTAGTGTTGCAATGTACCCGGAGGATCCCATCATGCCACAGTGGAGTCCGCACCTATAAATATGCATTACTCCAAAAATGTCACCAAATGGGGATTTCAAACTCTACTGGAACATATCGCTCATCCAGGATGAAGACGAGGAAACAATATCTGCCGCCTTTACAGAGGGGGATTCAGGAAGGCCTTTGGAGGTAACATGTTGTGTTACTGAGAGTCCTCTTCCCATTTTCTAAAAGTCTAGTGATATTTGGATTGTGACATTTAGCTGCCACTGAAGTATTAACACATTCTCTTTTTGAACAGAGCATGGCTGGCAAACAATAGGAGGGTCCCCCAACGTCCACCGCAAGGACCGATACAGTTGAGAAAGATGCCCACCAAACATCAGCAGTTCATTCTGTAGAATTTATATGTAACTCCATCTTTTCATATTTTGATCTATCCACAGCAACCGGTGAAGGGGCTGTACCGGATTTACCTTATGAAAAGATTTTAAAAAGCGATCTGGAAGCAGAAATTCTGCAGCACCAGTTAGAGGTGGATGATGGCCACAGGTGAATAATGTTAACTATTGGCAAGACACAAGAACTAACATTTGCATTTGTATTTGTGGGAAATAAAGAAGACCAAATGAAATGTGATTTGTGCTTTTATTTTTTACTATGGTGGTAGTGATGGTGATTTAATTTGAAAAATAATTCTCACAAATGTTGTCGCGCACCGCTCTGCCCTCCTGGACAGCAGGCAGGTGGATGGGGTCGTCAACGAGGTCATCAATTTGTGGGGCAGGGTGTTGTTCTCCTCTAATAGTGGCAATATTATTAAGCACAAAACATGCCACAATTATATCACAGGCCCTCTCAGGGGTTGTCCTGAAGTGACATAGGCACTGGAAACGTGCTTTCAGCAGGCCTATGGTCATCTCCACCCGGGCTCTTGTCCGGCAATGAGCCCGGTTGAAGTCCTGCCTAGGACCTATTCAGGGTAAGGGGTCAGCAGCCATGTTTGGCATGGGTACACCCTGTCCCCCAGCAAAACACCATCAAACTCTCCTGTGAAGTGGATTCAGTACAGCGGATTAAAGGACAGACACAGGTGAAATATTGTGCAGATCTTCAGGTTACCTACCACGTTGCATTCTGCCACTTATGTAAAACTCACGGTATATCCGTGAGTCATGGACTTACCCAGGCCACTTCGCAACCACATTACTGATGTGGTATTCCGCGTCACATTTGAACTTGACAGTGCAGACTATGACAGATGTTAGTTTAAGACGCACTCTATAACAGTTTGAGACTGTAGTGAATGTATACGTACCTGCACATTTATGCTGTGAACAGACTTCCTATTCACATAATCACCGATAGTCTGTGAGGGGGTCTTAATGGGAATGTGGTTTCCATCCAATAACATTGGGAAATCCTACAAACGAGTGGAAGTATTTTACCAAGCCTAAGGGTGTTGTTGCGAAAATACAGTAAAATACCCTGGGTTAGTTTTTGTAACCCAGGGTAAGTTGACTCGCAGTTTCACAGGTGCGACGCCACTTTAAAAAGCCATCATCAATGGAGCCCAGATTCAACGATTCACCATGACAACGGACGGGACGTGCTCCGCGTTACTAGCGGTTGAAGTACAGTTTGTAATCTATACGTATTAAAAGTTTGAGGACATGTTGCGAAAAGATGAACAGCATTGCTGCTGCAAAGAAGAGAGAGATTACTTAAAACTGCTGCTCAAGTCGATGCGTACGTCTAAACGTAGTCCGTTGTACTCAAGGTAAAATTATGGAGGTAAACGGATTGAATAATAGTTTATTAAATTATTTAATTAGATACAATCCAGCAGGAGAAGCGCACATGTCAACAGCTGAGAACAAAGTTTAAAAACATTGTTCACACAGGTCAGACTTCTGCATCATCTCGTTAGGGATCCTCCTCTTCCTCATTATAACATAATGACATTGTACAGTAAATAATAAGTGGACGTTAGGCTTTCAGTTGTTTTATCACCAACATAATGGTCTTGTCACGCACATAAATGTGCTCTCATCTATATCAAGTTCTGTTAAATAAGGAAATGATTTTAAATGTTTTCATGTTAGTTAATTTAAACAGAAAATCGGCATATGCACATTACAAAAACAGTTGACAAGAACAATATTCATACCTTCGCGTATACCTATATTGTCGATGAACTGACATGAAAAACTGACATCTAGTCCTTTTGGATGGTTTCTTTGACACAGTAATAGCTACAACTGCTTCAGTGCTTCAGTAACTATTTTTAGGCATTCCATGTTTAATTCTCTGTCTTTTAGTCACATAATACTAACTGATAAAAAGAAAAAGAAATTAACAGGAAATTGAGGAAAAGGAAAGTGGTCAAATATTTTCTGTTACTGATTGTTGCTATTGCCTAACATTCTGGTGCAATACAGACTAACATTTAGCCTCCACTGAAGTATTACCACTTTCTTTCTTCTTTTCCTTTCGGCTTTTCCCTTCAGGGGTCGCCACAGCGAATCAGTTGCCTCCATCTAGCCCTGTCCTTTGCATCCTCTTCTCTCACACCAACTACCTTCATGTCCTCTTTCACTACATCCATAAACCTCCTCTTTGGTCTTCCTCTAGGCCTCCTGCCTGGCAGTTCAAAACTCAGCATCCTTCTGCCAATATATTCACTATCTCTCCTCTGGACATGTCCAAACCATCTCAGTCTGGCCTCTCTGACTTTATCTCCAAAACCTCTAACATGTGCTGTCCCTCTGATGTACTCATTCCTGATCCTATCCTTCCTGGTCACTCCCAAAGAGAACCTCAGCATCTTCATCTCTGCTACCTCCAGCTCTGCCTCCTGTCTTTTCCTAAGTGACACTATCTCTAGACCAAACAACATCGCTGGTCTCACCATAGTTTTGTACACCTTTCCTTTCATTTTAGCTGAAACTCTTCTATCACACATCACACCTGACACTTTTCTACACCCATTCCATCCTGCCTGTACACGCTTCTTCGCCTCTTTTCCACACTCTCCATGGCTCTGGACTGTTGACCCTAAGTACTTAAAATCCTCCACCTTCTTGATCTCTTCTCCCTGTAACCTCACTCATCCACTTGGGTCCCTCTCATTCACACACATGTACTCTGTCTTACTGCGGCTAACCTTCATCCCTCTCCTTTCCAGGACAAACCTCCACCTCTCTAGCTTCTCCTCCACCTCTTCCCTACTCTCACTGCAGATCACAATGTCATCTGCAAACATCATAGTCCATGGAGATTCCTGTCTAACCTCGTCTGTCAGCCTGTCCATCACCATAGCGCACAAGAAGGGACTCAGAGCTGATCCCTGATGCAGTCCCACCTCCACCTTGAACTCCTCTGTCACACCTACAGCACACCTCACCACTGTCTTACAATCCTCATACATGTCCTGTACTTCTCTATCAACATCCTCAAAGCAAATACTGCATCTGTAGTACTCTTTTTTGGCATGAAACCATACTGCTGCTCACAAATGTTCACTTCTGCCCTTAGTCTAGCTTCCACTACTCTTACCCATAGCTTCATTGTATGGCTCATCAGCTTTATTCCTCTGTAGTTGCCACAACTCTGCACATCTCCCTTGTTCTTAGAAATGGGCACCAGCACACTTCTCCTCCACTCCTCAGGCATCTTCTCAATATCTAAGATCCTGTTGAACAACCCCTTCAGAAACCCTACTGCCACCTCTCCTTGACACTTCCAAACTTCTACAGGTATATCATCAGGACCGACTGCCTTTCCACTCTTCATCCTCTTCAATGACCTCCACACTTCATCTTGACTAATTTTTGTTACTTCCTGGTCCACAACAGTCACCTCTTCTAGTCTTTAGTCAGTCTCTCCCTCCTTACTGTCCAACCTAGCATACAAGTCATCATAAGCTTCTTGTTTGGCCTTTGCTACCTCTACCTTCACCTTACGCTGCATCTCCCTGTACTCCTGTCTACTATCCTCAGTCCCCTCAGTGTCCCACTTCTTCTTAGCTAACGTCTTTCTTTGTATACACTCCTGTACCTCCTCATTCCACCACCAAGTCTCCTTATCTACTTTCCTTCCAGATGACACACCAAATACTTTCCTACCTGTCTCCCTGATCACATTAGCTGTAGTTGTCCAGTCATCTGGAAGCACCTCCCGACCACCCAGAGCCTGTCTTGACTCCTTCCTAAAAGTCATGCAACACTCTTCCTTTTTTAGCTTCCACCATTTCGTCTTCTGCTCTGCCTTTGTCCTCTTCATCTTCCTCACCACCAGAGTCATCCTACACACCACCATTCTATGCTGTTTGGCTACACTCTCGCCTACCACTACTTTGCAGTCACTGATCTCCTTCAGGTTACATCGTCTACACAAGATGTAGTCTACCTGTGTGCTCCTACCACCACTCTTATAGGTCACCCTATGTTCCTGCCTCTTCTGGAAGAAAGTATTCACTGCAGCCATTTCCATCCTTTTTGCAAAGTCAACTACCATCTGTCCTTCTGCGTTCCTCTCCTGGATACCAAACCTGCCCATCACTTCCTCATCACCTCTGTTACCTGCACCAACATGTCCACTGAAGTCTGCACCAATGATAACTCTCTCACTTCTAGGCATGCTCTGCATCACTTCATCAAAGTCCAACCAGAATTTCTCCTTCTCGTCCAGCTCACATCCTACCTGTGGAGCATACCCACTAACAACATTGAACATCACACCTTCTATTTCTAGCTTCAAACTCATCACTCTATCCGACACTCTTTTTACCTCCAGGACATTCCTAACAAACTCCTCCTTCAAGATAACTCCTACTCCATTTCTCTTCCCATCTACACCACGATAGAACAACTTGAACCCTGCTCCTAAACTTCTATTCTTGCTACCTTTCCACTTGGTCTCCTGGACACACAGTATGTCTACCTTCCTCCTCTGCATCATGTCAACCAACTCTCTACCTTTTCCTGTCATAGTTCCAACATTCAACGTCCCTACTCTCAGTCCTATACTCTTGGCGCTCCTCTTTCTTCGTGCGAACGCACTTTCCTCCTCTCCTTCTTTGACCAACAGTAATCCAATTTCCACCGGCGCCCTGTAGGTCAACAGTGCCGATAGCGGTCGTTGTTAACCCGGGCCTCGACCGATCCGGTATGGAAGTCATAGGTTTGATTCACATCTTTAATTTGGCAAAAGTTTTACGCCGGATGCCCTTCCTGACGCAACCCTCTGTATTTATCCGGGCTTGGGGACGGCACAATAAGACACTTATTGTGTCTTATGCCCTTATGTCCTTGTGCCCTCTTGCGGCTACATTTGAAGTATTACCACTTTCTTATCCTTTTTTAACAGAGCAAGCTGGACTGTCCGTCACATCCACTGCAGTGAGATAGACGCTCAGTGAACACCAGCGATTCATTCTGTGGAATTCATATGCAACTGTATGTTTTGATGTCCTCCTCATGTATTTCCAGCTATTTGTTAAAGAAATTTATCGAATTCACTTTCTATGAAATACAGACAACAGACAAAAAAATGGTTTCTTTGGACCTCCAGATTAGGTTGGCAGATTTGAATATACAAATAGTGGAGCACAAGTTAGAGGTGGGTGTTGTTCACAAGTGAATCATGTTGAATATCAGAATGTTCACCACTGTAACGATCCAAGAAACAACTTAATATTCATAAGTAATAAAGATGACCAAATGAAATGTGTATTGTATGTCTTTATTGCCTGCTGTGGTGATGGTGACTTAGACAGACTGAAATGATTCTGGCAGATGGTGCCACTGCTCTGCCACCCTGGACAGCTGGCAGGTGGACGGGGTCATCATCGGGGTGTTCAGTTTGCGGGGTAGGGTGTTGTTCTCCTCTGATAGTGACAATACTACTATGAAGAACAGAACTGCATCACATGTCCTCTCAGGAATCATCCTGAGGTGTCACAGACAATGGAAACGGCCTTTCAGTAGCCTATGGTCATCTCCACCCAGGCTCTCGTCCTGCAGTGAACCCATTTGAAGTTCTGTTGGGGGCCTGGGTTAGTCAGGGGTCAGCAGCCGTGGTTGGCATGGGTACACCCTGTCCCCCAGAAAACAACCATCAAACTCTCTTGTGATGGAAAGTAGATTCATTAGAGTGGATTAAACGATGGAGACAAGTGAATTATTGTGCTAATCTTTAGTTACTGCATTACAGTCTGTTGCTCAGATGAGGTTCATCATACACTCGGGAGTCAGGAACCGATCAGGACCACTCCGTCTCCACATCAGAACTGAGGGGAGTTCCTCCCCGCAGGTGCCGCTTATGCTTGCTCTGGAGGGTTCTGTTGGGTGTCTCTGTCTGTTAAAGCTCTTTGAAATGTCTTCTGATGTGATTAGGCGTTATACAAATAAAGGTTGAAAATGTAGTCTGCAGCATCACACATGATCTAGACAGATGTTAGTTTATCTATGATGCAGTCTTTAACATGTTGAAACAGTAGTCAATCTACTTGTACCTGCATATATTTGAGGTAAATGGACTTCCTCTTCACATCATCACCTTCATTATGTGAGGGAGCCTTAATGGGAATGTGGGTATCATCTATGGCAACAAATTACGTTGGGACATCAAAAAAGAAATTCATGTTACTAACTAAAGTCTGAGGTTGCAGCACAATATCATTAAGAGAACATGCTTTCAAATGTATTTATCAGATTTCTACGTCAGTCACCTGCAATCCTGTGGAACTCCTCCTTGATGATTCTGACAGCTTTCTCTCTGGGGAAATAGAAAAACTGGGGTAAAAGTTTCAAGGCTAAGTGCACTGAGCATCTCCCACATTATATAGGAAAATTACCATTTCCAAAAAAAAAAAGAAAAACTGAACGTAGCGCTACACGCAGCGCTGCTGCAGACGTGAAGATGGATCAGTTTGTGTGTGTGTGTGTATATGTGTGGGTGTGGGTGTGAGTGTGTGTTCGATTGGGACTTGAATCAGTACCGATCATAAAGAAAACTGTCTGCATATGACGGGACATCTGAACGCGATACAAAAATATTTAGTTCTCTGTGAATTTATGCGGAAACTCCATCCAGGGTCTCCACGTCAAACGGACATGCCATGTTTGCCTCTAAAATACGGAGTTATTTATAAAACCTTACTTCAGTAAAAGTCTCCATCCGACAGAACCAGGAAATAAAGCAGCGCGAGCTGCGGTGAAAGGGGGCAGAGTCAGAAGAAACCCTGGGTTTGTGGAATAAAACCTGCTACCAACCAGGTTAGCTTCAGAGTCCGTTACTGCGGAAACAAACCCAGAGGTTCAGTTTACCTCGCTACGTGAAACAGGCCAGGGTTACAGCTCTAACTCTGGGTTAAGTTACCTCCCTTTGTGAAACTGAAAACCCTGGTTTTCCCTGATTTCAGGCTTACCCAGGTTTTCCACTAAACCGGCTTTGTGAAACAGGCCCACTGTCACAATTAGAAAGGCTCAATGGCGTGCTGCTACAATCAGACAGTCGCCCTGAATGACTGGCTTGCTGAAATTTTAAAAGGTCCATGCCAGGTGACGAGGCGGGGCTTGGGCCAAGCAGGAAGGCGGCACGTCAATCAGGAGATGAGCAGGGCGGAGGCGTGGCCAGGAGTCCCAGAGAGACCGCACCTGGCACTGACGAAGGCAGGTGGAGCATCCAGGAGCAGAGCAGTGCCAGCAGCTCAGAGGCAGGGTCACAGAGGGATACACAATATAAACAATAATTCAAGTATGCAGGTTGGGCCATGTGTAGCAAACAAATGTTTGTATAGGTACTGACCATGTGGAACAAAAATAAAATACAATATACCTAAAAAAAGAACCCATTTTAGTGGTAAGGGCAGGCTGGCTTTACCACACTGAATGTCAACTGAAATGAACTAATCAATCAATTGTAGTCATCATTTTTGGGGATTTAAAATCATAAATCCACTCATTGTATTCTCATTGAATTTGAAGGACTTTTATTTCATAATGGTTCATTTATTATTTTTTTCAGATATTTTCATTGTGATAATGATGCTTTCATCCATTCAATCATTTGCTTATAATGCAATTCCACAGGCTTAGTATCAAAAGCTCAAACACCAAGCATGTTTTGCATTATTAGTATTTTTCCCTGGTTTTGTTTTCTGTCACTGGAAAGTAGCATAAATGCACTGTGTCAGCCTGTTTTTTTTTTTTTTTGTTTTCTCTCACTATTTATACTCTGTTTGTAAAGCACTTTTGACTTTGGCTTCTCCATTTAGACTCACCTTGTGCCAAGAATGTTTGGACTCACTCCAGAAAAAGCAATGTCGGCCTGTCAATTGGTCACCCACTTTAGTCCAGACTGAAATATTTCCATAACTGTTGGATGAATTGCCTTGCAGTTTGGTATAAGCATTTACTTACTTTAACAAATGTCCATTTGTTCACAGTTGATCGAAACACAAGCCACCACAGCCCTGAGCTAATCCAGAGTGATGAATAGCTTCACAATATACTGTCTGCCTGACTTAATTTGTCCTCAATTGACATAATTCCAGTTTAGGTTATTAGCACCATCTATCTTTGACTGCAAACTACACAGCAGTACTTTATTCCTGAGTGCTTCTGTGGTGGAATTAGACTTTGTATTGATTTGTACAAGATTTAAATTCCTTATACAGCCTAGTGCATTCAGTATAGTAAAGTTGATTTGATAGACTCTAATACATGCTGGATGTCACCATTAGTGCAAGCGTTCACATGTTGCTTCAGCAATAACATCCACTCTGACAGTGAGGTAGACCTGCTGTAAACATTACTTAACACAATGGACATGTCCTCTGCTAACAAAGATGCATGCAACCAAACAACAAGCAGCAAAGACTACTCTTCATAGCACATGTTACTGCTTTAAATCAATTATTATTATTATTATTATTATTATTTATTATTATTATTATTTCTAATGCTAGTGAACATACCAGACCAAACAAACCATGTATTTGGATTTAACAAGGGCTTGTCCAGAATCAATTAATTTAATGGATTTTAGGCATTCACTGAGAAAATCAGCAATACTATACTGACAAAGCAGTGCCTACTGACACATTACGGTACAACACTAAATCAACAATGGAGAAACACAATAGTACGTGAAACCAGTCACAAACTAGAACATGTGTCAGGAGAGCTCACACCTCTGCAATAGCTGCACAATCTGACACACGTCTGACTAGCTATATTGACTAAAAAAGACACTGTTACAGACCCGTAGGTATGTGATGCATGTGTCAGAGTTTCTTACATTTAAATATCTGGATTATTTCCTGAGTTTATATTGGGAACATATCTATAGCAATGTTAAGGATTCTTTCCTTGGCCATTTATCATATTTCAATGAAATGGAAATCCTTCCATTTTTAGTAGGGGCACATGAGATACACAATGACTTTGACAATGGCAATAAGAATTAATTGCACTTATGCCTTCTCATATTTTTCCCAATGTTGTGTTATGTCCTGTGGTCAAAGGATTGTTCAGGATTTCATTGTTTGACATTTAATTACATCAAGTGTCCTAACTGCAACAATTCTGATTAAAAAGCTGGATCATCTTTGGATTTTAATTGGAAGCAGGTAGTTGAGAGGAGTGATTGTCCAATAAATGTGAGGAGCCTTAAAAATGGGTGCTGCGGAGTTGGTGATATTAACAAGGGGGAATGAAATACTTTTAAAATCAATTCTGTTTTTGGTTGCCAGTGAATGGAGGCCATTAAAGGAGAGGAATTTTTTTCTCTTCCTACTGAGAGCCATCGCTGCTGCTTTTTAGACATGCTGCAGGCAAGACAAGGCTGACTGGCCAACAGAAGAGAATTACAAAGAGACATATCAAGATGAGAATGAATATACACACATGCTAATATATTCAGATTACTTATCTATGGTAATGCAGGCAGGTAATAGTGATGTTTTTTGTAGTACATCATACATCCAGTACATTTTTGGCCAGAATCAAAATTAACACAAAAATTGCATGATTTGAAGACTGGAGTCCTTAAATGTTAAAGATGAACGCCTATTGTGCTTCTTTTGCTCCAGAAAATCTTTTAAAACTCATTACTTGAGATTCTCAGGAATAGAGACTTTGAGTAACACCCAGTTTTAGTGGTGTTTGGTCGGAAGGAGATAGATGTATGGATTTCTTTGTTGTTGGTGTTTTAATAGAGCCCTCTGGGAGCATAAATAAGCTGCATAAAATCTGGCTCAAGATATCGAAATAGGGCTTAAAATGAGAACCCGCGGTGAAGAACACATCTTCTATCCTGTGTATTATGACAAAGGTTACTACAGTTATTGTTGATGCTTGAAAATATTTTTGGCTCCCAGTCTTGGTTCTATCAATCCCATTTTTATAAATTTGAGAATTCATTTCCGTTTATAGTCACAATGGCTTGAGTGACAGAAGATAGAAGAAGAGTGTCTTTCAAAATGGGGCTTCACATGAGGGCTCAGCAGGGGGAGAACCGCTTAAGAACATTGAGGAAGCTGAAGGAGACACATCAAGCCTCTTGTCTGAAACCTTGACATTCCAATGTGTTTTTAGTGTAAACACCAAATAATTGTTTGGTTTCATTTATATCTAATTCCCTTTGTAGTGAGATATTCAGAGTATGCTCTGTTGGGGGGTTGGAAGTGTTGCTCCCTATTGGGAACTAATATCCAAGTCAGCAGTTCTCAAATTATAATGATAGAGTGCCCAAAAATGAAATCCCTCTTTGACTGTCTCCCACGGTGAGTCAATGACATAACTGACAAAGCTATTACTTCAGACAAATGTCTCTGGGAAATTCACACCAGGATATCTGAGCAGAAATAATAATGCCATTTTTCTTGGAACTTCAGACAATTTCCTCGACTTTATTCTTTCATTGTTTTCAAATTGTATTTTGACTGCACAGTGCGCCCTCATGCATTCACGCATTAACACTCGAGACTCCACCTCGTCGTGGATTTTTGGTAGGCAGTCACGATACCATACACGCATTCTATTGGCTGACGGCATTCGACAGGGCACTCCGTTCCGTCAGTCTCGTACTTTCGTGAGACACAAAAGTGCTTTAAACAGTCGATAAGAATGTGGGAAAAGGTAATACAGATAGAAGGTGGTTTAATATCAGTATGGGGAGGGTTCATAAAAGTTTCAATTACCGTATATAATAAAATAAATAGATCACAATCTCGATCGCGGATTCATTAATCGCATGTGGTTCCTGGAACTTATTAACCGCAAAGATCGAGGGCGCACTGTATAGTTTTAGCGCTTATTGAGCAGCCGGGGTACTGTATATCACAACATGGTTGATAAGTTATACAGGCATGGAAATGGTACCAGCTGTAAAAAAAAATTAACAAAACAAAAGACATATAAAACCAAAAAAATGGTTTACAATATTGTCGAGAGAGAGAATAAAGAGTACCGATACTTGCATTCTCATGACGTTCCACTATATTGAGTTAGATGCTGATAGTAGTTTGACATTGTTTCAAGATTATTGTTCTGCTCTTACACTATTAATCTTAAAATTGTTATAAGTTTGTGTTAGTTATTATGATATCCTCTCGACATTATCAATCATTATTTGAATTCGGCAATGTTTTCTGAATTTGTTTGAGTATTGTAGTTTTATTTTAATGGAAGGTTTTTTGTGTCAAAGGAAAGAAAAGTGATGAGATTTCAACATTTCAGTCACTCTACCATCGTCAAAAACACAATGTTTTGTCATTTTGGTCTTAATAAAGACTTCTTATCTGATGAAGACATTCATTGATAAGAATGCAGCTTTGAAGACAGTGTCTAGTCTGATCATGCTGATTCAAGGAACGCATCCAGACAAAGAACGTTCCTAATTTGAATACTTATTTTGTACCATATCTAGCCGCAACCTAGCAAACCAGGCTTGTATCTAAGGCTCAAGAATGGATTGTAACTGTTTCAGCCCCAAAACCTGTAATTATTTGCTTGAAAAGATAAAAAGACTGAGTGCCAGCTGTCCTGAGGGAAACTTTAAAGCGAGCAAGATTTGCTTCCATTAGTCTTTTACCCCTAATCCCAGGTTCGCCAATTTACATGTCATGACTGCTACAGGCCTCCACTACAGCTTCCTCTGGCCTCACCCTGCCCTAGCATAGCTCATCATGCTTCGGTTCATGTCGCATGCATTCACAATCCACCTGTCCATTGGAACAAGCAAGATGGGCCAATGATGGTGATCTCAGCCATCACAGCACAGGAAACAAAAGTGCATATGCCATTTAATGTACAAGGTATAATAAAGAGATCTTAGAAAAGGCCTCTAGTGTACATACAAATGTGAACGATTAAAACTTATCAATCTTATCTGGATGAGTGTCAGTAGTGAAGCACTGTAAGCAGTATTAATATATGCAGTAGGGCAGAAGACACAATTCACCTCTATATAGTGTAAAATTGAGACTCTATTTCCATTGAATGAATGTGGGCATGGACCACATTTGGAACATGGTCTTTTCAGTTGTTAAACATCACCCCAGGTCCACAATCTTAAATAAGGAAAGGGAAGCTGAAGTTAAGTAAAGGACAAATATTTTTAACCTTGAGGCCTTGCAGTAACAAAATAAAGCTGTGAAGATATAGACACCGTATTTTAATCATCAAAAAAGAAGGTATATACACCCACAGAAGCCTGAGCTGTCTATCATGTATAATATGTACTACAGAAGAATGTCTGCAGATGCACTGCACCCTGTACTCTGACCTCTTCACATACGTCTAGCAAAAAAAAAAAAATTCTATTCAGGGATGATCTATTTTTCCCCCAGTGTAATAATTCACTAATTCAACACAGTAATTTTAGTGTTAATCATGAACTTGTGTTTCCTTCAATCATCAATCTGTGAAGAAAGAAAACAACAACTCCTCTTCTAGTGCTTTCATTATAAGGTTGAGGTTACAAGACGGAAAAACATATTTAGTCACCTGAGTAACATGCATTCCGACTAGGTAAGAATGTTCTTTGCACTCCTGCCATCTGGGCTCGTCTGCAATTTTAATGACAGATTTCATAAATCTGATGCTTTATTTATTTTTTAAGTGTCAATTACGGCATTCAGAATAATTGCTTCTTTTGTTTCTATTATTTCATGCAACAACAAAATCAGGAAATTATTTATCTCTTTACCTTTACCAATTGGAACATTAATAAATACATATATAAACTTTATAAAACTTTATAAAAAACAAATATTCCAACAACTATCAACTACCAGCATTGGAGGACTCAGGAGCTGGCAAGAGGCTATGACAAGAATTGTGCAGTTGAGTGATTTTAATATTAATGTATTCTAATACAATGCACAATAACAAGGCAAGGGTCAAAACCAGTAAACTGTATGATACAGGCAAACAATGTCCAATGGTTGTGGTTGAGAATGATTTAGGCAGACAAGTATGGTGCAAAGGTAAGCCAAGAAGTCAGAAGAACAATTGCAGAGTGGTATGGTGGGAAGATCAAAGAAATAGGCAATGCTCACCATGCAACATGCAATTCAAAGTGGAAACCTGAAAACATTAATAAAGATCTGATAGCAGTAAGCGGAAAACACAGTATGTACACAGAGATAATGACACAATAGGAGACAAGTGACACAGGAAAGAGGAAACAATGAGACACAGGTGGAAATAATCAATAATCAGTGTGCAAGCAACCAACATGAGACAGGGAATACACAGAGGGACAGAGAAAGAAGCAGTCCATCCATCCTTTTTCCTGTAACCTTTCACAGTGTGGGGTCACTAGAGCCTTTTCCAGCTGACACAGGGAAAGAGGTGGGGTGCTATCTACTCAAGTCACCAGGTCATCACATGACAAATAGAAGAATGCACCACCATTCACATCTGTAGGAAATTTATAGTCATTTCACCTAGAATGTATTCTATGTTGTTGGGTGGATTTTGTAGATTCACATTAAATAGTTTTTTGTCAAGAAACATTAAGATTTTTTGATAGTGATGCAAATTTTGTGGTCAAATGGTCACAGCTGCTATTTGCACTAAACGTAACCTGACATGAGGGAGAGAATGCTATATTTGAATACATTAACATAAGTATGAGATTTGGAATACAGCACCGATCTTCATATAGATTTGAACCCAGAAACATTCTTGACTAAAAGAAAAAAAAACTGAAAAGAAAAGTGATCTACGTGGAGATTGTGTACACCATCCTTTCTGACAATGAGTCAGTAGCTCATAAAACAGTTATAGGTAGCTCAAGTCAAGAATAGCCATTTTGCACCAAACAATAACCGAGACAATAATGACTGCAATTTCCAGGCAAAGTTAGTGCTATATGGCCTATTTCCAAGTTAAACAGCATTAACAGATACACAAAATCTGACCAAATTAGATGCAGATGGACAAGCTGTAACATCACCGATTCTTGTGCTTTATAAGTCTTCCTGCCCCCTCTTGTCATTATGAGCTCATGCCAAACAACTGCAAGGACATATGCAAATGAGTGTCGCTACCAGGGGAAACGTCTTTAGCACTACCACCAGCACTGACAGATGCTACAGACACAGACGCACCATAGAACATTTTGTCTTGTAGCAACAATGCTATTGGAATCCCAGGCTAAGATTTGGTGGCTTTTCAATGGCTAACAAGATTTTGGCACTTTGGAGGAGTGATCACAGTGAAACAGCAGTATGAACTGTCACAAATCAAAGTAGGCCAGCATGAGATTGAAGGCAGAGAGACTGGCAGACAGATAAGACCAAAGCCCACATATCTGGTGTTAATAGCACATTTAAGCCCTCTGTTGGGTTGTCACATTATGCAGGGAAAGATTACTTTTCCAGAGGTATTGTCAGGATGGAATAACCTAATGGTTGCTTGACAATAAAACAGAGCTCTATATATGTAAATTTAAGAGACATTATGTATACGAATCAGCACATTGTAAGAAAATGGATTGTATAAGTAATTTTATTAGCATGCTTTTTTAGTCAACTTACACATCTGTTTACGCTAAGTAACTTTACATAAATACATACCCCTGCCAGTTGCACGCTGGAACTTTTTATATTATTCAGTCTCTCCATTTCTATTATTCACATTGGATATACTTTGGCCTCACTTCCCTTATTAACATCATACCAATACGGCATGACAAAATGCCTCACATGCATTGTACCCCACTTATTTGCATTTTATTTTATTTGCACAGAGTACATTGTGATGATTCAACATTTTCTCCCATAATTTAATTTCATTGAGCAAAAGAGGCACACTGACACATTTTGTCTCTTTAGCTCTCTCTCTCTTTCACTCCCTCTCTCTGTTGCTCTGTGTATGTGTGTGCGTGTGTGTGTGTGCATGCACGTGTGCATGCTTGTGATGAAGTGGTTAGCGTTACATGGCTACTTGTATTACATGAACTTCTATGTTTATTGTAGACAATGGCAACTTAATCTAATGTAAGTGAGAACTAGCAAATGATTATTTTCAATAAATAATTTGTAAAACGGGCAGCACGGTGGTGCAGTGGGTAGCGCTGTTGCCTCACAACACAGCCGTTCCGGGTTTGAGTCCCGTACTGTGCAGACTTTCCATGCTCTCCCCGTGTGGAGAACCGCGTGGGTTCTCTCCGGGTTCTTCGGCTTCCTCCCACCTCCAAAAGCATACGCTTCAGGTTGATTGGCTGGTCCAAAATTGTCCATAGGAGTGACTGTGTGTGCATGGTTGTCTGTCTTTGTGTGTGGCTCCGCGGTGCACTGGCGTCATGCCCGGAGTGTCCCCCACCTCACGCACTATACCAGCTGGGATGGGCTTCAGCACCCCGTGACCCGCTGCGGCGGATACAGCGGCAGAAAATGCATGGATGGAATTTGTAAAACTGAATAAAATATTTTATCTTTATGAATGTTTAATCATTTTTAACTTGAGTATGTCACCTTGGATCTGTAGTTTGAATTTTTCTTTTCCTTTCGGCTTTTCCCTTCAGGGGTTGCCACAGCGAATCAATTGCCTCCATCTAACCCTGTCCTTTGCATCCTCTTCTCTCACACAAACTACCTTCATGTCCTCCCTCATTACATCCATAAACCTCCTCTTTGGTCTTCCTCTAGGCCTCCTGCCTGGCAGTTCAAAACTCAGCATCCTTCTGCCAATATATTCACTATCTCTCCTCTGGACATGTCCAAACCATCTCAGTCTGGCCTCTCTGACTTTATCTCCAAAACCTCTAACATGTGTTGTCCCTCTGATGTACTCATTCCTGATCCCATCCATCCTGGTCACTCCCAAAGAGAACCTCAGCGTCTTCATCTTTCCTACCTCCAGCCCTGTCTCCTGTCTTTTCCTCAGTGACACTGTCTCTAGACCGAACATTGCTGGTCTCACAACCATTCCATCCAGCCTGTACATGCTTCTTCACCTCTTTTCCACACTCTCCATTGCTCTGGACTGTTGACCCTAAGTACTTCAAATCCTCCACCTTCTTGATCTCTTCTCCCTGTAACCTCACTCATCCACTTGGGTCCCTCTCATTCACACACATGTACTCTGTCTTACTGCGGCTAACCTTCATTCTTCTCCTTTCCAGGACAAACCTCCACCTCTCTCTAGCTTCTCCTCCACCTGTTCCATGCTCTCACTACAGATCACAATGTCATTTGAAAACATCATAGTCCATGGAGATTCCTGTCTACCCTCCTCTGTCATCATAAACCCCTTGTTTTACCTTTGCTACCTATACGTTTACCTTAAGCTGCATCTCCCTGTACTCCTGTCTTCTCTCCTCAGTCCTCTCAGTGTCCCACTTCTTCTTAGCTAACCTCTTCCTGTGTGTACACTCCTGTACTTCGTCATTTCATCACCAAATTTCCTTCTACTACTTTCCTACTTTCCTTGGTGTTTCCTTCCAGATGACACCAAGTACTCTCCTACCTGTCTCCCTGATCAGATTAGTGTAGTTGTCCAGTCATCTGGAAGCACCTCCTGACCACCCAGAGCCTGTCTGAAGTCATTCTTAAACGTCATGCAACACTCTTCCTTTTTCAGCTTGTACCATTTCATCCTCTGCCTTTGCCCTCTTCATCTTCCTCACCACCAGAGTCATCCTACACACCACCATCCTATGGTGTTTGGCTACACTCTCGCCTACCACTACTTTGCAGTCACTGATCTCCTACAGGTTACATCGTCTACACAAGATGTAGTCTACCTGTGTGCTCTTAGCACCACTCTTATAGGTCACCCTATGTTCCTGCCTCTTCTGGAAGAAAGTATTCACTACAGCCATTTCCATCCTTTTTGCAAAGTCAACTACCATCTGTCCTTCTGCGTTCCTCTCCTGGATACCAAACCTGCCCATCACTTCCTCATCACCTCTGTTACCTGCACCAACATGTCCATTGAAGTCTGCACCAATGACTACTCTCTCACTTCTAGGCATGCTGTGCATCACTTCATCAAAGTCTAACCAGAATTTCTCCTTCTCCTCCAGTTCACATCCTACCTGTGGAGCATACCCACTAACAACATTGAACATCACACGTTTGATTTGTATCTTCAGACTCATCACTCTATCCGACACTCTTTTTACCTCCAGGACATTCCTAACAAACTCCTCCTTCAAGATAACTCCTACTCCATTTCTCTTCCTATCAACACCATGATGGAACAACTTGAACCCTGCTTCTAAACTTCTAACCTTTCTACCTTTCCACCTGGTCTCCTGGACACACAGTATGTCTACCTCCTCTGCATCACGTCAACAAACTTTCTACCTTTTCCTGTCATAGTCCTAACAGTCATCGTCCCTACTCTCAGTCCTATACTCCGGGCATTCCTCTTCTCTGTCTTCCTACGAACACACTTTCCTCCTCTCCTTCTTCGACCAACAGTAGTCCAGTTTCTGCCAGCACCCTGTTGGTGAACAGCACCAATGGTGGTCGTTGTTAACCCAGGGCTTGACCGATCCGGTATTGAAGTCATAGGTTTGATTTGCATGTTTGATTTGGCAAAAGTTTTACGTCGGATGCCCTTCCTGACACAACCCTCTGTATTTATCCGGGGTTAGGGACCGGCACAATAAGATATTGGTTTTTGCCCTCTTGCAGCTACATACATGAATTATTACATTTAAATATCACTTTTGTAATGTTCTTTTTTTTTTTTTTTTTTTACCTTATCAGGCTTATTTCACAAATA
This sequence comes from Antennarius maculatus, assembly GCA_013358685.1. Taxonomy (NCBI): domain Eukaryota; kingdom Metazoa; phylum Chordata; class Actinopteri; order Lophiiformes; family Antennariidae; genus Antennarius; species Antennarius maculatus. The sequence goes on from CM023606.1 coordinate 17,302,202, forward strand.
ATTGATGCCTAGGTACTTGTAGCAGATAAGTATGGCATTGCGAAAGGCTATTCTGGCTTTTTGGAGTGCTATACTTTCATTCCTGATTGCCTTCTCTCTCCTTGTCGCCAAATGGACACATTTTTCAAGACCAACTAAACTCCCATTGTTTGAGAAAAGATCTTTGTCAGGTGTGTCAGTCAGATGTCATATTCACTGTTGTTATACATCATTATGCCATTCATGTATAGAAGGTGGCTTACTGTCTGTCTCATCAGATTGTGTGTTTTCCATTATATTGAAGAACAGAGAATTTAACTGTGCGCTATGGAGTGCAGTGTGTAACAAATTAATGTCACAGGAAAACCTGGTTGGCAGTAGAAAATGTTTGGCAAGTGGGTTTAATTCAAGTATTGTTTTTTTTCCATCAATAGTTATGGTTACTGGTTGGCATTAGTATAGTACACATGAAATGTGTGTTGAAAAATAAAGAATACCATGCTTTGCAAAGAGTTACAGCCACTGTCATGCATTTTTGCCTGCACAGCGATATTTATTTTTAAAAGAAGGTGAATGAATTGAAAGTTCATCAGTGATTGTCCTTTCTCCCAGTAACTCATGCTTTGAGATGTTGGTGTTGTTTCTGACACCTACCTTAATATTTGCTCATGCGTGACAGTGGTATTCCGTCATTTCTTCATTCCTTCATTTGTTCATTTGTTATGAGAAGGACTGTCCTGGTATCTATTGTTTGCAATTCTTGTCAATTGCCAGTCAGAGTTGATTGTGTCAGCCCTCGATGTCTTGCTCTTCATGTATGGGACTCATTATTGGATTGTGATATTGCCTGCCACTGGCTACTGAGGTCATGTTGCTCTGGTCTAAGATCACTTGACATTGGTGTTGTACAATTTCACTTTCTTCTATACATAATAGCAGTATTGCTCAATGTCAGCTGTTTCTTTGCCTTGTGTCTCTGGAACCTCACCTATGCACATCTGCAGTGCTTTTTTGTCCAAGACCTGTCCATCATTATATTAGGAACAGTGTATCCAGGAACCTGAAAGGTTTTAGGCTATATCAAAGCTAAAAGTTTGATATTCTTTTATCACTCATTTTTCATGGGGAGGTATGTATAGAAGGGGGTCCCCCACACCCCCCAAACACAAATGGGGGTTCTACACTTCAGTGTAATAAACTTCCGTGGATAGACTTGCTTCATATCTGAGTTGTACTTGAGGTTATATCGTACAACCCTGGATCACTGTCACATTACATCTGAGTCCTCTATAAAGGCCGGTATGAACAGCACATATCCCAGAGTAATTTGTTGACAATGTAACAGCAAGCTGCTCAAGTGACAGACAGACCACTCTCTCTAAGAATCCCCTGCCAGTGCCTGAAGAATGAAAATGTGCTAAAAACAGTGAAAACCAATCTTATTTTTCATGATTATTCCTGGGATTTTCTTCATTTTCCAAATGCAGGAGTGACATTTAGCCCCATGGCAGCAGAATGGGCCCATAGTTAGATTTGCACCCTATCAGACCACAGCCATTCAGACGTCCTCTCAACCTCCTACACAGAAACACACACACACACACACACACACACACACACACACACACACACACACATACCCTCCACCAGAAAGATTAAAGGAACAAAAAAGTAACATAAGGTAAATTTAAATTCACATAAATTCACCATCTGTCACATTTCCTCATATACATGTACACACAAAACCTGGAAGTAATAATTTAAAAGTTTAAACAGTTAAATAGAATACAAATGATCAAATGCGATAGCTCAAATCAAGGTGAACTATGTCAGGTCTGACTTTTTCAGATTAGAAGAAAAAGATGCCAATAATAAGTACAATCCATGAAAGTTTGGGTGTCATAAAATACTACAATTTTCTGGGCTCAATTTGTTACTTGAACTTATTTTCTCTGTCACAGATGAAGTAAAGTCATCATCATATACTACACATTTTCATTTGATGATCTCCCAAGGAGCTCAGGTCCAGTAGTATGAAAAATGAAATGAAAAATAAAAACCACATGAGAAAAAAGCTATTTCTGAAGAAATTGTGAGACGAAAATGCTGGATATGAAAGAGCAGTTGCTAAACAGCATCTTCGGACTTTAAAGCTATTGTAAAATGTATGAACAGTATGAATAGAATGGTTTGAACTCTTTTGAGAAATTGAAGTTTAGTAGATGGTAAACTAATTTACTTGTTTTAGTTTGCTTGATATTGAGCTGGATGAATGAATAGATTGAATGATCCAAAATATTATATATTACGATTCACAAGATATGACCTCGGTCAATAGACTTCCATCCCTATCCTTAATCACCCTAACCTGCTGCATGTCCTTCCCATCTCTGTCTTTCTGTCTTGCCAACTGGTATTAATCAGTCTCTCCCTCCTTACTGTCCAAGCTAGCATACAAGTCATCTTAAGTCCCTTGTTTGGCCTTTGCTACCTCTACTTTCACCTTACGCTACATCTCCCTGTACTCCGGTCTACTCTCCTCAGTCCTCTCAGTGTCCCACTTCTTAGCTGACCTCTTTCTCTGAATGAAATAAAATAATGAAACAACATTGCATGACTATCCAAAAGCTGTTTAAGTCAATCCACTGGACGTTAAGAAAGTTCTTGAAGACGTTTCATCTCTTATCCAAGAGACTTCTTCAGAACTGAACACCGTGTCGCCCCTGTAGTAAAAACAACTTCAGCTTTTCAAAAAACTTCAGTTTCTTCCAGAAATATTTTCAATATAAAAGACTGAACAGATTGGGAAGTTAGATCTGGCAATTTAGGTGTGAATGAAGTGGATAATCCTAGATTTTTCTTTCCGCTAAACTGAAGACTGAAATATTTAAAAAATGTATACATGGGGCGGCAGTGGCTCAGCGGTAGAGCACTTGAAGACAGATCGCCCAGCCATCGGTTGCTCGAGTCCCTCTCCCGCCAGGACATCTCCAGAGTGTGGGAGGTGTCAGCTCACCTCCCAGCCACTGCCGAGGCGCCCTTGAGCAAGGCGCTGTCCCCCTACAAGCTGTTCAATTGGGGCGCAACCCGAAAGTCGCTGCCCGTCACTCTGCCTCCCCATGTACTGTTTGATGTTGTGTGTGTACTAATTGCATGCTTACAGGCCCCTTGTGTGCTATGTTGTGTTTCATGGGCCTGTACACACTAACTGTAAACTAACATAAATGTACATCTGAATGATAATGTAATTTCCCCATGTGGGGATTAATAAAGTACACTGTAGTGGACACTTGGGAGAGCTGTCTCACATCAGGCAAGCACAAGGGAGGTGTGACGTCACGGGGTTCTGAAGAAGTCTCTTGGATGAGAGATGAAACGTCTTCAAGAACTTTCTTAACGTCCAGTGGATTGACTTAAACAGCTTTTGGATAACCATGACCTGGATGACTGAGAACCTACACAGACAACATTGCATGACATAACATGATACTATGAAATGAAATAAAAGTACAGATTGTTGAGAGTTAAGTTATTCTCAGTTCTTTGATGGTTTTCAAAAAAATATATAGAAAAATAAAATTAAAGTTTATATCATTTTGCACAAATTTACATCTGTCTGCCACAAATATTGGACTCAAAAAATCACTAGAAAACCGTTAAAAGCACATGGTATTATAATTCCCCACGCATCAAATATAATTGAATTAGAGATGGAATTCGCAGACACAGACTGTATCGGACTTTATACGTCTCTTCACACAGGAGCTCCATACAGAGACACAACTCCCGCTCACAACCATGGCATGACCAAACTGGGACTTTTCAACATTTAAAATGACATGCACTAGAGTGTAGCTGGCCCATCGCCTCATTGCGGGTGGTTCCCTGGTAGAAATCACTTAAGTCATTGATTAAAATGTAAGCAGGTTAATGCTAGAGGTGACTTCTCCCTCTTAGCATAATTCGCTTATTACACAGGCAAATAAACAAACCATTGATCAATGTGGTCCCTGACAGGAAGTAGATTAGATGATAACCAGGGTACATGTGCATTGCACAGACATGCTTAACGTTGTCTACTGTGACCAATCACTTCTTGACAGACTACTTTTGACAGCTATTGCTTGCTTCTGTGTATTCTTAATACATTGATAAACATAATCAGAACCCAAGAGAATCTGGAGCTCACATTACATCATACTGAACAAGATCTGGTACTAAAAGAAAGTGCAAAGTACATGAAACATTGTTTGGATATCACTAAAACTACCCTTACCTAACTTGGACTGTCACAATCTACAATATACGACGGTTAGAGTGCCAGTTGGACTACTCAACATTCCAATTGCATAGGTGTTGAAAAAGCTTGCAATAAAGAGCCAGGTGTCAGATGGAATCTGTGTAAATGCAGATGTCAAGCTCAACATTCTTTGACATAGACATAGCATGTTTTGCTTGCTTTCATTTTTAAATGTTAAACTTCTACCAGCAGGGCATTATAGCAGCTTGTATGTTCATTGCTGCATTTGTACCTAATTCTATGAGTAGAAGAAACATGATTTTGATATAGAAGTGAGTGTCAATCAATGTTTCACAGCAGTAATACATGCCTTCTTTTCCTTTCGGCTTTTCCCTTCAGGGGTCGCCATAGCGAATCAGTTGCCTCCATCTAACCTTCTCTTCTGCATCCTCTTCTCTCACACCAACTACCTTCATGTCCTCTTTCACTACATCCATCCTATACTCTTGGCGTTCCTCTTCTCTCTCTTCCTACGAACACACTTTCCTCCTCTCCTTCTTCGACCAACAGCAGTCCAATTGTGTTGACTTACGTGTATCTGCTCTCTTGCAAACCAGTGATTTGTTCCTTTCCGTAGGGTAGTGAGTTGCTGCTGAAGAAAAGGAGTTATCATGGTAGAATATCTAGATCTCATTCACAAGTCAGGGCAAAATGGATCCTTTAGCTGGACAAAATGGAGATGAGGTGGACAAGTTGATTAGTGCGGTATCAGTGGTTAAGCTTTGTACCACACTTATATGATTAAGAAAGAGCTGAGCTGCAAGGCAAAGCTTTAACTTTGAGCAGTTTTATGTTCCAACCTTCATGGATATATAAAAAAGAGTCTTGAATAATGACCAGAAAATTTTCTCCGCATGGGCCCAACCAAAGTGCTCAGGTGAGGAGCTCAGACCATCGGATTCACCTCTGCTCCTTTGCTGCAAAATGAGCCTGTTCAGCAGACTTTGACATCTGATCAGTATGTCTCTGTGGAGGTCCTATTTAGACACATTTTGCATGTTCAGCTGGTAGGGAACGATCCTTATTCTGCTGTATCATGTTGACCTGGCAGCAGATTTTCAGATTAAAATGGATGGATGGCTGACTCAATTTGTATTGAAGTGATCCAATTAAATAAAAATTTGTAATGTCAAAAAACAATAATTTTGATGATGCTCACACCCTCTGGACAGAAATAATTTCGGTCCAGAGGGTGTGAGCACTATCCATACATCCATCCATACATCCATTTTGTTGTAGAAGAGAGGATTGTTATCATCTCGTCTCCACATTCTTTTCTGTTTTGTGGGTTACAGTGTTGTAACAGTCACTCACATGCACACTCACACTAACGGTCAATTTAGATTGATCAGTTCACTTAAGTTGCTTGTTTAGCGATGGGAGGAAGCCAGAGAACCCGGAGAGAACCCATGCAGACGCAAGGAAACATACAAACTCCACACAGATCATTATGGTGCTCACACCTAGTGCCACTCTGCTGCCTGGTTTGAGCATCACAATATCCAAAAATGGATGTTTAATGTGCAGTCAGACATTCTTTATTAAAATGAAATACAATATGTCTCTCCTGAAAATCAACATGCTTTATGGATGTTCTTCACCTTTGGGTCATTCCAAACATTTTGAAAATCAGAACAGAAAGAGGAAAATTTATAAATACCATTTGGTCAAAGCTGTATGATGAAGTTACAAAAACTGCTTTGAAATCTCAAGATTGAGTGGTGGAAGTTCATTCATTAATTCATTCGTTTTCTAAACCTGTTTCATTTCCTGTCGTGGGTCGCGGGATGCTGGAGCCTATTCCAGCTGACTGGTGGCGTGAGGCAGCGGACACTGTGGGTGTGACGGCAGTACACTGAGGTGCCATATGTGCTGTATATACAGACAAACACGCATGAGCACACACTCATACGGGCAATCTGGGACTGTCCAATTAACCTGAAGTGCATGTTTTTTGCAGGTGGGAGGAAGCCAGAGGACCCGGGGAGAACTCATGCAGACATGGGGAGAACATGCATACTCCGCACAAAGCAGGATGCGAACCCAGAACACACTTGCTGTGTGGTAACAGCAATACCCACAGCAACACCGTGCCGCCCCTGTAGTAAAAACAACTTCAGCTTTTCAAAAAACTTCAGTTTCTTCCAGAAATATTTTCAATATAAAAGACTGAACAGATTGGGAAGTTAGATCTGGCAATTTAGGTGTGAATGAAGTGGATAATCCTAGATTTTTCTTTCCGCTAAACTGAAGACTGAAATGTTTAAAAAATGTATACATGGGGCGGCAGTGGCTCAGCGGTAGAGCACACGTCTTGAAGACAGATCGCCCAGCCATCGGTTGCTCGAGTCCCTCTCCCGCCAGGACATCTCCAGAGTGTGGGAGGTGTCAGCTCACCTCCCAGCCACTGCCGAGGCGCCCTTGAGCAAGGCGCTGTTCCCCTACAAGCTGCTCAATTGGGGCGCACCCCGAAAGTCGCTGCCCGTCACTCTGCCTCCCCATGTACTGTTTGATGTTGTGTGTGTACTAATTGCATGCTTACAGGCCCCTTGTGTGCTATGTTGTGTTTCATGGGCCTGTACACACTAACTGTAAATTAACATAAATGTACATCTGAATGATAATGTAATTTCCCCATGTGGGGATTAATAAAGTACACTGTAGTGGACACTTGGGAGAGCTGTCACACATCAGGCAGGCACAAGGGAGGTGTGACGTCACGGGGTTAAGGGGTGTGATAGGGGAAGCGGGTATTTAAAGGAACTGTGTTGATTGTTGAAGGGCACTTGTGAATAAATACATTGAACTCACCCGTACCCTTGCCTCGTTCCTGCGAACCTCCACAACACTTTCTTTTCTTATATCGATAAAATAATGATACACAATTAAATGGATTTTTTGTTTTGGCTTTGCTTTTGGATAAGGGCTTATAAACTAGAGTAATGAAACCTTTTACTTTCGAAATTAACATGTCAGAGTTTTTATTAATGTCTTATTTCAATATGGTGCCTGTATCTTTAGAAAAATGTCCAGATAATGTAAGTAGTTTGTGAAAACAAGGGTTGGGGTCATAATTACCTTTTAAACAATGTACTTGTTTTTCTTTAAGAAACAATAAATTATGTTTGTGCTGTGAATATTCATTTTTTTTCGCTGATTTTTAACATGTAAACATTGAACTTATGTTTACATTACTTATGCACTTTGTTTCTTCTATGATAATTAATAGTGGCTGTACGATAAGTTTCAAATTGAAAAATTACCCTTCTCAACAGGTGACGCTGTGGTGAGAACTCCCTTGTTGACCGAAGGTTTTACGATGAATGGTCTCTGTGTTTCCACAGGGTCATTTAGCTTCCTCCCACAGACCAAAGATATGCAGGTTTCATTTACTGTTGACACTAAATTGCTCTAAGGTGTGGGGTGGAAAATAACCATTCAAAGATCATAGTTAGAATTCAAACCCCTGTGCTTCTCAAGGTAATAATTGACTTCCTATCATATTGATTATCAGATATCCATGCAATCCTGAAACAACCTTTTTTGCTACTGTATCATCCGATTAAGTTTTTAAAAAATTCTGGGTTAAACACGAAGAAAGACAGCTACAGGGTTCATTCATGAAATGGCTATATGTCGGAATAGATAAATAGTATTGCATCCCACAGAATCAATATTATAGGAATAAAAACTGAAAAGACAGGTATTTATTAGGGTTGAGCCGGATACTCGTTTCATACGAGTATCCGGTACGGATAATGCATTTTGACGAGTACGAGTACGAATACGAATAAAGCCCGTTAATACTCGTGATCAGACTGAAGGAAAATCAACCGGACTGTTTTCACGCTCTGTGATTGGCCAGTCACACATACGTCCCGCCCCTCCCTACTCACTGCAGTTAGAGCGGAGTTTACCTGTCTCGCTCTGTCTCCGGTACACGCAGTTACTGATCTCTCTGTTCGTGGCTTCACTGTTGCTCACGTCGTTATTAGATTTTCTTCAGCTTTCCTCTATTTTGGTGTTTAGTTATGTGGTGAACTTTCTTGGTTTTTTTTTTGTTACACGTACGTGTGCATTTAACCACCGCCTCGGTGGTCAGTCTTTTTTTTTTACCTGTTCTAAACTCTGTTCAAATTAACAAAGTCTATACTTAATATTTTAACTGAAACACAGCGCGTGCGCGCGCACGCACACACACACACACACACACACACCATTATCAATATTGTTTAACTTTATGTGAAAAAAAATGGCAATAGCATTAGGTATTAAAAATAAGTAATTGAAAAAAAAAAAGTACTAGAAAAAAATTAAAATGAAAAAGAAGAAAAAAATTAAAAAGTTTTGTTGAGTATGACAATTCTTGTTCATACATACTTTGTAGCAAATTACTTTTTTTATTGCATGCACTTCATTAATGCACTTTGTGTTTACTCGTTCTATACTGTATAGAGTTCCTTTACTATTGTGCTCAAAAGCATTGAATCTCAATTCTGAGGCTCTTCAGTAAATATTCATTCTTAGACTTAAGAATGTTCATAATGTAGCAGTAAGAGGGCACAAGCCAGTGTCTTATTGTGCCTGACCCAAGCCCAGATAAATACAGAGGGTTGAGTCAGGAAAGGCATCCGGAGTGAAACTTTTGCCAAATCAAAGATGCGAATCAAACCTATGACTTCCATACCGGATCAGTCGAGGCCCGGGTTAACAACGACCGCTATCCGCGCTGTTGACCTACAGGGCGCCGGTGGAAATTGGATTACTGTTGGTCGAAGAAGGAGAGGAGGAAAGTGCATTCGCACGAAGAAAGAGAAGAGGAGCACCAAGAGTATAGGACTAAGAGTAGGGACGTTGAATGTTGGAACTATGACAGGAAAAGGTAGAGAGTTGGTCGACATGATGCAGAGGAGGAAGGTAGACATACTGTGTGTCCAGGAGACCAGGTGGAAAGGTAGCAAGGCTAGAAGTTTAGGAGCAGGATTCAAGTTGTTCTATCATGGTGTAGATAGGAAGAGAAATGGAGTAGGAGTTATCTTGAAGGAGGAGTTTGTTAGGAATGTCCTGGAGGTAAAAAGAGTGTCGGATAGAGTGATGAGTCTGAAGATACAAATCAAACGTGTGATGTTCAATGTTGTTAGTGGGTATGCTCCACAGGTAGGATGTGAACTGGAGGAGAAGGAGAAATTCTGGTTAGACTTTGATGAAGTGATGCACAGCATGCCTAGAAGTGAGAGAGTAGTCATTGGTGCAGACTTCAATGGACATGTTGGTGCAGGTAACAGAGGTGATGAGGAAGTGATGGGCAGGTTTGGTATCCAGGAGAGGAACGCAGAAGGACAGATGGTAGTTGACTTTGCAAAAAGGATGGAAATGGCTGTAGTGAATACTTTCTTCCAGAAGAGGCAGGAACATAGGGTGACCTATAAGAGTGGTGCTAAGAGCACACAGGTAGACTACATCTTGTGTAGACGATGTAACCTGTAGGAGATCAGTGACTGCAAAGTAGTGGTAGGCGAGAGTGTAGCCAAACAGCATAGGATGGTGGTGTGTACGAGGACTCTGGTGGTGAGGAAGATGAAGAAGGCAAAGGCAGAGCAGAAGACGAAATGGTGGAAGCTAAAAAAGGAAGGTATTGCATGACCTTTAGGAAGGAGTTAAGACAGGCTCTGGGTGGTCAGGAGGTGCTTCCAGATGACTGGACAACTACAGCTAATGTGATCAGGGAGACAGGTAGGAGAGTATTTGGTCATCTGGAAGGAAAGTAGATAAGGAGACTTGGTGGTGGAATGAGGAGGTACAGGAGTGTATACAAAGAAAGAGATTAGCTAAGAAGAAGTGGGACACTGAGAGGACTGAGGAGAGTAGACAGGAGTACAGGGAGATGCAGCGTAAGGTGAAGGTAGAGGTAGCAAAGGCCAAACAAGAAGCTTATGATGACTTGTATGCTAGGTTGGACAGTAAGGAGGGAGAGACTGATCTATACAGGCTGGCAAGACAGAGAGATAGAGATTGGAAGGACGTGCAGCAGGTTAGGGTGATTGAGGATAGGGATGGAAGTCTATTGACAGGTGCCAGCAGTGTGATGGGAAGATGGAAAGAGTACTTTGAAGAGTTGATGAACGTGGAAAATGAGAGAGAACAAAGACTAGAAGAGGTGACTGTTGTGGACCAGGATGTAGCATAGATTAGCCAGGATGAAGTGAGGAGAGCACTGAAGAGGATGAAGAGTGGAAAGGCAGTCGGTCCTATGATATACCTGTAGAGGTTTGGAAGTGTCTAGGAGAGGTGGCAGTAGAGTTTCTGACTGGGTTGTTCAACAGGATGTTAGATAGTGAGAAGATTCCTGAGGAGTGGAGGAGAAGTGTGCTGGTGCCCATTTTTAAGAACAAGGGAGATGTGCAGAGTTGTGGCAACTACAGAGGAATAAAGCTGATGAGCCATACAATGAAGTTATGGGAAAGAGTAGTGGAAGCTAGACTAAGGGCAGAAGTGAGCATTTGTGAGCAGCAGTATGGTTTCATGCCAAAAAGAGTACTACAGATGCAGTGTTTGCTTTGAGGATGTTGATAGAGAAGTACAGAGAAGGCCAGAGGGAGCTGCATTGTGTTTTTGTAGATTTGGAGAAAGCTTATGACAGGGTGCCCAGAGAGGAACTGTGGTATTGTATGAGGAAGTCTGGAGTGCCAGAGAAGTATGTTAGAGCGGTGCAGGACATGTATGAGGACCGTAAGACAGTGGTGAGGTGTGCCGTAGGTGTGACAGAGGAGTTCAAGGTGGATGTGGGACTGCATCAGGGATCAGCTCTGAGCCCATTCTTGTTCGCTATGGTGATGGACAGGCTGACAGACGAGGTTAGACAGGAATCTCCATGGACTATGATGTTTGCAGATGACATTGTGATCTGCAGTGAGAGTAGGGAAGAGGTGGAGGAGAAGCTAGAGAGGTGGAGGTTTGTCCTGGAAAGGAGAGGGATGAAGGTTAGCCGCAGTAAGACAGAGTACATGTGTGTGAATGAGAGGGACCAAAGTGGAAGAGTGAGGTTACAGGGAGAAGAGATCAAAAAGGTGGAGGATTTTAAGTACTTAGGGTCAACAGTCCAGAGCAATGGAGACGCTTTACATCGGATCCATTATTCATTCACTCCTCATTCATACTTGGTGATGGTAAGCTACGTGTGGAGCCACAGCAGCCCTGGGGCAGACTAACGGATGCTTCTACAGCGCAGATTGGCAGCGCAGAATCACTGCGTTTTTGTTGATAGTCCCGTCTTTGTTCTTGTTATAAATAAAATTTCTGCCCAAAAGGTCCAGGTGGGCTTGCCTCGGTCTCCTGTGTCGCGTCCATCTCTATTGTCAGTCGCCCTTCTTTTGACTAGTGGCGCAGGTACGAAGCCTACGGGTCCCTCAATGGGCCAAATTTAAAATGCTTGCGCATTGACTTGCATTAATTTGCATCGCGTTAATTTGCATCGTAATTAATTAATCTAATTAACGCATTAAAGTGACAGCCCTAATATATATATATATATATATATATATATATACTCTATATATATGATGGAAACCTGGAAGGGTTTCCATCATACAACCTGGAAGGGTTTCATCGACAAATACCGAAGCTACGTTGTCAAGTACCTTCAGAAGATCAGCTAGAAGATATGAATGCTGCAATAATAACCATCCCCACAGGAAACATAACTGAGACCAACAAGCTGATTCACAGTACAGCAACAGTAATCCTCGAGATGCTGGGATATAAGGTCAACACAGGGCATAACAAACAATACCCTCCATGGAAGAGACGGTTAGAGGCCAAGATAAAGGCGACACGGAGAGAAGTCAGCCAGCTAGCCGAGCTACAGAAGGGGAACATGGTGAATAAAGGGGTACCCAGGAAATACAGCAAGCTCTCCATAGGTGAAGCACTCGAAACTGCCAAACAGAGACTGATGGCTCTGGCTACCCGACTGAAGAGATACACCAAGGAGATAGAGGCCAGGAGAATAAACAAGACCTTCTCCACTCAACCAGCAATGGTGTACTCTCAGTGGCAGGGAAATAGCATCCGGTCAGACCCACCAAGAGCTGAGGTGGAAAAATACTGGAAAGGCATATGGGAAAGAGAAGCATCACACAACACCGATGCCCAGTGGCTAGTGGACCTGAGGACTGACCACAGCTGCCTCCCAGAACAAGAACCAGTAACCATTTCAATGGCAGACATCCAAGAAAGAGTGTCAAAGATGAAGAGTTGGTCAGCACTGGGCCCCGATATGATCCATACATAAAGAAGCTGACAGCACTCCATGAGCGTCTAGCAGCACAGATGAACCAGCTGCTAAGGGATGGGACACACCCAGAATGGTTGACTGAAGGCAGGACAGGACAGTCCTGATCATGAAAGACCCACAAAAGGGATCTACCCCATCCAACTACCGGCCAATAACCTGTCTCTGTACAACATGGAAGCTCCTGTCAGGCATCATGGCGGCTAAGATGAGTAGGCACGTGGATCAATATATGAGCCAGGCACAGAAAGGAGTTGGTAGTAACACCAGGGGAACCAAGCACCAGCTACTGGTGGACAGAGCAGTACACAGAGACTGTAAGAATAGGCAGACCAAGTTGTGCACTGCCTGGATAGATTACCAGAAAGCCTATGATTCAATGCCACACACGTGGATACTGGAATGTCTGGAACTGTATAAGATCAACAGGACACTAAGAGCCTTCATCAAGAACTCAATGGGAATGTGGAAGACAACCCTGGAGACTAACTCCAAGCCAATTGCCCAAGTTAATGTAACCGGGTGGAAACACGAAACCTAACTGTTGCTAAAATATGTGGGAAAAAAATTTTAAAATATGAGAAACATGTTAAACTTAAACTAAACTGGCTCGGATCAGTGAAACCATTAGGACCGAGACCCCAGTTGAGACCTGTGAAAACCCTGTAGAAACTGAGCCACCCCTTACACAAAGTGACATCCAAGCTACTGCCCCTAGCTTTGCCAGTGCCCCCATTGAGGTGAGTCAGGCTCCCTACAGGTCCCAGACTGGTATTGATGCAAGAGATTCTCCCTCTCCAAGAGGAGAAAGAACAAGCCCTTTCCACTTACCTTCAGATCAACTCAGCACACCGGAAGCACAACGTGTTGTGGTTGAACACATTATCAAGAGCAGTGAGATTTCATCTCACCTTCATTTTCCAAGCAAACTGAAACAGTTTTCTGGGCGACTTCCTCAGCCAACCTTTGAGGTTGACTATGACACGTGGCGCAGCAATGTGGAGTTCTGCCTAAATGACCTGTCAGTCCCTGACTCCCACGTGGTAAGGAAAATTGTTGAAAGCCTTTCACCCCCAGCTGCAAACATAATCAAGTCATTAGGCCCTCAAGCTTCCCCAAAAGAGTACTTGACCTTACTTGATTCTTCGAAGATGGGGATGAGCTTTTTGCATGATTCTTGAACAACAATCAATATGCCGGGGAAAAAGCTTCAGACTACCTGCAGCGACTTCACGCAGCATTGAGCTATGTGGTCACTAAAGGAGGAATCTCTGCTAACGACACTGACAAACAACTTCTCAAGCAATTTTGCCGTGGATGTTGGAACAGTCCTCTCATCACTAGTCTCCAGCTTGAACAGCTCAAGAGTAAACCACCATCATTTGTAGAGCTTCTTCTCTTACTACTAACTGAGGAAGACAAACAGGCTAACAAAGCTAGCAGAATGAAACAGCACCTTGGTTTTACCAAGCCAAAAGCCATGTCAAATATGCAAGCTGCACACATATCCTACACTGAGGACATTAGCATGCCGCAGGAAGCAGAAAAATCTTTCTTATCCATGACAAAAGACATCCAGTAGCAGATTGCTGAACTTCAGGTTCAGGTGGCAAAACTCAGTGCATGCAGTTCAGAGAAGCCTGGAAAAAAGAAAGCAACAAGCAGTAACAAACAGAAACAAAAGACTACAAATACCCAGTCAGAGGGACAGCTTCAGCAAATGACAGCCATGTTGAAACCAAAACCATGGTATTGTTTTAAATGAGGTGAGGATGGCCACATTGCATCCACATGCAACAACATGCCCAATCCCACCCTTGTGCAGGCCAAGAAAGCAGAGCTCAGAGAAAAGCAGCGTGCTTGGGAAGCCCAGAATAACTCACCCACCATGCCCCAGTTAAACTAGGACAGGCTTCCATTGAGGGGCAAATGGAAAACAAGCAACCACCATGTCCCCCATCTACAGGTGAACTAAACCCTGCAACCCACTCCCACAGAGTCACACAAGACAGAAAATTTCCTAAACGTCTTGTAGGTAGCAGATGTACAGCCAGTGTAAATGCGGGTGGGGTAGACTGCAGTTGTTTGCTTGACACTGGGTCACAGGTCACCACAGTGGCCAAATCCTTTTATCAGGCCCATCTGTCTGAGCATCCCATCAGACCCATCAGCAATATCCTTGAAGTGGAAGGAGAAAATGGCCAACCTGTTCCTTACCTGGAATATGTGGAGGTTGACCTCAAGTTTCCAAAAGTCTTTCTTGAGTCCAAGCCTGAAATTTCAACCCTGGCTTTAATGGTTCCTGATCTCCGGTCAAATAGTGGTGTTCCATTGCTAATCGGGACCAGCACTTTAGACCCTCTTTTTGATGAGCATTGTGATGAGTTTTCACTTTCCCATAGCTCACCCTGCTATGGTTACCGACAGGTCCTTCGCACACTCCAACTGAGGAGAAAACAGGCAAAAAGTGGAGAACTCGGCTTTGTGAAGCTCAGAGGAAGGGAACAAACAGTTCTTCCAGCAAAGCAGAAAGTCCTGCTTGAAGGGTATATGTGTGTCAAGTAGGTCAACACAGAAAAATGTGCTCTGATTGAACAGCCATCAAGATCAACCTTGCCGGGTGGCGTGTTCGTAGACTGTTGTCTCATTTCCTTGCCCGGGCATGACTCCAGCAAACTGCCTGTCTTCCTCAGAAATGAAACTGAACATGACATCACTCTACCTACCAACTGTGTTATTGCAGACTTGACTGTTGTAGATGCTGTCATAGAGAATTCCCCTGTAGTTGATGGGGAGGGTCAGAAGCATGTTGTTGAGTGCTCTACTCACCAAGCAGAGGCAAAGGTTTCTCGAAAAAGCTTTGATTTCGGCCCTTCTCTCCCTGAGGAGTGGAAAGAAAGAGTCACAATGAAGCTCAATAACTTCTCTCATGTCTTTGCCCAAAATGATCTTGACTTTGGTCATGCGACAAAAATCCAGCACCACGTCAAGCTGAAGGATGAGACGCCAATCAAATAGAGACCCCGTCCAATTCATCCGCGAGATCATGAAGCAGTCAAAAAGCATCTGCAAACCCTTCTCGATGCAGGCGTAATTCGAGAGTTGGAGTCCCCATTTTCATCACTGATAGTGGTGGTGAGAAAAAAGAATGGCGATGTACGCCTATGTGTGGACTATAGAAGACTAAACCTGCAGACAATAAAAGACTCTTACGCATTGCCAAACCTTGAAGAGTCGTTTTCAACTCTAGCTGGATCCAAGTGGTTTTTTCCTGAAGTCTGGATACTATCAAATTGAGATGAATGAAAACGACAAGCATAAAACCGCCTTTGTGTGCCCCTTTGGATTTTGGGAATTCAATAGAGTGCCCCAGGGAATCACCAATGCGCCAAGCACATTCCAACGGCTCATGGAGAAATTAATGAGCTTTATCCATCTAAAGGAGGTCCTGGTCTTTCTAGATGACCTAATAGTGTTTTTGGACACTCTTGAAGAACATGAGGCCAGGCTTATCCATGTTCTCTTTCACCAGATAAATGTAAGTTTTTCCAGACTTCGGTGCGTTACCTGGGACACATTGTGTCCAGTGATGGAGTGAAGACGGACCCTGAGAGGGTTCAAGCTTTGAAATCCTGGCCGAGACCACAGAATCTAAAGGAGCTTCAATCCTTCCTGGGATTCTCCGGTTACTATCGGAGGTCTGTGAAGGATTATTCAAGGATAGTCAAGCCCTTAACCAACCTTACAGCTGGATATCCACCACGGCGGAAAGGAGTCAAGGTTAGCCACAGTAATGGAAAATACCTCTGCCCAAAGGAGCCCTTTGGTGAACGTTGGGGTACTGAGTGTCAACAAGCCTTTGAGGCGATCATACACAAACTAACATCATCCCCAGTCCTTGGTTATGCAGATCCTAATCTTCCTTATGTGCTTCACACGGATGCCAGCAGGATTAGGGGCCACTCTATATCAAGAGCAGGATGGGAACCTGCGTGTGCTAGTAGAGGACTTTCCTACAGTGAAGCAAGATACCCAGCGCACAAGCTGGAATTCTTGGCCCTCAAATTGGCCATCATGGAGAAGTTTCATGACTATCTATATGGAAACTCTTTCAATGTCATCACAGATAACAATCCCTTGACATACCTACTTACCACAGCCAAGCTTGATGCAGCGAGCTACCGCTGGTTAGCTGCACTCTCAACATTCACTTTCAATATCAAGTACCGAGCTGGTAAGCAGAACGCCGATGCACATGATTTGTCAAGGAGACTGCATGGTGCCCTGAAGAATGATGCTGCATCGCAGGAAGAGAGCCAAAGGATTGACCGATTCACTTCCCAGCTCTTGAGATCCACAAACAAGTTTGAACTAGTGACCCCAGAGGTTGTCAAAGCTACCTGTCAGAGACACATTGTGAAACAGGTTCAAGTGCTCTCACCTTTCTATGGCTATGTTGAATCCCTTGCCATTCAAGCAGATGCAATCCCTGCTGTTTTTGAAGTGGTCGAGTCACAAGACGGGGCCTTAAAAGTGCCTAAATATAGTGAGTCTGACCTCAGGAAGCTTCAAAGAGACGATCCTGTCCTCGACAAAGTTATCAGGCTGGTGGAATCCAACAGCTTACCTGCAGACCACACAGCAGACTCCTCTGAAGAACGGTCGATCCTGAGAGAACGGAAAAGGCTTCAGCTGAAATCAGGCATTTTGTATCGGACACGGAAGAGTGAAGGACAAATTTTGTTTCAGTTGGTGCTCCCAGATGTCCTAAGGCCCATCGCCCTCAGAAATCTGCATGATGATATGGGGCATTTAGGGATTGAGCGCACTCTTGAGCTCACCAGATCATGATTCTACTGGCCAAAAATGGCGGCAGATGTGGAGAAGAAAGTGAAAACATGTGAGCGATGTGTCCGGAGAAAGACCCAACCGGAAAAGGCTGCTCCACTGGTTAATATCCAAACCACTCGACCAATGGAGTTGGTCTGTATGGATTTCCTTTCATTAGAGCCAGACAGCCACAACATTAAGGATATCCTAGTCATAACTGACCACTTCACCAAATATGCCGTAGCCATCCCCACCAAAGACCAGAAAGCCAGTACCGTCGCAAAAACTCTATGGGAACACTTCTTGGTCCATTATGGGTTCCCTGAACACCTGCACAGCAATCAGGGTAGAGACTTCAAGTCTCACACCATCAAAGAGCTCTGTGCATTCGTAAGGCGAGAACGAGTCCTTACCATCCCAGGGGAAACCCTGTTGAGCGGTATAACCCGACACTCCTCAGCATGTTAGGCACCCTAAGAGACAAAGAGAAGACTCACTGGAGAGACCAAGTCAGACCTCTCACTCATGCTTACAACTGCACGAGGAATGACGTTACCGGATTTTCCCCGTATGAATTAATGTTTGGGAGACAAACGAGGCTACCCTTAGACTTAGCTTTTGGGCTGCCAGTCAACGAAAAAGAGCCCAGTTCCCACTCTCAGTACGTAAGGAACCTGAGATCTCACCTGGAAGAAAGCTATCAGATTGCCATCGAGAACTCTCGCAAAGTCGCAAAAAAAAACAAGAGGCGATTTGACAGAGTTGTCAGAGAGTCTACATTGGCTGTTGGGGATCGAGTCCTCGTAAGTAACCTTTGTCTCCACAACAAACACAAGCTGGCAGATCGTTGGGAGTCCGCAATCCATGTGGTTACCAAGCAGATGGGAGACTTACCTGTTTACTCTGTCAGGCCAGAAAAGGAGGAGGGACCTCCACGGACGCTACACAGAGACTTTTTACTTCCTTGTGGGATTCTACCTGAAACTGAGAAAGAGGAGCAAAACACAAAGAGGAGTCCTAAGAGACCTCGAACAAGGCAGCAAAGTGCCATTCAACAAGATGAAGAGCCTTTTGTCACAGATGATGATACATGTGAAAGCTGGTACGCAACTGCTACCTTACCAAGCATTCAAGACAAAAGATTTGTCAAGGTGTATGATATGCCGAGACCTGGTTTTGCACTTGCCCCATGCAACCATGGTCAAGACCTTGCAAAACCTCACCCCTGTCATGTCAGTATGGTTGAGGAGGAAGGAGGAACTGAATATTACAAAACCGTGACACCTGAGAATGAAACAGACAACCCACCAGAGAATGAAACAGACAACTTACCTGAAAATGAAACAGAAAATTCACCTGACAATGAAACAGAAGGCTTACCTGGAAAAGAAATGGGAAACTCACCTGAAGAGACAGAAAACTCACCTGAAGAGACAGAAAACTCACCTGAAGAGACAGAAAACTCACCTGAAAGAGAAACAGGAAACTTGCCCGGAACGGAGACTCGAAACTCACCTGGAAAGGAAAATCGAGATTTACCTGGAATGGAAGCTCATAACTTACCTGGAGACTTACCTGACAGTAATTCAGAACCTGTGGAAGAGAGTCCTATGGAAAAACGAGCTAAAGATCATACAGAAGGAGAATTAACTGGAGAAAAGACAGAGGGACCAACAGAGACAGATATTCCTGTCAGAAGATCACTCAGACAACGTGAGCCAGCACGTAGGTTCCATTATCCAGAGTTGGGCAATCCCCTTGTTTCTGTTGTAACTTCCTTGTTTCAAGGGTTGAGTACCGCCCTCGTCAATTCCTTTAATGATAGTGCTAATAGAGATTGGTTAACAAACATTCCTCTTGTAGTAGCAGAGGCAGTGGTCACCCAACAGCCCTTTAAGCATGCAGTGGGACGTGCATACATTTAAGGGGGGAGAGTGTAACTGGGTGGAAACACGAAACCTAACTGTTGCTAAAATATGTGGGAAAAAAATTTTAAAATATGAGAAACATGTTAAACTTATGTTCTTTCATTTAGAACACCTTTTTTTTAAATTCATCCAAACAACCTTTCTTATTTTAATTTTTTTTTTCATTTATAATTTCATTTTATCCCAGAGGTCTTTTGCTTCAGTAGGTGGTCCTGTGAAGAAAAACTTTTAAAAGTGATTCCATTGGTTCGTTTCAGTTGAGCTGAGTTGCTATTGGCTAGGGCAACGTATGTCCCGCCCCCTTCACGCAAGGAATGCGGTAATAATGTGAAAAATGAAAACAAAACTGAGAGCAGCAAGACGGTAACAGAGACACGGAGAATTTATGTGATTAAAACTTGTAAAAAATAGTCTTTATGTTGGTTTGAGAGACTGTGCAAGCAGATAAAAGTTTGTGAACCACTGAAGCGACCCTGGGAACATCAAGTGTTTGTTTTATTACTTTCTTGTCCCACCTGTTATGTTATACAGGCTGGGTTTTTTTTTGATACCCTGAGATTCTGGAACATGGATTTGGAATGATTCTCTCCCTGACGAAGAGATGGCGAGCTACCCGAGTGAGCATCTGGACTAAGGAGAGACCTTCCCATTCTTCATGCGCTGTCCTGCCAGAGTGGTAGAGCTGGGGAAAGGGACTTCCTAGGATACTTGGAACTGAACTATTTTTGGGGAAAAATATTTTATTTTATTTTATTTCATTAAGGGTGCACCCAGTAAAAAACAAAAAACATTTTCAAACAACAACTAAAGTGACTGCCGGCAGTGATTATAAATTGTTTATTTCTTAAAAGTGTTAATACAATGTTGCTGAAACTGACCCGTGTGTTCTCTCTTTTACTCATTGCGTGTCCAACATTTTCTAACTTAGCCCTACAAACCTAGTGTGTACTTTACCTGTAAAGGGGGTTACATTAACATCAAGTGCGGCATATACCAAGGGAATGCACTAACACCACTGCTGTTCTGCATAGGCCTGAACCCCCTCAGTCACATCATCACAAAGAGTGGCTATGGATACCGATTCCAAAGCGGGACAACAATCAGCCATCTCCTCTACATGGATGACATCAAGCTGTATGCCAGGAATGAGCGAGAAATTGACTCACTGATCCACACCACCAGGATCTACAGCGACGGCATAGGGATGTCATTCGGATTAGACAAATGTGGCCGGATGGTATCAAGAAGAGGCAAGATGATCAGAACTGAAGGAGTTGACCTACCAGGGGGCAGGATAGAAGACATCAAGGACAGCTACAAATACCTTGGAATCCCACAGGCTAATGGCAATCATGAGGAGGCCGCGAGGAAGTCATCCACAGCCAAATACCTCCAGAGAGTAAGGCAAGTCCTGAGAATCATAAGCTGGCCAAAGGAGGAGATAGAAGCCACAGATATCAAGACTAGAAAGCTCCTCACCATGCATGGAGGGTTTCACCCCAAGTCCAGCACCCTGAGGCTGTACACTAAGCGAAAAGAGGGAGGCCGAGTACTAGTGAGCATCAGGGCCACTGTCCAGGATGAGACATCGAAAATCCAAGAGTACATCAGGAAGATGGTCCCAACAGATGAACTGCTCAGTGAATGCCTTAGAAAGCAGAAACCTGCGGAGGAAGAGGAGGAGGAGGAGGAGACAACATGGAGGGACAAGCCCCTACATGGCATGTACCACCGTCAGATAGAGGAAGTGGCTGATATCAAGAAGACCTACTACTGGCTAAATAAAGCTGGACTGACAGACAGCACAGAGGCACTGATCATGGCAGCACAAGAACAGGCCCTAAGTACAAGAGCAATAGAGGCTAATATCTACCACAGTGGATCTGACCCAAGGTGCAGGCTATGTAAAGAAGCCCCAGAGTCGGTCCAGCATGTGGTAGCGGGTTGTAGATGCTCGCCAACTCAGCATACATGGAAAGGCACAACCAAGTAGCCGTGATAGTGTACAGGAACATCTATACCCAGTATGGACTAGAAGTACCCAAATCCCAATGGGACATACCACCAAAGGTGGTTGAGAATGACAAGGCTAAGATCGTGTGGGACTTCAGCTTCCAGACTGACAAACAGCTGCTGGCTAACAAACCAGACATAGTGGTGGTGGACAAAGAGCAGAAGAGAGCAGGGGTGATAGATGTGGCGATTCCAGCTGACGCCAACATCAGGAAGAAGGAACACGAAAAGATTGAGAAGTATCAAGGGTTGAAAGAACAGCTGGAACAGATGTGGAAGGTCAAGGTTAATGTGGTCCCCGTGGTAGTAGGAGCACTTGGGGCAGTGACCCCCAAACTGGAAGAGTGGCTCCAGCAGATTCCTGGAACAACATCTGAAGCCTCAGTCCAGAAGAGCGCAGTCCTAGGAACAGCTAAGATGCTGCGGAGAACCCTCAGACTCCCAGGCCTCTGGTAGAGGACCCGAGCTTGAGGATGACACAGATACCACCCCACAAGGGTGAGAGGGACATTTTTTTTTTTTTTATGACATCCAGTGTGATGTCTTTCACAGCTCCATAGTAGTCGGCTCAGAAAAGTAGAAACAGTGTTTGTGGGCCCCAGCTGTTGTAACTATAGGGTCAGTAAGAGCAATTATTTAATCTTTTTTTCAGTTACACACCACCACCCCATGCTGTTTGGCTACACTCTCGCCTTTCCTCGGAAAGAAATCCAGAATCCTCACATTTTGACATTTTTACTTCAGTTTGAACCCAGATTATCAAAAGAGAGCTTTTGTCGTCCCCATAATGGGAAAAACCTCTGTTTTGACAGAAAGATATCAGTTAGAAGGAACATGTAGACCTACCCTCATATCCAACCCATTAGAAAACGGCCTAAACTTTGTTTTCAGTGCAAAGTTTCTGTAAATCAATAAATCTTTTTTTTTAACAAGTCAATAACAACATGGCATTTCAAAGTAAATGTTTGATCAGATTAAAGGTAAAAGTCATAAATCACTTTTAAGAAGTGATTGCAAGGGTGCAAGAAGACATATGCTTTTCTCTCTTCACTGGCTGCTAGTGATTTGTAGAAATGATTTTGAAGTCTTACTCATAACATCAGAAGAGTGACTGCCATCAACATTTCACACATTTCCATTTCTTATGAAATGCAGAACAAATCTGATATCCTCCTGTGAGGGTGCACTTACTATTCATGCATCTCATTTCAACTCTTTCTCAGCTTTGAGCTTCAGCAGCAAAAAGTAAAGTAAAAAAGTATATATGTATGTGTATATATATATATATATATATAAATATATATATATATATATATAGTGTGTATGTATATATGTGTGTGTATATATATATGTACACACATATATACATATATACAAAAAGTTATATAGTGCACCCTCATTTGCGGTTAATGCAAATTTATATTATTTTTTATGGTAATTTAAACATTTATGACCCTCCCCATAGTGATATTAAACCACCTTTTATCTGTCTTACCTTTTCCCACACTCTTATCGACTGTTTAAAGCGTCTTTGTGTCTCACGTAAGTCCGAGACTTACAGAAAATAGCGCACTTCCAGATGCCGTCAGCCAACAGAATGTGTGTACGGTATCACGTGACTGCCTACCAAAATCCGCGATGAGCTGAAGTCATGAGCGTTGATGCGCGAATGCGCACCTCTACTTACGAAATTAATTGGTTCCAGAAGAAATTGCGTAAGTAGAAAATTACGTAAGTAGAGACGCGTTTTCCATGCAAATGCCCTAATCCGTTCCAAGCCCCCAAAAATTCAGACATAAATGTTTTATAAAGCATAAAAATGCATCAAAACATGTAACAAATACATGTTATGATTATATTACACAATAAAAGAGTTGCGCATAACGTAAAAATAAAAAAAAATAGAGTAAAGAATAATAACGACGGTCATTTACCTTTTAACTGCTGTCCCCATTGTTTTATGCCCTCTTTGGTTCATGCACTCCTGCCTCATGATGCCGAAAAACAGAGTGAATTCCAGTCCTCCTCTTGAACTGATCCAACCACCCACGTGATGCCTAAAACTCCTTAAACTTCTTTTTTTTAATAACGTGGCTACTGTAGATACACTACGGCCATATTCTTTGGCGAGATGGACCAAACGCATGCCTTTTTCATGCTTTTCTATTATTTCTTGCTTTGTTTGTATGGACAAAAAACTCTTTTTTTTGTCTTTTCTTTTCCTCTTTTCTCCGTCACTTTCTTTGGGTCCATAGCGAATACGTACTCAAAAAGTTATTATTTTTGCGCAAAAATATCAGACAACCTCAGGGGTCGAGTGCCGAATGCCGAAGACACTGCATAAACATCATCTAGCTTCACACAGAGGTGAAGTGGCATCCCTCTTAGTCAATGGGATGCCAGAAAGATACGTAATAGGTAATAGCCAATGGCAGAGCAGCTATGAGAATGTTGCATTCAGGAACCTGTGGGAGATTCGATTATCAGTTGATACTGTGTTTTTACATTACGTAAGTCGAAATTTCTTTCGTAAGTAGAGGCAATATTTTCCTGCTGGGAAATTTTGTAAGTAGAAAATTTCGTAAGTAGAGACATTCGTAAGTAGAGGTGTCACTGTAGTTATGTTTAGAATCATTATAATCAGGTGTATGCTTCTTGATATGCTAACACCTGATACAGCGCATGGTCGAGTTAATAATGCCTGTAAGGGGTGATTAGATCAAATTTCTGTAGGACTGGAATTTGGTTCAATCACACGAGGTTGGTGTTTGATTTAGCTCAACATGTGCCTGTCTTCATTTAGGAGCTGTGGGGGATGTTTATGTTTTTAGCTAATGAACTACATGGCATGCAATAAATTGGTCACTGTTACTGTCTTGCTAATGTTGGAGAAAAGCGCGACTTCTTCGTCCGTGTGTTCATTTGATTTCAGATAGTGAGAATGTTGGAAGTCCGAATAAAGGCTGCAGACGATGAACAGTCCTTCAAAGTTTTATTACAGAATTTTCTGCGCACAAGAGACTTACAGACAAGAGCTGCAGTGGGGCAAATGAGTGCAAAGATAAGAGAGGATCACACACCATTTATACTATAAAAGGCAGGATTGTGGGTGGTGAATCTATTGTTTAACCTCAAAATATCTCCTCTAAACCAGTTCTAGAGGTCATGATGTACCAGTTTTAGTTGGTACATCATGACCTCTAGGCGTTAACACAAAATGTCAAGTCGACAGTTTCACAAAATTATCTAAGAATACAGCATTATTAATCACGCGGACCCCGTGAGGACATATCTGTTGCAAACAAAATTATCTAAGGATGCTGACAGTCATACAAGCATTTCCAAATATGGTCAAACAGTAGATTGTTTCCATACAGAACCTTCATGACCTCAGACAGCCTGGTAACATCCTTACAAGCGCTGATGATTTGAGACACACACACACACAGATATATTCATACAGAGTCTTCACTAAACGGGGGCAATGTCAACTGATGTATGGCCACCCCGAGAGTTCAAGCAGGCCAATACAAGACCTTACTGAACACAGCGACAAACCAAGGTTTAAGAAATGTGGGCTGCCTTAGGGTTCCTTTTGGTTCCCTATTCAGTCCCGATTTTTCTTGCTGTCTGATTAGCACTGAACCCTGCCTGCAGTTCATTCAAGGAAGAGGTGTGCATGGCATATTTACATTGGAAAGAGAGAGAGGAAATTTCTTGCATAGGAGAAAGTAAAAACAGCAAGATAACATCACACAGCAAGTTGAGAGAAAAAAAGAGGGAACAAGACCAGAATCCAAAAACAGGACAGCAATTTTAAGAAAGTTGCTATTCAGAACATGGAGCCAAACTGATATAATTGTATATTTTTTTTAATTTTTTTACCATTTATTTATTTATTTTACAGACTTGATTTTATTCTCTTGCAATCAATTCATCAATCAATTTTCTTCGTTTTCTCATTTCGGCTTTTCCTTTCAGGGGTCGCCACGGGGAATCAGTTACCTCCATCTAACCCTGTCTTCTGCATCCTCATCTCTCACTCCAAGTACCTTCATGTCCTCTTTCACTACATCCATAAACTTCCTCTTTGGTCTTCGTCTAGGCCTCCTGCCTGGCAGTTCAAAATTGGCATCCTTCTACCAATATATTCACTATTTCTCCTCTCAACATGTCCAAACCATCTCAGTCTGGCCTCTCTGACTTTATCTCCAAAACCTCTAACATGTGCTGTCCCTCTGATGTGCTCATTCCTAATCCTATCCATCCTGGTCACTCCCAAGGAGAACCTCAGCATCTTCATCTCTGCCACGTCCAGCTCTGTCTCCTCTCTCTGGACCAAGAGACAGGAGACAGAGCTGGAAGTTGCAGCTCTGTCTCTGGTATACAAAACTGGTCTCACCACAGTTTTGTAGACCTTTCCTTTCATTTTAGCTGAAACTCTTCTCTCACACCTGACACTTTTCTCCACCTGTTCCTTCCTGCCTGTACATGCTTCTTCACCTCTTTTTCCACACTCTCCATTGCTCTGGACTGTTGACCCTAAGTACTTAAAATCCTCTACCTTCTTGATCTCTTCTTCCTGTAACCTCACTCTTCAATTTGGGTCCCTCTCATTCACACACACGTACTCTGTCATACTGCGGCTAACCTTCATTCCTCTTCGTTCCAGGACAAACCTCCACCTCACTGGCTTCTCCTCCACCTGTTCCCTACTCTTACTACAGATCACAATTTCATCTGCAAACATCACACCATATACACAAGATGTAGTCTATTTGTGTGCTCCTACCTCCACTCTTATAGGTCACCCTATGTTTCTGCCTCTTCTGGAAAAAAGTATTCACTATAGCCGTTTCCGTCCCTTTTGCAAAGTCAGTCACCATCTGTCATTCTGAATTCCTCTCCTGGATACCAAATCTGCCCATCACCTCCTCATCACTTCTGTTTCCTGCACCAACATGTCTAATGAAGTCTGCACCAATGACAACTCTCTCACTTCTAGTTATACTCTGCATCACTTCATCAAAGTCCAACCAGAATTTCTCCTCCTAACAAACTCCTCCTTCAAGATAACTCCTACTCCATTTCTCTTCTTATCTACACCATGATAGAACAACTTGAACCCTGCTCCCAAACTTATAACCTTGCTACCTTTCCACCTGGTCTCCTGGACACACCTCCTCTGCATCATGTCAACCAACTCTACCTTTTCCTGTCATAGCTCCAACATTCAGCGTCCATACTCTCAGTCCTATACTCTTGCCGTTCCACTTCTCTCTCTTCCTACGGACACAATTTCCTCCTCTCCTTCATCAATCAATCAATTAATCAATCAATCAATCAAATTTTATTTACATGGCCCAAATTAACGTCGTACCCATTCGTCCTGGGTACGACGTTAAACTGCATCCAATTGGTCCTCCAGGTTGAGGGTTGGACGTGAGGTTAACAACCTCACCCTGTAAAACAAAAACCTGTTACAGAAATGATGAGAGGAAGCCATTCTGGTAAATCACGGCGAAGAAGAGACGGCACAGCCTTGGATGTATCTATGACGGGACCGGGTGAAATCCAGCAGGAAGCCCGACCCCTGATGACCCCGATTTTCGAACCAAGACCAACACCAGAGTAGGCACCTGGAATGTGCGCACAATGTTCCAGTCTGGCCGCATGGACCAGGTGCTGAAGAATATGAAGGACTATCGCCTAGACATCTTAGGCGTTAGTGAAATGAGGTGGATGGGTCAGGGGTGCCTCATGGTCGACGGAGCAACTTTTCTGTACTCTGGGAAGCAAGACCACCATTCCCATGGAATCGGCATCATCCTCTCCAGCAGTGCGGCACAAGCATTGGTTGGATGGAAGCCGGTGAATGAACGGATCATCGCAGCAAGGCTCTACACCAGATATACCAAAGTAACCATCGTGCAAGTCTATGCCCCAACCGAAGTTGCCTCAGAGAAAGATAAAGACACCTTCTACAACCAGCTCCAGACTGTGCTTGAGGAGATTCCCAGTTATGACATCAAGATGCTGATTGAAGCCTGGGAGTCTGAACCCTCAGACTCCCAGGCCTCTGGTAGAGGACCCGAGCTTGAGGATGACACAGATAACACCCCACAAGGGTGAGAGGGACATATATATATATATATATATATATATATATATATATATATATATATATACTGTATATATATATATACAGTCTTTATGACTCATAAAGAAAGAAACAGACGAACAAATATCCAACGGTCAAACATGTTTATCAACGTGTCTTCGACGTGGAGGTGTTATACGTCAGAAAATGGCCGGTTTTAACTCCATCCATTCTGCGTGTACATGTAGACACAGGGCATACACACTACCGTCACAGCGGTTTTCGTCACAGGGAGACACCCCCAGGATAGAAATGGTCTCGGCTACAGAGTCCACACGACAACACACACCAGCATTTTCAAAAAACTTCATTTGGCTAGCATTTTTTTTTTTTTTTTGGATATCCGCGTTGTCATGTGGACAAAAGCCTCTCTGGTCAATGCTTTACACCATGTTGTTCATGTAATTCCTTCTGGCAGATGCGCCTTGATTGGTTGGGTGCTTCATTTACAGGTAGTGAGTGGAGTTGAAAAGCGTGAGGTAAGCTTATTCAAATATATAATTGTGGAGATACACACATACACATATACTGTACATACATTTCAGACCTCTTGCCCCAAGTGACACATGCTATGCCATTGAAATTCCAGAGTCTCCCTACTTTCCACGACAGGTCGGCTCAGTGGCACTCAGGGGGCTGATCAAAGGAGTAATGACATTGTCAGTGAGAAAAGGAGCTCCAGAGATATTTTCTGGCAAATGTGCTGTGGACAGCAGAATGGCCTCCATTGCCCCAGGGATATACAAAGGAGAAAAGGGACATGAAATTTCAGAAAAATCAGTCACTAACTGAAAGCCAATATTTTGTCAACATTAATGGTTCTGTAGGAATTAAATATAGCACTCTTATGTTTGAAAAGGTTTCTAAGTGCACATTTTTGTCTCTTTAGTCATTATTTAATTAGAATTTGTAGTCAAGGGCATGCTCAGCTTTCATAGTTCCTTTCCTTGTTCGTCTTCTAAAAGAAAAGAATGTTTACAAGAATGATGGGAACATCATTTTTCATGACACTCACTGTAGCTGTCTGTAGGTTAGCAAAGATTGTTCAGATGGTTCACAAAGGTAAAAAACAACAATAAATTGCAGGTCATGTGTATGACAATATAAACACTAAGAAAGACCGGTTTTGTATTTTAAACTTAATCAAATAAATGGGGAACTCTTAAAAATTAAATTTAAGACCAAGATTGAACTAGAACAAATGCAGTCACAGACCACAACTGTCAGGTTCAAACAACTTAGAATATTTAAAACACACTCACAAAAAATAGAAGACAACAGTTATATTTTTTACTCGCGAGGAGAACGGAGAGAGATATGCTCAGTTACAGATCTCCACCCCATTCTCAAAATGTCTCTGCCGAAACCTCTTTTTTATTTCAGTTGGACAGTCCCTGTTTACAATGTGTCCTAAAGGATGGGGGACAAAAATATCGGCAATGCACCATGTACGGTATAATGTCACAAGAGTAACCTCTTCCTTTTATGGTATTGTCCTTTTTTCAGGAGGTCAAGGTTTACATCTTAAACTAGTTATCAGCTGCTACCTCAGTTGTGACCTTTCAACCTCTTCTTCTTTTCCTTTTGGCCTTTCCCTTCAGGGGTCGCCACAGCGAATCAATTGCCTCCATCTAACCCTGTCCTTTGCATCCTCTTCTCTCACACCAACTACCTTCATGTCCTCTTTCACTACATCCATAAACCTCCTCTTTGGTCTTCCTCTAGGCCTCCTGCCTGGTAGTTCAAAACTCAGCATCCTTCTGCCAATATATTCACTATCTCTCCTCTGGACATGTCCAAACCATCTCAGTCTGGCCTCTCTGACTTTATCTCCAAAACCTCTAACATGTGCTGTCCCTCTGATGTACTCATTCCTGATCCTATCCTTCCTGGTCACTCCCAGAGAGAACCTCAGCATCTTCCAGCTCTGCTACCTCCAGCTCTGCCTCCTGTCTTTTCCTCAGTGACACTGTCTCTAGACCAAACAACATCGCTGGTCTCACCACAGTTTTGTACACCTTTCCTTTCATTTTAGCTGAAACTCTTCTATCACACATCCCACCTGACACTTTCCTCCACCCGTTCCATCCTGCCTGGACACGCTTCTTCACCTCTTTTCCACACTCTCCATTGCTCTGGACTGTTGACCCTAAGTACTTAAAATCCTCCACCTTCTTGATCTCTTCTCCCTGTAACCTCACTCTTCCACTTTGGTCCCTCTCATTCACACACATGTACTCTGTCTTACTGCGGCTAACCTTCATCCCTCTTCTTTCCAGGACAAACCTCCACCTCTCTAGCTTCTCCTCCACCTCTTCCCTGCTCTCACTGCAGATCACAATGTCATCTGCAAACATCATAGTCCATGGAGATTCCTGTCTAACCTCGTCTGTCAGCCTGTCCATCACCATAGCGAAACAAGAAGGGGCTCAGAGCTGATCCCTGATGCAGTCCCACCTCCACCTTGAACTCCTCTGTCACACCTACAGCACACCTCACCACTGTCTTACAGTCCTCATACATGTCCTGCACCGCTCTAACATACTTCTCTGACACTCCAGACTTCCTCATACAATACCACAGTTCCTCTCTGGGCACCCTGTCATAATCTTTCTCCAGATCTACAAAAACACAATGCAGCTCCGTCTGGCCTTCTCTGTACTTCTCTATCAACATCCTCAAAGCAAATACTGCATCTGTAGTACTCTTTTTTGGCATGAAACCATACTGCTGCTCACAAATGCTCACTTCTGCCCTTAGTCTAGCTTCCACTACTCTTTCCCATAACTTCATTGTATGGCTCATCAGCTTTATTCCTCTGTAGTTGCCACAACTCTGTACATCTCCCTTGTTCTTAAAAATGGGCACCAGCACACTTCTCCTCCACTCCTCAGGCATCTTCTCACTATCTGAGATCCTGTTGAACAATCTGAGATCCTGTTGAACAATCTGAGATCCTGTTGAACACCTTGTGAACATCCTGTTGTGACACACACAAACACATACACATTTATATGCTCATGGTATGCAGTATAAAAAATAAAAGAATGTAAATCAGTAAATATGGGATAACTTATGTACATTATTCTAACATTTCCCTCCTGTTTATCACATATTTATCACATCAAATCCTCATATCACAGTGTCAGCTTCTTCATGATGATTTATAGCTGCCAGATCATTTTTATGAGAACAAATATACTTACATTCAGAGGTCATGTTATATGTCTAATTCATAATCTTCACCATCATTGTCATTGTAGCCACCAGCAGCAAGCAAAGGATATATTTGAGCCATACTTTCTTCCATAGGTGTAATAGCTGCAGTGATTAAACGGTTAACGAGAGAATGCAGACAAGGTATACAACAACATCCACATAAGGTTAGAATAGCAGCAAAAACTCCAATTGAAAGTAAAACTGAGGTCACTAAGGCTCTATACTTGCCAAAGGCATCCATCCACGAATCCCACATGGACGTGTCAACTCCAGAGTGTTCCTTCATTTTGCCATTGAGAGTCCTAAGTCCCTCTATAGCTTTGGTGAGGCTTCCGTCAGCAGCTGTGTTTTTGGGGATGAAAGTGCAACACCCCTCCCCAAACAGAGCAAACCCCTCCCTTCTCCGCCAACAACATGTTAAGGGCTATTCTGTTCTGAAATGCCTTGAGGGAAGTTGCTGATATGATTGTAAACAGCTTCAAACCCACTCTGTGTCCAGTTCCCCAGTTTTTGAACACTATAGTGGATGTAATTGATCCTGTCGACATTCTTGTTAATCGCACACCACCAACAAAACAAGGACTCAAACCCTCTTGCTACCTGATCAGCTAATTTGTGGCACCAATATAAGTAAGATCATTACCATAGAGTAATTTTTGGTCTATGTATAATTGGGAAGTCCCTTCTATCATCTAACTCAACAACACTATCAGCAGACATTTGATATATTTAAAAAGGCAGCATCAATGTAACAAGAGCACAGGCTCCTGCTCAATCTAAGTTATTCTGCTAGATGGCTGAGGGTTACTCTATCTTTTAAAAAATGTAGCCTCTTCACTATGACCAGGCGACCAGTACTGCCCTTCCTGGGTTGGAATGAAAGCACTCCAATTAAGTCACAAAACATATCCAGTCAAGTACCACCAATAGCCTGACCAATATTTACCCAAAGTTTCTATTCTACTCCGGAATCCTTTCAAAGCTGTTATAGGTATATCTACAAAGGTGGTAGAATTGGGAGGCACTGTGAGAGTAATTAGATTGTTATACATCCAAGATATTACCCATGGACCGCATTAATGCAACATTTCTTTTTTGAACAATTGGTATCATTTTGAAGCTGAGATGTGTGAGGCTTTGACGCCTTCCACAGTTACCATACAATAGGAAAGTTAATAATAAAAATAGAGTCACTGCCCAACATCTTACAACCTGTTTTAACCATTTGGGGGTCATTTTGGCTGAAATACGATGCCCTCTAACCGGATTGGTGTCTTGTAAGATCTTCACTGACTTTCAGATCTCACCAGTCTCTACACGTCTAGATCCACCCTATTATCAGTCTTTTCCTCACCTCCTCTATCGGACCTATCAGCCGAAATGACCTTTTTACAGTGTGATAAATGAACCCAGGTTGATCTCTCTGCCACTTTCACAACAGTGGGGGTCATTAGCAATACCTGATGTGGTCCTTCCCTCCTTGGTGAATATCAATGCTTCTTCTTCACACTCCTTATTAACACCCAATATTCTGGTTCAATTAATTGGACTTCCTGCTGGGAAAACAAAGGGATTCTCATCAATTTGTTTTTGTTTTTCCAAGATATTTCACATACAATCAGCTAAATTGGCTTTGTCATCAGGTTCCCATTGATTTCCAAAGTGAGGCAATTTATAAGGTCCTCCAAAACGTGTTTCATAAGGTGTTAACCCTGAAGTGCAAATAATACTGATATATAGTTTTTTAAATCGATATAAAATATTACTCCAATCTTTTTCACAACTTGATTGACAAAGTATGCACCATTATCACTAAAAATTTCTCAGGAATGCCAGAGTTTTATCCATTTTGAAAAGGCATTGATTATGACCAAGGAATACTTTGTACTGTCACTTTTATTCAACTCTATAAAGTCCACATGGATGACTTGAAATGGATATTGAGGTGTAGAGAATCATCCTCTGCATAGTCTCAAACTCCCTTGTGGATTGTGTATAACGCATGTTAATCATGCCCTACAAAAAATTTTTTGAATACAAATTAAATAAATAAGTGATACAGTACATTATAATACTGATATATCTACCATCCCTCCTGTTGAGACATGTTTAACACCATGGCTCAAAATAGCCGCCCATTTGTATAGGTTTCTGGGTAGGATAGGTTTATTGCTGGGTCATACATAGATGGCATTTTGCTAAATTGCTCCATTCTTTTTCCAAATTTCTTGTTCAAATTCAGGACTTTGTTGTTGCATTTCTTTTAGTATTATGTCATCTAAAGTTGATTTTTCTTCTGTAGTTAACATATCTATCCTGCTGCGGCTGCTTTAGCTGTCTTTTCTGCAGCTTATTGACAATCATATACGGTGCCATCTTCAGGAAGTAGTAACAATGTTGCTGCGTTTAACGTTGTACACCGTTCGATAGTTAAATGAGGTTGCGATAACAATGTTGCCATGCAAGAAAGATGTCTCGCTGGTGATAAAAACGCCATATTAGTCTGCAGAAGCAGAGCAGAGACAGCATGTGGTACTCTCAAAATTAAAGGATTAAACAAGACTACCATAGCGCTTGTTTCTACAGCCATGAATGCTGCAATGACTACTTTAACACAGTGTGGCAATGCACATGCTACACTATCCAATTTAGATAAGAAATATGCTATTGGCTTCATTTTGTCTCCACATTGTTGTACCAAAACTGAGGTCATAAAATTACCTTTACAATCTACCATTTGAATAAAAGGGCTACTATAATTAGGCAAGGCTAGTGCAGTGCTAGATACCAGAGTTTTACTATTGTTCTTCCTCTTGCACTCAGATTATGTCCCAAGTATTTCACATGTTGTTTACACATCTGTAACTTATTTTTACTCAGTTTATGTCCTTCCTCAGTCAAATTTTTCAATAAAGCCACTGTGTCTCTTTCACATGTTTGTTTGTCAGGTGATGCTACTAAAACATCATCCACATAAATCAGGATTTGGCTATTTCCTAGAGGTTACAATTTTGCCATGCTGGCATTCATTGCCTGAGAATAAATGGTTGGGCTCTCACAATATCCTTAAAACAATCAAATATATCTCTGGTCTCTAAATGTGAATGCAAACCAAAACTGGCTGTTTTTATAAACAGGTATAGAGAAAAATGCATTACTGATGTCCACAACAGTGAACGCTTTGGCATCCGGTCTGAGTGAATTTAGCAAGGTGTACGGTTCTCGGATGCATGACGCTCTCTGAAAGACAGCCTTATTTATGGCCTGTAAATCTTGAACCATGTGCCATCCTCCAAATGGTGCTTGCTTTTTTTACTGGGAAAACTGGAGTATTACATGGTGAATCATTACATTTTATTATTACACCTGCAGCTATTAAATCATCAATTACCGGTTTTATTCCTTCATATGCATTAATGGGTATTGTCGCACACTAGGTCTATATTCAGTTTAAGGTCTAATTTGTACAGGTAGGGTTCCTTATATTAATCCAATATCAGTGGAACCTCTTAACCATAATTTCTCTGGTACGTCTCTTAACAGCTCTTCCTCTTCTTCTGCAAGCACAAATAGTCAGTGCCTAGAGAGTAGATTTTCAGTGTGCATGTGCACGCCTTTTTGCACTTGGATTGTCCAGAACAATGCTTTTCTGGTCAACCCAGTGGCAACACTAATAGCCGTAGTACCAGAGGTGTGTTCCCAATCAACTGCATTTTCACCTTTTTTCTTTCTGTATTGCTTTAAGACAAAGCAGTATAAGGTGCTATCCACATTTTGAACAGTCTTGCTGTCTCTGGTGATAACAACTTTACTGCTGCAGCTGCATTAGCCTCTCCATCTGAATAGACATAAGTTACAGTGACTTTTGCTGGTCATTCTAACATCAGGGCCTTGTGTGGTTTTGTACCAGAGTGCGATGTGCAGATCCTCCGCTGACATTTTGTCCTGTGATTTTGATACCATCTTTTTTCCTCTGTCATCAGAGCTGTGGCTTTCCCATGAGGTGTTTTATTTGGAACAACAAAGGAGTAATAGTAAAACGGTTCACCTGTTCCCTGGAGAAGAAAAATATCTTCTTCTTGTAGCTCTCCTTTTCTCTTTACTTCAATGTTTCTTTCACAACTTGGGACAAATGCTAATCCTAGCAATAGCAGACCATCATGGCCTAATAGATTTACGGGACAATCAGGAAACATTAATATGGACATCTGACAGGACTGTTCTTGAAGATCTCTCAACCAAACAGGTTCTGATTGTGGTACAGCGGACATTTTGCCATTAGCAGATCTCCCTATCACACTCTTGGTCTTGAGCCTGGAATAGACTCCTTACACGTCGTTCTACACACACCAGAGTAACACAAAAAAGTCAAAGGTTGTCCATTTACCAATAGCAATATTTCTGCTTTAACTCCATCCATCAACAAC
Organism: Antennarius maculatus; assembly: GCA_013358685.1. Lineage (NCBI taxonomy): Eukaryota > Metazoa > Chordata > Actinopteri > Lophiiformes > Antennariidae > Antennarius > Antennarius maculatus. The sequence continues at coordinate 17,337,348 of CM023606.1, forward strand.
AAATCTTGTAAGTTTATAAGAACTTCTTTTGTCTCACATTCCACTTTAAATGTGATTCTGTCAACAAATCACATTCTACTATTCAATCTTAATCTCCTCTTTTCTTATCAGGACAATCTCTAGCTATATCTCCTTCCGTCACATTAATGTAAACTCTTTTTGTGATACGGTGCCAAAGTGAAACATTTATAATCACATTTTTACCCTATAATTTGAACTGACTCAGGGACATGAATCCTTGTACTTTCAATGGACTTACAAATTCACATTCACACTGATCTTCCCATACACATATGGTAGGATCTTATCAAACACATAATAACTTTGGGTGACCTTTCAGCCATGTGGCTTTCCAATCTTTACACTGCAGTGTATCTTTGGGTTTTATTTTGCTTATTCCTTTCCCCTTTTTTAGGAAATTTATTATAGTATGTCAACACCTAGGGTGTTCTAAAAACTGGTTTTCAATCAGTAGGGCAGCAACTTAAATTTTCTGTTGTGATAATTCTCACTTCAACTTTTTCTAGTGGAGAATTCTTGCCTTTGCATCCACACCAGTCTGCTGCTTACGATTCTACTGTTTTGGGATGAAATAAAAATACCTAATAAAATTTTATTCCCATTCACACTCTCACAAACGTTTGTTTTACGGAATTTAAATTTCTACTTTGCAGGACTCCGCCGTCCTCTATTTCCCACGGAATTTGTCGGACTCTGCCGTCCCTCAATTTACACAGAATTTGTCAGACCCTGCTGTCCCTCGTTACCTGCTAGTGACTAGTATTTTCAGGGTTTTTTATTTTCACTTTTCTCAATGACCCTCAGTCATTCACTTAATCTTTTTAACACAATGACCCTCAGTCATTCACTTACTCTGCCGAAACTTCTTTTTTATTTCAGTTGGGCAGTCCCTGTTTACAATGTGTCCTAAAGGACGGGGGATAAAAACATCACCAATGCACCATGTATGGTATAATGTCACAAGAGTAACCTCTTCCTTTTATGGTATTGTCCTTTTTTCAGAACATCTTAAACTAGTTATCAGCTGCTACCTCAGTTGTCACCTTTCAACCTCTGCCTAAACATAACTCAGTGCATAGCAGGACACACACAAACACATACAAATTTATATGCTCATGGTATGCAGTATAAAGAATAAAAGAATGTAAATCAGTAAATATGGGATAACTTATGTACATTATTTTAACAACAACATCTGGTGACACCCCTGAATTCAAAATTTTACCCTGACCTACTTTCATAAGTAAAAGCTCAAAGCTAGTACTCTGACCTACTGTCGTTGGTCAAAGCACTAGCTTTGATCTATTATCTCACTCACATTGGCCTTCTCCCTCGTCTTTCTATCTTATCCGGTTCCTGAATGTTCAAAAGTTGAAATTTGACCTTGACATTGTTTTTTCAAGGCCCAGGTCATCATCTCCTTTTCATCCCCTTCGCCGCCCGAGTAATGTGCTTTTTGTTTCATCTTTCTGTCCGCAACAGTTGCGAAGATCTTTGGTGGATAACTGATGGACGGACGAACGAACAAATGAACGAACGAACACATGAACACTGGCAATCACTGTACAGGTATATCACCGCTTTGAAGAGGGATGTAACAATGTGAAAACTGAATATTCAAATGCATGGACTTCAAGGATCAAGTTGGAATTTTTTTTTTTGAACCCATTTTCCTTTTCAGTACTTTTTACACAGTGACTTATAATGTTATATATTTTAAAAAATGTTATACAACTGAAGTTTTGTTCCTTGAGCCTCAATAGCAGAGACCAAGAGATCAGCTTCGTCCTGATTCAGATGAAAACATTCACTGCATCCATTGCTTGTTCTCTGAAGTAATTTTACGTTAGTCTAAAAATTATTTGACTACTATGGAGACATCTGGGGACATGCTCTATTATCAGTATCGCTATAGAAATTCATGCTGCATCTCTTAATGGCGTCTCCCAGTGAAAACACAAAAGTGAAAAAGACTGGGTCATAAACTTTAAACTTTCTTTCATCCTTTAAATGAGCATTCAACAACAAAAAAATTTTTCCAGATTTTTACAATTTTTTATAAAGTACATCAAAAGCCACTGTTGTTTTGCACAAGAACTGATTAATTCCCAATGTATCTAAGACTGAACGTCAATCTGGATATAATATGTTAATTACCTTTTTAAGTTTAATTATGTTTTATTGACTTGAGATATTGTGGAAGTTCATAAAACTAGTGCTTTCTAAAAATAATCAAATAAGTAAGAAATAACTGGAAAAAAAGGAAGAATATCCAAAGAGAGCTGTTTGTGTTAGTTGAGAAGGGACACATCTACATAGTTTCTCCAGCTGACAAGTGCTGTGAAACCTGAAGTCAGCACATCACAAAGCTAAAAATAATTTGCTCAAGCCTTCACTGGTGATGTGTATGGAAAAGGTTGACAGGGCATTCTGTATTCATACTGTACCAGTGAGTCAAAACCTTTTCACCTACACAACATAACAGTGGGTCACACTTGCGTGTGAAATCTATGCAAAACCACAGCTCACTCAGAATATGCAATCAATGAAGTCCAATTAAAATATGAGGATAAAAGACATATGTGAGGCACTGCATATTAATTCTTAAATGAGAAAAGAGAAGTTCTGAACTCAGAATTTTGAAAAAAAAAATTCTGCTTGAATACAACACTTATACAACCTATTGAAACTAATTATTTGTTTGTACAAATTAAAAATTATTGTGCCAGCTCTGAAAACTGTTAGCATAGAGACTGTGTTTGTAAAAGCATGTACAAACCTCAAATTCAGCGAGTTCACACTGATGTCAAATATAACGAATAAAAACAATTCTTGAGGATGCTAAACAGCTTAAATGTGAATATTAATATAATTTTGTTTTTCTTGTTTTAGAGGATGCAGGTTCTTATTAGTTTAGGTTATCAGTCGACAACTTAATGGGCTTAATAGCAAACATTCTATTTTTCAATTTCCTTTCTCACTGTTGATGTTATGACATCCTTTCCTTTCTCACTGTTACATCTTTTGAGTAACACATAGAATGCCATAATTATATTCATTTGTGACCAATGTGCTGTGATGACTAAACGTTTAGCAGGAAGTAGAAGTCATCAGACAGATCTTCTGAAGGATTTAGTTAATAACCTATAAAAGACTTAAATGGTCTGCTAATGACATTGTCACATTGTCAAAAACCTTTCCTCCTTCTGAGGCCCTGAAAATGCCTCAGAAAGAGGAAAGTGGCATGAAGAGAAATAACTTGATAGAATCTTGCATCTTGGTCATAGTGTGCAGTCTGATGATGTTGCAAGGATAGAGCTTGTTTGTAAAGATCTACTTTACAAATAACACCACTGCTTCTCCTCCCTCTCTCCTGCACAGCAGCAGCACCACCAACAGAAGTAAAGGCAGAGCCCAGAAGACTTTGGCTGGGTCCGGTAGAGGTGCATCTAAGGCTACATAAAGAGTGTGTAGGTGAACTTGCAGTAACTCTCTAGTGGCTCTTTGTGGGTCCACAGAGGATATGAAAAACATCCTCTCATGCATGTACTCAAAATAGGATGCCCCCCAAAGTTAAATGATTACAGATCCTGAAAATCCTAGAGAGACTCCTTCTCCATTGCTTAAGATTACAAGTAGCACAAGACCTTGATTGCCTTCCGTTTGCATATAAGGGACACATAGTAGTTCCAGATGCTGTCATATACTTGCTATGCCCTTGTTAGGTTAATGTTATTTAATTTCTCGGGTGCATTTAATCCCATCTGACCATCCATTCTTAGAGACAATATCATGGGTATGGGTGTGACCCCCTTTTTTCATGTCCTGGATCATATATTATCCAGGCCACGTCAGGCTGGGGCGATTTGCTTTTGAACATGAAAGTGCAGCCCAGGGGCTGCACATGGGACTGCTTTGGCTCTTTTTCTGTTCACACAGTACACATCAGACCTTAGCTACAACTCAGGGAACCACATACAAAAATACTGTTTACTCTACTGCTGTTGTGGTCTGTGTGTGCACTGAACAGGAAGGTGAGTACAGGGACAATGACGGCTTCATTGGAGCAAGAGAAACAGCCTTCTCCTGAACACCACAAAGGAGTTAGTTGTGGACTTCAGGAGAAAAGATGTAAACAAATAAGCATTCGGGGTAATTTTGGATGAAAAACTTCATCTCTCCTGGAGCCTATCCTAACTGACTATGGGCAAAAGGCAGGGTACATTGCCAGGGCATCACGGATGAACTACTTAAATGATCCGCAAACACAGGGGTGGTGTGCAAAGGAGGCCATGTCTGGGCGGGGGGCTGGACTTCATCAGACCTGTAGTGGAGTAACAGAAAAGGGGCCAGCTGTATGCCAACACTGAACAACCCTGCCACAGTACTGTGATAGGCCAGACGATCAGCTGTAGTGAGTGGCTCATCTTAGGATATCTTATGTCCTGAAGGCAAGACCCTTTGCCAACACCTGATGGAATGTGCAATAATTGCATTTCGTGATCTTCATGTTGTTTATTGTTTTTTAATCTATCTGTCTCACACACACACACACACACACACGCACGCACGCAATTGGATTTGGATGTAGTTGTACCGCCTCGTAATTTTTTTCAGGATATTTCAGGATACTTCCGGACACAAAGAAAAGGCTCAACCAAAAAAATATTTTAAATTTATAAATTAATCAAGGACTGCTCGGTGGCGCAGTGTGTAGCCAGAGGCCTGTACCATAAAGCTGGATTACGGTTTAGTGAGATAACTTCAGGCTTAACCCTGGCTCTTTGGTACTATAAAGGTGGCTGACTTTCTTTCAGGCTACGCTGTCACAGTAGCCTATGCTAAACACCTAACCTGCTCCGGAGCAGGATAAGTTCAGGGTAAGAGCTCAGCAGGTATAACAGCCCCACCTACTGACTAATCAGAGCTCAGCAGGTATAACGGCCCCACCTACTGACCAATCAGTTCTCTTGGAAAATGGGCTGTCCGTTTTATGAGAACCCGGTGGATCTTGGTGCACAGCTTGTGCGAAGAGCGTTCAGGCGCGAGAGAATATTTAGAGATCGCTGTAATCTGTTCGAATTGCCTGAACAATCACTGCACGAAAGGTACAGGTTTTGGGGAGAGCGGTTACATTACTTCTGTCAGCTGCTGGAGTCTTACGTCAGTAATGTAACGCACGGCAACCACGCGCTGACAGTTCCGCAGACAGTGTGCATTGCACTGAGGTTTTTTGCCACAGTTAATATATTTCTTAGTGATGTTCGTAATTATTATGATGTCCTTAAATCCCTTGTTGGATGGGTTGCAAGCAAGCCACAGAAAAAATGCCATTAATCAATTATTTGTTTAAGTAAATCATGGATTGATTAATTCATTCATAGGTACTTTTATGTATTCTGTTGGCGATGCCGAAAACCTCGGGAAGAACACAGTATGTAGAGCTATTCATAAAGTCGCGGGGGCTACAATCACATGCCATAACAAAAAATGTCGTACACACATACATTTATGGAACAAATCAATTCCACAAATGTTACTGTAATCAGATATACAACTGCAGTCATAGTGGGGAAGTAATATTGTAATGGCACTAACTTCCGCATTGACACAGTCGTCGATTTTTTGCCAGCGATCCTTGCGCCGTTTGGAAGCTGCAACTGTGTTGCTTTTTGCCTGGATTATTGATTTGTATTGCTCGTATTTATTAATTATTAATGTTCGCTCTTCCGTTGTGAAATATGCGGCTCGGGCCGGTTTGTTGCATGTTTGCGATTGGTCGCATGCAGCAAACTCGGCCCTTTTTATGTGAGCGTGCACAGATCTAGAGTGGACATGCCTGAATTGAATTAGTGAGTTGATAGCCGGCGTTATGGTACCGAACATCCGGAGGGCGGATGTCTCGGTAAGTGAAGCCAGATAAGTAAGAGGAAGCCCGGCTAGGTTAAGCAAGCTTAATGGTACAGGCCTCAGCTCCCCGTGACCCGCACAAGCAGATGTAGCGGTCAGAAAATGACTGAATTAATTAATTTAATCAACTCATTCTTAGCTCAAGGGTTATACTCATAAAATCCCATAAAAATCTCCTCAAAACTGTGTACGATACAGTATCTTGAGGACGAACAGACCAACAAGTAAACACAACCAATGATCACAACACCATTTCTCCCAGCTTTCATCATCAGTGGAGGTAATAAAAGCTGAGTAACTGTGGTTTTCAGACTCTTCACCTTGTGAAAGTTGTACACAGGAGATGGGGGTTGTGTTATACAGTATGTCCATATTTGTGGAACCTTTGTACAGGTTTGTCTTCCATGAGAAGAAGTAACAATAATGAGAAGGCAGAACCAATTAAATACCAGTGTTTATCCACAATAAATGATGTGATCTTCAAAACTAAAAGTATACATGAGGGCCATGATAGAGTGTCTCTCCTTACATTTTTCCTTTCCTTTGTCCAGCCCATATGAAATCATCCCACTGATCAAATTGCATGCACTCTTTTGGCCTTCGTTTTACCTGAGGACATCCTGTTTCCCATTAAATCTCTATTGATTCTTTACCCACACCCTCATCAAACTACTTTGCAGCATATACAGTAAGTACACTTGACATACACACACTTCCTATTATCAACAAGAAACCTTTAGAGGCAGAAAGTAAACTAGTAAATCCCTCATGTAATTAAAAACCAAGCGCCTGACCTACTGTGTGAAGCCTTCCTCACTAACAGTCACCTGTGCTGTATGAATTAGGTTAGCTTTATTTGTATATAATATTAATAGAGTGTAACTATGTTTGCCATTTTGAAGATCATGGATATACCCATTTTCCAGTTTGTTTGTCATTATTTCAGGTTATTTACATAAATAGGTAGAAATGGAGAATAGTTTGTCATAGCAATGTATACCATACGTAACAAATGAGAAGTGAAACCAGTTCTCATTCCCATCCATCCATCTTCCACCGCTTATCCGGATTCGGGTTGTAGGGGCAGCAGCTTCAACAGAGAGCCCCAAACTTCCCTTTCCCCGGGCACATCCACCAGCTCTGACTGGGGGATCCCAAAGCGTTCCCAGGCCAATGTTGAGATATAATCCCTCCACCTGGTCCTGGGTCTGCCCCAAGGTCTCCTCCCAGCTGGACGTGCCAGAAACACCTCCCTAGGGAGGTGCCCCGGAAGCATCCGCACCAGAAGCCCAAACCACCTCAACTGACTCCTTTTCACGCGAAGGAGCAGCTGCTCTACTCTGAGCCCCTCACGAACAGCAGTGTTTCTCACCTTATCTCTAAGGGAGACACCAGCTATCCGCCTGAGAAAGCCCATTTCAGCCGCTTGTATCCGCGATCTCATTCTTTCGGTCATGACCCATTGCTCATAACCATAGGTGAGGGTAGGAACGAAGATTGAATGGTAGATGGAGAGCTTTGCCTCTCGGCTAAGCTCCCTCTTTGTGACAACAGTGCAGTAGAGCGACTGCAATACCGCTCCTGCTGCCCCAATTCTCCGTCCAATCTCACGCTCCATTGTTCCCTCACTCGTGAACAGGACCCCAAGATACATACACTCCTTCACTTGTGGAAGGACCTCATCCCCAACTCACAGAAGGCAGTCCACCGGTTTCCTGCTGAGGACCATGGCCTCAGATTTGGAGGTGCTGATCCTCATCCCCGCCGCTTCACACTCGGCTGCAAACCGACCAGTGAGTGCTGCAGGCATTGTACTTAATTCAATCAGTGAAACATTTTTACACTTACAAATATTGAGTAGATATGAAAGCTCTCAAATCTGTTAAAACAAAACCTGCGTCATGAGTAAATCTAAGTAATATTTTCTAGTACGTCTGAATGAATTGATTTGGTTCAATTACCTACACAAATTGAGCAAATGTAACTGAATTCGGGGGGGGTCACATCCCAAAATGAGGGGGGACAGCACCTTGCTGAAGGGTGCCTCGGCAGTGGCTGGGAGGTGAGCTGACACCTCCCACAGATTACCATGTAATCTGTGAGTCAAATAATACTTTATTTTAAGTAAGTAAACTTAATTTACATGTGTTTATTTCACACAAATAATCCTGTTGGAGTTTTACTAATTAATTTTCATGTAGTCAAATCAAAAACTCATCATGATGATATTCAGAATTTTTATTGAGCATGCATAACTATATATTTCTGTCACACTTACTAGGTGCTTGAATCATTTTTTAGAGTGTACCTTAAAAGCTTCCATTTCTTATCACTGTCCATAATGCAAGCTGGAATAGCTTGTCCCTTATTACATCCCGCTTCAAAGCGGTGATGTATTGTAATCGTCAGCGCGTCCGTTAGTCTGTTCGTCCATCCGTCCGTCCGTCCATCCGTCCATCCGTTAGTCCACCAAATATTTTCACAACCGTTGCAGATAGGAAGATAAAACAAAAAGCAAATTACTTGGGCAGCAATCGGGATGAAAATGAGTAATGATGATGATGACCTTGACCTTGAGAAAACTAAGTCAAGGTCAAATTTTAACTTTTGTACACTCAGGAACTGGGTAAGATAGAAAAGACGAGGGACAAGGCCAGTGTGAGTAAGACCATAGATCAAAGCTAGTGCATTGATCTATGAAAGTAGGTCAGAGCACTATCTTTGATCTTTGACCTATGCAAGTAGGTCAGGGTAAAATTTTGAAATTTAGGGGTGTCACACGATGTTGCAGTCTCTGACTGCCTTGGTTCTAGTTAATCTTATTTGTAATACAATTGTTTGCCTTCTGCATTCCATATTGCACAATGTTGCAGAAGACCAATACTATCCGTATTTTTATGTAAACCCTATCCTCACCAAACAAATGTGAACCTATAACTAAGGTTGAGCCGGATACTCGTTTCATACAAGTATCCGGTACGGATAACGCATTTTTGATAAGTACGATACAAATAAAACCTGTTAATACTCGAGATCGGACTGAAGGAAAATCATCCTTACTGTTTTCACACTCTGTGATTGGCCAGTCACACATACTTCCCTTCCCTCCCTACAGACTGCCTGTCCTTGTCCCACTCTCCAGCACACGCAGACAATTACTGATCTCTCTGTTGGTGGCTTCACTGTTCCTCACGTCTTTCTTCTTAGGTTTTCTTCAGCTTGCCTCTATTTCAGTGTTTGGTTACCTGATGAACTTTCTTGTTGCTGTTTTTTGGTTGCACGTACACGTGCATTTAACCACCGCCTCCACTTGTCTTTTTTTTTTTTACCTGTTTGTTCTAAACTCTGTTCAAATTAATAATTCTAAATATTCTAAATATTTTAACTGAGACATAGCACGCACACACACACACACACACACACACACACACTCACACACTCACTCACCGCAATCAACATTGTTTAACTTTATGTGAAAAAAACGTGGCAAGAACATTAGGTGCTAAAAATAAATAATTGAAAAAAAAAAACAGTTTGATTATAAAAAAAAATTTAACTGAAAAAGATGAAAAAAAATTATAAGTTTTGTTAAGTATGACAATTCTTGTTCATGCATACTTTGTATTTGATAATTTCCTATTGCATGCACTTCATTATGCATTTTGTGTTTACTCGTTCTATATATAGTTCCTTTACTATTGTGATCAAGAGCGTTGAATCTCAATTCTGAGGCTCTTCGGTAAATAGTCATTCATAGACTTAAGAATGTTCATGTTCTGACTCAGTTCCATAAAAAACTTGTTCTGTAAATAGTTCTCTTACTTTTGTGATGAAAAACATTGATTTGAATCTCAATTTCGAGGCTGTTCTGTAAATAGTTTTAAAATAAACAATAAATATAGGAACTTGTGATCAATCCATTTCAATTTTAGACTTAAAATAATGTAGCGTTTTAAGCCCCATCCATTTCCGGTCAAACCACACCCACTTCCGGTTCAAGCCCCGCCCGTTCCGAGTACAGATACGGATACAGATAATCTAGTTGGTTGAACAGATACAGATATAGATACAGATAGTGGTGTACTTGCTCATCCCTACCTATAACTAAATCATCATCATTCCCAAATTTATTCATAAGTTTGATTTCTTGATGTCAAATTTAATGTCCATATATCCTGCTGCTGTAATAACAAACATTTTAAACTCATGACCAAAGAATAATTCTCAAAGAAGTCACTTCAATTTGAGTTGTTTGAAAGAATTGTATGTTATAGTCCTTGGCCTTATGGGTTCTCCAGCTACTTCAGTCTTACTAGTACATATTCTAACAAGTATTTTAAAGTATGTTCAGGTAAATTTGATTAAGAATTGCATGAAAGCCAATTCTATTCCAACTATGGACAGTTATAGTGTGGCATCCTGACGATTTGATATATGTCCCATAAATCCAACCTAATCAGAGCCAAGACTTCATTGGATTGTCATTCATATTTTTTAATGTTAATTATACTTTTAGATATTGCCAATCAATCCTGCTTAAACCACATTTGCATCATATTTTTAAGAATTTTACAAATACAAAAAAGTTTTATTAACGACTATTTTGGAGAAGAAACACACTTTTAAGAGTCTTGAATTTTATTGCAGAATATAGTTGTCTTATAGGCACAGAGTGAGTCCTGACGGGCTTAACCAATGTAGACATTAGGGTTGAGCCGGATACTCGTTTCATACGAGTATCCGGTACGGATAATGCATTTTGACGAGTAGGAGTACGAATACAAATAAAGCCCGTTAATACTCGTGATCGGACTGAAGGAAAATCAGCCGGACTGTTGTCACGCTCTGTGATTGGCCACTCACACATTGTTCCCGCCCCTCCCTACAGACTGCAGTTAACCACCGCCTCGGTGGTTAAATTTTTTTTTTTTTTTTTTTACCTGTTCTAAACTCTGTTCAAATTAACAATGTCTATACTTAATATTTTGCGCACACACGCACACACACACACACACGCACGCACACACACACACACACACACACACACACACACACACACACACACACACACACACACACCATAATCAATATTGTTGAACTTTATGTGAAAAAAATGGCAATAGTATTTGGTACTAAAAAAAAATAATTGAAAAAAAAGTACTAGAAAAAAATTTAAATGAAAAAGAAAAAAAAATAAAACGTTTTGTTGAGTATGACAATTCTTGTTCATGCATACTTTGTAGTTAATTACTTTTTTTATTGCATGCACTTCATTAATGCACTTTGTGTTTACTCGTTCTATATATAGTTTTTTTACTATTGTGATCAAAAAGCGCTGAATCTCAATTCTGAGGCTCTTCGGTAAATATTCATTCATAGACTTAAAAATATTCATGTTCTGACTCAGTTCCATAAAAAAGTTGTTCTGTAAATAGTTCTCTTACTTTTGTGATCAAAAACATTTATTTGAATTTCAATTTTGAGGCTGTTCTGTAAATAGTTTAAAAATAAGCAAAAATACAGCAACTTGTGATCAATCCATATCAATTTTAGACTTAAAACAATGTGGTGATTTTAGCCCCACCCATTTCCGGTCAAACCACACTCACTTCCGGTTTAAGCCCCGCCCATTCCGAATACAGATACGGATACAGATAATCTAGTTGGTTGAACAGATACAGATACAGATACAGATAGTGATGTACTCGCTCATCCCTAGTAGACATCTTTAGATGGACACAGTTATCACAAGGGACAATAAAAGTACAGAATGTACATTTTACAATAACCAGGGGTAGAGTGACACAATAAAAAATGTATTAACGTTTTTAGGATCAAGACTGTATTTCTCAGGCATAGATAACAACATAAGATCAGAGGGATCATAACAGTAGGTAGTGAGAACGTGGGGTCTGGTGGGCACCTGACAAAGAATAGAGTTGCTTGATCAAACGGTCGACACAATAGGAGTTTTGAATAGTTTCCCGACACTGATAAATATGTCACTGCATTTGATTAGCAAAGGTCTCCTCTCAGTAAAGCAATAGCTTGGTGAAACACATGATGTGAATTCTTCATGAAATATAAAAATGAAAGTCAATTTAAAATACAGTTGCACATTCATATGCACAGTTTTGATTATTATTATTAAAAATCCCTCTCTATTGTTTTAGTATTCTGAGACGAGAGCATTCATTTTTGAATTGTCTCATTGCACAACATGATGAATATGTATCCTACTCTGCCTGCTCAGTAATCATGAAGGGTGTGCAGATGGTGCCCTATGACAGAAGGATAAACATGAAAGCTATCAACTTTTTGTTACGAATTAATTGTTTGATTTAAGGAACTGAATAGAATTGCAAAGCCGAAAAGTTGTTAATTATACGTTTATTTATTATATTTTGCATTCTTTCAGAGTGAGGTTATGTTTTCTTGCCGCATTGCAATGACGTAGAGCCAGACCTACTATGCTATTAAATTATCAAAACCCAAGACCAAACCCTGTACCCAGAGGTCAGCATACATTTCTGCTTTCTTAGCTTTCAATTTTGTCCAAAGGCTACAATAATTTGCATAAGCACACAAATAATTCCACTTTTTAATTAATGCCTATATTTACTGATTTCATCAACTCCCCAGGCTTCATTAAAGGCCCACATATAAGTATTAAGTGTAATATTACGTAGTTGGAATATTTGAGTGACTGTTTCCCCTGATCAATGGGGGGGCCAAGACTGAACAGCAGTCAGAGTCGTGAGATGAGTACTGTATTCCCATTTTATCGAGGGGGGTTAAACGCTTGTATGAGTTTATTCACTTCAAGAGAAAGGATAGGAACGATACAGCCAAAATTGAACAAAAATGTTTTGGTTCTGAAAACAGAAGTTGGATTGTTAAAATGCAGTTGTGCTTATTGAATAAGAATTTAAATCACTGACTGAAAACATTTCTCATTCAATAGCGGCAAGGACTTCCACTGCCAGCATGTGAAATTAATGACTTTGGCAAATCTGAATCTGTCATTTGATCTGGCTTTTCCCAACAGATGATGCTCCTCCATTCCTGTGCTTCAAAATACAGCACTGCAGGCATGGCCTGTGAGAAAAGTCCTGGCACACAATCTGGTGCCTGAGCCTGGATGTTAATTCCAAAACACAGCTGAGCAAATACTGTTACCTTTTAGGAGAGCAGAAAACTCTGTTCAATTTATGCAGCAAATCATATAAAGTAAATGGAAAATAAATATGGAGTACAATTTACCTGTGTGTGTAAATTGAAAGCTTTGATTTCCTCCAAATTATGTTTATAAACGTCAGTCTCACTCTCACTGAATATTTTTCTTATATATGTAAATGTGAAAAAAAAATAGAATCCATCTGCATTAACTGTACACTCTAAAATTTCCTCTTGTACTGTATATACAGTTACTTTCTAGGAGACAATGGTGCAGCTGATACCAATACTATATATTGAGGTTAAGTGCATGCTGCCTCTATGTGATGTTCTATGCTGATGAAATGTAATGTAATGTATGTATGTAAATGTAATGAAATGTAACTGGCTGATTAATGATTTGAAAGGATTATTTTTGTATGAGTCCAAGCATTTTTTTCACCAAAATGCATCTTATTTACAAACACCGTGGTCTAAATTGTTGCTCTCTACCCATTTCACTGATCACCTAGCAGCATAGTTAATAAATATAAGCAACTAGAGGGAACCCGTGGAAATTCCACAATAAGACAATAATATCAGACTTCATACCAAACATATGAAAACAAATGTATTGGTATCATAAACCATGCGCACCCAACATAGTTCAAAATCAACATGGTGACGTAGCGACTTGGCAAATCATGGATTGCGCTGGGCGGGCATTGCGAAGCTGTAAATGAATGTTAGCAGGCTAACTGGAGAAAGAAAGCTAACTAGTCGTGAGATTGGGAAAGAAGCTAACGTTAAAGGAAAAGACACCTGTCAAAAGAGCAAGTGGAAAAGAAATTTTAGAGAGGTGATAATTCTGTTCATTGACTACATGAACAGAACTGTATGTAGTTACTTAAAGAGCGTTTTTCTCCGATGCCCGAGAAGCATTTTGGATACTACATCGATTGTCCCGTTCCAAACGGAAACCATAGCTGGACAGACTGTTCGTGCAAGCCAACCAGTTTCACTCAGAATTTGTTGCTGTTTTCTGTGTCATTCCTGCTGTTTGAACTCTCTGCTCAAAAACATGACAATTGTTGGAACAATTATGACACTCTAAAATTATGTTAACTGGGAAGTCCATGTGTAGTTACAGTGGTATGAAAAAGTTCGGGCACCCCTGATAATTTTGTAGATTTTCCTTTATGAATCACTGGTGGTTTGGATCAACAATTTCAGTTAAATATATAGCACACAGTGGTGTTTGAGAAGTGTAATGAAGTTTATAGGATTTACAAAAAGTGTGCAATAATTACTTAAACAAAATTAGGCAGGTGCATAAATTTGGGCACCCCAAATTACATGAGTATTTAGTAGAGCTTGTTTTTGCAGAAACAGCCTCTAAATGCTTTCTACAGCTTCCAACGAGCGTCTGGATTCTGGTTGAAGGTATTTTTGACTATTTGTCTTCACAGCACTTCTCCAGTTCAGTTGGATTGATGATTGCCAGCATGATCAGCTTGCTTTAAATCAATATTCATGTCCAGGAGCGAGATGGCTATCCCAGAACATTGTACTTGTTCCTTTTCATGAATGCCTTAGTAAAATTTGAACAGCGTTTAGGGTTGCTGTCCTGTTGACGTATCCAGTTCCGGCATAAATTTGGCTTTGTTTCTGATTCTTGAACATTGTTTGAAAGAATCTACTGATACGGACTGGAATGCAATCTTCAACATTAACAAGATTGCCAATACCTGCACAAGACACACAGCCCCACAGCATGATGGAGCCACCACTCAATTTTACTGTGGGCAGTGAGTGTTTGTTTTGGAATGCTGTTCTCTTAATCTGCCATGCGTACTGCCCCTTGTTATGTCCAAATAACTAAATTTTAGTTCAATTGATCCAGAGCATCTCATTCTAAAATGAAACTGGCTTGTCCAAATTTGCTTTAGCGTACCTCAAGCGACTGTTTGTGGCAAGTGCGCAGACAAAGCTTCTTCCAAATTGCTCTTCCATAGAGCATCCCTTTGTGCAAAGTGTGCTGAATAATTGAAAATTACACAGTGACTCCATCTGCAGCAACATGATGTGGTAGGTCTTTAGAGCTGATCTGTGGGATGACTTTGACTGTTTGCACCTTTCATCGCATCTGCTTGTCTGACATTTTTCTTGGCTTGCCACTCCGGGCCCTAATGAGAACTACACCTGTGTTCTTCTATTTCCTCACTACGTTCCTTACAGTGGAAAATGACATCTGAAATTTCTGAGATAGCTTTTTGCATCCTTTCCCTCAATCATGATGTTGAACAATCTTTGTTTTCAAGTCATTTGACAGTTGTTTTGAGGCTCCCCTGTTGCCACTCTTCATAGAAAATGCAAAGAGGACATCAACTTATAATTGGCCACCGCAAAAACCCTTTCTCGTGATTGGTTTCACCTTTGTATGTAGGTCAAGGGTCAATGAGCTTACTAAACAAATTTTGTGTTCCAAT
Source organism: Antennarius maculatus (assembly GCA_013358685.1). NCBI lineage: Eukaryota > Metazoa > Chordata > Actinopteri > Lophiiformes > Antennariidae > Antennarius > Antennarius maculatus. The sequence goes on from CM023606.1 coordinate 17,352,923, forward strand.
AATTGGTGCTAAAGGTATTCACATCATTAAAAAAACAAGGGTGAAATACAGTACTGCCTCTCCATGAATGGAGGTAGGAAATGTTCTTTTAGACATTATTCAGCCCTCCAACAAAGTGCATACAACGTTGTAATTGTGTTGTAATTTTCAAAATCTACACTACTATACATTTGTATTACAAAAGAATGTGTGTCTTGATGACAAAAAGGGAATTTAAAAGAATTCATTATCACAATTACACAAATAAAAGATTACTTTAAGTATGGCGGCTTCTTTATCAGCTGTTACCTCATAGGATGAAGTGTGTTCAGCTGACAACTTGCAGCTACCAAGAGAAAAAGTGCTTCTACAGCACCTTTTTTCAGAGTGCTGCACATTTTTCATGTAGCCTATTGAAGGGCGTCAAGTTAAAAATATCCAGACCTTTCAGAGATGAATGGGGCATCACTATTACTATTATAGGTGACGATCTCAATGCACAAAAGTTCAGCACAAAAATGTAGGAGAAGCTTTAGCTGTGGCCTCCTGTGTCTGAGCTTTGTCAAATAGAAATTATCATATTGCAGAAAGGGAGGCCAGAGAGGACAGAGAGGCCAGAGATCAGCCGAATTAAGAATTTGAATGATGACATAAGCTTGTTCTGTAAATCGTCTGTCTGTACTGTAGTTGACCCTTAACTCTTTCTCACATTAGCTACCCAGCAGATGTCAATCAAACATCAATGTCATTTTATGCAATCAAATGATCTTTGAAAAAGTAATCTTAATCTAATTTAATACTTTTTTATAATCAGATTTTGTGGTGTCGATTGACTGGTAGCCACTATTATCCAGTCATATGCCACTGTTAGATTTGTTTTACTTCTGAAACATTGGCTCATGTATAACTTGTTGATGTCATTATATCACTGTGTCTCTCTTTCTCTCAGGCATACAAATACACACACACACACGCACGCATGCACACACACTATCATCAGGGTCTTGTTATGTCATTATTTGTGTAATATCTTGAAAAGCTCTCAATCAATAATTAGACGGGGTTCGAACATGAATGCTGTCAGATTTATTGAGGCAACGACTAACTCATGCACTCACCGTTGAAGCACCTGTGCTTTTATTGGTTACCCTACCCAGTGCTGATGTGTTAGCAATTACCTGAAAATTGCAGTTGTGTTGTATAGTAAAAAACAAAGGCAATTCCACACGTACTTATCTGAGCCTTTCTCCGCATGTAGGTTTACAGATATACCAAACAATTATGTCATGGGCTAAATGTTTTTGCGGATAGTTAAAAAATTGAGTTGAGGAATGTTGTATTTTTGGTTGGCTTAAGAAATTCAAGAAAACAGGGGAGATCTTAAGGTAAAATGGTCAGATTAGCTGTAAATCTGATAAAATCAGGGATGTAATGGAAATAAACAGTGACAAATCCCAAGAACCATTCGATCCACTCAAATGACTGAGTTCCTTCTGTCACCACTGTTGTCCATGGCTGGATCCATCTACAGGTATATACAGTGCGCCTTCTTTCCTCATGGTTAATGCATTCCAGGAGCCACAAGTGATTGACGAATTCCGCAATAGAGTCTTGGAACATTGAACAACCCTGTCTACTGCTGTTCCACCACTGAGCCACAGGCGCCCCCGTAATGTTCTTCATTTTCACAGTAACGCAGATGATATGTAACTCTATCTCACTAGACTAGCTCATTTTACTTTTTTTTTTCTTCTGTCTCCTGTTGTCGCTATCTCTCTAACTCATACCCAGACTGACTCTCACTTACTATCTGCAAAATGCCTAAAGGAAAAGTAAAATCAGAGGATACTTAAGACCAGATAGTCTCTTTGAAAGAATTAAAGAGTGAGTTAAAGAGAGCAACTTTGATAAGTTAGGGAGTGACTTTGATAAGTTAAGGAGTGACTTTGATAAAAAGTTGGAAGAAAAGCTAAAACTAGTGTATAAACACTGTCTGCTGAAAGAAGTGAATATTATCTTAATATTCTTATGGAGAACACTGGCAAGGCCAACTTCTTGTTTTGACTATCCATGATGTTAACAAACCTTGTGTTCCTACACTGTAAGAAAAAAAAATTTTTACGGAAAAAAACTGGCAGGTGTGGTTGCCAGAATAATACTGTAAAAAATACAGCGGATTGTTAAACACATTACAGAACAGCCTGTAAATTTTACAATTTAAAACTGTAATCCTTTACGAAATAATATTATCAAATTTACATACAAACCTGGTAAGTTCAACACCCATTTTCAGCCAAATTAGCATGACTATGTCTTCATTAAAGCTATTTTCTCCTGTACAATTTACATGCAGCCATTGCTTATTTTACATCCAGTCCCATTCCATTTCACTGGAAAACATCAGAAAAAAAGGCATTATTAATCGGTAAAAGCCTCATTATAAGACAATACAGACAGTACTTTGATTGAATTTTTCTGCTTATTTTATGAAAAGGCTGTGTGTTGTGTAATATATTTTGTAGTATTAATAGCGATGTTTTGTAGTGAAATAAACATCTGTATACTGTCATTGAATTCTTTGAGGATTCTTCATTAAATTAGTTATTACCAGTAAGGCAGACACACAAACTCTGACCAATGTCAAACAAAGATTTTCATCTGTAGCATTTACTATTAAAACTAAGCCAGCTAAAGAAAACTGACTAGGACAGATAAAAAGTAAAAGATTGACTACCTCTATATTTGAGGGTTACATTTTAAACTGCCATTTCTTTTTAGGTTTGATTTTACCATAAATGTGAAGAGGACTGTAACCTGTGGTGTGCAGCAACTTAAAAAAACAAATACAATACCAACTTGTCCTTCGAAACCCCATTTTATTGTCTCAAAAAGGTATGGAAAATCTCTAACAGCGGAATGTTTTTGTTAATATACATCCTAAATAGTCCCATTTTCCCACAGCAATCACTTCCACAGTGTTTGGGCCGAAACATGGGTCTCTCAGTCACTCTGCTCTGCTGTAAACGAGGAGAAAATTTTCCTTGTGGGATACAAGCATTATCCAATCAGGAGACAGAACAGCAGGAGGAGACATAGATATTGGACGAGGGTGGGGAATGCTAACTCTTCTGCTGACAGGAAGTTAACTAAAAACCACCAGATCACTGACTTCTGGTTTAATTTTAAACTATTCATTTCCTTTAATTCTTGGAAAAAACATTTGGATTACTCCTTGAATATAAAAGAAATAAATGTACAACCATTGTGTCACACTTACAAACAAATATTTTCATCTGTAACAATAATGCAAGCTGAAGTAACTGAGCAACCATAAAGTTTAGATACAGGTGAGGACTCTGGGCTGCAAAAAAGTATTCAAAATACTTTTCAAAAACATTTCAACAGTTGTATGTTTTCTTTCTTAATTTTAAACTATTACTATTTCCTTTCCTTTAAAAAAAAAAAAAAAAAAAACTAAAACATTTTGGAATAAGGCCTTGAATATAAAAATATACAGTATTTGCAACCATACTGACATAACTTCCGTATGTTCACCCGCAATATAGCAATGCAGGCTACATTCTTGAATCAAGGTGAGATGCCCTGTTTAGACTCAGAGTCCTCGCCTGTTACTGTTGAAATAAAAATAAATAAATATTTTAAATTTTTTTCAATTTAGAATTCAAATTCTAATCTTCGTCCTGTTAAAGACTCATTGAGTCCTCGTAATGGGGAGGTCATAACTTTTTAATGGTTTTATTTATTTTGGTCATATTTTTGCCTTTATGTTATTTAACATCTCTCCCACCGTGGCTATTAATTTCAAACAATAAAATTAATGAATTAACCCTTTACAGGCCAGTTCCTGTGATGTACACTCATAATATACACAAACAGCCCAAAATGAGACATTTTCCAATTCAAATGAATGGGACTTTTTATTTCAATCTAACACTTAAGTAAAAATGCAGGAAAACTGATATTCCCCATAAACACTGGCTGACCACAGACAGCTGTAATCATAAGAAAAATTCTTTTTTTTTTTTCATTTCTAACAGGATAACATTTCATTTTGGGGCTGTTTTTGTACAGAAACGAGCGTACATCACAGAAACCGGCCTGTAAAGGGTTAATAAATTAATTTTATCGTTTGAAATTAACAGTCATGGTGGGAGAGAAGTCAAATAACATAATAAAATATTAAACCATTAAGAAGTGATGACTTCACCATCATAAGGACTCAAGGTGTCCTTATTGGACATCATGCTACTTTTTTGTTGTTGTTTGTTGTTGTTACAATCCAAAATTACATACCTCTGCAGGAACTCCAGGGTGGATGCGAGCTCAGATGGATAGTGAATGTTGAAGGTGTAGTAGCTGCCGAACATCATGCATATTGATGACACAAAGGAAGGGATGTTCTCTTGAACAATGGTCCTGTCAACACTCAGCATGAACCGGGTGGAACTGAAGTAGGATCGCCCTAAAAACAAAAAGCACAGGATTTAATTCACAACACAAACAAGCACCAAGAATTCATTCAACATAAAAAAGAAAACAGACCAACAAAAAGTTAACTTACCAAAGACAATGATGGTAGGAGTTAAGGGGAGCTCGTCCACATGGACTTCCCCCGTCAGACAGGTGTCCTCCACATGAGAAAGCATCATCTCTTCCCTTTCTTCAAAATAGGCCATCAGCTGCAGGACCATTTGTTTTACATCTTCAGAGCAGCCGCTCAGCTCAGCACCTCTCAACATTTTCACCCTTGTTGCAGCCTGCAGGAACTTCTCGCTTTTCCTCATGCACACTGTGCTCACGTAGTTCAGGAGCCGTTTCCCCTTCAGGTCCACGTTCTTTATGAAAGTTTCTTTACGTGCTATTCCTCTGAGCTCCTTGAAATGCACACTTATGCCAACTTCAATGAACAAATAAGGCCAACCTTCCAGGAGGTTTTTGTCCTGGATCGCTGCTTTTTTTCTGGAGGGATTTCATCTGTGTCAGAATCCTCTACACAACTATTTCTTTTTCTTATTTTTGGAGTTGTAGATCTCTTCACATTTTCTATTCTATTTTGCAGTTGTATCACAAGAGAGTGGTATCCTGGGCCTATAACATCTCCCTCTATAATGTCTTGCAAAGCCTTTGGATACTTTGCCACCATCTTTTTGGCAATATCTGTTTAGTTCCTCTTACTCACTGAAGAACTTCTTCGCATCATATCACAAACAACAATGCGTACCATCTCCCTTCTTAGACGAGGGCTCGCCGTGTTCCCCTCTCTAGAGTCTGAATGAGTTCTTCTGGGAACTTGTCCCATGGAACCTGGTATGTATCTACCCAGTCAGCAACGGTACTTCGGCCACTGCTGGCTGATGGTGAAGATGAACTCCCTGGTGATATGGACCCAATGGACGATTGAGGTGCTGGTGATGGACAACTATATGCGTTGCTACTTTCAGGAGTTTGGCCTGCAGAAAAAGAAACACAGACAGACACAGATACACACATTATGAGTGTTTGTCTTTCTATGGGCATTAATGGACATTAATTGCATCCTACGGTGGAATACTTACATCTCAGCTTCCACGCAGCAAGCATCTTTCTGGCCTGAATAGGCTTCAAAGCCGTCAACAAATCACTTTCCTCAAGAAACTGAAAATCATCACTCGTCTCGATGCCAAGGGACTGCAAGGTCTCCTCCAAAATATCTTTTGATACCTCAGCAAGGTCAGGCAAGACCTCGTTGATGGTACTCCTCAAAAACGTTGTCTCCAAGTTTGTCATTTCCGGTAAAATGAGAAAAATAGAAGAATTGTTAAAACATTAAATATTGCATGCTGTCATCATTTGTGTTTTTTTCCCCACCAGTGCCTAAGATCATGTTTATGTGGAGAAGATACTGTGCTTCAGTGGAATCATTTGGTGCCCATCAACAATGTAGGATGTTAAAGGATAAAAATCCACCAACTCTCTAATTTTAAGACACTGCAACATAGCACAGTTTTTTTTTTTTTCGCAGAGTACTCTGCATGATCGTCAGCTTTATGTATATCCATCATAAAATACACCTCTGCATCATTTTTAATTAAAATAATGAGAAGCTCTCCAAACTCCACAGTCTCATCATTTTTTGACACATGGAAATGCCCTTTTTTATATGCTGTTCCTTTGTACTGTATTTTTGTAGAAACACTAGTGTTGTTTTCTGAGAAGCCAAACTCGCTCACTGCTTGTTTAATTGTCACGCTGTAAAGGTTGGGGTAAAATGTACAGCTATCTTTGACATGCAAAGACTGACTGCTTCCAAACTCCACTGAAACATAAGCCTGAAATATCTGATTTCTCTCAGACAAAGTAAGGCAGACATTTTTAAAGTTTTTCAGGTGTCTTGCACACCTTTTAAAGTAGCTGTGCTTATTTTCGAAGCACATTGTCCAGAGGCATAATGTAGCCGCAAGAGGGCACAAGCCAGTGTCTTATTGTGCCGGTCCCAAGCCCGGATAAATACAGAGGGTTGCGTCAGGAAGGGCATCCGGCGTAAAACTTTTGCCAAATCAAAGATGCGAATCAAACCTATGACTTCTATACCGGATCGGTCGAGGCCCAGGTTAACAACGACCGCCATCGGCGCTGTTGACCTACAGGGCGCCGGTGGAAATTGGATGACTGTTGGTCGAAGAAAGAGAGGAGGAAAGTGCGTTCGCACGAAGAAAGAGAAGAGGAGCGCCAAGAGTATAGGACTAAGAGTAGGGACGTTGAATGTTGGAACTATGACAGGAAAAGGTAGAGAGTTGGTCGACATGATGCAGAGGAGGAAGGTAGACATACTGTGTGTCCAGGAGACCAGGTGGAAAGGCAGCAAGGCTAGAAGTTTAGGAGCAGGGTTCAAGTTGTTCTATCATGGTGTAGATGGGAAGAGAAATGGAGTAGGAGTTATCTTGAAGGAGGAGTTTGTTAGGAATGTCCTGGAGGTAAAAAGAGTGTCGGATAGAGTGATGAATCTGAAGCTAGAAATAGAAGGTGTGATGTTCAATGTTGTTAGTGGGTATGCCCCACAGGTAGGATGTGAGCTGGAGGAGAAGGAGAAATTCTGGTTGGACTTTGATGAAGTGATGCAGAGCATACCTAGAAGTGAGAAAGTTGTCATTGGTGCAGACTTCAATGGACATGTTGGTGCAGGTAACAGAGGTGATGAGGAAGTGATGGGTAGGTTTGGTATCCAGGAGAGGAACGCAGAAGGACAGATGGTAGTTGACTTTGCAAAAAGGATGGAAATGGCTGTAGTGAATACTTTCTTCCAGAAGAGGCAGGAACATAGGGTGACCTATAAGAGTGGTGGTAGGAGCACACAGGTAGACTACATCTTGTGTAGACGATGTAACCTGAATGAGATCAGTGACTGCAAAGTAGTGGTAGGCGAGAGTGTAGCCAAACATCATAGGATGGTGGTGTGTAGGATGACTCTGGTGGTGAGGAAGATGAAGAGGGCAAAGACAGAGCAGAGGACGAAATGGTGGAAGCTAAAAAAGGAAGGGTATTGCATGACCTTCAGGAAGGAGTTAAGACAGGCTCTGGGTGGTCAGGAGGTGCTTCCAGATGACTGGACAACTACAGCTAATGTGATCAGGGAGACAGGTAGGAGAATATTTGGTGTGTCATCTGGAAGGAAAGTAGATAAGGAGACTTGGTGGTGGAATGAGGAGGTACAGGAGTGTATACAAAGAAAGAGGTTAGCTAAGAAGAAGTGGGACACTGAGAGGACTGAGGAGAGTAGACAGGAGTACAGGGAGATACAGCGTAAGGTGAAGGTAGAGGTAGCAAAGGCCAAACAAGAAGCTTATGATGACTTGTATGCTCGGTTGGACAGTAAGGAGGGAGAGACTGATCTATACAGGTTGGCAAGACAGAGATAGAGATGGGAAGGACGTGCAGCAGGTTAGGGTGATTAAGGATAGGGATGGAAGTCTATTGACAGGTGCCAGCAGTGTGATGGGAAGATGGAAAGAGTACTTTGAAGAGTTGATGAACGTGGAAAATGAGAGAGAACAAAGACTAGAAGAGGTGACTGTTGTGGACCAGGATGTAGCAAAGATTAGTCAGGATGAAGTGAGGAGAGCACTGAAGAGGATGAAGAGTGGAAAGGCAGTCGGTCCTGATGATATACCTGTAGAGGTTTGGAAGTGTCTAGGAGAGGTGGCAGGAGAGTTTCTGACTGGGTTGTTCAACAAGATCTTAGATAGTGAGAAGATGCCTGAGGAGTGGAGGAGAAGTGTGCTGGTGCCCATTTTTAAGAACAAGGGAGATGTACAGAGTTGTGGCAACTACAGAGGAATAAAGCTGATGAGCCATACAATGAAGTTATGGGAAAGAGTAGTGGAAGCTAGACTAAGGGCAGAAGTGAGCATTTGTGAGCAGCAGTATGGTTTCATGCCAAAAAGGAGTACTACAGATGCAGTATTTGCTTTGAGGATGTTGATAGAGAAGTACAGAGAAGGCCAGACGGAGCTGCATTGTGTTTTTGTAGATCTGGAGAAAGCTTATGACAGGGTGCCCAGAGAGGAACTGTGATATTGTATGAGGAAGTCTGGAGTGTCAGAGAAGTATGTTAGAGCGGTGCAGGACATGTATGAGGACTGTAAGACAGTGGTGAGGTGTGCTGTAGGTGTGACAGAGGAGTTCAAGGTGGAGGTGGGACTGCATCAGGGATCAGCTCTGAGCCCCTTCTTGTTCGCTATGGTGATGGACAGGCTGACAGATGAGGTTAGACAGGAATCTCCATGGACTATGATGTTTGCAGATGACATTGTGATCTGCAGTGAGAGCAGGGAAGAGGTGGAGGAGAAGCTAGAGAGGTGGAGGTTTGTCCCGGAAAGAAGAGGGATGAAGGTTAGCCGCAGTAAGACAGAGTACATGTGTGTGAATGAGAGGGACCAAAGTGGAAGAGTGAGGTTACAGGGAGAAGAGATCAAGAAGGTAGAGGATTTTAAGTACTTAGGGTCAACAGTCCAGAGCAATGGAGAGTGTGGAAAAGAGGTGAAGAAGCGTGTCCAGGCAGGATGGAACGGGTGGAGGAAAGTGTCAGGTGTGATATGTGATAGAAGAGTTTCAGCTAAAATGAAAGGAAAGGTGTACAAAACTGTGGTGAGACCAGCGATGTTGTTTGGTCTAGAGACAGTGTCACTGAGGAAAAGACAGGAGGCAGAGCTGGAGGTAGCAGAGATGAAGATGCTGAGGTTCTCTCTGGGAGTGACCAGGAAGGATAGGATCAGGAATGAGTACATCAGAGGGACAGCACATGTTAGAGGTTTTGGAGATAAAGTCAGAGAGGCCAGACTGAGATGGTTTGGACATGTCCAGAGGAGAGATAGTGAATATATTGGCAGAAGGATGCTGAGTTTTGAACTGCCAGGCAGGAGGCCTAGAGGAAGACCAAAGAGGAGGTTTATGGATGTAGTGAAAGAGGACATGAAGGTAGTTGGTGTGAGAGAAGAGGATGCAAAGGACAGGGTTAGATGGAGGCAATTGATTCGCTGTGGCGACCCCTGAAGGGAAAAGCCAAAAGGAAAAGAAGATTGTCCAGAGGCGTATCAGGGGGCCAAACTTCAAGATGAGTGCCAGATAGTGGCACTATCAATAGTGGCACTACAAATAATGATGCTTTGGCTTTAATTTACACTCCGGGAACAAACACTTCCTTGATTCCAAATATTCTTGCATTATAATGTCAAGATAAGCTACCTGTGACTGAGAAATCCTTTGTGCATGAACCAGGTTGACGATATATTTGAGTTGGAGAGTTAACTGCCAAACCTCGTCGTCAAGATTTTGTACTTTGTCGCCTATTGAAAGAGACAACAACCTCAAAAAGTTTCAGTTCTGGATGGCTTGGCCAGAAAGCTTGGGCCCCTCATTGACAGTACACGGCTTTGTCAGGGCATCAGACCCTTTGTACTAGAACTGAGTGATTCGCCGATTCAGAAGTGTATGTAAACCACTTCTTTTTCTTAATGAAATATTTCAAGTACAGTGCTGCACCATAAGCTAGCACTCCCTCAAATATATCGTGTCCCAAACAAGGAGGGAGACCGGGCTGACAAACATGAAACTACAGTATTTCAAAGCATTAAACACAGAGTTTACCTTAATGCCTTTGATGTCTCCTGTCCCGTCTCCAGATGCGATATCATTAACAGCTGAGTCGTAGGTTTCAGGGGTGCGCTGTGGACCACAGACATTGGGATTTTTATTTTCAAACTCACTTCGTGTAATTTTGCAATATCTACAAAAGTACTTGGAGAAACTAAAATTCTCTGTAAACGCCCAATGCCATGAGCTCCAAGGTTGTCACCTGCAATACAATACAGTGCTCCTTTGAGAGTTTTATTGCCCACAGAAATTCCATTGTCCTCCAAATCTTTTAAATCCTCGAACATTTCTGAGAAAAGCTTAGCACATCCAAACTCTTTTATGTCCGCCTCTCCGCACAACAACACAAGGGACATGAGGTTAGTATTTGACCTCACATGAGCAGGCAAATTTGCCAAAGAAAGATCGACAGCTAGGACTTTATGTTTTTTTTTAGCAGAGTAGGAAGAATGTAAACATGGTTATACTCTAGGGTAAAAGGCTAATATCTGGAAGTGGATAAAGGTATTAACGTCTGTCAAAATTCAATGTATGAGCTGGTTGAAAACTTAATGTCTGAGTTTGTTGATTACATATTCCAATGAGAGAGATGTTTGTTGATTCTGGGGGACGGGAATTTCACAAGCCTATTGGCTTCTATCCGTTTGCCCTTTTTTTCGGATGGTGTTGATGATGATGTAAATATGATGAAGGTGTGAAATCTGCTATATTAACATGTCCGAAAAAAAATGAACAAAAAGAATATATGGATAGTATGCAGCTGGGTATTTCCCTGCCACTGTACTCTCAGTGGCAGGGAAATAGCATCCAGTCAGACCCACCAAGAGCTGAGGTGGAAAAATACTGGAAGTGCATATGGGAAAGAGAAGCATCACACAACACCGATGCCCAGTGGCTACTGGATCTGAGGACTGACCACAGCTGCCTCCCAGAACAAGAACCAGTAACCATCTCAATGGCAGACATCCAAGAAAGAGTGTCAAAGGTGAAGAGTTGGTCAGCACCGGGCCCCGATATGATCCATACATACTGGCTAAAGAAGGTGACAGCACTCCATGAGCATCTAGCAGCACAGATGAACCAGCTGCTAAGGGATGGGACGCACCCAGAATGGTTGACTAAAGGCAGGACAGTCCTGATCATGAAAGACCCACAAAAGGGATCTACCCCATTCAACTACCGGCCAATAACCTGTCTCTGTACAACATGGAAGCTCCTGTCAGGCATCATGGCGGCTAAGATGAGTAGGCACATGGATCAATATATGAGCGGGGCACAGAAAGGAATTGGTAGCAACACCAGGGGAGCCAAGCACCAGCTACTGGTGGACAGAGCAGTACACAGAGACTGTAAGAATAGGCAGACCAACTTGTGCACCGCCTGGATAGATTACCAGAAAGCCTATGACTCAATGCCACACACGTGGATACTGGAATGTCTGGAACTGTATAAGATCAACAGGACACTAAGAGCCTTCATCAAGAACTCAATGGGAATGTGGAAGACAACCCTGGAGACTAACTCCAAGCCAATTGCCCAAGTTAACATCAAGCGTGGCATATACCAAGGGGATGCACTATCACCACTGCTGTTCTGGATAGGCCTGAACCCCCTCAGTCAAATCTTCACAAAGAGTGGCTACGGATACCGATTCCGAAGCGGGACAACAATCAGCCATCTCCTCTACATGAATGACATCAAGCTGTATGCCAGGAATGAGCGAGAAATTGACGCACTGATCCACACCACCAGGATCTACAGCGACGGCATAGGGATGTCATTCGGATTAGACAAATGTGGCCGGATGGTATCAAGAAGAGGCAAGATGATCAGAACTGAAGGGGTTGACCTACCAGGGGGCAGGATAGAAGAAATCAAGGACAGCTACAAATACCTTGGAATCCCACAGGCTAATGGCAATCATGAGGAGGCCGCAAGGAAGTCATCCACAGCCAAATACCTCCAGAGAGTAAGGCAAGTCCTGAGAAGTCAGCTGAATGGCAAGAACAAGGTCCGAGCCATCAACATGTATGCACTGCCGGTCATCAGATACCCCGCTGGGATCATAAGCTGGCCAAAGGAGGAGATAGAAGCCACAGATATCAAGACTAGAAAGCTCCTCACCATGCATGGAGGGTTTCACCCCAAGTCCAGCACCCTGGGGCTGTACACTAACCGAAAAGAGGGAGGCCGAGGACTAGTGAGCATCAGGGCCACTGTCCAGGATAAGACATCGAAAATCCAACAGTACATCAGAAAGATGGCCCCAACAGATGAACTGCTCAGTGAATGCCTTAGACAGCAAAAACCTGAGGAGGAAGAGGAGGAGGAGACAACATGGAGGGACAAGCCCCTACACGGCATGTACCACCGTCAGATAGAGGAAGTGGCTGATATCAAGAAGACCTACCAATGGCTGAATAAAGCTGGACTGACAGACAGCACAGAGGCACTGATCATGGCAGCACAAGAACAGGTCCTAAGTACAAGAGCAATAGAGGCCAATATGTACCACAGTAGATCTGACCCAAGGTGCAGGCTATGTAAAGAAGCCCCAGAGTCAGTCCAGCATGTGGTAGCGGGGTGTAGATGCTCGCCAACTCAGCATACATGGAAAGGCACAACCAAGTAGCCGTGATAGTGTACAGGAACATCTGTACCCAGTATGGACTAGAAGTACCCAAATCCCAATGGGACATACCACCAAAGGTGGCTGAGAACGACAAGGCTAAGATCGTGTGGGACTTCTGCTTCCAGACTGACAAACAGCTGCTGGCTAACAAACCGGACATAGTGGTGGTGGACAAAGAGCAGAAGAGAGCAGTGGTGATAGATGTGGCGATTCCAGCTGACGCCAACATTAGGAAGAAGGAACACGAAAAGATTGAGAAGTATCAAGGGTTGAAAGAACAGCTGGAACAGATGTGGAAGGTCAAGGTTAATGTGGTCCCCGTGGTAGTAGGAGCACTTGGGGCAGTGACCCCCAAACTGGAAGAGTGGCTCCAGCAGATTCCTGGAACAACATCTGAAGCCTAAGTCCAGAAGAGTGCAGTCCTAGGAACAGCTAAGATACTGCGCAGAACCCTCAGACTCCCAGGCCTCTGGTAGAGGACCCGAGCTTGAGGATGACACAGATACCACCCCACAAGGGTGAGAGGGACTTTTTTTTTTTTTTTAATGACATCCAGTGTGATGTCTTTCACAGCTCCATAGTAGTCGGCTCAGAAAAGTAGAAACAGTGTTTGTGGGCCCCAGCTGTTGTAACTATAGGGTCAGTAAGAGCAATTATTTAATCTTTTTTTCAGTTACACACCACCACCCCATGCTGTTTGGCTACACTCTCGCCTTTGCAGTCACTGATCTTTTTTTCAGTTTTATTCAATTACCTTTATAGATGTGGACTTTCCCCGGAGAGAAATCCAGAATCCTCACATTTTGACATTTTTACTTCAGTTTGAACCCAGATTATCAAAAGAGAGCTTTTGTGGTCCCCATAATGGGAAAAACCTCTGTTTTGACAGAAAGATATCAGTTAGAAGGAACATGTAGACCTACCCTCATTTCCAACCCATTAGAAAACGGCCTAAACTTTGTTTTTCAGGACAAAGTTTCTGTAAATCTATAAATCTTTTTTTTAACAAGTCAATAACAACATGGCATTTCAAAGTAAATGTTTGATCAGATTAAAGGTAAAAGTCGTAAATCACTTTTAAGAAGTGATTGCAAGGGTGCAAGAAGACATATGCTTTTCTCTCTTCACTGGCTGCTAGTGATTTGTAGAAATGATTTTGAAGTCTTACTCATAACATCAGAAGAGAGACTGCCATCAACATTTCACACATTTCCATTTCTTATGAAATGCAGAACAAATCTGATATCTTCCTGTGAGGGTGCACTTACTATTCATGCATCTCATCTCAACTGTTTCTCAGCTTTGAGCTTCAGCAGCAAAAAGTAAAGTAAAAAAGTATATATGTATGTATGTATATATATATATATATATATATATATATATATATTAGTGTGTGTATATATATATACACACATATATACATATATACAAAAAGTTATATAGTGCACCCTCATTTGCAGTTAATGCAAATTTATATTATTTTTTACAGTAATTTAAACATTTATGACCCTCCCCATAGTGATATTAAACCACCTTTTATCTGTCTTACCTTTTCCCACACTCTTATCGACTGTTTAAAGCGTCTTTGTGTCTCACGTAAGTCCGAGACTTACAGAAAATAGCGCACTTCCGGATGCCGTCAGCCAACAGAATATGTGTACGGTATCACGTGACTGCCTACCAAAATCCGCGATGAGCTGAAGTCATGAGCGTTGATGCGTGAATGCGCGAGGGCGCACAGTATATCTATGTAACCTTGCTTATTTAGTTTTACAGTGGTACCTCTACTTACGAAATTAATTGGTTCCGGAAGAAATTGCGTAAGTAGAAAATTACGTAAGTAGAGACGCGTTTTCCATGCAAATGCCCTAATCCGTTCCAAGCCCCCAAAAATTCCGACATAAATGTTTCATAAAGCATAAAAATGCATCAAAACATGTAACAAATACATGTTATGATTATATAACACAATAAAAGAGTTGCGCATAACGTAAAAAAAAAAAGAATAAAGAATAATAACAACGGTCATTTACCTTTTAACTGCTGTCCCCATTGTTTTATGCCCTCTTTGGTTCATGCACTCCTGCCTCATGATGCCGAACAACAGAGTGAATTCCAGTCCTCCTCTTGAACTGATCCAACCACCCACGTGATGCCTAAAACTCCTTAAACTTCTTTTTTTTAATAACGTGGCGACTGTAGATACACTACGGCCATATTCTTTGGCGAGATGGACCAAACGCATCCCTTTTTCATGCTTTTTTATTATTTCTTGCTTTGTTTGTATGGACAAAAAAACTCTTTTTTTCCTCTTTTCTTTTTCTCTTTTCTCCGTCACTTTCTTTGGGTCCATAGTGAATACGTACTCAAAAAGTTATTATATTTGTGCAAAACTATCAGATAACCTCAGGGGTTGAGTGCCGAATGCCGAAGACACTGCATAAACACCATCTAGCTTCACACAGAGGTGAAGTGGCATCCCTCTTAGTCAATGGGATGCCAGAAAGATACGTAATAGGTAATAGCCAATGGCAGAGCAGCTATGAGAATGTTGCATTCAGGAACCTGTGGGAGATTCGATTATCAGTCACCACCCACAAATTTCGACTTACATTAAGTAAGTCGAAATTTCTTTCGTAAGTAGAGGCAATATTTTTCTGCTGAGAAATTTTGTAAGTACAAAATTTCGTAAGTAGAGACATTCGTAAGTAGAGGTATCACTGTAGCTATGTTTAGAATCATTATAATCAGGTGTATGCTTCTTGATATGCTAACACCTGATACAGCGCATGGTCGAGTTAATAATGCCTGTAAGGGGTGATTAGATCAAATTTCTGTAGGACTGGAATTTGGTTCAATCACACAAGGTTGGTGTTTGATTTAGCTCAACATGTGCCTGTCTTCATTTAGGAGCTGTGGGGATGTTTATGTTTTTAGCTAATGAACTACATGGCATGCAATAAATTGCTCACTGTTACTGTCTTGCTAATGTTGGAGAAAAGCGCGACTTCTTCCTCCGTGTGTTCATTTGATTTCAGACAGTGAGAATGTTGGAGGTCCGAATAAAGGCTGCAGACGATGAACAGTCCTTCGAAGTTTTATTACAGAATATTCTGCGCACAAGAGACTTACAGACAAGAGCTGCAGCGGGACAAATGAGTGCAAAGATAAGAGAGGATCACACACCATTTATACTATAAAAGGCAGGATTGTGGGTGGTGAATCTATTGTTTAACCTCAAAATATCTCCTCTAAACCAGTTCTTCCACCAGTTTTAGTTGGTACATCATGACCTCTAGGCGTTAACACAAAATGTCAAGTCGACAGTTTCACAAAATTATCTAAGAATACAGCATTATTAATCACGCGGACCCCGTGAGGACATATCTGTTGCAAACAAAATTATCTAAGGATGCTGACAGTCATACAAGCATTTCCAAATATGGTCAAACAGTAGATTGTTTCCACACAGAACCTTCATGACCTCAGACAGCCTGGTAACATCCTTACAAGCGCTGATGATTTGAGACACACACACACACAGATATATTCATACAGAGTCTTCACTAAACGGGGGCAATGTCAACTGATGTATGGCCACCCCGAGAGTTCAAGCAGGCCAATACAAGACCTTACTGAACACAGCAACAAACCAGGGATTAAGAAATGTGGGCTGCCTTAGGGTTCCTTTTGGTTCCCTATTCAGTCCCGATTTTTCTTGCTGTCTGATTAGCACTGAACCCTGCCTGCAGTTCATTCAAGGAAGAGGTGTGCATGGCATATTTACATTGGAAAGAGAGAGAGGAAATTTCTTGCATAGGAGAAAGTAAAAACAGCAAGATAACATCACACAGCAAGTTGAGAGAAAAAAAGAGGGAACAACACCAGAATCCAAAAACAGGACAGCAATTTTAAGAAAGTTGCTATTCAGAACATGGAGCCAAACTGATATAATTGTATATTTTTTTAATTTTTTTACCATTTATTTATTTATTTTACAGACTTGATTTTATTCTCCTGCAATCAATTCATCAATCAATTTTTTTCGTTTTTTCATTTCGGCTTTTCCTTTCAGGGGTCGCCACGGGGAATCAGTTACCTCCATCTAACCCTGTCTTCTGCATCCTCATCTCTCACTCCAAGTACCTTCATGTCCTCTTTCACTACATCCATAAACTTCCTCTTTGGTCTTCGTCTAGGCCTCCTGCCTGGCAGTTCAAAATTGGCATCCTTCTACCAATATATTCACTATCTCTCCTCTCAACATGTCCAAACCATCTCGGTCTGGCCTCTCTGACTTTATCTCCAAAACCTCTAACATGTGCCGTCCCTCTGATGTGCTCATTCCTAATCCTATCCATCCTGGCCACTCCCAAGGAGAACCTCAGCATCTTCATCTCTGCCACGTCCAGCTCTGTCTCCTCTCTCTGGACCAAGAGACAGGAGACAGAGCTGGAAGTTGCAGCTCTGTCTCTGGTATACAAAACTGGTCTCACCACAGTTTTGTAGACCTTTCCTTTCATTTTAGCTGAAACTCTTCTCTCACACCTGACACTTTTCTCCACCTGTTCCTTCCTGCCTGTACATGCTTCTTCACCTCTTTTTCCACACTCTCCATTGCTCTGGACTGTTGACCCTAAGTACTTAAAATCCTCTACCTTCTTGATCTCTTCTTCCTGTAACCTCACTCTTCAATTTGGGTCCCTCTCATTCACACACACGTACTCTGTCATACTGCTGCTAACCTTCATTCCTCTTCTTTCCAGGACAAACCTCCACCTCACTGGCTTCTCCTCCACCTGTTCCCTACTCTTACTACAGATCACAATTTCATCTGCAAACATCACACCATATACACAAGATGTAGTCTATTTGTGTGCTCCTACCTCCACTCTTATAGGTCACCCTATGTTCCTGCCTCTTCTGGAAAAAAGTATTCACTATAGCCGTTTCCGTCCCTTTTGCAAAGTCAGTCACCATCTGTCATTCTGAATTCCTCTCCTGGATACCAAATCTGCCCATCACCTCCTCATCACTTCTGTTTCCTGCACCAACATGTCTAATGAAGTCTGCACCAATGACAACTCTCTCACTTCTAGGTATACTCTGCATCACTTCATCAAAGTCCAACCAGAATTTCTCCTTCTCCAGCTCACATCTTACCTGTGGAGTATACCCACTAACAACATTGAAAATCCCACCTTTGATTTCTAGATTTACTCTGCCACTCTTTTTACCTCTAGTTCATTCCTAACAAACTCCTCCTTCAAGATAACTCCTACTCCATTTCTCTTTTTATCTACACCATGATCTAACAACTTGAACCCTGCTCCCAAACTTAGAACCTTGCTACCTTTCCACCTGGTCTCCTGGACACACTTCCTCTGCATCATGTCAACCAACTCTACCTTTTCCTGTCATAGCTCCAACATTCAGCGTCCATACTCTCAGTCCTATACTCTTGCCGTTCCATTTCTCTCTCTTCCTACGGACACAATTTCCTCCTCTCCTTCATCAATCAATTAATCAATCAATCAATCAAATTTTATTTACATGGCCCAAATTAACGTCGTACCCATTCGTCCTGGGTACGACGTTAAACTGCATCCCACTGGTCCTCCAGGTTGAGGGTTGGACGTGAGGTTAACAACCTCACCCTGTAAAACAAAAACCTGTTACAGAAATGATGGGAGGAAGCCATTCCGGTAAATCACGGCGAAGAAGAGAATGCACAGCCTTGGATGTATCTATGACGGGACCGGGTGAACTCCAGCAGGAAGCCCGACCCCTGATGACCCCGATTTTCGAACCAAGACCAACACCAGAGTAGGCACCTGGAATGTGCGCACAATGTTCCAGTCTGGCCGCATGGACCAGGTGCTGAAAAATATGAGGAACTATCGCCTAGACATCTTAGGCGTTAGTGAAATGAGGTGGATGGGTCAGGGGTGCCTCATGGTTGATGGAGCAACTTTTCTGTACTCTGGGAAGCAGGACCACCATTCCCATGGAGTCGGCATCATCCTCTCCAGCAGTGCGGCACAAGCATTGGTTGGATGGAAGCCGGTGAATGAACGGATCATCGCAGCAAGGCTCAACACCAGATATACCAAAGTAACCATCGTGCAAGTCTATGCCTCAACCGAAGTTGCCTCAGAGAAAGACAAAGACACCTTCTACAACCAGCTCCAGACTGTGCTTGAGGAGATCCCCAGTTATGACATCAAGATGCTGATTGGAGACTTCAACGCAAAACTGGATAGCGGCAGACGGGGCCTTAATGCCAACGGGGAGAGACTGTTAATGCTAACCAGTGGCAATGGCCTCAGCACTGGTAACACCTTTTTTGAGCACAAGCGGATCCACAAAATGACCTGGGTTTCTCCTGGTGGCGGGACCCAGAACGAGCTGGACTACATCTGCGTAAACACAAGGTGGCGCTCATCATTGCTAGACGTTCGCTCCCACAGAGGTACAGATGTGGGTTCAGACCATTTCCTTATGATGGGTAAAATCAAGCTGAAGCTGAAGAAGGTGAAAAAGGTGCAGCCCAAGAGACCTTACGCAGTGGATAAGCTGAAGAATAACAGCATCTCAGAAAGCTTCTGTGAGGAATTGAGTAAGAAGCTCAAGGTACCACAACACCTTCCAACCATTGAGGAGCAGTGGAGTACGTTCTCTTGTGCCATCGCTGAAACTGCAGAAGCAGTTATAGGCAGAAAGAGGGGTACCAACAAAGAAAGATGGATATCAGACAACACCTGGAAGTTGATTGATTGCAAGGAAGGTGGCCAAGATAAAAAGAGAACAAAAGAGGAGGGTCCGGAGCTGGAGGATGGAAGACGAAGAGTACAGGCACTTGGACAGGGAAGTGAAGAAGAGTTGCAGGAAGGACAAAAGACAGTGGCTAGAGGAAAAAGCAAGAGAGGCACAGGAAGCAGCACAGAAGAACAACACGACGACCCTATACAAGATCGTGCGGGAACTAACCAACTCCAGGAGCAGCTCTAGTGTGCCAATCAGGAGCAAAGATGGCAGGACACTCCTAAGCGACAAGGAGCAAGAAGCAAGATGGGTGGAACACTTCAGGGAGGTTCTCAACCAACCAATGCCTCCTGTTCTTAATTGCTTGCCTGGTTAAATATAGGTTAAATAAAATAAAATAAAATGCTCTTCAATTTCGAGCACGATACACCAGCTCCAACTCTAAACATTACATCGGAAGATATATCCGAGACTGAGGTTGCCAGAGCAATCAAGGGTCTTAACAACAACGCACCGGGACTCGATGAGGTAGCTGCCAAGTTGTTGAAGCATGGCCAAGACGCTGTCGTGGCGAGCCTTACCTACCTGTTCAACCTGATTTGGCATGCTGAAGAGGTTCCTGCCGACTGGAGATGTGGGGTCATTGTCACGCTGCCTGAGAAGGGAAACCTGGCAGACTGCAATAACTGGCGGGGCAAGACAATGTCGAATCAACAGCAGGCAACCACTGCTACATCTGGAGAGGCCCGGAGAGACGGACAGGCCTCTATGGCGTGGCACTTGCCTTCCCAAAGGCCCTCTGTAAGTACCTCATCAGCTGGACTCCTCTGAGCGACAGACTGTTGTCAGCCCGCTTTCTCCACCAACACGGCAAAATGACAGTCATTGTTGCCTATGCTCCCACCGATGTCGCTGATGAGGACACGAATGATGCCTTCTTTGAGCAGCTCCATTAGGCTGTTGGCCAAGCCCCAACACACGACACCACCCTTATTCTAACTGATGCCAATGCCACTCTTTCCAGCAGTGATCGGTCCACAGGCTCACCTGTTGGCACAACTTTTGCTGACAAGCTTACAAACGACAATGGTCACCGCCTTCCCCTTCTCTGCCACCACAACAACCTCTGCGTCGCTGACACCTGGTTTCCCCGGAAACTAATCCATCGCTGGACATGCTACAGCCCAGATGGCAGAACCAGGACAGCGTTGGACCATATCCTCATCTCCCGATGCTGGAAGTCGTTTGTCACCAACTGCTGTGTGTACAGAGGAGCAGAGCTTGGCAACACTGACCACCGCCTGCTGGTGGCCCAGCTTAAATTAAAGCTGTGAGCCAACCAACACACCCAGACTCAACCTCGCCTGGACTCCTCCCTACTCAATGATCCAAACATTGCCACTGAGTTCAGTCGCTCAATCTGCCGTACCTTCGATGCCCTGACCACTGACTAAGTGTCTGACAGGCAGACACTCAAGGATAGTGTCATCCAGTCAGCTCATAATGTCCTTGGATGCTCTCGATTCTCCCACAAAAAGCCTTGGATATCAGAGAGAATCTCCAAAGCCAATCTCCAAAGCAAACCTGACCGAATACCGGTGACTGAACCACAAGCGCAATGTGGCCATAGCTGACGACAGGGAGAAGTTCTGGCAAGTACTAGCCGATCACCTAGAGTCCGCGGCCAATACCAACAACATGAGCCGTGTCTTCACTCTTCTGTGCCAAGCTCGCAATGGTCCATGCATCAAGACAGCCCTGGTGAAAGACTTGCATGGCAACATCATGACAACAGAAGCAGACTGCCTCGCGCGCTGGAAAGAGCCCTTCAGCCTCCTTTTGCAGCAGAGCTCCACCCCAACTGATCACACCATCCTCGCGGCTGCAAACACCACAGTCCCTATCAACGCCTGCAGTCCAGACCCCATCACACCCGAGGAAGTCATAACCGCTCTGAAAATACTCAACAACAGGAAATCCCCTGGCATCTGTGCAGTAACGGTTGAGATGCTGAAATCTGGCCGAGACAGTCTTGTTGAGTTGCTCACCCACACCTTCAACCATGTGTGGAAGACAGAGACTTTCCAGCAACTGGACCAGAGGAGTCATCCTACCCTTTTGGAAATGTAAGGGTGACAGGCTAGTCTGCAGCAACCACAGAGTCATCACACTTCTCTCCATGCAGGCAAACTCTTCACCAAGATCTTGCTCACCCGTGCTCTCCCAGCCATCATCGCCTCCGTCTCCAGCAGGCTGGCTTCATGCCTAACCACTCCACTACAGACCACATCTCTGCTGTTCGCATACTCATAGAGAAGACCCATGAATTCCGGAAATATGGCCATCTGTACATCGGGTTCATTGATTTGAAGGCTGCCTTTGACACCATCTGCCATGATTGTTCCCCTGCTCAAGCTGCTCTACAGCAACGCAGAGAGCTGTGTCCGTATCAGCAGTAGAGACTCCGACTGGTTCCCCATCTCCAGTGGTGTTCGCCAGGGCTGCGTGGCCGCTCCTGACCTTTGTAACTGCATCATTGACCATCTGATGTCCAGAGTCTGTGAGCGAATCCCTGGGGTGGCCCTCGGCAACTACCACCTGACCGACCTGGAGCATGTTGACGACACCATCCTAGTCAGTACATCCTACAGCCAGCTGAGAGACGCCCTGGACATATACAGAGAAGAGGCAGAGAAGCTTGGCCTATGAGTGAGCTGGACCAAAACCAAATTCATGCATGTTGGTGACGGACTGGATCCAACTCCCCTGCAACTGTTTGATGACACTGTGGAGCCTGTCAAGAGCTTTATGTATCTGGGGTCCATAGTCATGGACAATGGGGACCTTAAACCAGAGATTCCCCGAAGAAGAGCTCTGGCAGCATCAGCTCTGCAGTCTCTCTGAAAGCCACTCTGGCGGCATCAGACCATCTCACACAAGACGAAGCTCCAAATTTACAACTCTGCTATCCTCTCCATCCTGTTCTACGGCTCGAAAACTTGGCCCTTAAATAAGACCCAGGCTGCCGGTGTAGATGGTTTGGGCTCTCAGAACCATCGAAAACATCAGGTGGCCCCAGCGGGTCTCCAACAAAGTAATTAGAGCTCGCACATGCCAGCCCAGAACTTCTTGCCAGGTGACGCAACGTCGAACCTGCTGGTTTGGTCATGTCCTCCGCCTTCCCCCTGATCACCCAGCAAGAGCCATTCTCCAGTTTGACCCCAAGGGCGCAGGCTGGAAACAACCTTGAGGCAAGCCCCACACCCGATGGCTTGACGTCATTGTGGACAGACTGCCAGAGCTGGAAAAAACTGGCTCATCTGGTTGGCTCAACGCACAGGGACAGGACATACCCCCATCGCAAGAGCCCTACCGACTGACTGACTAGTTGACTAGAATAAATTTTACTTACCTCTAATTTTAATTACAACTACGCAATTCAACTCTGAAAATGTTTTTTTAGAAATGGAAAGTAGAATAAGCTGTTTACAGAAATTTTCAAACTGGCTGACTTGCTACTTACTTGGAATCCACACCAAAATTGAGTGTGAGTTTCTTGAGTTTCTTCCCTGCATGTGCCCGTACCTCCGAACAAGTTTCAGGAAAATTGGTCAAGTAGATTTTAGTTTAATCTTGCTAAAATACAGCCCTTGTCAGAGTTAACTACTGTTGGATACTTATCAACTGAGAGTTGAATTTTTGGTCCAGCCTCTCCTCCGTCTCCCAAGTTGTCGATGTTTTCCATCTTGCTAATTTTTTTTTCAGTCTAGCGGTTTGTCAGTTGGTTGGCTGGTTGGTTAGTGGGTGGGTGGGTTGGTTGCTTCCTTGCTTGGTTGCATGGTTACTGAACACTGAAGACTTTTTGTATGAAATTTGATGGGAGAATGGGTCACAGTACAGATGAGACCCCATTAAATCACAATGTTGGGGATAAACGGACATATCCAGGATTGTTTTGCATTGGGATCCAACCTTCTAACCAGACCTCCATGGTCTCTGAAGGCTTTATTTATGGATAACATGAAGCAGGTTTGATCAACATTAAATATCACGCTGATATTTTTTCTAACAGAGTTATGCAGCAGGTTTAGAATTTGCTTATTTGTAATCAATCAATTAATCAGTTTGTCCTACTGTTGTGTGAGCTATGTTCTAAGGTCCACCAGCATGCTGGATGCTATACAGTGTGCGATAATCTAGCAAGAGGACAAAGAATGCTATTATGTTCGAAATTAAATATTTTTCTATTTTATGAACTGGTAAGGCGTCAGATCTCACACATATAGTTTTCTTAACAATTCTGAATGTGTGCATTGTATATAATAGTATTTATGTAGTGCCCTGACTGGTTTGAAGTCCTGTAATAATCAGCTTCTTTTGAAAATATAAATTGTTCAAAACGTGTAAGTTTGGACATCAAAGCATTTATGAAACCTGGATGAAATGCCAGCTTTTGTCAAAATAACCTATTTGTTTTCTTTTAATTTTTCTTACCTTTGCAAAGTGTTTTTTAACATGCATTAATTACTCTGGAGATAATATACATATCTTGATGTAAAATCAGGTATATTTTGTATGTATCTTACTGTATTGGCAGTTACAACAAGACTTTGAT
Source organism: Antennarius maculatus (assembly GCA_013358685.1). Lineage (NCBI taxonomy): Eukaryota > Metazoa > Chordata > Actinopteri > Lophiiformes > Antennariidae > Antennarius > Antennarius maculatus. The sequence goes on from CM023606.1 coordinate 17,377,063, forward strand.
AAACTTGAATTACTGGGGACTGCTGTGCCACGAAGTAAATATCCACTCTTGAAAGTGTCATTCTAGGTTTCCTCTGTTCTCAAAAAAAGCTGTCCATCCAGACATCCAAGATGAGAATGCCAAATTCATCTGCAAACTGTTGTTAGATTAGCTCATCCTCTTCTGACAGCCAATGTGGAGAGAGGAGCTGCTGTTAATTTTTGTATCTCTTAAATGAAGTCAATCATACTCCAGGAACCTTGGCATGGGTTCAAACATTTTTGGCAACTTTCTTGACAAAACATGGCTGAAAGACAAGATCCAATCTCTATCTATCCTGAGTGAGTCTGTTAAATTTTGATGTGAGGGTTTTCTTTTCTTTTTTCTTGATTTAATAATGATACAAGAATCCAAATAGAGGTTGCAAGAACGTTGAAGTTGCTTAGATACATAGTTCTATTGACATACAATAAAATTCAGGCATAGTGCTTATAAAGGTCCACCAGGGTTAATGCTAAGCTTACTGGATATACTTAAGCTTTAACTCTATTTCAAAAGGTCAGGTAAAACATTAAATTTGATTCATAAAACTTTTGCTAAGCGTGCCACTTGAAAATCATAAATTCACTCTTTAAAATGTTATGCTTGCTCAGGATTGTGGAGCATTAAATCCCATCTCGTCACGCAATGGCAAAGAGACAAGGCTTTGCAATCATATCACATTCATGCTAATAGACAATTAAAAATGACAAACAACCAGTCACGCAACTTTTGTGATCATGAGTTGAAATGAGAATGTGAAGGCAACCCTTACAGACATAAGGAAAAGTGTCAACTGTGTTAATCCAGTAAATAATGAAAGATTGTCAAAAGGTTTCTTGTTGAAAAAGACAAGGTCAAATCCACATTATAGTACAGTTTCAAATTGACAGAACTTTGGTCACCCTTTGTCTGCTCTTGCTAATTGCTGTAAATAGAAGCAGTTGCCTGTGCCTTGCAAAGAAGCTGTGAATCAATGCTATGCTATGGCACTATTATATCTATGAGTGGATATTTATCAAATGTAGCCATGTAAAATGGGAAGATTTAAGCTGCCTCTCTACAAAGGATAAATCTGTGGAACTTAAGGATATTACATATCTTTATCACATTTTCAGCAGAAATAGCCCATCTCAGGACATCTCAAGACAAACATACACTCACTATACCGACAGACAACTTGGAATGGCCAATCAACCTCAAGCGCATGTGTTTGGAGGTGGGAGGAAGCCGGAGAACTTGGGGAGAACTCGGGGAGACTCGGGGAGAACATGCAAACTCCGAATAGAGTGGGACTCGAAACCGGAACCGCCTTGCTGTGCGGCAATAGCGCTACCCACTGCACCACCGTGCCACCCTCCTTGTGCATTGTTCCCTGTGTAATGTAAGAGACTAATCTGCTTCATAAACTCACATCTCAGTTAAATCCTGGGATTTTAAAAGAGAGTCAGTGGTCTGCCTTTAATGACAATCAGCTTCCCAGAGGAATCCTGGATCAAAGCTGAAAGTCTGCCAAACAATTTGGGGGACTGGGTTACAGGGGTGATATGAAGGTAATCAGGTGTGTAATTTGCCAAATTAACAAATTTTATTTCCTTTTAATTTTGTTTCTGTTGACATCGAAATTCTTAGCCAATTACAAAGTCAAAATATAGTGTAAAATTTGTGGGAAGACAGTGATGTGAGTTTGAACAACATCTAATTAATGACACTCTCACTCCCAATTAAAACCTCGTAGCTCTCTCCTCAGAAGGTTGCAGCAGCTGGTATAGATGAGAGACATAAAATTCATGACAGTATCGCAAGGTAGCACCTGTTTATTCCTACACCTGTCACTGCAAGAGTCATACCTCATTCTGTCAATGAATTAACATCCTCCTGGGCCAAGTGGGGAAATGGTAGACTCCTTCATCCTAGAATGAAAATCCCTTGTGGCTCTACTGTGGTATTATGTTACCATTTTCAATATTAAATATATGGTGTTTTGGTTCTGCTCGGCAGACACCTGGCTCCTGTAGTAGGAAAAAAAAAAAAGCATGAACCAGATCTGTGAGATTTCCCCCAGGAACTACATCACAGGATTGCCTCGTAAGTATAAGTTAATATCATGTCAAAATCTCCTGAGGGTGATACGGCTAGTAAAGTCACAGAACAAGGGTAAACAAGAGCAAGTCAAATACTCAGAGAAACAGATGAAGCGTAAGAGGGGTGATGGAAAAGGAGGCAGTGTAAAGAAGTTAGCGAGCAAGAAAATGGAGACACATAAAAGAAAGCATTACACAACTCCCCCAGATAATAAAACCAACTTGGGAGCAATATAAAGCTATTAAGTCATTTAAAAATACAATAGGAAACAGCGTGGATGTGCAATTTAATATAAATTTTTTATGTAAGCTCAATAAATGATTCTGTTGTCTTTTGCAGGAGTGTCTGTAACCAGGGCAAACTGCACACACAGTCCTGTGGGAAACCAAGAGAAGCACTTACTGCATGCTATCTCACTAGCAGTACTGTGCTGACATCCATTCTTTTAGCTCAAATCTATCTTCCAGCACTGTTCCACCAAACCTGTTGGCACATTGTTGTTTCTCAACATTCAATAATATTACTTATTCTGATTTAGCTATCAATTACATATACAGAAGTTTCTGTATTCAAAAACATTCCTTTTCCATAGAGATATCTACTGATAATTACAGTCAATGATGCTTTTATGCTGCTGTTGTGGTGTTGTTAATAAATATGCTCTTTGCATTAATAGTAGGTTGTCAACCACAATGGTGTTATTCTGAATAGAAAATCTTGGACGAATATAAATGTAAGTGAATGGAATTGTATTTGTTACTGACATCTGATATTTGATGTGCAAATGACTTAGACACACCACCTGCTCTACTGTCTTCACCTTGCTTTCTTGTCAAACTTCTTGTCAAACTGATCTGACGTAATGGCTCAAGAAAAGAAAGACTTGATAATGGAGAACATTTCAATATTTCAACATTGACATGTTGCAGGTAAAAATTCTTGAAAATTGATTCAAGCAATGAAACAACTTGTCATCCTTGTGCTCCCTGATAGCATGATGAATTGCCACTGTGGACACCTTGATCAACCTAGCTGTCTTTGTAAGCCACACTTGATCACTGTCAGGGAAGCTCAAGATGGCCAGTGATTGCTGTTCAGGCAAGGGATTTACCACCTTCCATTCTCTCTCTCTCTCTCTCTCTCTCTCTCTCTCTCTCTCTCTCTCTCTCTCTCTCTCTCTCTCTCTCTCTCTCTCTCTCTCTCTCTGTCTGACTGTCTCTGCCTCACACAAACATAATCCCATTTGTGTCAATGTGGCTATCTGACTATCTGTAACAGCATGAGGGAAACAATTGTAAGTAAAAAAAAATGTTTTCCCACATGTAAACTTTTTATAAAACAAAAAGTACTGATATATGATATATTTAAACTAGATTGTGGATGATGACCAATAATAGCACCAGTAATAAATAAATATAATAGCATAGCCCACTGCCACAGCTCACTGGTGTCGCGCTCAGAGTTTTTCCATCCTCACGCCCTCAGTCAGCTGGGATAAACTCCATCTCCCCGTGACCCGACACAGCGGATTAAGAGGTAGAAAATGAATGAATGAGTATGGCCTTCTATTTTATACTATATTATATGATTGCAAGTTTGGTTTTCTCTGTAAATGCCTTTCATTTATTGTTGTACAGACAAAGTGCTACATTTAATACTTAGACATGATGCATTTCTTGAAAAATAGTCAGAATAGTCAGAAGGTATTTCTTTGGTGATGTGTTGACTTATTTCATTTTTTAGTTTGGGTTATTATGGAAGTAGTTTTTTTTCTCTTCTTTTTTTAAACAAAAACATGCACATGACATTAAAGTGGGTGGAAGTCACTGTTGTGATCCTCTTTCAGTGGTAGAAAGCTTTTAGTGTGTGACAGCATTACCATTTAGCTTGAACTCAGCAAAAACCCCTAAAACAGGTCCAAAATGGGAAAGAGGTGTCAAACAAGTGACTGGACAATGACTTCAACAGGAAGTCAGTGATATTTTTATATGGACAACTGAAAGTACAATGCAATAGATGCAGATGGGTCTCTGTAATTCACCTCAACTTCTATCAAGACATACAAAATACAAACAGAAGATCCATTGATCACATGGTCACTGGGGTCAGCAGTAGCTCAGTCCATTTAGTCTTGGGCTGGGGATCGGAGGATCACCTGGAGCGTAAACTGGTAGTAGAGGGGTGCCAGTTCACCCCTACTACCGCCGAGATGCCCCTGAGCAAGTATGCATCCCCCACAAGCTGCCCATTGGGCACTTGCACGCCATACAGGCCGCTTGTGTGTATGTGTTTCAGGGCCTGTACCATATACATATGTGTGTAAAAAATGGAAAAGTTATTTTTCCAAGGGGATAATAAAAAGCATGTTTCTTCTTCTTGCCACCATTTTGAAGATTTTAAATGCCATGAGGATTTTTTTTTTTTTTTTGTGTCATGTGAATGTCAAGAGACCAATTTCTGGTCATTTGTTATCATCTATGGACCACTGATTTAATGATAAGCAGTAAGAATGACTGTTGAGTCCAATTGAATTTAAAGTGGACTAATAATAGTTTGCTTTAGTCCAGGTTTTGCACTTCACTTTCAGTGACTGAGGGAGCATAATCCAGGGCTAAAATGACATCAGTACATGTTCTATATGTAACCTTAAATTTACAGTATTTACAAAAAGAAACTGACTAACACTATAGTGGACACATAATTTCCCTTACGGGGATCAATAAAGTTTATTTCTTTTTTCTTCGTCTTTCTTTTTCATTATGTTTGATGAAGTCCAAAAGTTAGTGTTTGTCACAGTTTGGTATTATCATGTTGCTCTGTTGTGCTGGAGTGTGGCAGGAGGCTGGGCTGAACTGGTGGGCAGAGCCTCGTCTCTTGAGTTTTCTTGTGTTTCCTGGATTTTTGTTGATAAAACTATGACTAAAAGCTTCTCCACTGGTGTTCTGCATATGGGTCTTAACCTCAGTCATGAGAGTGTTATAGGCTTAACATAAAGAGATATGCTTAGAAGAAGTCATGTTTGTATCGACTGTTGTTCAAGATTATTATTATATGTCACTTTCACTGATGTTTAGAAGGACATGTGTGACCTGTGAGTCTATAGTGTCCATTTGTAGATACTGTAAATACTGTGGGATTCAATTGTTCAGTATTTGGGTACTTGATAGGTGAATGTGATTCCACAAAACATTGCCATATGTGCAAGTGACCCACTTGATGTAATAAAATACACATTTTTTAATCATATAAGGATCACATACGTCAAATTTTACAATGAACTTTTTTAGCTAGGGGATACACATACTTGTGTGATATTGGATTACTATGATTTAAAATGTGCAACATCACTGTCAATACAATAGAAAAGCATCCCCTTTTGGTAGAAGAAGAAAGCAGAAAAAATCAAGAAGTCTTGTAGAGAAATGAAAGAAATCACAGGGACTTATACTGCATGACGTCCAGGAAAATGTGAACTAGAAGTGTGTACTTTATCCATTACATAACTATCTACAATTTTGTTCACAATTGGCAAGCATGTAGTCAGAGCCTCTATTGTGACTCCCATTAGTGTCTTGTGTACAAGCTTTCAAATAAGGACTACAATTGATTATACACCCTGTAGATTTTCTTTTCAGTAAAACCATTACTTTTTTATTATTTCGCAAACACTCAAGCATTATCCGGGTGCAGTGCATCTCTGTTGTGCTGACATGAAACAAGAATACTGGACACCAACTTATTAAGAGAAAAAAAATAACAAGCAACATTCGAATCTATTAAAACAAATTCCTTTTTAAAACCTTTATATATGGATCATCTTTGTCCTACCCTGCATGTTTGAACACATCTAACCATCTTATAGCTTCACCTCACACACAAATCAGTTGAATTTTTAAAGACACTTCAAAAAGAGCCAGATATACTTGTGCATATCGTGGGTGCCAAGAAATCAAATATTAAAGTGCCAATCTCAGAAGATGCCTTGTGCATCCAGACTTTGCTCATGGCTCTGACTGCTGAGGTGTGCAGTTCAAATCATTATTAGTACAGTTAAATCACAGAGTGGATTATTTTTCATTTAACTCCTCAAATATTTGATGCATAGTGCATAGGGCTTAGTACGTAGTCACAATTGCGATGTAAATACATTTAGACATACAGTGGTACCTCTACTTATGAATGTCTCTATTTACGAAATTTTCTACTTACAAAACTTCTCGGCAAGAAAATATTGCCTCTAGTTACGAAAGAAATTTCGACTTACATATGGTAAAAATACAGTATCGGATGATACTCGCAGCTCCCACGGGTTCCTGAACGCAACATTCTCATTGCTGCTCTGCCATTTGGCTATTACCTAGTATCTTCCTGGCATCCCATTGGCTAAGAGAAATGCCACTCCACCTCTGTGTGGAGCTTGATCGGTGTTTTATGCAGGGTCCTAGTCATTCGGTTCTCCATCCGTGAGGTGTTCTGATAGTTTTGCGCAAATATACTGTAATAACTGTTTGAGTATTCGCTATGGACCCCAAGAAAGTGATGGAGAAAAGAGGAAAAGAAAAGATGAAGAAAAGAGTTTTTTTGTCCATAAAAACAAAACAAGAGATCATAGAAAATCATGAAAAAGGGATACGTTTGGTTGATCTCACCAAAGAATATGGCCGAAATGTCACGGGGTGTGAACAGGACCCAAGTGCAGCACAAAGAGGCAATACAAGAGTTAAGTTCAACAGTGTTTATTTTCGGGCCAGGCGGGAATCGAAACTGGGTTTCCCAGGCGACAGGCAGGCAGGTAACTGCTAGGCCAGCGGAGCACGCTGGAGACACAATGGATATCTCCAAAGAAAGGGGCAGGCAGGAGACGAGGTCAAGGGACGGAAGGCTAGTCAATTTACCGGGGCTGGAACAGGAGGCAGAGTCGTTGGACAGGCGAGGGTCAGGTTTACCGGCACAGAGACACGAGGCAGAATCCGTGGACGAAGGGCGGGTAGGTTGGCTGGGAAGCAGACGAGAGGCAGAGTCCAGGGACGAAACAGGTCGTGATCGGGCAGGCAATCCAGAGTAGAACGCTGGAGAGTAGGACATGGGTCGATTACAATCTTGCAGAGACTGAGTGTGAGATGTGGGTTTAAATACCGGACTGATTGCAGATGGGTTGTAGGTGTGGGTGATCAGCGGGAGGTGTGGTCAGGCTGGGAGGTGGGACAGTGGAAACTGTGGAGCAGATTGTAGGAACGGAGTGATCATGACACGAAATGCATCTACAATCGTCACATTATTAAAACAAAAGGAAGTTTAAGGGAGTTTAAGGCATTGTGTGGGTTTTTGGAGAAGTTCAAAAGGAAGACTGGAATTCATTTTGTTGTTTGGCATCGTGAGATAGGAGCGCATGGACCAAAGAGGGTAAAAAACAATGAGGACAGCAGTTAAAAGGTAAATGACCATCATTTTTATTCTTTGTTTTTTACGTTATGCACAACTGTCATTTATTGTGTAATAATCTAATTGTAACATGTATTTGTTACATGTTTTGATGCATTTTATGCTTTATAAAACATTTATGTCGGAATTTTTGGGGGCTTGGAACGGATTAGGGCATTTGTATGGAAAACGTGTCTCTACTTATGTAATTTTCTAGTTACGTAATTTCTTCCGGAACCAATTAATTTTGTAAGTAGAGGTACCACTGTACACTACTCTATATGAAGGTAGTCTATTCATTGTAAGCCACGTGCAAATTTCATGTTCATTTTCCATTCATCATCTCCATCCAAAATTAGAAGCGTGGGAACAGAGGTGTCGCTTAAGTCAGCACAGTGATGAGATCAACCAACGTATTTTTTTCCTTTATTGGGGGTCTTGGGACTCAGAACCAGTCAGTATCTGGTGTGACCACCATTTGCCTCATCCAGTGCAACACATCTTCTTCGCATAGAGTTTATCAGATTGTCAATTGTGGCCTGTGGAATGTTGGTCCACTCCTCTTCAATGGCTGTGCGAAGTTGCTGGATATTGGTGGGAACTGGTACACGCTGTTGTATACGCCAGTCAAGCACATCCCAAACATGCTCAATGGGTGACGTGTCCGGTGAGTATGCTGGCCATGCAAGAACTGGGACATTTTCAGCTTACAAGAATTGTGTACAGATCCTTGCAACATGGGGTCGTGCATCATCTTGCCGAAATATGAGGTGATGTTCATGGATGTATGGCACAACAATGGGCCTCAGGATCTCATCACGGTATCTCTGTGCATTCAAAATGCCATCAATAAAATGCACCTGTGTTCTTCGTCCATAACAGATGCCTGCCCATACCATAACCCCACCACCACCATGGGCCCCTCGATCCACAATATTGACAACAGCAAAGCACTCACCCACACGAGGCCACACACGCTGTCTGCCATCTGCCCTGAACAATGTAAACCGAGATTCATCCGTGAAGAGAACAACTCTCCAACGTGGCAGATGCCATCGAATGTGAGCATTTGCCCACTCAAGGCTGTTACAGCGACAATCTGGAGTCAGGTTAAGACCCCAATGAGGACAACGAGCATGCAGTTGAGCTTCCGAGACGGTTCCTGACAGTTTGTGCAGAAATGGTTTGGTTATGCAAACCAATTGTTTCAGCAGATGTCTGAGTGGCTGGTCTCAGATGATTTTGGAGGTGAACCTGCTGGATGTGGAGGTTCTAGGCAGGTGTGGTTACACTTGGTCTGCGTTTGTGAGGCTGGTTGGATGTACTGCCATATTCTCTGAAACATCTTTGGAGACGGCTTATGGTGGAGAAATGAACATTCAATGCACAAGCAACAGATCTGGTTGACATTCCTGCTGTCAGCATGCCAATTGCACACTCCCTCAATGCTTGTGGCATCTGTGGCATTTTGCTGTGAGACAAAACTGCACATTTCAGAGTGGCCTTTTATTGTGGGAAGTATAAGTTACACCTGTGCACTAATCATGATGTCAGATCAGCATCTTGATGTGGCACACCTGTGAGGTGTGATGGATTATCTCAGCAAAGCAGAAGTGGTCACTATCACACATTTAGACAGATTTGTGAACAATGTTTGAGAGAAATGGTAATATTGTGTATCTGGAATGAATTATAGATCTTTAATTCCATCTCATGAAAAATGGGAGCAAAAACAAAAGTGTTGTTTTTATATTTTTGTTGAGTGTATTTAAAAAGTTTGAGCCGGATCTTAAGCCTGAACCCAAGTCCAAAAAAAATCCACCCGACTCGAGCCCGACGGTGTTAAAGCCTGACCCAACCCAAAAGTAATTGTTGACTTTCTGAGCCCGAAATTTGGGTCGGGTCGGGCCCGAACTCGGGTTCGGGCACAAGATCTTACCTCTACAACAACCATCGTGGACCAAAGTGCTGTACAGACGAATACATAAAAAAATAAAAAAAACATTACAGATAAAAGGCAAAATGGCTCAAATATTAAAAGTTAAATAAATTAATTAAAAACATAAACATGGGTAAAAGCAAAAGCCATACAATCAGAGCAATAAAATAAGATAAAATAAAATCCAGTGTCTAGCTAAGTGTTAAAAGCCAAGGAGAAGAGGTAGTTTTTCACAAGCGATTTAAAAACAGACAGAGAAGAGGCCTGTCTGATTTGCTAAGGCATATCATTCCATAATTTAGGAGCTACAACAGCAAAGGCAGGATCCCCTCTGAGCTTCAGTTTGGTTTTGGGCACACTCAGGTGCAGCTGATCAGCTGACTTGAGAGATGGAGCAGGTACGTAAGGGTGTAGAAGCTCAGAGAGGTAGGGCGGGGCAAGAGCATTTAGGGATTTAAAAGTAAATAACAAAATTTTAAAATGGATCCTAAAATGTATGGGCAGCCAGTGGAGTGAGGCTAAAATGGGGGTAATGTGCTCATGTTTACGGGTGCTGGTCAAAAGACGTGCAGCAGCATTTTGGACCATCTGGAGACAGAAGACCGAAGAAGCACTAACCCCACATAAAGGGAATTACAGTAGTCCAGCCTAGTGGTGACAAAGGCGTGGATTACTATTTCAAACTGTTGCCTCGAGAGAATTGGTTTTATTTTGGCCAGCTGCCTCAAATGATAAAAGCTTGATTTAACTACTGCCCTGATCTGGCTGTCAAGCTTGAGATCTAAATCTACTTTTACCCCAAGATTAGTGATGGTTGGTTTGATATGCTGGGCCAAAGAACCCAGATCTGGAAGGGGTGTTCCAGCGGTGCCACCAAAAAGCATCACTTCAGTTTTCTTCTCGTTAAAATTCAAGAAGTTCAGAGCCATCCAGGCCTTAATGTCATCAAGACACTTAACTAATGCCCATTCCGAATACAGATACGGATACAGATAATCTAGTTGGTTGAACAGATACAGATACAGATAGTGGCGTACTCGCTCATCCCTAGTCAAAGTCTTTTTTTTACCTGTTCTAAACTCTGTTCAAATTAACAAAGTCTATACTTAATATTTTAACTGAGACATAGCGCGTGAGTGCCCGCACACACACACACACACACACACACACACACACACACACACACACACACACACCATAATCAATACTGTTTAACTTTATGTGAAAAAAAATGGCAATAGCATTAGGTACTAAAAATAAATAATTGAAAAAAAGTACTAGAAAAAAATTAAAATGAAAAAGAAGAAAAAAAATTAAAAAGTTTTGTTGAGTATGACAATTCTTGTTCATGCATTCTTTGTAGTTAATTACTTTTTTGTTGCATGCACTTCATTAATGCAGTTTGTGTTTACTCGTTCTATACTGTATATAGTTCCTTTACTATTGTGATCAAAAGCGTTGAATCTCAATTCTGAGGCTCTTCAGTAAATATTCATTCTTAGCTTAATAATGTTCATGTTCTGACGCAGTTCCATAAAAAACTTCTGTAAATAGTTCTCTTACTTTTGGTGATCAAAAACATTTATTTGAATTTCAATTTTGAGGCTGTTTTGTAAATAGTTTGAAAATAAGCAAAAATACAGCAACTTGTGATCAATCCATATCAATTTTAGACTTAAAACAATGTAGTGATTTAAGCCCCACCCATTTCCGGTCAACCCACACCCACTTCCAGTTTAAGCCCCGCCCATTCCGAATACAGATACGGATACAGATAATCTAGTTGGTTGAACAGATACAGATACAGATAGTGGTGTACTCACTCATCCCTAAGTATGCATTCTTCTTTTTGAGCAGAACATAAATTTGACTGTCATCCGCACAACAGTGGTAATGAATCACATGCTTCCTAAGTATAGAGCCAAGCGGGAGCAGATAGAGAGAGAAGAGGGCCTAGAACTGAGCCCTGTGGGACCCCACACAAGAGAGGAGCAGAGGAGGACACCGAGTCGCCAAGGCTGACACAGAACATTCGATCTGCCAAGTATAACCTGAATCACTCCAGTGCTATGCCCCTGATGCCCATCCACTGTTCCAAGATCAGGATTTCATGGTCCACTCAAATGCAGCATTTAAGTCTAAAAGCACTAAAATAACACAGTTTCAGAGTTAGTAGTTAAAAAACTATCATTAAAAACAACTAAAAGAGCTGATTCTGTGCTGTGCAGGGTTTTAAAACCGGATTGGAAAACCTCAAGAATATTGTAGTCTTTCAGAAAGGCCATTAATTGACTGTAGACTATACAACTTAATTATGCAATCGTACACTGGAGATAACGATTCATCTATGTACTTTTGTACATTTTTGAGTAGAAACATGAAAATTTTATGGAGAAAAGTGGCAAGAAAAGGTATCCAAATGAATTTTAAATCCCGAAACTCACTGGCTGTGAGGAAATATACAGTCACCTACCTTGTCACCACTGTCCCCTTCCCTATTAATGCAAGTGGTTTTCTTTAAAAAATAAGCTATAGATATATAAGCCAAAAGTATCATCAAGATATTTTAGTCTTTCAATCGTTCATCCAGCTGTTGAAAATTAATAGTTCATCAGCTGCCCAACTGTCATCTCATCATTTCATTTTCTTGAAGACGAGACAATCACACATAATTTTATCTTTAGCCACATATTCACTTTGCAGTTCACAGGTTATGCTGGAGCCCATCTCAGTTGGCTATGGACAAGGTATACATTAGACACATTACCAGCACATCACAGTGCCACATATAGACAGACAACTACTCGTGCATGTTTTTGTAGGTGGGGGGGAAATCTGGAGAGAACCCACACAGACAAGTGGGAGAACATACAGTACAAACTCAAAAGAGAACATACATACAGCATGGAAGAGAATCAAACCCAAAACATTCTTGCTGTGAGGGTACAGAACAACCCACTCTGCCACAGTGCTTCCCTCCTACCTAAATCTAACCATAAATAATTTTTTCAATGGGTGTTTGCACATTTCTGGATTGCATTGACATATGATATTGTCCTTCAAACAGAGGTATCAGGTCAAATATCTTTCTACATCATTCTACAGAAGATAACAAATCTTTTAAATTGAAAGGAGGTGTTAGTCAGCAGAACAAAACATAATCCATTCACAGCACTCTCATTCAGCGAAGACAGATGAGTTGCATGAAATCAGCCCATCTGATCCACCTCCTGAAATGCACACAGTAAATTAATGCACATAGGAAAGACAAAGTATCCATAATCCATAATCACCCCATAATAACAGTTCATGCATGTCCAAATAATAAATGTCCCTGCCATTTAAAAGGATGCCTTTGTCCTCTTTTTAAAGTCCCCTTGACTTACTTCCTGTCTTATAGGTGCAGATTTTTGTGTCGTACAAAACATCTGTTCAAGTTCGTCATTGGAAGGAGCATTGGGAGGCTTCCAAAGATTTTCTTTGGTTTAAATGTGTCGCAAATATTTTGTGTTCATATTTTATAGCAAGGTTAAAATCTGTCTAGTATGTATGTATAGTATTGGCAATGGTTATTAATAAAGATTATGTGTCATGTTTCCCTAAATTTTCAGCTCAATGCTCACTGGGAGGGATAGTGCCAAGTAATACAGAGAAAAACAATAAGATTCTAAAATCATGCTTATCCAGAAAGGTTGAAATATAAGATAATCATGTTGACACAAAATCCAAAAGAGATTCACACAAGCAGGAACTCACATTTCAAAAACAATATAATATTTAGGAACATAAGCAAAATATACGTAGATTAAACCAACCTCTGACTGAACACAAGTTCCTCACTCAACATGAAACATAAGACACCTTTGACACACCATAAGTTCGTAAAAGTGTCTAAATCATTCACAGCTCTGATATAGTTAGAATCGATTCTGATTCTAGCTTGACACATTCTTCTTAAAATAGCTTCAGCACTGCAGTCGAACATTCGACTACAGTTCAATGGACAGTTTTTCTGACATATTTGGATTCAAACTCGAAATAAAACTGTTGACGGCCACAGTGCTGTGTAAAATCCTCCATTGGAGATCCCCAACATTCTTTGTTAACGGTGGCTTGTAGAAAGACTCTCATGAAGGGCTCACACCCATTGCCAGATCAAGATGAACCCCCAATGGTGTGTCAACTCAATCTTTAAGTTTATCATTGTTTAAAATCTTTACCATCAGTTTATACATGTTTTAGAAGAATAGGGAGAAGAAGATTTTGATTTGATTTTTATAAAAACACTTTAATTACACTCAATTATTTTACTATTTTACATTGTTTTGTGTACTTTGAAGCTAAAGTGCTTCAAAGTACAAAAAACATAAATAAAAATAAATACAATTGAAAAATCAGTGTATTACATCAAGAAATTTGCAAATGTAAGTAGATTATCAACTAAAGTGCATAAGACAATTTTTGTGGCACCAAATGTTCCTAAAGCTGTTCAGGTCTTTTGTCATTTTATAAAAACCAAAGTCTAGTTGTAACCAACTGCTGATGTCGCAACAAATAACTGCAGCTGCTTCTTGAACTATATTGTTTACAATTTTCTTCTTTCTGGTCACATAAATTGCCAGTTAAGCTTCACCAGAAATTAAATTTAAAAGCTGCCACTTTTTTTGATTTGCTTTGTTGTACCCAGCACCATAAATACAATTTCTGATATTAAAACTTCCACTGAACAAAATAAAAACATTTGTTAAAAGAGTGAAGAGCACTGCAAGTCTCTTACACTCACTAAAAATATGAACGACTGTCTCACAAAGGTGGCAGAAGGGACACTGGCTTGATAGAGCAGGGTTAAAAACAGAGATAAAAGCAATAGAACTAATAGCACCGTGAAGAATTCTCCACTGGAGGTCGGCCGTTTTTTTCTTGAGGGGAGGCTCGTTTAAAAGTCTCCATTGTGGGTCCAGTCCATTCCCCATCATCCTGCTGGTCCAGGCAGTAGGTCACATAGTCTGTCACATAGTACTATCCTGTTAATCACTTTCACACAGTTTTTATACAGTATTACAGTATTCCTGAAGGTCTTTGAGGAGAGGACCATCCACCTCTCCAGGCAGGGGACTGATGTGGACCTCCGGGAAAGGATCTTTGTTGTCCGGCATGGTTCCTCTATAATCCTGGAGGAGGCCTCTCTCCCTCCCAGAGAGTCTTCACCTCCACAGTTCTAGCACCCTCTGAGCCACCTTGATGGACTGGATGTTCAGCAGGGAGCCCACAGCCTGGGCATCCGCCAACGCCGGCCCGGCGTTGTCCACCAGCTGTTGGAGGGTCAGGGTCCTGGTTCTGCAAAGTGCTGTCAGCAGCCCAGGTGTGGCTCCACTGCAAACATCCAGCCTGTCTCCATACACTGGTTGCTCCTTCAGTAACCAGAACAGAAAGTCAGAGCTTTACCCTGAACTGCTTTTACAGTAAAACGGGCCAATGACTAAAAAAGATCTTGATAAAAAGGAGGCAAACCATTTAACTTTAGAAATTTAGAATCAATTAAAAACAGTGCAGCATCTACTCCCAAGTTACTCACACGTCTGAATATACAGCTGGCCACTTCTCTCCACATCAAATCCGCTGGTCCAGTCAAAAAATGCTGGATAAACTGTAATTTGAACATGGCCGTTCTAGTAGCCAGGTGGATGAGGCCTTGTACCCCCTCCTCTCTTGATAAAATTAACACTCCCTGAGGCACCCAATGTAGCCTATCCCAGAAAAAGTTTACAAGTTTGGTCTGGATCTGGGCTAAAAAACCTGATGGAGGGTCCATGCAGGCCAAACAATGCCACAGCTGTGAGGCCACCAGGTTGTTGATTACTGGGACGCAACCTCTGTAAGACATTATAGGTAGCAACCGTTTCCATTTTTTAAGTTTCCCTTCTGTTTTCTCAATGATGCCCTCCCAGTTCTTCACTGGTTGTTGCCTCATTTCCAAGGTGCACACTGAGATATTTAAGACCATCAGTTTTCCAACATAAGCTTTGAGGAAGAACAGGGAGGCCGTCATGCCATTAACCAACAGCAAGGGCTTCACTTTTGCTCCAGTTTACCTTTGTAGCAGTTAGAAAGTTGAATAAATTAGTTAAAACCACTAAAACATCAATATTCCTCTGGTTTTTAATAAGAACAACATCATCAGCATTGGCAGATAAAATGATCCTCTCCTTAAAACCAGGTAAAGTCAAACAGTTGATGCTTTTGTGGATTTTGCAGAGGAGTGGTTCTAGGGAGGGTGCACAGAGCATCCCAGACAGAGCACAGCCCGGCCAGATGCTTGATGCACCCTGAAAGGAGCACACAAACTGCCATTAAACTTCAGCATACTTTCAACATCACTGTACAACATCCAGATCTTGGCAATAAAACCGGTGTTGAACCAAAACTTTTCCATTGTTTTCCAGAGGAAGTTGTTCTCAACATGGTCAGAAGCCTTTTCTTGATCTAATGAAATGAGACCAGTATTTATACCCAATGAGCTGGAAACCTCCAAAACATCTCAAATTAGGTAGACATTGTCTACCATAGACCTGGCACGCACAGTAGGTCTGATCCCGGTGGATGACCTGCTCCATAGCTTCCCTCAGCCTCGTAGTTAAAACCTTCGACAGAATCTTGTATTCCGTGCAGAGCAGTTACACAGGACGCCAGTTATTTCTATCCTGCAGATTGACTTTTTTAGGCAGGAGGGCGACGACAGCCCTCCGGCAGGACAGTGGCTAAGAGCCCGAGGCCACACTTTCATTAAACATCTCCAGCATATCACATGCTAGAATGTCCCAGAAGGCTTTCTAGAACTACACCATCAGACCATCAATGCCAGGAGCCCACGGTCCCTGCATGCTCTGCAGAGCAGCGTGGAGTTCCTCCAATTCCAGTTGCTGGTCAAGCTATGAGTTCATCTCCATAGAGATTTGAGGTAGCTCCACACAGAACTCCTCCAACAGTGGCTGATCCTCTACGTACTCATTGCTGCACAAGGATGAATAAAAACTCACAGCTCACCTTCTTATCTGTCCTGACTCAGTCAGCTCCTGCCCTGTGTCAGACAGCAGGGAGTGAATCACATTGTTCTGTCCATGCTTCTTCTCCAGGCTGAAAAGGAAGCTAGAGGGAGCATCCATCTCTGTTATGTTCTTAAACCTGGATTGAACCAGTGTACCCCGTACTTTAGTATCAAACAGTTTGGCTAAAGCCATTTTTTGGACTTGAGGATTGCAATACACCTCTGATTTCCTGCGCTTGTCCCTAACTACACGATCTCAGCCTCCAGGTCTTTCATAGATCTGCAGATGTCACGCGTGACGTTGAGAGTATACTGCTGACATAGGAGTTTTATCTCCATTTTGCCATAGTCCTACCACTGCCTAAGAGAAGTAAAATCAGCTTTCCTAAGTTTAAAAGTGCTCCAAAATTAACTTAAAACTTCTCTAAAGCTTCTGTCTGCCAGTATGCACTCTTAGATAAAATATTTTTTTATCACGACGTGACATAAAACCAAAGAATGATCAGTAAAAACAACTGGCATTATTTTACAATCCCTAAAAACATTGAAATGGTGTTTAAAACAAAACAAAAAAAGTGATCCAGCCTGGCTAAAGACACTCTGCCCTCTGTCAGGTGGGACCAGTGGACTGCCGGCACTCTGGATGCATCCTCCTCCACACATCCACCAGACCATGAGAACAGACAAGCTGTTTCAGAATGCGATGGGTTGTTGGGTGAGGCTCTACATGATTACGGTCTAAGGCCCCGTCCTCAGTACAGTTAAAATCCCCACCCAAGAATAAAAAATTCTCTGAGCCACAGCAGTGTAGTCTAGTTTGTATTTTTCTAGAAAGCTCTTCCCCTTTGCACCGTTTGTGGGAACATAAATATTCATAAAAACCAGGGTGCGGTGCTCAAATGCCTTTGCTAAAAGACGCCTCCCCCTTACGACCTGCTCGACCTCCAGAGATGCTGGATTAAAAGTTCCAGAGAATAGGGAGCCCACTCCACCACTAATCGTTGTTTTATGGCTCAGGACCACATGTCCTTCCTACTCCTTCATCTAGTCCACCTGATTCCTCTCATCACTATGCGTTTCTTGTAAAAACAGAACATCAAAGTTTTCCTCTTTGATGTGTCAAACACCAGCGCTCTTTTCCTTTTGTTTCTGGCTCCATTTACATTTTACGTCCCCACTCTAAAAGAATCCATGATGAGGGAGAAGTTAAAAGTAAGAACCTTAAAATAGATAAATAAAAAAAAAAAAAAAAACTGTAGTCCTCATCAAAATTAAAAACTCAGTCGTTTTCGTACTTTAATCATTTGCTTTTGAATCAATATATTTCTTGGTCACTGAGTTCAGACGGGGCTCTGCTTTTAATAAGTTATTTTTTCGAATTATAAAAAATTAATTTGTCAGGAAACAACTGTTACAGATTTCGACCTTTCATTCCTTTAGTTTGTTGTAAGAACATTTTAAACATTTTTCTGGGTACAAATTTTGCTGTTGACTGGCAGTGACTGGAGTGTGAGATAGCTCACTGCAATCAGAGATGGAGTCATCACTATCGCTGCTTTCATCAACACTCGATCCGATCTCAAGCCGACCAGCTTTACATCCAGCTGGAACAGTCAAGACATTCGTGTGCTCACTGCGCTGCCTAGCAGGAGCAGGAAACCATTCAGACGCACGGTCATCTGTGACAGCTTCAGTACCTGCCTGTTTTCCTGCCTGAACATTCTCATCCCTTCCACCTGTCACCTTCCTAGTCTCACCCAGTGCACTTGTCCTACCCAGTTCACCTACCACCTCCATAATTTTCCCCCATTCACTTGCTACCTCTCCAATTTCACTCTTTTCACTTCTCACCTTACCATTCACACCCAACACAAATGTCACCTCACGCATCTCACTGGACACTTCCACCTGCATCACCCATTTCACCCCTAACTTCACCTGTTCCCCAAACTATCCTGCCACCATCCTCACTTGTCCCACTTTCACTCTACCCCCCTCACCTCAATGTGATCACTGGTTGGCATTCCTTCCTCCACCTGAGTTTCAGACTCGCTCCTCCCAGCGTCTCCCTGCTCCGCACCTCTGGTGCTTCGGCGCCGGGCAGCTGGAACGGGACATCTCAGAGCGGTAGTGGGAATTGCCATCTCACCGGGCGGGTCCCGCGGAGCCGCGCTGTCGCACTTTGGACAGGCACTGACAATGTGCCCCTACTCTTGACAGCCGAAACATTTCAGCTGAGAGGAGTTTGCGAACAGCATGTAATCAAAATCATCGATCTTGACAATAAAGCGGTAATTCAATTCATCCGCTTCATTGTTAAGTATCATAAAGATCTGGCAGCGGTGAGACACAATGTGTCTCAGCAGCAGGGACTTGCACCCCAACAGGACTTTCTTGATCGGTGAGACAACCTTTCCGTGTCAAGACAGCTCTTAAATCAGGAATTCGTCACTGATGACATTGACATGAATCCACCAGAAGCCATGACCCGCGTCTGAGAAGCCGCCAACCGGCCCACGCCTGGTCAGCAAAAAACACACAAGACACACAGAAAACAATAACAGACAGCACTTAACACTCAGGACAAACCCAACTAACAATATACAAAGACTAAACACATAAAGACAGATGATAGAAAAAAGCGCTGACACACTCAGCAGTTTACACTCACTTAATTCACTCCTCCCAGAAGAAGAAGAAGAAGACAAAGAAGACGAAGATGAAAAAGAAGAATGAAACAGAACCATTATACATATATATATATACAGTATACATATATATATAAGAGTGTCAAAGATGAAGAGTTGGTCAGCACCGGGCCCCGATATGATCCATACATACTGGCTAAAGAAGCTGACAGCACTCCATGAGCATCTAGCAGCACAGATGAACCAGCTGCTAAGGGATGGGACGCACCCAGAATGGTTGACTAAAGGCAGGACAGTCCTGATCATGAAAGACCCACAAAAGGGATCTACCCCATCCAACTACCGGCCAATAACCTGTCTCTGTACAACATGGAAGCTCCTGTCAGGCATCATGGCGGCTAAGATGAGTAGGCACATGGATCAATATATGAGCGGGGCACAGAAAAGAGTTGGTAGCAACACCAGGGGAGCCAAGCACCAGCTACTGGTGGACAGAGCAGTACACAAAGACTGTAAGAATAGGCAGACCAACTTGTGCACCGCCTGGATAGATTACCAGAAAGCCTATGATTCAATGCCACACACGTGGATACTGGAATGGCTGGAACTGTATAAGATCAACAGGACACTAAGAGCTTTCATCAAGAACTCAATGGGAATGTGGAAAACAACTCTGGAGACTAACTCCAAGCCAATTGCCCAAGTTAACATCAAGCGTGGCATATACCAAGGGGATGCACTATCACCATTGCTGTTCTGCATAGGCCTGAACCCCCTCAGTCACATCATCACAAAGAGTGGCTATGGATACCGATTCCGAAGCGGGACAACAATCAGCCATCTCCTCTACATGGATGACATCAAGCTGTATGCCAGGAATGAGCGAGAAATTGACTCACTGATCCACACCACCAGGATCTACAGCGACGACATAGGGATGTCATTCGGATTAGACAAATGTGGCCGGATGGTATCAAGAAGAGGCAAGATGATCAGAACTGAAGGGGTTGACCTACCAGGGGGCAGGATAAAAGACATCAAGGACAGCTACAAATAACTTGGAATCCCACAGGCTAATAGCAATCATGAGGAGGCCGCAAGGAAGTCATCCACAACCAAATACGTCCAGAGAGTAAGGCAAGTCCTGAGAAGTCAACTGAATGGCAAGAACAAGGTCCGAGCCATCAACATGTATGCACTGCCGGTCATCAGATACCCCGCTGGGATCATAAGCTGGCCCAAGTCCAGCACCCTGAGGCTGTACACTAAACGAAAAGAGGGAGTCCGAGGACTAGTGAGCATCAGGGCCACTGTCCAGGATGAGACATCGAAAATCCAAGAGTACATCAGGAAGATGGCCCCAACAGATGAACTGCTCAGTGAATGCCTTAGACAGCAGAAACCTGCGGAGGAAGAGTAGGAGGAGACAACATGGAGGGACAAGCCCCTACACGGCATGTACCACCGTCAGATAGAGGAAGTGGCTGATATCAAGAAGACCTACCAATGGCCGAATAAAGCTGGACTGACAGACAGCACAGAGGCACTGATCATGGCAGCACAAGAACAGGCCCTAAGTACAAGAGCAATAGAGGCCAATATCTACCACAGTAGATCTGACCCAAGGTGCAGGCTATGTAAAGAAGCCCCAGAGTCGGTCCAGCATGTGGTAGCGGGGTGTAAGATGCTCGCCAGCTCAGCATACATGGAAAGGCACAACCAAGTAGCCGTGATAGTGTACAGGAACACCTGTACCCAGTATGGACTAGAAGTACCCAACTCCCAATGGGACATACCACCAAAGGTGGTTGAGGACGACAACACTAAGATCGTGTGGGACTTCAGCTTCCAGACTGACAAACAGCTGCTGGCTAACAAACCGGACATAGTGGTGGTGGACAAAGAGCAGAAGAGAGGCTCCAGCAGATTCCTGGAACAACATCTGAAGCCTCAGTCCAGAAGAGCGCAGTCCTAGGAACAGCTAAGATACTGCGCAGAACCCTCAGATTCCCAGATCTCTGGTAGAGGACCCGAGCTTGAGGATGACACAGATACCACCCCATAAGGGTGAGAGGGACATTTATATATATATATATATATATATATATATATATATACTGTATATATATCTCCTCCTTGAGTCGTCACCTTATCATGGTGGAGGGGTTTGTGTGTCCCAATGATCCTAGGAGCTAAGTTGTCTGGGGCTTTGTGCCCCTGGTAGGGTCACCCATGACAAACAGGTCCTAGGTGAGGGACCAGACAAAGGACGGCTCACAGACCCCTAATGATGAATCAAAACAGTGGAGCACGTTTTCCCTTGCCCGGACGCGGGCCACCAGGGCCCCCCTCTGTAACCAGGCCTGGAGGTGGGGCTCGAAGGCGAGCACCTGGTGGCCGGGCCTGCACCCATGGGGCCCGGTCGGGCGCAGCCCGAAAGGACAACGTGGGTCCCCCTTCCCATGGGCTCACCACCTGTGAGAGGGGCCATAGGGGTCGGGTGCACTGTGAGCTGGGCGGTGGCCGAAGGCGGGGACCTTGGCGATCCGATCCCCGGCTACAGAAGCTGGCTCTTGGGACGTGGAATGTCACCTCTATGGCAGGGAAGGAGCCCGAGCTGGTGTGTGAGGTCGAGAAGTTCCGACTAGATATAGTCGGGCTCACCTCCACACACGGCTTGGGCTCTGGTACCAGTCCTCTCGAGAGGGGTTGGACTCTCTTCCACTCTGGAGTTGCTCATGGTGAGAGACGCCAAGCAGGTGTGGGTATACTTATAGCCCCCCGGCTTGGCGCCTGTACATTGGGGTTCACCCCGGTGGACGAGAGGGTAGCCTCCCTCCGCCTTTGGGTGGGGGGACGGGTCCTGACTGTTGTTTGTGCTTATGCACCAAACAGCAGTTCAGAGTACCCACCCTTTTTGGAGTCCTTGGAGGGGGTGCTGGAGAGCGCTCCCACTGGGGACTCCATCGTTCTGCTGGGGGACTTCAATGCTCATGTGGGCAATGACAGTGAGACATGGAAGGGTGTGATTGGGAAGAATGGCACCCCCCGATCAGAATCCGAATGGTGTTCAGTTATTGGACTTCTGCGCTCGTCACGGACTGTCCATAATGAACACCATGTTCAGACATAAAGGTGTCCATACGTGCACTTGGCACCAGGACACCCTAGGCCGCAGTTCAATGATCGACTTTGTGGTCGTGTCATCGGACTTGCGGCCGCATGTCCTGGACACTCGGGCGAAGAGAGGGGCGGAGCTGTCAACCGATCGCTTGGCAGAGCAGGGGGCCGGACAGACTCAGCAGGCCCAAACGTGTTTTGAGAGTCTGTTGGGAACGTCCTGCAGAACTCTCTGTCAGTGAGCTCTTCAACTCCCACCTCCGGAAGACCACCTGGTGGTGTGTTGGCTCCGATGGTGGGGGAAGATGCCGGTCCGACCTGGCAGACCCAAACGTATTGTGAGGGTCTGCTGGGAACGCCTGGCGGAATCCCCTGTCAGAAGGCGTTTCAACTCCCACCTCCGGCAGAACTTCACCCACGTTCCGGGGGAGGTGGGGGACATTGAGTCTGAGTGGACCATGTTCCGCGCCTCCATTGTTGAAGCGGCCGACCGCAGCTGTGGCCGTAAGGTGCCTGTCGTGGCGGCAACCCCAGAACCCGCTGGTGGACATCGGCGGTAAGGGATGCCTTCAAGCTGAAGAAGGAGTCCTATCGGGCCTTTTTGGCCTGTGGAACTCCTGAGGCAGCCGATAGGTACTGGCCGGCCAAGCGGAATGCAGCTTTGGTGGTTGCTGAGGCAAAAACTCGGGTGTGGGAGGAGTTTGGTCAGGCCTTGGAGGACGACTTCCAGACGGCTTCGAGGAGATTCTGGTCCACCATCAGACGTCTCAGGAGGGGGAAGCAGTGCAGCATCAACACTGTGTATAGTGGGGATGGGGCGCTGCTGACCTCAACTCGGGACGTTGTGACTCGGTGGGGAGAATACTTCGAAGACCTCCTCAATTCCGGTGACACGCCTTCCCATGAGGAAGCAGAGTCTGGGTTCTCTGAGGCGGGCTCTCCTATCTCTGGGGTTGAGGTCACCGAGGTAGTTAAAAAGCTCCTCGGTGGCAGGGCCCCGGGGGTGGATGAGATCCGCCCAGAGTTCCTAAAGGCTCTGGATGTTGTGGGGCTGTCCTGGTTGACACGCGTGGACGTCGGGGACAGTGCCTCTGGATCGGCAGACTGGGGTGGTGGTCCCCCTTTTTAAGAAGGGGGACCAGAGGGTGTGTTCCAACTACAGGGGGATCACACTCCTCCCTGGTAGGGTCTATTCAGGGGTTCTGGAGAGGAGGGTCCATCGGGAAGTCGAATCTCGGATTCAGGAGGAGCAATGTGGTTTTCGTCCTGGCCGTGGAACAGTGGACCAGCTCTACACCCTCCGCAGGGTCCTTGAGGGGACATGGGAGTTCGCCCAACCAGTCTACATGTGTTTTGTGGACTTGGAGAAGGCGTTCGACCGTGTTCCTCGGGGGGTTCTGTGGGGGGTGCTTCGGGAATATGGGGTACCGAACCCCTTGATAAGGGCTGTTCGGTCCCTGTACGACCGATGTCAGAGTTTGGTCTGCATTGCCGGCAGTAAGTCGGATTCGTTTCCAGTGAGGGTTGAACTCCGCCAAGGCTGCCCTTTGTCATTGATTCTGTTCATAACTTTTATGGACAGAATTTCTAGGCGCAGCCAAGGCGTTGAGGGTGTCCGGTTTGGTGGTCTCAGTATTGCGTCTCTGCTTTTTGCAGATGACGTGGTGCTGTTGGCTTCATCAAGCCGTGATCTCCAACTCTCACTGGAACAGTTCGCAGCCGAGTGTGAAGCGGTTGGGATGAGAATTAGCACCTCCAAATCTGAGACCATGGTCCTCAGTCGGAAAAGGGTGGAGTGCCCTCTCCGGGTTGGGGATGAGATCCTGCCCCAAGTGGAGGAGTTCAAGTATCTCGGGGTCTCGTTCATGAGTGAGGGTACGATGGAGCGGGAGATCGACAGGCGGATCGGTGCAGCGTCTGCAGTGATGCGGACTCTGTATCGGTCCTTCGTGGTGAAGAAGGAGCTGAGCCGAAAGGCAAAGCTCTCGATTTACTGGTCGATCTACGTTCCTGCCCTCACCTATGAACGAGATCCAGGATACAAGCGGCCGAAATGAGTTTCCTCCGCAGGGTGTCCGGGCTCTCCCTTAGAGATAGGGTGAGAAGTTCGGTCATCCGGGAGGGACTCAGAGTCGAGCCGCTGCTCCTCCGCATCGAGAGGAGCCAAATGAGGTGGCTCGGGCATCTGGTCAGGATGCCTCCTGGACGCCTCCCTGGTGAGGTGTTCCGGGCACGCCCCGGGGATGACCCAGGACACGCTGGAGAGACTATGTCTCCCGGCTGGCCTGGGAACGTCTTGGGATTCTCCCGGAGGAGCTGGACGAAGTGGCTAGGGAGAGGGAAGTCTGGGCTTCCCTGCTCAAGCTGCTGCCCCCGTGACCCGACCCCGGATAAGCAGTAGAGAATGGATGGATGGATGTATATATCTATCAGTGCTGTCAAGCGATTAAAAAAATTAATCTAATTAATTACAGGTTTTGTAATTAATTAATCTAATAATTGCATTTTAATCTCATACCAGCTAAAGGCCCCCAAATAAAGAATTTTAATTCTGGGACATTACAAAATTGTAGTGCATGACTAATCAATAGAATGCACCAAGAAGAGAAGATTTGAAATCCACATTTTTATTGGTTAAGTGTGCTTTATCAATGAAATTCAAAAGACAAAAGGCCAAGCACATCAGCAAACCAATTAGGCCAGGTGCATTTCTAAAAAATGCGATACAAATACAGTTAAATAAATAAAATTCAAAAATAAAATAAGGCTGAGTCTCAAATACTACATAAGCAGACTCTCAATCAAAATTAATACTAAACTGACTCAATACAGCAATTCAAAATGAATAGTATAACATGCCTATAAATAAGGTGACATCAAGAGCAAGATGCCAACAGGCTTTTCCTTTAAAAGGGTAAGCTAACGTTTCAGGAACTGACAACGTTCAACTCTGTGTCTTCGACATGTTTTGCATTTAAATGATACGTTAGGCTGGAGCTGTTTCAGTCATATGAAAATTCTCTTTTACAAAAAGTACAAATAATAATAATGAAAATAATATTAGATTAGATTTATATATCTGGACACTCAAAGACGCTTTACATTGGATCCATTATTCATTCACCCCTCATTCATACTTGGTGATGGTAAGCTACGTGTGTAGCCACAGCTGCCCTGGGGCAGAGTACGGAGGCGTCTACAGCGCAGATTGGCAGCGCATAATCACTGCGTTTTTGTTGATAGTCCCGTCTTTGTTCTCTGTATAAACTTTCCGCCCAAAGGTCCAAATGGGCTTGCCTCGCTCTCCTGTGTCGCGTCCATCTCTGTTCTCAGTCACCCTGCTTTTGACTAGTGGCGCAAGTACGAAGTGATGTGCCACTGCAGCCCTACGGGTCACTCAATGGGCCAAATTTAAAAAGGAGCGGGAGTGGCTCAGTGGTAGAGCGCGCAGTAGAGCGGGTCATCCAATGTTTCAAAGATCGGCGTTTCGATTCCTGCTCCCACCCAAAAAAAGATAACCCGGAGGTGAGCTGACAGTGGGAGGTGTCAGCTCACCTCTGGAGCACTGCCGAGGCGCCCTTGAGCGAGGCGCCCTTGAGCAAGGCGCCGTCCCCCTTATAAGTTGCTCATTTGGGGCGCACCAATAAAGGAGCTGCCCGCCACTCTACCTCCTCTGCATGCGTACAGGCCCCATGTGTGTGTTTGTGTTCAGGGCCTGTACACACATATATATGCATGATTTGATTTGAACTAACTAGAGTGTGCTACTAATTTCCCTGCGGGGATTATAATCAGTATATAAAATTAAAAAAAAAAAATTTAAATTAAAATGCTTACGCATTGACTTGCCACTCGCGATTAATTGCGTTATTTTGCAGCGTGCAGAGCGGCCTTTTATTGTGAGCAGTATAAGGTACACCTGTGCACTAATCATGATGTCAGATCAGCATCTTGATGTGGCACACCCTTACCTTCCATACACTATCTTTAATCTTTTCACTTGGGCAGGACCTTGAAATCTTATGATTTTTTTTTTTTCTCTCCGGGTAAGTCCTGTTCTGTATTCAGGTTATGCAAAGGAAGCTAGAAGTGTTGTTACATCAAATCATACTGTTGTGACCTACATTTTAGATACTGAGCAGCATTTAGGATAACAAAAGTGTTCAATGCACTGGAGGATGCAACATAGTTTCAAATAATCTTTGTAAAGCTGTGTTAGATGGATGGATGGCTGGATGAATGGATGGATGGCTGGCTGGCTGGCTGGCTGGCTGGCTGGCTGGCTGGCTAGATAGCTAGATACTTAAACAATCCCAAGGAAAATTCGGGAAAGGGAAATTCGGGTTGTTTTCTTTAAAACAATGACTATCCTTAACAACTGGTCACCACCACCACCATCAGCTGACAGCAATGTTCTCGTGTGAGCCATATAGCTTAATGCATCAAGGTGTCATGAAGCTCAAATCAAACTAACTATCCAAGACAAATGACATGAATTGTGAATTGAACATTGGTGACCAACAATAGACAGTTATTCAGCTGATTTGCATGAATGTGGTGTGTGGCCGGAGGAGGGTGAAGATGAAACACTTAGACACACACACACATACATACACAGATATGTACAGACATACACACAGGAAAAATTATGATAACTTAATACAGAAAAGGCCCTGTATTGTCTTGGGGCTGCTGACTCCCTTCAGTCTTGCATTGCTGATAGACTAATTCTCCTCACTAATTGGCCCATAATAGGAAAGAGAACACTTTAACTTCAGATTAGTTGAAATAAAGCCTTGATTAGGGTAGTTAAGCATTTTAATTACCCTGTATATTACATCATTTACAAACTCTTAGACCAGCGTAACCCTCTTCTGTACTCCTTAGACTACTTTAGCTCTGTTTATATGCCAGATATCAAGACACAAGTGTGTTCACTCATTTTCAATGACTTTTTAAATATTGCAAATTCCACAAAAAAATTAGGACAAAGATTTTGGAAATTAACTTATAGATTATTAGTGAACTACTTAAATTGAATTCTTATTTTTATTCAGATAATCCTCTATTATCCAAGGTTTTTCTTGAATTTATTATGACAAATACAGTGCGCCCTTGTTCTTTGCGGATAATGCGTTCCAGGAACCGCCCGCGATTAATGAATTCTGCGATAGAGCGACAAACTATCTTATTATTTACGATAATTTAAACATTTATGACACTCTCCATACTGATATTAAACCACCTTCTGTCTGTATTACCTTTTCCCACTCTCTTATCGACTGCTTAAAGCACTTTTGTGTCTCACGTACTTCCGAGACTCACGGAACCGAGCGCATTTCCAGATGCCTTCAGCCAATAGAATGCGCGTACGGTATCACGTGACTGCCTACCAAAAATCCGCGATGAAGTGAAGTTGTGAGCTTTGATGCGCCAATGCGCGAGGGCGCACTGTAAATATCTACATATAGAATGAAAAATAAAGGTGTACTGTGAAAAAATACTATCAGAAACCGATGAACATACTGTATATCCGTTCTTTTAAAGAGATCATTTTTAACAAACACTCGACAACATCTTCTTAAATTGATGGCTCTCAATCGTCATATTACAAACAAACGACTGTCTAGAATCCATTCTGGGAACAACATGATTAAATTCTCAGATGATACCACCATTCTCAGCCTATTGCACCGTGATAGCAGCCAGCTGTCCAGTCCATCTGAAAAAGAGGCATTTGTGCAGTGGTGTGACAAGGACCATGTTGTGCTGCATACGAGGAAGACTGAGGAGATGGTTTTGACCCAAAGATAGGAGTTAACCTTAAGCCTTAGTCTTGTTTCAGATACGTCCCTAAAATTCTAAAGAAAAAAAAAAAAAAACAGAAAGTTCAACAACAAAAGGCAGCACAATTTTTTTAATAAACACGACATACATACATCTTTGGTCATGTTAATCACTAGACCATCAGGTGTTGCACTGGATGGCCTCAGCATCCAATGCAACACTGGATGACCTCAGCATCTGCTTCCTCTATGTAAGACATGGCAGCGGGATTGAGGAGATCCTCGAAGTATTCTTTCCACCACCTGACAATATCCTCAGTCGAGGTCAGCAAGCTCTCGCCTCTACTGTAAACAATGTTGGGAGTGCACCGCTTTCCCCTCCTGAGGCGGCGAATGGTTTACCAGAATTTCTCCGAGGCTAACCAATAGTCTTTCTCCATGGCTTCTCCGAACTCCTCCCAGACCCAAATTTTTGCCTCCGTGACTACTCGAGCCGCAGTACGCCTGGCCTGCCTGTACCTGTCAGCTGCCTCCGGAGTCCTACAATTCAACAAGAGTTGATAGAACTCCTTCTTCAGCTTGACGGCATCCCTTACTTCCTTTTTCTACCACCGGGTTCGGAGGTTACCACCGCGACAGGCACCAGAGACCTTGCGACCACAGCTACGAGCAGCCGCTTCGACAATGGAGGAGGAGAACATGGGCCACTCTGACTCAATGTCCCCAGCCTCCTGTGCCATCTGTGAGAAGCTCTCCCGAAGGTGGGAGTTGAAGGCCTCACTGACAGAGGGTTCTGCCAGATGTTCCCTGCAGACTCTCAAAACACGTTTGGGCCTGCCGAGTCTGTCCGGCCTCCTGCCCGGCCAGCGGATCCAACTCACCACCAGATGGTGATCAGTTGACAGCTCTGCCCCTCTCTTCACCCGAGTGTCCAATACACATGGTCCGAGGTCTTATGATACAACAACGAAGTCAATCATCGACCTCCAGCCTAGGGTGTCCTGGTGCCATGTGCACTTATGGACATCCCTGTGGCTGAACAAGGTGTTCGTTATGGACAAAATGTGACTAGCACAGAAGTCCAATAACAGAACACCACTCGTGTTCACATCGGGAGGCCGTTCATCCCAATCACCCCTTTCCAGGTCTCACTGTCATTGCCCACGTGAGCGTTGAAGTCCCCAAAGAGAACAATGGAGTCCCCAGTCAGAGCACTATTCAGTACTCCTCCCAGGGACTTCAAGAAGGCCGGGTATTCCGCACTGCCATTTGGCCCGTAGGCCAAAACAACAGTGAGACACCTGTCCCCAACTCGATGGCGCAGGTTGGGGACACCCCGGTGAAAGATCTCTCATTCATCGGGGTGAACTCTAACATATGACGGATGAGCTGTGGGGCCACAAGCAAGTCCACACTAGCCCGCCGCCTCTCACTTTGGACAACACCAGAAAAGTGGAGAATCCAGCTGCTCTCAAGGGTTTGGGTTCCAGAGCCCAAGCTGTGGGTGGAGGTGAGCCCGACTATATCTAGATGGTACCTTTCAACCTCTCTCACAAGCTCTGGCTCCTTTCCCCCCAGCGAGGTGACATTCCATGTCCCTAGAGCTAGACTCTTTGTCTGGGGATTGGGTCATCGAGCCCCATGCTGATGACTGCCACCCAATCCACACTGCACACCCGTCCCTACGGTTTCCTCGGCGGGTGGTGAATTCACCGGAGGTTGGGCCCACGTCATCCTTTCGGGCTGAGCCCGGCCGGGCCCCGTGAGTAGAGGCCAGGCCACCAGGTGCTCGCATATGAGCCCCAACCCCGGGCCTGGCTCCAGGGTGGGGCCCCGGTTGCGCCATACCAGGCGACGTCATGATGTTTAACCTTAATAAATATAATAAAGTTTCATGGGAACCTTAAAATTAGACAATCTGCAGGACTTATAGAATTATATAAGAGCTGATATGGATGGGAATTTTAAACAATATAGCTGTCACTCATCTTCTCGTATAAGTATCGTGGGGTCCATATTAACACTCAGCTGGAAAACCTATGCTAAAAGTCTTTGCTGGTCTGGGCTTGCACTAGGAGCTAGTATGACGAAGCCACTGTGGCTCAATGTAAAGAATTGACCAAGCCACAAAAAGCCCACACTCAGTGTCCAAGACAGTGGTGCAGCGTGTGGACAACCAACGCTCGTTGCGCCCCCCACGGGTGGGTCCGGGGGGCCTCCCCCGGGAAGTTTTTTAGAAAATGGAGTTTGTTTTGGTGAGCGAGGTTGAATACACATTTATGTGCATCACTGGTTATTCCTGCCCGGTCATAGGGATCAAAAGTCTAAGACTACAAAAAAGTATTGATAATATCTTTCATTTACCTTCTGATCAGTCTGTCACCACTCCTACCACCCCTCTCAGCATTCACCATTTGTTGTTCAATTAGAATTTTAACATAACTCTACTATATACACTGGATTCTTAATTTCTTTTCGATCAATCGTCCTCGCCTTGTCGTACAACCAATTCGCGGGTTTAGCTTGTAAGAATATAATCTTTTTGTTTTTTCCATTGGACGAGAGTAGGGTCATGACCCGAGTGCATATTGATGATTGGGAGCGTTCGGGTCAGCTATTTCATTTCCGTCTGCAAGCTTCGGCTATTTCCGTCGGCTATTTCCGTCAGCATGCTTCGGCTATTTCCATTGTCTATTTCCATCAGCATGCGCCAACATATATATACGTATATATATATATATATATATATATATATATATATATATATATATATATATATATATATACATACATATATATACAAATATATATACAGTATATATTTGTATTAAATGTATGTATTAAATATATATATGTACTAAAGTTACAGCCCTATATATATATATATATATACAATATATATATAGGGCTGTCACTTTAACGCGTTAACTAGATTAATTAATTACGAGGCAAATTAACGCGCTCTAAAAATTAACGCAATTAATCGTGAGTAGCAAGTCAATGCGCAAGCATTTTAAATTTGGCCCAGTGAATGACCCGTAGGCTGCAGTGAACATCACCTCGTACCTGCGCCACTAGTCAAAAGCAGGGTGACTGACAAAAGAGATAACTGGGAAGCCAAAAGTGAGTGCAAAGTTATTGAAGACTTTTTCCACCACTGTTTTTGCTGACTGGTATTTTGTAGCGTACGCCTGCGCAAAACGTGTGAAATGATCCATTGCCACTAAGATGTACTCATAACCCTGTTTGCAAGGTGTAAAAAGTCTATGGACACAAGTTCAAAAGGGTAGGTAGTGGGGATAGAGGTCAGTGGGGCTCTGGTGGGCTTGTGCGGTCGTCTCCGCTCACACTCACAGGCTTGCATCACAAAATGCTCCACTATCACTTTGCATTCAGGGCCAATAAAACCTGATTCATACCAGTCCCAGAGTTCTTTCTGCACCAAGATGTCCCATTTCCTTGTATAGTTCTCTGAAGACAGCTTCATGGTGTTCTTTGGGAAGAACAAGCTAATTTCTTCCATTGGCTCTCCTGTAGAGAACTCCATTATCACTTACATGCAGTCTGTTCCACTGACTAAGAAGGATTCTGACATCAGGGGCTTCAGCTTTCAGTCAGGACCTCTAGGCAGACAATCATTGACTTTGAAATCAAAGAAACAACCAATCACAGCATCTTTCTCTTGACTCATTCTGATTTCCTTTTGGGAGAACAATTTTTCTGCAGACAGTGTTGTGGGGTCTTGCACTAAGCTAACTGTAGCCTGATTGATGACAAAGGCGTTTTTTCTCTGCAACACTACACTATTCACAGTTGCCCTGATTATATCCTGCTTTACTCCTGCTGTGCACTGGGCTATGTACTGGTTTATGTCAAGGGGTAACCTGGACAGGCCGTTTGCATCTTTATTCTTTTTACCCAGTTGTTACCTGATTGTGAAGTTGAAGTCAGCCAATTCAGCTACCCAACGATGGCCTGATGCATTGAGTTTTGCTGTTGTCAGGACATATGTTAGGAGGTTCTTGTCTGTGTAGACGACAAAATATGGGACATAGTAAAGGTAGTCTCTAAAGCATTCAAAATAGACCATTTTAGTGCCAAGAATTCCAACTTGGGCGGCACAGTGGTGCAGTGGTTAGCGCTGTCGCCTCACGACACGGCGGTTCCAGGTTCGAGTCCCGCTCTGTGCGGAGTTTGCATGCTCTCCCCGTGTCTGCATGGGTTCTCTCCGGGTTCTCCGGCTTCCTCCAACACCCAAAAGCATGCGCTTCAGGTTGATTGTCCTGTCCCAAATTGCCCGTAGGAGTGAGTGTGTGTGTCTGTCTATGTGTATGGCTCCACGGTGCACTGGCGTCGTGCCCGGAGTGTCCCCCGCCTCACGCCTTATGCCAGCTGAGATAGGCTCCAGCTCCCCGTGACCCGCTACAGCGGATAAAGCGGCAGAAAAAAAAATGAATGAATGAATTCCGACTTCCCAGAATGCATATGATGATTTTTCTCAGGGGGTGTTAATGTCGGTGAGCCATATGCAATTGCCTTCATCTTGCCCTCTTTTGCTGATATAACACGACTCCCAGGCCCTCTTTTGAGGCATCACAATGCAATATGAATGGCTCAGCAAAATAAGGATAGCCTAGAATGGGGGTGTTCAGTTAGATGGCCAATCAGTTTGTTAAAGGCATTCTGGTGACTCTGAGTCCAATTGATAGGTGTGTCTGGTGGTGGTCGACCTTTTTGCTTCGTACTCACCCTCTTCCCCCTTATTTATGAAACAGGTGATGGTGTTCTTTGCGGAGGCAGGGGCAGCAACTGGTAAAGTGGTTTTGCCACTTTAAATAAATCAGAAATGTAGGCCCGAAGTTGTGGGACAGGAAACCAAGGTCTCTGCTCAACTCACCTACTGTAGCTGGTGGTTTGTCCTTAAGAGCTTGGACCAGAGCTATCTCAACTGGGTCCATGGTATACCCCTCTGTTTATACCATCTGGCATTGACTTTCTGTTGAGTTCCCTGTATTCACAGCACAGCTTTAATTCACCTGACTTTTTCCAGACACAGACAATTGGGGTGGAGTAGGGTGACCTTGACTCTGAAATTATCCACAGTTCAGGGGATACTTCACCTCCTGGTGCAGGGGTTTTAGCACAGATATGTAGGTTTTCCGGAAAGGTGAGGTGTCATGCAGTGTGATGAGCATGTTTAAGCTGGGGATACATCCTACATTCTTGTTGTCATAAGCAAAAGCATGACATTCCTCTCTTAACAGCTGCCTCACAATCTGCTGGTCCCCACCGAGATGATCCAATTTCACCAGAGGATCCCAGTGAGGTAGCTTGTGGCTCTGCTGCAGGAGGCTAGATGCCTCATTTAGTTGGATAGGATGCTGTCCAGTGATATGTTCAGCTGTCTCTTTCTTTGTGGCCTTGTCAGGGGACTCTGCTGTGATGGGGAACACTGCCTTGATTTCTTCCAGGTGTCCCAAAATAGTGCTAGTTTTTATTGTTAGCAATAAAGCTTTGTATTGTTAGCAATTGAGACCGGGATGTACATGGATCTTCCCTCTGTGATAGGGACCAGTCCTTCTTGCATGACAAGACCCTCTGGCAGGACATCAGGAACAAACAACAGGTTTTCTTCTGTAAACTGGGCTCCTACATACAGTATGCACAAAGAAATGTGATAGTTATCTGTTCAGCAGACAGGGATAATCCCCTCTTTCCTACCTGCACTGTTCCCACACCGTGGTTTGAGACCGGTGTCTGCAATATCTTCAACATTGACTTAGCCATTTTCACTGTCACTGTGAAGATTCTGCTCATTTTCTGAATGTTGTACATATTTGGCAGCTGTTTGCCCCATTTGCCCACTACTTGTTCAATCACATCGAATCAAATTATAGGTTGTTCTGCAACATTGGGATCACTGGATACTAAAATCAGAACTAAGAGTATCTTTTCAGGACTTGTGTCAATGTCTAGATAAATTTCTGTTTCAACCCACCCATAATATGACATTTCACTCCCATTAGCAGCTAACGCTACCAGTGTTGTTTTCACCAGTGATTGTTGATGAGGCTTACCTGAGCTCCAGTGTGTTCAAATGAGACTGATGAGCTTGGTTTGGCGTCGTGAGGGCACATAACCACTTTGTGAATCACTGCAGGGCTTGCTGTTTTGTCTGTGACATATCAGGGAGATTATCTGTGTGGTCACTCTGGGGTTCTAATGGAGCTGTTTTCTGCAAGGACACAGACTTTATTCGGAATCCAGAAGATGAGTGGGGTACTGTGGATCGGTTGCTGTCTGGTCGGGACCTTGAGAGTGGATGGGCTACTGCGGGTCCCAGCTCAGCAGGCCCCTCCCGTTCCCTGAAAGTACTGCCTAAAGCTACAGGAGAGGTGTCCCACCTGCCCCCAGGGAAATAATGTCTACGTGTGTCACAAACT
Organism: Antennarius maculatus; assembly: GCA_013358685.1. Classification (NCBI taxonomy): domain Eukaryota; kingdom Metazoa; phylum Chordata; class Actinopteri; order Lophiiformes; family Antennariidae; genus Antennarius; species Antennarius maculatus. The sequence goes on from CM023606.1 coordinate 17,411,568, forward strand.
TCAGCTTCTCTACATACCTGACACCCTTTAACCCATCTTGCAACTGATGATGGTTGAGTGGCTGTGCTGGGCCTGGACTTCAAATGTCTCATTGAAAATTTTCTTCACCTCAAAAATATCAGCCTGGAGACCCTCAACCAGTTTAACAGTCTCTGGATTTGGCCCTTTGCTCTGTCCCTGTTTATTCTTTGTAGTGGCTCCCGCACCCTCTGTCGATGGTATTTCAGCATTTGTGTCTGTCTCCTTGCTCTGGGGCAACTGAGTGTTGTTAGATGACTGCCCTAGGTCTACCTCATTTACCTTGGGTGGTTTGACGGTAATATTTCTCCGAAGCTTATTCTGTCTCTAGCTCAAGAATGGCAGACTTGTTTACCTTCTCTATTAAAACTTCATCTGTAATTTTGGGGATACTAAGGTGGGGTTTTAACTGAAACTTCACTCCCTCACTCAGTAAACTAGTCTCTAATGAGCGTAAGAACTTAAGTTGGGTTAAATCTGAGCTGAATTGTTCCCCTTCAGCATCATCGCCAGACTTCCACTGCAGTTTTTCTCTGAGCTCTATTGCCCTGAACAGAAAAGTTTAGGCTGATTCTTTGGGATCCTGGTATATGTTCATGAGTCTGTGAAGTAAGTCAGATAATGAGGCCACTTTATAACGTCCTCTAAGTATGGTTCTCAGTATGGGCGGAGTGAGGTCTCACTTGACTTCCAACAGGTCTCTCAGGTGCAAAACAAACAATATGAACTTATAAGACAATAATAATGCATGTTCCTTCTTAAATTTTGATCCAGAATAATTTTAAGACACTAAATAACATATGTTATCTACTTATATTTTAAACAGGACGAAATACTTTTTATGCATAGAAGTGATTAAGTTGTGGCACAGGGATTGCTACTGCAATTTTTTAATTTATTTAGATAGTGGTGTATTTTGGCATTTTGTGCATCATTACAGTCCTGCACTGTGAGCAGGGAAATTCCACTTCACGTCTTTTGTAATTTAACGGGTTTGATCTGTCATTTCTTTTACAGACTTCTATGGGGTGAAGGAGAATATAATCAAGTATATTCTCAAGTTTTGTATTCACGTTACATTTCACTTAATAATTTTATAGCCAAATATGTTGTGTAATGGGCGTCCACCGTTTAGCGGCGGGCGCCGGCTTTGTAATTTGTTTGGCTTTCTTGTAGGTGGAGACTGACACTGGAGACACTGGAGGCTGGCACTGGAGAACCGTATAAGGGAGAAGCAACCAACCAGAGAACAACACGATGTATATAAGCTAATGTAAAGTGGCTCATCCCTAAGGTGGAGTCTAGTGATGTGCACAATAAATATCTGTGATCCTCTGGAATGTGTTGTTCCTGCCCCTTGTCACGGTTCATACAACATCAGATTTTGTGTTAGGGACAGAGAACCCAGATCTGTTTAGAAATATTGTGTTAGGGCAAAAATACATATTCGATAAAAGAGACGATTTGTTTCTTGTTCTTCCTTCCGGTTTTGAACACGCACAACTGCTCTAGGTGGACTTCGGGATAAAAGTCCATTTACCTAACAGGGGTTACAGTAAACTTTAGCATTAGAAAGAAAGAATTGTGTTGAAACCACTAACGTGAACATTAGTCTGAAGATTGAACTCTCAAATACGTCTGTTTTATGCCAAAACAGATAGACCTCAAATTGAAAAGCAGTGATTCTGAAAAATAATGCCTATGAAAATTGTTGATAACGCAGACATGCATTAAAAATGATCAGGAAACAAAGGAAAAACTTTTTTTTTTTTTTTAAAGTGGAAATGTTTTGATGTCTTAGGGTTAGTCTTCATTGTTCTATTGTATCATCAATGCCACAAGTCATTTCTAGTTCTAATTAGTGACTTCATTAAACGGACAGTAAAGTTAATTTTAAGTGACATACAGTATATGTTATTCATCATTATGAAAAATAGAAGAAAATATCAATTTTATGTGTGTAGCATCATCCGTTTCGTCAAAAAAGCTTAAAATCTGCGCTGCAGCAGCTTCCGCATTCAGTGGTCACGTGGGCGTCAACGTCACTTGCGCCCAACATAGCTTGACAGCCATAAGAAACAATGCAGCTCTAGACGCGATTTACACCAAAAGTATCATGGTTACCTGCGCGATGAACGGTTGTGTCAACAGAACAGCAAAAAGACGCCACTTTCAAATAAATTCACTGTGAAATTAATAACAACTAGAGTTAGATGCGGTTAGCTCAATGCTAACATATGGACAATCCCATTGAGGGGCTAGCGCATTAACATTTTTAGCGCGATACCTTCCCAGAAGGTATTCTAAAGAACAACAGGTCCTTGTCTTCGCATCTTTTTGATGTTCTGTTGACACAACCGTTCATCGCGCAGGTAACCATAATACTTTTGGTGTAAATCACGTCTAGAGCTGCATTGTTTCTTATGGCTGTCAAGCTATGTTGGGTGCCAGTGACGTATGACGCCCATGTGACCACTGAATGCAGAAGCTGCTGCGGCGCAGATCTTAAGCGTTTTTGACGAAACGGATGATGCTTCACACATAAAATTTGTATTTTCTTCTATTTTTCATAATGATGAATAACATATGTGTCACTTAAAATTAACTTTACTGTCCCTTTAAACTTCATTACCTTCTTCATTAAAAATTCTTCTGGCTGCTCCTGATTAATAATAATAATAACAATAATAATGGATTAGATTTATATAGCGCTTTTCTGGACACTCAAAGACGCTTTACATTGGATCCATTCTTCATTCATTCCTCATTCATACTTGGTGATGGTAAACTACGTGTGTGGACACAGCTGCTCTGGGGCAGACTGACGGAGGCGTGGCTGCCAATCTGCGCCTACGGCCCCTCCGACCACCACCGGAACAATCACACACATTCATACACCAGCGAGTACCCCACTGGAGGCAAGGAGGGTAAAGTGACTTGCCCAAGGACACAACGACAAATGACTCGGTGGGAGCGGGAATCGAACCGCCGATCTTGAGTCATTGGATGACCTGCTCTACCACTGAGCCACGGTCGCCCAAAATTAGGGATTTTCCATTCACATTTTTGATCTGGCATAGTTTTTTCACCAGATACAACTCTCCCCATTTATCGAGACTTGGGACCAGTGCCAAGAATATATTGCCTGTTAAAATGATTTTTTATTATACTTCTAAAAGCAGTCTCCGAGAGCTGTAACAGTACTACTCTTGCTATGGTTAGTTTTGCGCTATCAATGCAGTTCCAAACCTTTATAAGGAGTTCTAAACTTTGTACAAAACCTTTCAATAAATTTGTGCCAAAACTGTCACCAGCTGTAAAGTCACAAAGTCTTTCAATTGTGCACTAAGTTGTATTACACTGTTATAGCTGTAAAACATTTTTATGAAAATCACTGTAATTCAAAAATTAAAATGATAAGTTATCGATAAATGAAATGAAAATGCATAACGGACAGGATAATGATCATAGTTTATTCATAAAATAAAAAATTGCTAACTGGCAATTGCCTTGTTAAGATTAAATGAACAAGCATGGAAAAATCAGGACAGGAGGTCAGGATTCTTTGTACCCACTATGGGTATGAATACTTGAAAGACATTTGAATCAATAAGGATAGGTGCAATTCTCTGTAGTATGGCACAGTTCTGGGATTAATTCCTTCCTGTGTGAAGTTCTGCCAATGTCTGCGTGTGCTCTTTCCATGTTCTGCGTACCTGCCTGCCGCCTGCCTGCCAACAATGTCATAACATAATATTTGTGCATGGACATGTTGAGAGTAGCATCTTTGGATGACACTAGGTATAATAATAGCAGCATATAGTTGATATGGTTATGGTTTTTACACTACAGCATTCTGCTATTTGCTGATGATTGCTTTGTTCCGCTTTAATCATACAGGCGATGACTGATCATTGGTTGTGATATACTGTGTATTCCATGTCATGTGATGTGATGTCCTCTGGGAAACCTGTTGCTGTCTTCCCCTCCGCGCCACCTCTTTAATAATTTCATGGTTTTGGCATACCCCAGTCAGTTTGGGGTTCTGTGAATGTTTTAAGTCTACCAGAGTCACTGAACTGGTTCCAGAATCAAAGATCATCCTTATGTTAGCAAAGAATTTGGGAGTGAGGTGGATCTTTTTCAGTCCAGCTGTTGCTCCTGCTTCTTGTCAGTAGACATTGGTTTTTGCAGAGTGGTGTGCTTAGTTTCCTTGAAAAACCCTTTACACATGCATGGAACTTGGTTACAGAGAAAATTGCAGAGAAGAAATGAAAACAGACTTAAAACTGTCTCACTGGAGCACTCTGTTTTTGTGTCTTGCGTGTGGGGCTTTTTCTGTTGTTTTTATGAGTTAGAATTCATCCTGTTATTTCATAAAGGTTTTCAAAGGTTTGACAGGACACGATCAGCAATATAAAAAAAATTGTTTATTGTTCTGGTCTTCCTTTAAGTTTTTCATTATTGTTTTTTTGTTACCTTATTTCATCTATAGCATATTTGACAAAAATGTTTTTTAATTAAACCTGTTAAAATTGTATTATATGTTCAACACAATAATGCATTACATGGTTGCAAAGTCATACTCCTTACATGCAGTTATTTATTTTGATGAAAAATATCCAAGCAGACTTATTTGCATGCTCTGCCCACACCAACAAATTGCGTACAACCATAAAACAGATAAAATCATAATCAATATTATGATTGCAAAATATGAAATATGCAATTTTTTACTTGATTGATCTGAATTCTATCATATGATAAGACTTTGAGATGCATCTAGATCACATATGTCAAAGTCAAGGCCCGTGGGCGAGATCTGGCCTGTGGCGAATTATTTATGGCCCGCCAGATGATTTTTAATTACTATAAGAACCGGCCCGCAGGCCACATTAGCCCGCTGGAGTTTTGCACGTACCAAAACTGCATTCCCCACAATACAACGGTCACAGGTCACAGATTCCCGTGACCTGCAACCCGCGACAGCGGATGTAGCGGTCATGTAGCTGTCATGGCAATGGATGAATGGATTTTTATCAGCAGTCAGAGCACAGGTTGAATTTAGACACTCCCCTCGTCAAAACTGGCTAAAAGGAAGGTGAACACTGAAAGCAGGGAGTTTGAAGCCAGGTGGGAGTCAGAATTTATGTTTGGACATGTAAAACGTAAAGCTGTGTATCTTCTGCTGAGTTTGCACGTTTCATCTTCGACACAATATCACAGATATGCATCCAAGCTGCTTGGACGCTCTATGTTTCTTAACACAGACTTGTGTCAACAATTGTTCTCTCTGATAAAGCCGAACAAAACATCACGCAGGAGCTGTCTGACTGATAAATACTTTCACTCAATCCTGAGGATTTCCTCACCTCAGAGCCTGATCCCGAATATTGATAAACTTGCACAAAAGACACCATCAAATATCAGGGTCAGCCTTAGAGAAGTGAGCATCACAGAGCAGTAACATATCTTCAGTTTTAAATTCAGTTAAATTTTAACATTTGTTACTGCAAGACATGATGTCTCTTTGAAGGAAGTATTGTTTTGTCTGTGTGGCATACATTTTTGTACTTATTCATATTTATTTCAGTTGAATGGACTCAGGGACTCACCTCCTGACCACCCAAAACCTGTCGTAACTCCTTCCTGCCAAGTCAAACAACACTCTTCCTTTTTCAGCTTCCCCCATTTTTTCCTCTGCTCTGCCTTTGCTTTCTTCATCCTCCTCACCACCAGAGTCATTCTACACACCACTATCCTATGGTTTTTGGCTACACCAGGGGTATTCAATTAAAACTCACGGAGGTCCAGTTATAAAAATTTCCTCTTAGTAAAAGGTCCGAACCCAAGTCCAGTTTGTGTCTTACAGCCAGCCCCATGTCCACATTATCATTTATATCAATTTTCAATGTAGTATATGTTTAACTGAGTGCACAGCTAGCTCTTTTACCTCATCATAAATAAAAGTAGACCCAGGCAAATAAATTTTAACCGTTTATGTTAGATTGAAGAACACACAAACTTCAGAATTAAAAATAAAGTGCAAAAAGAGCTGAATAATCCTTTTTCTTGTAAATTAAAGATGTCCCAGCCTAAAGAAAACTTCAAGTAAAAAAAAACATTAACATCTTCAGAAAGCATAAATAAAAATTGGCTTTCAGGGGAAAAATGCAAACAGAACTTTCTTCATGAGAGAAAGGGGCATGTGGCCTGCCAGTAATTTACTTGTGCACAAGGTGTGCACAGAGCACACCTTGACTGTTTGGCACAGCCCCCTTCTCTTTTCCCACCATGACAAGGTGGTTGGAAAAGAGAGGGGGTGGTCTCTGTCATGTGTGGTGAAAGAGACCACTGGACTTTGTCAGCATCTCTTTTATTGCTGCATGTATGTCCTCTCCTCTTGTGTGTGTTTCATTGTGGTGTTAAACTCAGCAGAGAGCTCCTTATCTTTGTGAAGGAACTTGAAACACACAAGCTACAACTCGTCAATGTCCACATACTGTATATGCATGGTGCTCTCTGAATAGCTGCATCAAACTTATAATTTTTCTGATTTTCTGGTTGCTGTTGAAGCTGACGGGAGTTTTTCCACACATCTCATCTTTCTGTTTTCCCTCAAACAATGTCTCAACAACAGGTTTTAAGCACTTATTCGCAAATGTCCCGTCACTAAAAGATCTTTTATGTTGCCCCAAAATCCACAATGCCTTTACTGAACATTCGTTTGCATTTTTCTCGGTTATTAAATAAATAATAATAAATTTCTCCGTCCACTCATTGTTAACCAGCGGTTTTCTTCATTAACCTCCCTTCATTTGGAGCTGTGCTGTCCTCATCGACTCCTCCTCTGTGCTCCTGTAGCAGTAAACTCAGAGCAGTAGCGGCAGGTGCGCTGACAGAGCTGGTAAACAAACGATCTGATTGGCTGAACTTAGCGGAGCTACCACCATGTTAACTGGAGGAGCAGCGCCCACTGTCTGTAGCCGCGACCGTCGGTAAAAATGCGCCAAGAAAATCTACTCTCGTGAATTTATCATGGAGTGGTCACGTGTCCAGACAGAACCATCCGGACTGCGGTCCACCATTTGGTGACCCCTGGGTTACACTCTCGCCTACCACTACTTTGCAGTCACTGGTCTCCTTCAGATTATACTGTACACAAGATGTAGTCGACCTGTGTGCTTCTACCTCCACTCTTATAGGTCACCCTATGTTCCTGCCTCTTCTGGAGGAAAGTATTCACTAGCCGTTTCCATCCCTTTTGCAAAGTCAATCACCATCTGTCCTTCTGCATTCCTCTCCTGGATACCAAACCTGCCCATCTGCCCAACATGTCCGTTGAAGTCTGCACCAACGACAGCTCTCTCACTTCTAGGTATGCTCTGCATCACTTCATCAAAGTCCAACCAAAATTTCTCCTTCTCCTTCAGCTCACATCCTACCTGTGGAGCATACCTACTAACAACATTGAACATCACACCTTCGATTTCTAGCTTCAGACTCATCACTCTGTCTGACACTGTTTTTACCTCCAGGACATTCCTAACAAACTCCTCCTTCAAGATAACTCCTACTCAATTTCTCTTACTATCTACAGCATGATAGAACAACTTGAACCCCGCTCCTAAACTTCTACTTTGCTACCCATCCACCTGGTCTCCTGGACACATTTTCCTCCTCTGCATCATGTCAGCCAACTCTACCTTTTCCTGTCATAGTTCCAACATTTAACATCCTTACTCTCAGTCCTATACATTCCTCTTCTCTGTCTTCCTACGAACACACTGTCCTCCTCTTCTTCTTCGACCAACAGTAGTCCAGTTTCCACCAGTACCCTGTAGGTGAACAGCACCAATGGCGGTCGTTGTTAACCCGGGCCTCGACCAATCCTGTGTGGAAGTCATAGATTTGTTTCACATGTTTGATTTTGTGAACGTTTTACGTCAGATGCCCTTCCTGACACAACCCTCTGTATTTATCCGGGCTTGGGACCGACACAATAAGACACTGGCTTGTGCCCTCTTGCTGCTACATTGGCTATGTTCATTTCAATATGTTTTAATAAACATTCAACCAGTCCGGCCCCTTGGCTTGTAGAAAATTTTTTGTTGTTTGTTTTGGCCCTCCATGTTTTTAACTGTGACACCCCTGATCTAGATTAACATGGTTCCCTGGACATTCCTTATGTTTTACAGCTTGAACCATAAATGCTATGTATCAAGTGTTAGAAGTATATGTTAGTGGATCATTTAGTTGACTGAAAGTTTCTCAGCAGGTGTTCATTACACTATTCAAGTATTCATCTGTGTTTACAGTGTGGGGAAAATAAAACTGTAGGCCCTTTGAGTGGAAGACTAATGAACTCCTGCATGGGCGAGCTGCATATTTGTGCTTAAATAATGTGAGTTATTTCCTGTAAAGGGAGCAAGAAAGGATGGGTGCATACAATCTTTGCTTCAGCATATACACTTCCCGGCCAAAAGAAAAATAGTCACCGTTTGGGTTTCAATAAGCAAATTGCAATGTTATGATCAGGGGCTGCTTCGGTTGGTCAAGTCTAGGCTCAGCAATATTATTCAGCAAAAAAATTAAGTCAGCTGAGTATCTGAATGTACTGAATGACCAGGCAATCCCATAAATGGATTTTTTCTCCCGGATGGCACGATCATATTCCAGGACAACAATGCCAAAATTTATCAGACTCTAATTGTGAAAGAGTGGTCCAGGAAGCTTGAGGAATCATTTTGAGACATCAATTGGCCCCCACAGTCCCGAGCTTAACCCCATTCAAAGTCTATGGGATGTGCTGGAGAAGACCTTGCAGAGTGGTTTGACTCCTATCGTCAATACAAGAACTCGGCCAAAAATTAATGCAATTCTGGACAGAAATAAATGCTGTGACGTTGTATTAGGTTGTCGAAACAATGCCGCGGCAAATGTGCACCACAATCAAAGCTACAGGCAGTCCCACAAAATATTAGAGTGTGTGACTTTTTTTTTTGTAAGTCTCCCTGCAAAATATTGTTAGTGACCTGAGTAGTTAGAGCAATTCAGTATGTATGTACTTAGTTATTCAGATCCTGTATAAGAAAACTATATGTATATAGTCATTTTTTTTACAATTTCATTGTATCTGCCTGTTCGTCCATGTTCAATGTGAATCACCCACACTGAGGAAAGACCATAGGTATCTCTGTGCATTAACTGTAATCAATCATCCACACTGCAGCATAAGGACCTGGCGGATACTGGAATTATTTACAACAATCTCTCTTCCTTGATGAGGTGTTCAATGCCTTATTATTTACAACAACTCTACTTCTTTTGAGCAAGCACTTGAGCTCTGCAGCTAACCTCATGGTCTAATGCTTTTAATTGTAATAAATGCATGTGAAATGTTAGAACACTGTAAATTCATTTATTGTGCAGGAATATGCAAGTCTATGTCTCCATCAAGGCCTTACATGCCCCTGAGGATAAAATATATGAATATTTTAAACCAGACACATTTTGCACATTTTAAACAGCACACATCATCTCTCCTCTGCTCCCCAGTCTGCAACTCTGCTTATTTCAGTGGAATTTCAGTCATGAACTTCTCAACGATTTTATTTGCGCAGCGTGCTGTATCACTTTATTGCACCCAGACCTAATGTGAACACCTATATGCATTTATTTATCTGATCTCATTAAGGAGTCTGTCTTTTTCCAGTATTCCGTACAGTGAGAGGTTCAGATTCTGATCAGGTTTTGACTTGGGCCTGGTATTACCTTGTCAACAAGAGATAAATGAACAAGCTAAACAAGATAAATGAACTGTGTTATAGTGCAGTTATGAATGACTAAAATAGCAAGAGCTCAACTCCATTATCATGGGACACTAACATTAACAACTGCTGCTTCATTACTAGTATCCAACAGCAACTCTACAGTGCTAAAACCTTCTTAAAAAAGGGAAATTCAGTCTGGAAGCTTAATTAAATCCTCTATCTGTGGTTTATTAATCAGCCTGTGTTGAGCTTTATACGCCTGTAAATTTCTGTGGTTTAATGTAACCAAAAATTCTGTTTTATACAGTAGTTGTTTTTTCTTCATTCTTTCAGATGTAAATAACTCTTGTTACACTATTATGTCAAACCCTTGTGAGCAATGGAAGTTCAGCCTTTACCTGTTGCATTCAAATTTACTTTCTATCATTATAATGATCTCATTTAGAAATAGCAGTTGAGTCAGTCATGCTGTTGCCCAAACAGCAAATTATTGGTCGGTGATTTTCTCCTTCATTTTTCTTATGAGCTGGTTGAGTAAATCCAGCTTTTTGCTCCTAATTTGGCCTCATAGCTGTGATGGTAGTAATAATATGAACACAGGGATAATAAAACATACTCTTATGGAGTAATAGTTGGTGGTTTTGAGCACTCTGGAAACAGCTGATGAATTTTTAAATGTTAATCTTTGAAGAAGCAGCAGGAGTGCACTCGTCAGTAAAATGAGGGGCTGCCAGGATTCTGCACCAAGATAATTAATTGTTGAATCTTTACTGGGGGATGCATCTACCGAGACCCATTGCAGATATTATACAGCTGTTAACTTTTGAGCCAATTAAATGGTTTTTCATATCTATCCCTCCCCTTCTCCTTTGTATGGCATTTGTGTATATTTATGCCTGAGTGTATGTAATGATGTGCACATATGTGCATATTTACGTGCATGTGTTTAAGCATCCCCTGAAGATCTTGTGTGTGGCAGCCAGATGTTGCAGCTGGAATATACAAACTTGCTGGGGGAAAAAAAGCAATGGGGAACATTGTGAGAACATTAGTTGTAAATATTTGTGAGCTTCACTTAATTGCATCTATTTTTTAAATCAAGTGAAGACCCAAAGAGAGCACTAATGTAAGATTTCCCTGTTTTGTTTTCTGTCACCTTTAGCGATCTTGCTTGCTTGCCTCTGTGACCCATTCAAATCTTGAACAATACTGCAACCAAATTAGTCGAAACACCTCTCCAAGTACCGGTATGCATTTTGCTTTTGTTCCTAAGCCATTTATTAGATATTTGGTCTTTAGTCTGCTCATTTGAAAAAAGCATCACAATGAGCGTAAGATTGGCTGATATTGAAAAACGACTTTAAATGATAATTACTTCTATTTGATGGAAACAATTAATTGTTGTTATGTCATGAATTAAGCCTGCATACTTTTTAATATCTAATATTGAAGTAATGGCGATGTGACCTTCGAAATTTGTACTGAAAATTTTCTGTCGTGCAATCACCCAGTGCGTCTTTCCATTTCTACTTTTGTAATTAACCCCAGTTGAGGCCTAGAGCTGCCCATTTTAATGATGTTTATATTTCTGCAAAAGATTAATTAGATTTCCAATAGGAATGTGTGTGTGTGTGTGTGTGTGTGTGCGTGCGTGCGTATGTGTGTGTGTGTGTGTGTGTGTGTGTGTGTGTGTGTGTGTGTGTGTGTGTGTGTGTGTGTGTGATAAACACTGTAATAAATAACACACTGCACAGTCTTAATGCACAATTAAATTGAGATTGTCTTGGGATTAGGCAAAGCACACAGAATTTACTCTCTTAAACTTGTGTCATACATCATACCTTCAGTCTTAATGGCTACAACAAAGCCAAGTGAACTCCATCGTGGCATTCAAAATACTATAGATAAATATGCTGACTGATTTTGTAATATGTCCTTTCCAGCTAACCAAACAAATCACAACACTGATTGTAGTTCAGCCTGCGGCTGAAAAATTCCAGATGCTATTTTGAAATGGTAATCCAGACGTTGAACATTGTTTTGTTTTGGGGTTTTTTTTTTTGAGTTTGTACAAGAACAGCAAAATATTACACAGCTTTCTGGTTTAGCAAACAGTGTCACAGCCCGTGAAACACAATATTCCCCAGTTTCCCCACTCTAAAAGATCTAATCCTTTTTAAATTGGGAAATATGGAAAACATGCTTATTTAGTTTCTTGATGAAAGTCGGATGACAAATTTGATAACCCTAACACTGCATTTACAGTGAAAACGTTATTGAGGCTTTTGGTTAGCATAGCATATCTTAGTTTAGATTTTAGTCCCTTGCAGTTGCCAGGGGACTAAAAAAAAGACCCATGAAGATGTTGCTGGTCAAAAATTTATCCAGTACAAACAGATGTTTGAGGAAATGCTGGTTTTATGCAAAGCTCGGCAGAGGTAGTCAGAAACTGGATGCTTACTGCCAGGATGTCATAGCACTACAATACTATTTCATTCAGAGGCAAACAGCGAATGAAATGTCACAATATAATATCTAAATGTGATTGTAACTTTATGAACTGCATTTCTTTTATGTGCTCCCAACACACTGAGAAGCAATTTTCTTTCAAGTTAATAATGGTGTGTTTTATTTGCTTGTCATATATTGATTTCCACTGATATATACTCCTCTGGTGTTGGCAATACTGAGAGATACCTTTGGGAAGCAGCTTCATGCTGTGCATTTGACTTCATTGTAAATATCACATGTCCTTTCAAAGTTAATATTAATTTCCGCGTCCTTTATGCAAAAAAGATGAACGCAAAGACACAAGAGAATTTTTTTCTCATTTTGTCTCATTTTGCTTTTGCCTCAGTCGCCAAAAAACACGTCCTAGTTAATGTCTTTTCCTGGTATGCTAGCTGTTGACTGTCTTTCTGTGGTGTGGACAACTACAATGAAGCCCCCGTCCACACGATGCCGGAATTTTTTGAAAACGCAACTTTTTGAAAACGCATCGAAAACAATTGCATCCACACGACAGCGTTTTCAAAAGAATCTCCGTTCACACATAAACGCATCGGTGCATTTATCAACAAGTGTATTAGCAGAACAACTCCAAGAACGACAGGAGAGAGGACCGTGACATGCGGAAATTCACGGTGTTCCTCCTGGAGGACGACCTCCATCACAGAGTTCTCCCACCAGCGGGCAGCGCGTCCCAGTCTGACCCAGAACTGACGTCGGCGTCTTTGGCGATGAACGTGAGTGAATGAATGAATAAATAAATACATACATAAGCTTTATGACACATAAATAGATAAATAAAGAAACAGACGAACAAATATTAAGTGCAAAGCATGTTTATCAACGCATCTTTGACGTGGAGCTGTTATACATCAGAAAATAGCCGGTTTTAGCTCCGTTTGTACATGTAAACACGGGTCACATGCATGACGTCACAGCGGTTTTGGTCACAGGGACACGCCCCACAAATAAAAAAAAGTTGCGGATACACCTTGGCCAGCGTTTTTAAAAAGTTGCGTTTTTGTTCCGGATGTCTGCGTTGTCGCGTGGACGGAAGGCATAAACGCAACTAAAGAGTTGCGTTTTCAACAAGTTCCGTCATCGTGTGGACGGGACCTCAGAAGGAGAGATGAGAGAGGAGGAACCTGCTATCTGAAGTTACAACAACTTCACAACATGCCTCTGGCCCACAACAACAAACCAATGCAACTGTCTTAATAACTAAAGAGCACAACAATCCTGACAGTCTTCAACAATGACCAAAGTCCATGAAATTAACTATGCTTGCATGTGCCAACCCTATATGTAAAAAAGAATGTTTTATATCTATTTTTAAAGATGGAGAGGGTGTGTGCCTGACATACTTGAAATGGGGGTTTGATGCAGAAATCAGGGCCCTGATAGCTGAAAGCTTTAGATTACCTTCCAGAATATGTTTTAAGAACCTGGAAACTACCACTGGACCTACATTTTTGGGAACTCAGCTTTCTATTGGGAAATATTTTTAATATGAAGATGCCTGCCTTCTTAGTGCTCAGTGGGTGAGCAGAAAAACTTGAAATTCTATTCTGGATTTTACTGGAACCCAGTGCAGAAAAGCTGAAACGGGAAAACTGGTCTATTTTTTGTTCCAGTCAATACACAAAATGCAGCATTTCTCATCAGCTGGAGGGTCGTTATAGACTTATTCGTGCAACCAGAAAATAAGGAGTTACAACAGTCAAGCCTGGGAGTGATATATGCAGGGACCAATTTTTCCACTGAATGGATGGATGGATGGATGGACGGATGGATGGATGGATGGATGGATGGATGGATGGATGGATGGATGGATGGATGGATGGATGGATGGATGGATGGATGGATGGATGGATGGATTTCACGACAGAAAGTACAGTGTATGTGTTGTAGTACTATGTGAATGAGAAAAGGCAGATATTGAAATTTGCTTTATGTGGGAGTGAAATGGCAGATCCTGATCAAAGAACACTTGCAGGTTTCATAAAATATTACTATGATGGACAGCCTGTCCTAATCATCTCTTGAATCTCAGGTTTATTTCAAACATCTCAAGCTAAATCTAGGGGGCTTTCAGACAACTAAGTGGAATACTTAAAGTCTGGCCATTTGTGTGAGTTAAGGAACAGCAGACGGCGAAGATCAAGCTGGGTAACATGTTCATTTGTCCATATGTCTTGTTCAGTTCTCAAGGGACCATCTCTCCTTCTGTTGCCTTATTCATATATATCTGAGGGGATCTTTAGCAGAAATCTTTAGCAGAGAAAAAGCTGTGTTCAACAGTTCACTTGGCAACACTATTTTCAAAAACAAAGACAAAAAAGCTCTGTGAAGTGAGTGTGCCTGAAAGCTGTGTAGTCTGAGTTTAGGGTCCTTAAAACCCATACCCTGTCTCAAGGTCCAAACTTTTGAAAAAGAAAAAAAGAAAAATCATAGCATCAGATGATTGCTGTGATTAGATCCTGCAGTAACAGATCACTGAATGCAACATATGTTACAAACTACTAACAGCACTATACAAGAAGTAGATTTTTTCTAGGATCCAGTTACTGTACTTTCCAAAGCTAGTCATGCATGACACATTACGCATGTCACAAGAAGAAACAGCTTTTGGATAACCATGACCTGGATGACTGAGAACCTACACAGACATCTAGGATTCTTATGGCACCTGAAGTGCTTAAATAAAGCTGACAGAATGCAGACACACATTTGTAAGAATTTCATTTGCAAGAGGGTGGTATTTGGATTTAGCACCAACACAAACTAAATTGTAATTAATTATTGCAAAACAGATTTATGCTATAGATAGACGACTATCTGTAGCATACATCTGAATGTTCTGAATGTGGCTGCCTGTTCTTTGATCTAAACTGCCCTGAAGCTTTTTTGCTGCTTCTGTTGAGTGGCGCTGAACAGCAAGTCAGTGGCATGCTTCCTGTTGGACCGGAGTGTGGTGGACCTCCTCCAGAAACAGGATATGTATTATTCATTATAAATCCTATTCTCTGGTGTACAAATGCAGAATACTTGAACTGATCATTTTAACTATGTTGAAAACACTCAAACATTCATACTTTAGCTGTCTAAGAACCCCAATACGACTTACTATGATGCAAAATAATGTTCAATAAGTCATCTTCTATATTCAATTATCATGTGACAATAGGTAACTACTTCAAATATTTTATTATGAAGCATGTGGACAGGAATATTACAGGTCTGTGCGGGGGATAGGGTGCTTCAATTTACATGTGACTAACAGGGACCATGACAGGATTATGCTGTTACTCACATTTAACAGCATATCCACGTTACAGGGAGATAACCAAAACTGACACACACACACACATACGCACACACACACACACGCATCTACACACACACATGCATCTACACACACACAGGATTGAGTTGTTTTATAGATCTCTACATCTGTGGAGATCTTTGGAGGGGTGTAGAGGCTAAATCAAGCTTTAAACCACTGAGATATTCCATCGCATTTTATGTGACTGATGCACTTCCTTGTAATTAAAATTCCAATATGTCACTTGATTGCTCTGTTTTATTTCCATTAAGTTTCTCTGTTAACTCCATCAATAGTCAACATCAAATAGCAATACATTCAGAGTTCAGCGGGCAAAAAACTGTTAATACAGTAATCCCTCATTACTTGCGGTTAATTGGTTCCAGGACCACCCGTGGAAACAAAATTCTGCGATATTGCAACAAATTATTTATTTTATTATTTGTGGTAATTGAAACATTTATCTACCCTACCCATACTGATGTTAAACTACCTTATATCTTGAAGCAAAGTCCTTTCAACGGACACCTTTTCCCACACTCTTGTAGACTTTTTATTTTTTTATTTACTTTATACTCAATTAATCCCCAAAGGGAAATTAGTGGCATACTCTAGTGTTAGTAACATGCTTATAATCGTGTGTACAAGCCCTGACCACACAACACACACACACAAGGGGCCTCTACGCACAAGGGGCCTGTATGCACACTATTTTTAATACAGGCACTTTTGTATTAAAGAAAAGTGTTTCTTAAATATACGGAAATGTATTAAAGAGATATGCGGAACGCAGCGCATACACTGATACTGTCAGCCAATAGCATGCGCGTACGGTATCACGTGATTACCTACTAAATCCGCGATGTAGTGAAGCCGTGCATCTGAGCACCAATTATCCCCAAGAGATCTAATGCAACATTTAGCTCCTAAAGATGGCCAACCCTGTCAATAATTAAAAAAAAAAAAAGAAATGATAAGTCTTGCTGTCAGTGAGTAAAGAAATTACCCTGGAATGGTAATCTGTTGTGTTCAATTACACCATGTACAGTCTTTTATCTGCTGGATGGTGATGTTCTGGTCCTTACTCGGTCTCATCACTTCCTTTCATGGGTGGAGAAGTTGGATGGGGGGACCTTAGCTTCAGAAAAGACTGCTGTTACCTTTAGCCTAATACTTCTGTTGCAGATAGATTGTTTTTTCTTGATAGCTGATTCTGTGGCCGTAATGATGTTTTGGACATGGAGGACAGATAGTTTGAGAAAGGAGTGAAAGAAGCCATCCACATCAAAATAGAGAAATCATCTCTGCGGCATCATCTTATATTTAGAATCAGGTCCTTTCAAAACGCCGCAAAAGAACTACTCAGCAGACTGACTCATGTGAAGTGGCTCATTAATATACGAGGGCTTAGTGACGTCTGTGAAATTTGTAATTCAATGACCCCCACTGACACTCCTTGACATACTCACCAATAATTGTTGAGGAGCCAGGCAGGTCTTGGCAATGGTCTTTGGAATATGATTAGTACTGTCCACACCTCACACCTGTTTAGTAACTGATACAAGACCACTACCAGAGCTGAAGAAGCCTCTTGGATGAGAGGTGAAACATTTTTAAGGAATTTTCTAAAAGTAGAGTAGATTGATTTAAACAGCTTTGGACGTGGGTGGCATGTTGGCACTTTGGGTAGCGCTGTCACCGCATAGCAAAGCAGTTCCCGGTTCCCGCTCTGTGCGGAGTTTGCATGGTCTCCTTGTGTCTGCGTGGGTTCTCTCCATGTTCTCCAGCTTCCTCCCACCTCCAAAAACATGCACATTAGGTGAATTGTCTGTGTAGGTTCTCAGTTATACTGGTCATGATTATCCAAAGCTGTTAAAATCAATCCACTAGACTTTAAGTAAGTTTCTTGAAGACGCTTTGCTTCTCATCCAAGAGGCTTCTTCAGTTCTGGTTTTATTAACCTTGTGGGGTGTGGTCAGTGCTAGTCACATTCCAATGACCGTCATTAAAACCTATTTGGCTCCTCAACAATGATCTCATTTGTATCCATGGTTGTAGGATGCCATGGTCTCCTCTGTGTCCATGGCATCCCACAACGTCACCTCCCTATTCACATGTGTTCCCACAATGGAGGCGGTGGAAGCAGTAACGGTTTTCACAGGACAACACCCTCAGCGACAGAACAAACCTTAACCCTGACCAGATCTGCCAACTTTTGGACCTATGCCTAAACACCACCTATTTTCAGTCCGGAGGGAGCTTCCATAGGCAGAAACACGGATGTGCCATGGGCTCGCCGGTATCTCCTATCGTGGCCAATTTGTACATGGAAGAAGTGGAATACAGGGCCCTGACCTTGTTCATCGGAACAACACCACTGCTTCTGGTACGTGGATGACACATTGGTCAAGATCAGAATCCACGAGGTGCAACCTTTCACCGAACACATCAACTTTGTGGACTTGGTAAACTCAACTCCGAATTTGCATGTGTTGGTGTATAAAGGATTTCAGTCTTAAATTCTGTGTCCACTGTATGGCACTGAAGAACACAATGTAAAACCTCTCACTCTTTCTCTCTACATCCATCTGAACCATCTCTCTCTGGGGGGAATGTTGGGTCACTGCTGAATAGAGTAGGGCCCAGGCCTGCTCTTCTTGAAAAGTGCCTTGATCCAGCTATTTTTGTAATTATTTGCTTTATCAAGTGACTGGACTTGACTAGGTGGTGCCAAGACTAAATATTATCTGGTACAGTGGTACCTCTACTTACGAAATTAATTGATTCTGGTAGAAATTTCGTAGTAGAAGTAGAAAATTTCGTAAGTAGAGACGCATTTTCCATGCAAATGCCCTAATCCATTCCAAGCCCCCCAAAATTCAGACAGAAATGTTTTATGAAGCATAAAAATGCATCAAAACATGTAACAAATACATGTTACAATTAGATTATTACACAATAAATGAGAGTTGTTCATAATGTAAAAACAAAGAACAAAAATGATGGTCATTTACCATTTAACTGCTGTCCTCATTGTTTTTTTCCCTCTTTGGTCCATGCGCTCCTACCCCATGATGCCGAACAACAAAGTGAATTCCAGTCCTCCTTTTGAACTTCTCCAACCACCCACGTAATGCCTTAAACTCCTTAAACTTCCTTTTGTTTTAATAATGTGGCGATTGTCGATGCATTTCGGCCATATTCTTTGGTGAGATCAACCAAACGCATCCCTTTTTCATGCTTTTCTATGATCTCTTGCATTGTTTGTATGGACAAAAAAAATTCTTTTCTTAGTCTTTTCTTTTCCTCTTTTCTCCGTCACTTTCTTGGGGTCCATAGCGAATACTCAAAAAGTTAATATAGTATATTTGCGCAAAACTATCAGAACACCTCACAAGTTGAGAGCTGAATGACAAGGACCCCGCATAAACACCGATCTAGCGCCACAGAGGTCCCTCATAGCCAATGGGATGCCAGGAAGATACTACGTAATAGCCAATGGCAGAACAGCTATGAGAATGTTGCGTTCAGGAACCTGTGGGAGCTGCGAGTATCAGCCGATATTGTATTTTTACCTTACATAAGTCGAAATTTCTTTCGTAACTACAGGCAATATTACTACAATTACTACAATATTTTCCTGCTGAGAAATTTCATAAGTAGAAAATTTCGTAATTAGAGACATTCGTAAGTAGAGATACCACTGTAGTGGAAACTGATTGGCAACTCCTCACTGGTTTGAGAGAGCACCATTATTCCAGAGAGGTAGACTTCACATGAAAAGAGAGAGATGCAACACCAGCAACAGTGAAGTAAAAAAGTGTGTTCTAATGGTGCCATGATGACAACGTTTTCAAACACAAACACCTCCATATAGTCCTGCAGGAAGATACAGGATTTTTTGTGAATTCAGACCAAGCGCACACAAAATACACACACACGCACACGCACACACACACACACACACACACACACACACACACACATACACACACACACACACACACACACACACACCTGCTGCTGTTTATACATCCATGACGGACAGAACAGAGGAGAGAAAGAGATGAGGGTGCCTGGTTGCTGGATTATTAGTTGTAGTCCAACCTCACATGGTGACCACAAATGCACTACCCAAAGGGTGAGGCCCCAAAATGTTCCCAACACAGCAAAATAATAATAACAATAAAAAGAAAACACAATCACATGCAGGGTCTCTGAAATGCTTACCACCTCCAGTGGGCCATAAGTAATGATTGAGAGGTGATGCTGGTGGTTGAGCTTGGCCGAGCCATATTTTTGCCATATTTCTAATATGTCGAAAAATTATCTACATATTGTAGTGAAGGAGTAGACTACTGGCATAGGTGGAGATATCTGCTGTTCTATTGCTTTTGTAGAGCTATTAATACATATTATAAATTTATTATTCAACAAAATGTAATCAACTATAAACATTGTACTGTACTGGTTGATGATATAACAAAATTAGAGCGCAGCTTATTAAATTAAACTGCAATGCTACCTTAACTGTGCATTTTTATTTCATATTGCTTTTTGCTTGTATTTACTCCAGCAATCACATGCCTCATTAAACAACTTATGTAGCATGACTGGTGTCTCCACATCATTTGCTGTGTAAATACAGAAAGACAGTGTTTCTAGTATAATTTTAAAGTGACTGTAAATGGAGATAAAATATATATAAGGTTATTTGGGCTTAATTTAAATAAATCTTTAAACTTTAAACTCTTTACAGAAAAAATTATCATTACATAAGGCCAAGAGTGAGTCTTTATTGTAAGTGGGGTGTCGCTTTATTTGCAGTTTTATCCAGTAGAAACTGTGGGATAAGACACTACATGTGTTGGAGATGTGACTTGGCATGCATTGATTCACTTTTAATCACAATAAACAATGAAAACAACTGACAATAATTGTTTTATCTGCAGTCACCAATACACAAAATACTTTTTACTTGTTGTATCTGAAATCTCTTTGTACCTTGTAGACAACACAGGATTTCTATTCACCGTTTATCTTCTGAAATAAAAATATATTGTTACCCAATGGTGTTCTTTTCAAAGTTGCTGAAAGTGATTGTAGTCTATTTATGGCAAACCATGCCAGCAGCACTACATTTATGTACAGCCTGAGAAAAAATAACCTTTATATCTGCTTGACGTTATTGGTGATGCACTGGATAACACCCTTAGGAATAACCAGTGGTGCAGTGTCTGATTGAGCTGCTGAAGCTGCAGACCTCTCATGACAGGAAAAGCAAAGCTGGGCAAAACCCTTTAATGAAGCAAGAAAAAACCATGGTAGAGGCTAAGCAGCATTCCCACCCCATCTCGCTGGGAGTGAGAACCTCCATCTTCAGGGTGAAACCACTGAGTTACCTGAGGTCCAGGGCTTGAAGGAGATGGAAAAAGAACACCCACCATCCCTGGCCACTGACTGTGTCTCAGTTGATTATAGGTGAATCTGAACAACAACAAAGAACCACATGAACCATTTGTTCAAATTGTGATAGCGATATATGTGAGGCAGTTTCCTTAAGACACAGAAGGACTAGAGAAACAAGCTAAAAGGATTAGCCTCTAACAATGGTAACACATGCATGTTTGACTCATGTACAGACACACCAACACCGTTGATGTCTTGGATTTCTTCATGTCACTCTGTCAAAATGATTAGGAAAGATCTTACACAAACCGAAGACATACTGCAAAGCAAGGTGAATGTAGGACCCAATATATGTATTAAATGATGAAAATGCAAGAGAGTTAAAGCTCTTTGGACCGTTTCTGAATAGGAATAAAAGGAATAGGAATAAAAATGCAAATTTATATGATTTAAATGTCTCATTGTAGAGGCTCTATAATGTTGGTTATACATCAGGTGATCTGTCACAGGACTTTCATTAAATTTTACTCACTTTTAGTGAGTGTTTGCTGTTGCAGGGGCGGCAGTGGCTCAGCGGTACAGCAGATGTCTCGTAGGCAGATCGCCCCAGCCATCGGCAGGTCGAGTCCCGTTCCTGCCATGATGCCATGATGTCACCAGGAGTGTGAGTTGACAGTGGGAGGTGTCAGCTCACCTCCCAGCCACTGCCGAGGCGCCATTGAGCAAGGCGCCGTCCCCCCTACAAGCTGCTCAATTTGGGGCGCGTTCCGTTCCGAAGCCGCTGCCCGTCACTCTGCCTCCCAATGTGTGTAGTTTGATGTGATTGTATTAACATGTATTTTTTGTTTGTTTTTGCCCATCAAGTATGCACTGCAAAGAAGCTTATTGCACAGTAATATTTAATATGACACAGTAAACACTAAAAAATGCCGATGAAATTGACATTATGCAATTTTTTAAACCTTATTAGCCTTTGGCAATTAACGCAACAATTCTGTAAGAAATTCATTTAAATTCATTAGGTGGGTTTGTACTAAACAAATTATTTCCAAGGAATGCTTTAAAGTTTAGGGCACACATTTGCACTCACAGGGAGAATGATAAAGGAAAGATCCATGTCAATTTCACCTCTGCTCAACATAGTTCAGCACAAATGTAGCTTCAGGACATGGTTAGTGGCACATTGGAAGCAGATGAAAACAGGTCGCATGACCCTTATGAACAGTGTTATTATGACAGCTATGTATTTAACATTTGTAAAAACAAAGAAATACAAGACATTATGCGTCTTAGAAATTTATGTTTCCCCAGAAAAAAACATTTTCTCACACAGTCCAAACTAAGCAGCTCTACAAACCTGTAGTAATTGTTTTTGATGCATCAAAATTGTTGCGAGCTGAAAAACGTTTTCAACCTATCTTTAAAAATCTGTCTGCAAAGTTGTGTATGTGTAATGACAATAATAGCTTGATCCACCTATCTAGAGTTACAAGGTCTCTGATGTTCTCTGCTTCACAAACTATACAATGTGATGTTGACTGGTGACAAAGAACACAGGGGATACTAATTAACTAATGAATACAACGAAATATTTGCGACCTACTGCCATGAAGCTCTTTGTACCTGATCCTGCTGTTAATGTCTCACACAGACACCAGTGCAGAATTTATCCACTAAGAGCCACCCTCTTCTCACAGTTAGATAATTAAAGGGTGTTCCCCCTTGAGGCATTAATAAAGTACATAAATAAAGTATAGTGGGTAAATTAGGTAACACTTGGTCAACCTTTTCATGACCAGAACATTATTAGCTCCCAACTGAAGCTCTCCCTGTGTTTTTTAGTTGGAATTTATGAAAGCAAAATTCCCTTCTGTTTTCTTTCTTTTAGAGAAAGCTGGCAGAAATAGTGCACTGATTGTAATATTAACATAATCCTGTTGTTATATTACAAAAGGGTTATGTGGGCATGTGTGTGACAGAGTGAAACGTTTTGCATTATCGCCACATCTCTGAAATGACTGTTTACGACCATAAATGCTAAGCTTTTTAATCTGTTTAATATATTAACAATTATTTTTATCATCACAGTGTAAAATGCTAAATTGATTCTTATATCTTGCTCTATGACTTTGCAAACCACACAGGAAGATATCTTACAATTATTTAGTTTTTTTCATAATTTATTAAGGAATATTTGTGGGGTTAAATATGTGTGCTGTTTGCAGCAATATTCTTCAAATTCTCACACAGACACACAGCAGACCCATAAAAGTGCACTGTTTTGTTGTTGGCCTTTGAGAGGCACCAGTGGAGCGGGCGGGTGTTTAGGTGCTTCCTGAATAGCATCTCAGCAGTTATTAAAGAAGGTTTGCTTTAATATTTTCAGAGTATCTACATGAATTAATTACCATCAGTCCTACTGCCCCTGATGCCTCCATAATCAACAATGGGCGTTGCTTCTTTTGCAAAAAAAATAATTGTTTAGCTGAATATTTTGAAAATTCGAGTCGCTTTTAATTATAACTCATTTTTGCCTCATAATACATCATGCATTTTCTTGTCACATCACAGCCTGGAAAAAACATCTGGCTGTGTCACTTTCCTGGATTTGGGAAGGTTAAAAATGGAGCTCAACTCTACGGTGACAGCCCACAGCCTGGCTTTCTTTCAGTTCCTTTAGGTTGACATACTAATGCAGACAGTAGCTAAAACACATTATGGGTATTTCAGGTATTTATTTTCCCCAATAGTCTCAACAAAATGTGTTTTTCTGTCATCCTCAGCTGTCTTTCTTACATTTGTCTCAACCTTTCTCCTTTCATTTCTCCTAGAAGTCTCATACTACTGTAGATAAGATATGCCTTTGTGACATTTTGCAGCCAATCATTTGGACAGTGATGGTAATCACAGGGAATAGGAGCAATCAGATGTGTTGAAGTGGCTGATTTATTGGAAGACAAAATACGTGCTGAGAGTTGGAGGAAAACCTAATTATTATTTGTTGAATGAGACTGACGAACAAGATATTTTTGAAAGGGTACATATAAAATTATGAATTACATAAAACAGGAAAATCTGTTATCCACCTGTAGTTAAAGATAAACTCATGTGTGCACATTTACATATACAAGCACACTTTTTTTCAGCAACAAGGTATTCTCTTAAGAGAACTTGAAATTGTAGTGAGCTCTGAACCAGTGAAGTGAAGATGTCTGGCTCCATGAATTACACTAACCTTGTTGTTTTTGGATCAGCTGAAGCCTGTAGAGACTGACTTAAACGTAATGCTTTGCCCCATAGCATTCAACACGGCAGCCAAATGCAGCCATGTAACAGTGGCCCCACTCATTTTGATCTTCCTTGGCTTTGCGAGATGCAAGTGGCAGTAAGACAAAGGGCAGACATACAGTTGACTTACTGATACACACCCGTCAATGCACAACCACCCTCCAGAAATAGTTTGTCAGTTTATGTGTGAGCGTGTGTGGATGTTTCCACATGTGTCTCTGCAGGTTTGAGCATCTTGCATCTCATGAGTTCTCTCCCTCTAAATAAAGCCAGCTCAGTGAAGTGGAGGAAGTACACAAGTGAATCAATCATACAATTATCCTGATTTCTTCAGTCACTTCAAACTCAGACCCTGACAATGTTATGGGGGGGGGGGGCTTGAATGTGATTGTCAACACAAACTGTTGTTATTAATAGAAGAAGCAGCACAGGAGTGTGAAAGGTATTCCAGAAGGGTGAGTCATTTCAAGGAGGGGAGAGGAGAAAAAAATAATGGTGTGTTTTTAAAAAAAAACATGTTTTGTTGAGCACTGATGTGTGTATGTGTTTCGGTGTTTCGTCAGACATGCCATGGCTACGACTTGTTTTTTCTTAAATTAAAAAGATCTTTGTGATTATTCACCTTTCCCAGCCAGTTTTCTTTTGCACTTTATCCTCATACATGCCATCGCATGTATTGTAATATAGTCTGAAAACTTGCTTACTGATCATCGCTTTAATGAATGAGTGAATCCCAAAAGCCTGACCCTGCCTATCTCTCCTCTCTCAGGTTCGACATCATTAACCAGCCAGCCTGCTGGTATTGATTACCTTGTGATACTGAGATATTCACAGCATCCTCAATACCAAAAAGTACATACAGGAGTTGTTCGAACTATACCTGTGCTCCCGTAAAGGCTTCATGGAGTCTTTGGGGCTCTATGAGCATCCGCAGGTGGAGACCTTGGAATGATTCACATTCAATCAGGCAGATGGTTGGTGAGGTTTTGGCACGGCACTGCTTTTGGACTAAAGTACTCTCCATTGGTCTTAACTTTCGAGTAATGAAGTTTTTAAGTAACTCCCCAAACAGTTGCTATACTGTTAAAGACAGAAAAGAACACAATTGCAAATGAATGATAACTGGTGGGTTCACTGATTTTCCATATTATGTGTGGATGTGTATCAAAGGTAGTCTTACAAACACAAAAAAAATCAAATTATGGTTCTTAAAGAACAGACAGCACAAGGTTTATGAATAACTAGTGAACATAATGAAGGATTAGCAGCTTAATGGCCAGATACTTCACTCAGATGCTAAAACAGATTGGACTAAGAATAAGGATGTTAAAGGCAGATACATGACTCCAAATGGTAATGTTGCGCTGTATCTGTTAGAAATGCAAATAACTTATTTGCTAAGAAGTTTGTCGAGATGATAGATTATCAAGAATGTACTTACTACTCACAGTCACCAGTGCAAAAGCATTTGTTGTATACAGGTACAAGATTTTCACCATATCTGTTTGGCATTTTCCTACAAAACCATTTACTTGTACTTTCTGTCAAGAATTGTTGTTGGGCTCTTCGCTTTATTGCCACAAGTGAAATCCATCGAATCATAATACTTAGTTATATATTAGAATGGAACAAAAAAACAGTGAGATACTTGTTTTACACTGCTTTATCATCATAATAATAGAGTTCGTCGCAATGGTCTCAACATGAATGTAACTGATAAACGTCTCTGTTGGGTGCTGATGTTGTTTTTACATACAGATGTAAAGACACAGCATGCCATGTCTTTGAAGCAACCAAAGGACATCCAGAGTATTTACCACCAAGGTTAGCATTAATGTGTCTAGTAAAGAAGACATGGGGAATTTTAGCAATTACCTCCTGTGGGTTGTGGTATTATTTTTCAACAAATTAACATAATAACAAATGGTTACACAGTCGTTTAATGAAGACCTGTAGGCAGCTATGTGTTATTTTTCTTTTTTCATGTCCGATGGAAAAATTACAATTATTATCTCATTCAATAAGCTGCGTGAGGAATTATCATGCACTCAATTCATTTATATACTGTACATTCATGAAAACAAGTTACAACTGTTACAGCAAGTCAACAAAAACAAGCATCAACACCTAATTCTAACAAATTTCTTGGATCTGTAAAAGGTACTTTCTGTTACCTACCTCCGGTAATCACAATGTTAAAGACAAACCAGTGCTAAAATCTTTGATGTTACAACTTACGCAATTGTATAAATACAAACAGATCAGCAAATTCACTTTGTTAAAATGAAAGTCATGGATCAAAATGAAGCTGTTTTTATATAGCATGGGACATTCAAAAATATCAAACCCAGTTTCTCCTCCACCTTGTGCTCCGTCTCAATGTCAGTGTTGCTTTATTTCTGCAGAGGTCTGAGCTGATTAATATCTTTAGCCTCCTAAGCAGGCAATCTGGAACATTAACTATGCTTTGTTAAAGGCCTGTTTTGTGTTGTGCAGGAAATGATTGATCACAGGAGGAGAGTGGACAGCAGAGTAGGGACAGTCCTGGGTGAGATAAATCACATCTGATAGAGGGCACATAGATAATTGGTTGTCTGGCCCTATAGTCACGAGGAATGGGGCCACTATCTTCTGGAGGGAGATAAACTAGAGGGCAGCATACAATGATAACAACATGCTTGACTGTCAACAGATGAGATGCAAAATTACCCGCCACCACCACCACCATCACCACCCCCCACCCCTTTCATCCATTGTCTCTCTTTGTCCCTTTCTCCTGCTTTGTTATTGTTCAAATGAAGAGAGGAAAGGTTAAGTGGATTGAAAATCATTGCTGGAATGTTTCTGTTTATTCCTCCGCTGTCTTGTTTCCAAAACCATTCCAGCTGCGGTGGCTGTCTATGGATGGACTTAATGTGGACAACCATGGCATAGTCTGATCAATAAAAGACATCATCAAGGACTCCTAACAGCCACACTTGCTCTGTAAAAAAAAAAAAAAAAATTCTCCCTTTTTTTTCTCAGATATTGTCCTCATCTCCATCCTTGTACTTTTCAGGAGGGGTGTTGTCCTCACTCAGCAGTTTTGGAGATAAAAGAACGTCTATGTTCATCCGACACACAGAGAGCCAGGATTGATTAAATAGCCTGACAATGTGCCAAATGCATTGCACTGTTGCCATGGAGAATAAACTGACCTTGGATGATGCATTACGGACCAAGAGTTGCCAAGATAACACTAAGTCTACATTCCAAAGAAGGTGGGGACAAAATATGCAATACTTCAAAGAAGAGAGGACAGACTAACTATTTGAAAGTGCCGTGACTAAAATATGAAGCTGCTTGCTCATTCAATTCAAATCAACATTTGGATGATTTTTCCATCTTGAATATTGGTGTTGAGATGTTATATTTCTGTCCTGGTGATGGAGAAACTATTTTGCTCCTCAACCATTCACAAAAACAAAATACTAATACCAGATCTCAAAATGTACACACATGCAAACGGTTTTAAGGTTGAAAATATGGCCCTTTGTGACTTTGACTTTACTTTTTCACTTCAATCGGCATGGAACATTTTTAATCTGTTCAAGATGCTGCAGCTTCCTCTTTCAGTGGGGCCCATAACATGAATAATAGCATGAGGATTAACAGAGCAGCAGTGCAGAATGCAAATCATTCTCATGATACTTATTGCTTAAAAATACATTTCATAAACCTGTGTAGTGGATTAAATAATTTTTGAACACATGGTGCAATGAAAGAGAATGACTTCAAAGCAACAAAATGCCACAAACTTTGTGACGCAGGTCTTGCATCTTCTCCTGTTAAATAATTTTTGTCAAACTATTTATTTTTCAAAGAAAAGGAGAATTCAACAAAGGTGACTTTTACATTGCGTCAGTGCAATATTTCTTAAAGAATTTGACCTTGAGGTAAAATATTTTTATTAGAGTGACAATGAGAATCCAGAAGCAACCATTCATGTCAGATCCATCACCTTTAAGTTGCACGATATATTAGCATAATGTAAATGTAGTGCTAATACGGATTCATGTGCATTAGGTCTTTTTCCTATCTCATCTGCCACTGTGCATGCTTTCCGATGTAGTATACTACATCGGAAATATAGTCAAATATCAGGCTGGGCATATTTTATATTTCTATTACATTTCTCACACTGAAAAAAAAAGTCTTAGACTCAGTCGTGTTGAATCACAACAAAGAAGAAACAGATTAGGCGGTCTTATATTAAAATGAGTACTTCTGCACTTTCTGAGAAGTCTTTTGTGCAGCTGATGTTTTGTTGTTCCACTGGCTTTTGATAAGGCCTCCTGCTCTTCCTTAGCCAAATCTAGGGCCTCACTGCAGGGACCTCAGGTGGGAGTAGGCTCACCTGCTGCTGTGTGTGCTCATTTTATCATTCAGAAACACAGCAAGAGAGGAAGAGAGAGAAAAACTACACACACGTGAGGTTCCATATTTCCAAACTGACCTTTAGGCACAATTCTGAACTCAACTGCTGTGTTTCACCAAATGCTCCAGCTTGCGTTGAGAATCGAACAGTGTTTTGTGTCTCAATACAGCATGAAAAAACCATGCTGCCTCCAAAAAACATCTAGCAGGGGCCAAGAATGTCAAAATAGCTGTGACTAAAAGGCCTATATGCTGTGTAGTGCACTGGTTTCATTTTATTTAAAAATGTAGTCTACAAGTATCTTCCCTGTCAATCGCACTAGTTATTGAAATAAATGAATAAAGACACAAAGGCAAAACAAAAATATTGCCCAAACAAACAAGAGTATTTCATCTTTACTGAGAGGGAAGGGATGCTTGATGGGCTTTCATTTTCATATTGCTGGATGCTTGACATTGGCTGCTGGGGCAGGAGGAAGGCCTGATTATTGTCATTCGCATCACATCTGTGTGTGTCTGCTAATTGAAGGGGGTTTTCCTCTTGATTTCTATGGGGAAAACAATCCAGCAGATGTACATTAATTTAGGATGAGGAGATTGTTTCTGGTGCCATCTATTACAATTTAGCCAGCACTGGAGAGACAAACACATCACAATAACCTCTACAGGTAATAGGCTGTTGTTTGTGTTTCTACGGCACTGATGTGTTCTTCAAGCATTTGTAAGCTTCTCACTGATATTTTGACATATTTCTTTTTAACTGAGTGCAAGCTTGCATACAGTAGAGCTGGAAATCACAACAACCTAAATAATTAACATTAGTGTATAAAATCCAAATAAGCCTGTTTTTGTATACTGACACATTTATGGTCTCTTTTATGGATCACGCATTTGCAAACCATAAAATCTAAAGGGAAGATATTTCCTTTGCTTACTTTACATCAAGCCTTCGATGTGTAAGATCTATTAATGTGATTCTGTTTTTACATTTTCATCTGCATGTGTTGGTATACCTCCACATTTTTACACATAACATGTTTGCACATGGATGCAGGTCCGTCCTTGGGACTATATTGATCCTATCCAGGTAAGTCCTCACATGAATAATCAAACGCAGGTACCAGCAGCCTTTCCTGATCAATAGCTATTTCAACAGAAAGGCCTTGGAGTGGCAATTCATTACAAATGGAAAGCCTTATTACAGTATATATATCTGACCTCTTTGTTACGACAATACCCATCTGAATGTGATCCAGTGACGTGCGACGAGGTTCATGGCTGGTGGGGCACAGACTTCATCATAATCAGATGAAGATGTTTACAAGCATATGAACCTACAAGGCAACAGTAAGTGGGTTATTTTTTAAGTGTTATAGCAAAATTATTTACACACACAAGCACATTTGATTAAAAAAACTAGTTATGTTGTTACCTGCACATTTTTTTATATGTTATGTTTACTTATAAATGAAGTCCATACCCAGCTTCGTCTGAACAAAAGCATTGAAAAAATTTTGAGTTGAGATACTTAATCCTCCATTTTTATTTATTTATTTATTTATTCAGTTTCTTTTTTTCTTTCCATCCATCCATCCATCCATCCATCCATCCATTCTCTTCCGCTTATCCGGGGTCAGGTCGCGGGGGCAGCAGCTTAAGCAGGGAAGCCCAGACTTCCCTCTCCCTAGCCACTTCGTCCAGCTCCTCCGGGAGAATCCCAAGACGTTCCCAGGCCAGCCGGGAAACATAGTCTCTCCAGCGTGTCCTGGGTCATCCCCGGGGCCTCCTCCCGGTAGGACGTGCCCGGAACACCTCACCAGGGAGGCGTCCAGGAGGCATCCTGACCAGATGCCCGAGCCACCTCATCTGGCTCCTCTCGATGCGGAGGAGCAGCGGCTCGACTCTGAGTCCCTCCCGGATGACCGAACTTCTCACCCTATCTCTAAGGGAGAGCCCGGACACCCTGCGGAGGAAACTCATTTCGGCCGCTTGTATCCTGGATCTCGTTCTTTCGGTCATGACCCACAGCTCGTGACCATAGGTGAGGGCAGGAACGTAGATCGACCGGTAAACCGAGAGCTTTGCCTTTTGGCTCAGCTCCTTCTTCACCACGACGGACCGATACAGAGTCCGCATCACTGCAGACGCTGCACCGATCCACCTGTCGATCTCCCGTTCCATCGTACCCTCAATCGTGAACGAGACCCCGAGATACTTGAACTCCTCCACTTGGGGCAGGATCTCATCCCCAACCCGGAGAGGGCACTCCACCCTTTTCCGACTGAGGACCATGGTCTCAGATTTGGAGGTGCTAATTCTCATCCCAACCGCTTCACACTCGGCTGCGAACCGTTCCAGTGAGAGTTGGAGATCACGGCTTGATGAAGCCAACAGCACCACATCATCTGCAAGAAGCAGAGACGCAATGCTGAGGCCACCAAACCGGACACCCTCAACGCCTTGGCTGCGCCTAGAAATTCTGTCCATAAAAGTTATGAACAGAATCGGTGACAAAGGGCAGCCTTGGCGGAGTCCAACCCTCACTGGAAACGAATCCGACTTACTGCCGGCAATGCGGACCAAACTCTGACATTGGTCGTACAGGGACCGAACAGCCCTTACCAAGGGGTTCGGTACCCCATATTCCCGAAGCACCCCCCACAGAACCCCCCGAGGAACACGGTCGAACGCCTTCTCCAAGTCCACAAAACACATGTAGACTGGTTGGGCGAACTCCCATGCCCCCTCAAGGACCCTGCGGAGGGTGTAGAGCTGGTCCACTGTTCCACGGCCAGGACGAAAACCACATTGCTCCTCCTGAATCCGAGATTCGACTTCCCGACGGACCCTCCTCTCCAGAACCCCTGAATAGACCTTACCAGGGAGGCTGAGGAGTGTGATCCCCCTGTAGTTGGAACACACCCTCCGGTCCCCCTTCTTAAAAAGGGGGACCACCACCCCAGTCTGCCAATCCAGAGGCACTGTCCCCGACGTCCACGCGATGTTGCAGAGGCGTGTCAACCAGGACAGCCCCACAACATCCAGAGCCTTTAGGAACTCTGGGCGGATCTCATCCACCCCCGGGGCCCTGCCACCGAGGAGCTTTTTAACTACCTCTGTGACCTCAACCCCAGAGATAGGAGAGCCCGCCTCAGAGAACCCAGACTCTGCTTCCTGATGGGAAGGCGTGTCGCCGGAATTGAGGAGGTCTTCGAAGTATTCTCCCCACCGAGTCACAACGTCCCGAGTTGAGGTCAGCAGCGCCCCATCCCCACTATACACAGTGTTGATGCTGCACTGCTTCCCCCTCCTGAGACGTCTGATGGTGGACCAGAATCTCCTCGAAGCCGTCCGGAAGTCGTCCTCCAAGGCCTGACCAAACTCCTCCCACGCCCGAGTTTTTGCCTCAGCAACCACCAAAGCTGCATTCCGCTTGGCCAGCCGGTACCTATCAGCTGCCTCAGGAGTTCCACAGGCCAAAAAGGCCCGATAGGACTCCTTCTTCAGCTTGACGGCATCCCTTACCGCCGATGTCCACCAGCGGGTTCTGGGGTTGCCGCCACGACAGGCACCGACCACCTTACGGCCACAGCTGCGGTCGGCCGCTTCGACAATGGAGGCGCGGAACATGGTCCACTCAGACTCAATGTCCCCCGCCTCCCCCGGAACGTGGATGAAGTTCTGCCGGAGGTGGGAGTTGAAACGCCTTCTGACAGAGGATTCCGCCAGGCGTTCCCAGCAGACCCTCACAATACGTTTGGGTCTGCCAGGTCGGACCGGCATCTTCCCCCACCATCGGAGCCAACACACCACCAGGTGGTGATCGGTTGAAAGCTCCGCCCCTCTCTTCGCCCGAGTGTCCAAGACATGCGGCCGCAAGTCCGATGACACGATCACAAAGTCGATCATCGAACTGCGGCCTAGGGTGTCCTGGTGCCAAGTGCACATATGGACACCCTTATGTCTGAACATGGTGTTCATCATGGACAGTCCGTGACGAGCACAGAAGTACAATAACTGAACACCATTTGGGTTCTGATCGGGGGGGGCCGTTCTTCCCAATCACGCCCTTCCAGGTCTCACTGTCATTGCCCACATGAGCATTGAAGTCCCCCAGTAGAACGATGGAGTCCCCAGTGGGAGCGCTCTCCAGCACCCCCTCCAAGGACTCCAAAAAGGGTGGGTACTCTGAACTGCTGTTTGGTGCATAAGCACAAACAACAGTCAGGACCCGTCCCCCCACCCGAAGGCGGAGGGAGGATACCCTCTCGTCCACCGGGGTGAACCCCAATGTACAGGCGCCAAGTCGGGGGGCTAAAAGTATACCCACACCTGTTCGGCGTCTCTCACCATGAGCAACTCCAGAGTGGAAGAGAGTCCAACCCCTCTCGAGAGGACTGGTACCAGAGCCCAAGCTGTGTGTGGAGGTGAGCCCGACTATATCTAGTCGGAACTTCTCAACCTCACACACCAGCTCGGGCTCCTTCCCTGCCAGAGAGGTGACATTCCACGTCCCAAGAGCCAGCTTCTGTAGCCGGGGATCGGATCGCCAAGGTCCCCGCCTTCGGCCACCGCCCAGCTCACAGTGCACCCGACCCCTATGGCCCCTCTCACAGGTGGTGAGCCCATGGGAAGGGGGACCCACGTTGTCCTTTCGGGCTGTGCCCGACCGGGCCCCATGGGTGCAGGCCCGGCCACCAGGCGCTCGCCTTCGAGCCCCACCTCCAGGACTGGCTCCAGAGGGGGGCCCCGGTGGCCCGCGTCCGGGCAAGGGAAAACGTGCTCCACTGTTTTCATTCATCATTAGGGGTCTGTGAGCCATTCTTTGTCTGGTCCCTCACCTAGGACCTGTTTGTCATGGGTGACCCTACCAGGGGCACAAAGCCCCAGACAACTTAGCTCCTAGGATCATTGGGACACACAAACCCCTCCACCACGATAAGGTGACAACTCAAGGAGGAGTTTTCTTCTTTCCAGACATGTTATTTAAAAATATTTCACTTTCATCAGTGTTGGAACATCATCAACAACATCCGAAAAGAAAAAAAAAAAAAAAAAAGGGTTAACGGGTAGAAGCCATTGGCTTTTAAGATTCCTGTCCCCTAAATCATCAACAAAACATCTCTCTCATTAGAATATGTAATCAACAAACTCAGACATTAAAAGTTTTCAACCAGCTCATACATTGAATTTTGACAGACGTTCATTCCCTTATCCACTTCCAGATATTAGCCTTTTACCCTAGAGTATAACCATGTTTACATTCTTCCTAGGAACACAAGGTTTGTTAACATCATGGATAGTCAAAACTAGACTATCATTATATTCTCCACAAGAATATAATGATCATATTAACCTCTTTCAGCAGACAGTGTTTATAAAAGAATTAACCAGTTTGTTGCAGACACTTTAACAGTTTCACATGATATTATATTGTCAAAAGATGTCAACATGCTCTTTAAAGTCTCAAAGTTAATGTTATCTCATGTTATCACAAATAGAAGTTTTTTGTTTTGTTTTTTGTTCATTAGTCCATGTTTCTGACATCAATGATGTTGATTTTTTCGACTGTTCCATGAAATACTTGACGTGTCCAAAATCGTAGAGCTCCCAATATTGAAGTGACTCTGTTGTACAGATGTTTGCTGTAGTAACAATTCTTGTCCATCTTTATTGCTCATATTTCACCAACTCCTATGCACTCCTGATCACCATTGTTTTCATCTGCTCCAGAGAAAGCCCCTTTGTTTTGATGAAGATCCTGCAGTGGTTCGTCCAGGTGTTGTCGATCAGCCCATATGATTCTTTATAGTAAGGCAAGGCGAACGGAAAACAAATGAATGGATGCACTTAACACACTGACTATGAATCGTAGTTTACTGTCACTTCTTCTGCGGCTGGGGAAGAGGAATCGTCGGCCGAATCCCTGAGATCACCAGCACCCCCTACTATGAGGCACAAGGACGGCGTGCTTCAATTGGTGCCTTTTCCCAGCGGTTTCAGGACCGTTCAACTCAAGACGTTACACACATACAGTTGTTGACAAAAAAACACTGTACATTATACACATTAGGTAAATTATGAAAATTTTTTTAATAGAGCAAATGCATTTGAACATTTTAATAGCGACATATAGAGAGATAGCATTATGGTCTCACTGTGTAGCATGCCAGCACAGCTAGTCTAGTCATTGTGCAATCCTAGGTGAGGCACGGCTGGCGGGTGCCTCACCACAGGTCTCCGCTCAGTATGTCAGCGGTACTTGTGAAAATTCAGCAATTCTGAGTACAAATAACCTAGAATTGGTGAAGTTAAACAGAAAATAATTATATAATTCACATCACTGGATAAATATAACCATTTAATTTACAGTATTTCTTCCATTTTCCATTTTTGTCTTTATGATGGCAGGTAAGGCCGTGCCTCACCTGCCTCCCATGACCACACTTCACTGATGTGATCATAACAATAGCTGCAATCGATCATGATCAAGGGGATAAACACCGATTAACAGAGTTAAAAGCAACAGCACCTTTATTGCACTTTCCCTGAAAAGAGGGGAGATGATGTCAACAGCAGAAATGCAGAAATAACTGAAACCATTGCACAACCTCTTTGTTGTGTCTCAAGTCCATAGTTTCATCCCTAGTCCAGTGTTGAATGGTCACATTGAGGTTAATAATAAAACAATGTAGTGTATAGTGAGAAGGATCCGAGTGTGTGTGTTCGTAGACGCAACAACAAGTTGACACCGCTTTCTGGGACTCATCTGCCAAGTCTGGACTCAGATGGAAGCGTTGCTGGTCTCCTACAGCAGTCTTTTGGAAAAGTTTCTTAGAGTTTCATCATCATTGTTACCATCACTTCAACAACTGACATGAATATAATAATGTTTCTGACATTTTAGAGGGGAACCCGAGGATAACAAAAAAGTCCCTAGAGACGTCACATCCAATATATAATAATGGAAATTCCCCTTAAACAATACTAAAGGAACCATTCTCACTCCTATGTATCTATATTTTGTGTTAGTGGTAGTAGTAGTTGACAGACTCAGCTGTATGTATCCTCGTACCTAACGACACATGTAGCTGTGAGGTGTGGTAGAATGAGGCAGAAATTGCTCCTGTAAATAAAGCTGAAAAGTTCTCT
Organism: Antennarius maculatus; assembly: GCA_013358685.1. Lineage (NCBI taxonomy): Eukaryota > Metazoa > Chordata > Actinopteri > Lophiiformes > Antennariidae > Antennarius > Antennarius maculatus. The sequence goes on from CM023606.1 coordinate 17,447,457, forward strand.
TGCTTCATACTTAAAAAGCATGAAAACAAGCAGTTCCAAGGAGATAGTAAATAAAGGTGTAAGATGATTGGAATTCCTCGTTTGCGGGGTATTCATTAAATTAGAATGAAGAAAGGAGCAAGTACAAATGTTTGGCTAAAGCTTCTCCCTCATTGTGCAATGTCAATGATTTGCAAAGTTTAACCTTGATTAAACATGCAGGATCTGGTGAAAGACTGATTAAAAAGCTCATAAATAAAAGATTTAAGGCAACCTCCATAAGAAATAATATGGCAGTAGGTCTTTTTAATGTAATTCAGTCATCCAGTAGTAAGGGGAGCAAAAGTCATACTGTATTAGCTAAAGTCAATTCAGGTATAAACAGAACAATACGCTGGTTTGTGCATGCTGGTCCTCCATCATGGAATATTGTGACACTTCAAATTCATCACACATTTAGAAACTTTAATCACAAATTGACAAAAATTCTGAGAAGTTCCAAAAGAAATTTCTAATTTCAAGTCTGCACTAAAATTTATTTTGTTTTCATGTCAGTGCAGAGATCTTCAACAATGCTCTTTGATCAAACAGTTAATTTACAACATAACAGTATATTGTTTGCTAGTTTTAATTAGACATTAGCCTTTATAGTAATACCTGTTGCATCACCGTTTGATTAAATATTGTCTAGGAATCAAATGCACAATGTCTCAAAACAAACAAAAAACGGTTTAATTAGGTGATATTTTCCAGGTGATATTTTTCTAATATTACCTGGGCTTCAGAACATTAAAATTATGCAACAAAAATGGAATCAAACTTCAAACCCAATCTGGTAACATAAATTCCTTGGAAATCTTCTGACAAGTCCTGATTAAATAGCTGGAACAAACAGAAATCAGTCCAAAATCCAAATGTCCCTGATGAAAACTTCAGAAATGATGTGCTTGAAATAATAATGATGGGCTTAAAAAAGTCTTTTACATCTGAGAACATAGAGAGACAGCTTTTTTATTTTAAAACTTACAGTTGTTGAAACGATAATTTACAATGTTGCCAAGGATTTCTCTGTCACTGTAAAATTACAAAGGCATATCAAATATATTCTATTCATTGATGTTTCTATATTGGATCATGTAAAAGGAGTCATGGGTAGTGTGAGATGATAGTTGGCCTATGTACTTTAAGTAACTGCTAGATATAGAGAGCAACAATTTGCATGATACGCGAGGCAATTCCGAAGTGTTGTGCTCTTTATGCAAACATTGTACTTTACCAAAATAACAAGACATTTTAATTCCACTCAAGTAGCTTCTCCGAAAATGATTTGTTGTTTTTGTTGTTTGCCCTCTCCAATTTCCCCCTTGGTTGCTCACCATCGCACTTCACACATCTAAAAAAAAAGAGAAAACACCCACACAAATAGTGGCAGACAAATACTCCTGTGCTTGTGTTAATTATTTTCTATATTTAACCATTATTTCTGAACTTGGCAATGCTTTGAGTGAATGAAAGTGTAAATTCTCAGTAAAAATAGATTGAAAGAGGAGTAAAAAGAAAAGTCCAAGTTTACTCAAGGTCGAAACCAGGCAGGATGCAGAGATGAGGCACACATGTCCAGCTGGATACTAAGCTAGATATCAATAATCTAAATAGAATGCTGGAGGCCATTGTGGGTAAACCTAGAGAAAAAGTGTAGAAAAGTAGAGAAAGAAAGTAGAGAAAAATGCTGGACTGCAGAGGCAGAAGAGCAGCAGACAGCCTGTTGGGAAAGAGTAAAGGTGTGCTGGTATCCAAGATATGGTGCTGATGAGAAGGTGGGAACAGGTGTGCAGGTGAACAGGGACAACTAGTAATGGGAGTAGTGAAAGTAAAGAACAAAGCAAGACATTGGAGAACCCAAGGAAAGTGGAAATTACTCGTTCAAAAAAAAAGACTGGATAGTCAATAACTGCTTCGACCTTGTTGAGGCCTGGATGTAGTTCGGAGTGATGATGAACTCTAGCACTGACACCTTAGAACCCTTAAACACATGTCTATACTTTGGTGAACACTGACAGACTTTGAAGGAGACTGCAAATTTTTGCAAATGCTCCTACTTAATCTATGCAAACACAATATCCCTCCAGCCAATTTTAGACCTCCACTGTTCATCATTCCACTCATACCATACACTAGGGCTCACCCAGCTAAAAGCATTGTTTAGGTCTCGCTCACAATGAAAGCCCCCTGTTTCAGTCTGAAAGCTGAGGACAAGGGTGGGGGATGTGTTTAGACAAAGATGGGCACTAACTCCCAGTTGAAGAAACAGAATTTTTCCTTTATGTTCGTGATGAAGATTTCATCCCCTGCTGATGATAGGGAGGACTGCTAGAAACCTGCTGTCATGGAGTCACTGATGAATGTCTCTATCACTTGAGTTTCAGGGGCAGACACCAGTGGGTGGAAAAATACTCAGGGGGAGGTCTATGGTGCATTTTATAGGAACAATGGCAATGATTACCCCACATGCCCTGGTTGGATGAGATAGTTTTGACTCCCAGAGCAGAGGAAGGGTCCATTGGCAATGCTAGCTTTCATATACGTGGAAAAGAACTTTGTCCAATGTTGAGACCATGTTGAGAACATGGTCCCCTGATGGTCCCAATGTTGAGAACATTGTCAGGAATAAGAAGAAATGATACACTAGCGCCCTCCTTGGGACTGGTAAATTACATTTCTAATAGACTGGAGAAAGAAAATAGCACACTTCCAACTTAGTGATCTCCTTAGGGTAGTGCTGGAGATAGGATCTGGTCCAGGTGCTTTGGTAAAGCTTTAAGCCTGGTTTCAGTCTTTAATAATTCTAATGCTAAAAATAAACTAACATTTGCTGTGGCAATTCTTGAAACATGTATTTTCCACAACACTGGCAGAATCACTTAGGTATTGAATCCTGGCCAAAGGAAAGATATTAATCTAAAGTAATTAAAGTAATTAATCTAAAAAGGTGTTTGTTCATAGATGTGTACTTACTTCAATTCAAAATTGAGTATTTATAGGAATAAATTCTTCAGAGGAATTTTTAATAGGCCTATCAAAATGTGAAAGAAATACTGTATATGAGAACAAATTTCCCTGAATTTAGTGTCTTTGCTCAATCATCTACAATCCAGTTGATGTGCTGAATAGCTTCTGAAATAAGTGGCATGAAAGAGAAATATCTCCTTCCACGACTGCTCACAAACACCACAAGTGAGAACCATGAAGCATTTGTGAGTGAGGGATTTGACTCTGCTCTTTTGACAGGTTTAAACCCAGGCATCCAATCTTAATCCAAGGGGCAAAATGCTCACTTGTAAAGGATTCAGTCATCTGCTTTCAACTTTTGACACTGACAGAAAAATCCACACACACCAATTGTGTTGTGTTTTAACATCTGTACCCTTGTAACATACATTTAAGGATATTCACCTTTCAGATCTAATGCCTTCTATATTAATTATTGATTACAATTTGTCACATAAATCCAAATAAAATGTTTCAATTGCAATGTAAAATATTTCACTAATAGTTTGGGCAATTTGTGTAGAAAATTAATTTTTAGAGTTGATAAATTAAAAAAATGAAAACAGAAATTAGTTATCCAAACTGATCAAAAATAGCAATCATGTCAGGGCATGCAGTGCAGTCAGAGTAAATGGATCATGCAGTCATAGCAATTTGTATGATTTGTATGATATTGTTTTAGTGAAGATTATCTGAAGTTATTACCTGAAGTCTTCATATTTCATTCACTGTTTTAATGTTCATGAAATCCAGTCAAATGTGGCCTATGACAAATATTACTTCAATTTAATGTTATCTTTGGGTTGTCTTAATGTACATCTGAATTCAATCAAAGATTGCGCGCAACAACATTAAGCAGATGAAGTAAAACTAAATATTTTGCTCTTGTGGGTAATTTGAGTGGAGGTTTCTAGCACACATTTAATTACTGGTAAGGTACATGGAAAGTGGGAAAAGTCTAAAGGCGCTTGTAGCTTATTGAACATTTTTGTTACACTTCAGGGGTTCATCAGGGTCATCATTAAACATGTTAATAAAAAAGCCCAAAAGGGGAAAATTGTGATTTTTTTTTTTTTTTTTTATGAGAAAGGTTCCTAACTGAGTGAAATGAAAATGCCTAAATGGCAGCCATGATAAGAGTTGTTTGGATTATGTGAATTCAAGGATAGTAGCTTGAATGCCTCCATTCTTATCTGGTTAAACATGCTTTAGAAAGTCCCATCCATTTTGAAATATAAGGCCATCACATAATTTCTTGCTGCAGCAACTCTCAAATCAGAACACTTTTTGGCAGTTCACTAAATCAAATGATCAAATTGTCATATTACGGAAACACAACCTTTGTAAGCTCAGTCATGTCAACACTTAGAAGTGTTCCCTTAGATGTGTGGTGGGTTCTTAAACGTTTATGAACCCTCCCCATACTGATATTAAACCACCTTCTATCTGTATTACCTTTTCCCACTCTCTTATCGACTGTTTAAAGCACTTTTGTGTCTAACGTAAGTTCGAAACTCAAGGAAACGAGCGCACTTCCGGATGCTGTCAGTCAGTAGAATGCGCAAACGGTACCACGTCACTGTCTACTAAAAACAATCCATGATGAGGTAAAGTCGTGAGCTTTGACACGCGAATGCTCAAGGGCGCACTGTACTTTCAAAGCATCTGTCCAAACACAGTCAACAACACAGAACTTATCCATGGAGGAAGAGAAAGGTGGATGCAACTGACTGATGCTGCTATACGTTCTGCCTTGTGTAAACTTGAATCAACTCAGAAAAGAAAACTGATCACAACCATAAACACTTGTATGTGTAAAGCATATATGCGGACAAACAAACCATGTACAATTGTTGCTTTTTCACATCCAAATGAAGACATGGAAACTAACATTACAAAACATTCACAGTTTTGCTTCATGTAAATGTCACAATAGTTTCTAAATTGCTTTTGTAGCCCAGTATAATTTACAAAATTGCAATGTACACCAGGGAAAGTGAATACTAAACTAGATCGATACAATAGGACAAAAACTCCAACAAAAACTTTTATATTGTGTGGACTTTTTCCAGCAAGTGTTCTTAACATTGTAAGACTGTACCCTCCAGGAAATCAGATAAAATCTGGTGTTTTTCTTCCCTTGCTTCCTTAATAGGTCTCCTGGGCCTTCCAACCAATATGTGGTAACAGGAAAAATAAAAACATTGATAATTTTTTAAGTTATGCATAAAGAAGGAAATAAGAAACATCTCCCTAATGGTACTCCCAATCCCATTAATCCCCAAGGCAATTCAGTGCTCATTTTGCTTTCCAATGCAGAATGTGTCTGTTCCACCACAACCGCATGCACTCCTTTAGCAGTAAAAAAAGCCTATAGCTTTAGCCGTAGACAGAAACATAATTGACAAGGAATCAGATTCCTTAAACACACAGCCATTTCCTCTAGGCATTTTTAAGCTACTTGGATGTTGACTGAACCATAGAAAGGACCTGAAACAGCACCACAGATAAATCCACTTTTGTTCAAACATAACACCAAGAAAATCTCATTTATTCACAAGCATCATTAGAAGTAAAAAAATAAGGACAATGTGAGTAGCAAACAGCACAATTGCAATAGAGGATACGTGAGGTCAAACCGTCAGTCTGATAACCATTAAAATTATTTATTTATATATTTATATATGTGTATTCATGCATGTATGTGTGTGTTTGTTTATTTATAACTTATTTGACATTTATCGATCATTTGTAGAGATTATTTGTAGAGAATGTGTGGATTTTTGTCTTGCTCAGCTATATTCCTGTCTATGTGTACATGCAGTTTTTAACACTGTATTCAACTGCATAGTATCTGAACTACATCTACATGGGAAAAAAAATCTAAGCAGCCTTATTTTCAGAATGATTTCCTTAGTCTCACGATGTTTAAAGTGTACAGTAGACTGAAAAAAATGAACTCATCCAAATGACTTCAGGTCTGCTGTGTTGTGTCTAACCACAAACAACAATTATGCAATTATGCTTGACTTAGCATGTCAAATTCCAGGGAAGACACATGAGAAGAGTAGGTATTTACTTTACAGTAGGTATTTGTGTTTAAGGATGTTTTCGACTGAACACAACATTTCCATCACACTGTTTCTCATCACTCCTGATTCAACTACGATAGCACCATACGATGAACTGAAAGCAAAATGTTAATAAAGCAATCTAAATTTAGATACATTGAACAGTATCTGTCTAATCTTATGCCCGAGAGAGGAAAAATTTCAATCTTACAAAACAATATGATTTGGAGAAATTATCTTAAAATAATTTGCATAATATTAAAAACTATTGTTGATCATTTATTTATTAAGTTTAAAGAACCAATAAATGGGTATACCATTACTAATACCTAGATGAAGTCGACAATTATCCATTCATTCATCTTCTTATCCATTTCTTCTGCTTTCGTGGATCACAGTGGTTGCTGGAGCCTACCCCAGCGCTATTCAGTGTTCTTGTTTGCGTTCGTCCTTGTGTCTTTGAGGCAATTTTTTTGACACGGTTGCACAATTTTCAGACAGCATGCGTCCCTGGGACGCAAGCTTTACATGCACTTCCATTCAACAAAAACATTCACAATTTATCCATTTCTCCACTTAAATTTCGAACGCGAAAATCGCCATTGTGTTTTGATTTCACCAGATTTTCTCTTCACGAGACTAATCTGTGTGATTCAGCCTTATTAAAATCGACCAGGGTCGGCAGGGTGGTGCAGTGGGTAGCGCTATCAGCAACTCTGCGAAATTTTCATGTTCTCCCAGTGTCTGCGTGGGTTCTCTTCTGCTACCTCCAATAACCTGCGCTTTAGATTAATTGGCTGTGAGTGTTGGCGTGTGTGTTCGTCTGTGTTTCTGTGTGGCTCCGCTGTGCACTGGCGTCGCGCCAAGAGTTTCCACCACCTCGTGCCTTAAGTTAGCTGGGCTCCAGCCCCCCGCGACAGCTAATGTTGCGGTTACGAAAATGAATGAATGAATAACTGAATAAAATCGACCAAACGGCAACACGACGTCTGCTCATTTTACACGCTGCAGTGAGAGAGTGCCGAGTTATTCTCACATTATCACCATGCCTCTGAAAAAGAGGCAAAAGTTGGAGAAAACCAGACAGATGTTACTGTGGAGAGTACGGAAGAAGATGTAGAAGAAGCTAAGTGAAAACCAGCAAATATCCGAACATTTGTACCACAATGGACGTGATTGTTTTCATGGGTGAAGAACGGCTAAATGTCAGCACCAAAGACAAAATGCAGCTTAGAAAAAATGTGTGTGGAGAAGGCTCTGTTGATACAGTGTCCACAGGAGAATATTTTAATTAAAGGCAAAAAAAAAACTACTGAGCGAAAAGCAAAAGGGAAAAAAGTGCGCTTCACGCATTCGCACATCAAAGCTTGCGATTTCACCTCATCGCGGATTTTTGGTAGGCAGTCACGTGATACTGTACGCGCATTCTATGGGCTGACGGCATCTGGAAGTGGGCTCGGTTCTGTGAGTCTCGGACTTACGTGAGACACAAAAGTGCTTTAAACAGTCAATAAGAGTGTGGGAAAAGGTAATCCAGATAGAAGGTGATTTAATATCAGTATGGAGAGGGTCATAAACATTTAAATTACCATAAATAATAAGATAAATAGTTTGTCGCTCTATTGCGGAATTCATTAATCACTTGTGGTGTCTAGAACACATTAACCACAAAGAACAAGGGCGCACTGTACATCTTTCTTTACTTCTTGATTTTTTTTTTTAAGAATGACTACCAGGCTTTAAAATTTTAATAAAAATATGTAAATTTACTTATTTTTCTTTTTACTTAAACAGTAATGATATCGTTATTAATAAAATCGTTATAATTAGCAGTTTGTATAGTTTTTATATTGTACTATTGGTAAAACTCAATACTTATATGAGCATATGCTTCTACCTTATATTCTGTTATTACTTTTGGGATGCATAAAAAATTTTTGAAGCGCATACCAGGGATGCACTACTTCGAGGTAAAATGAACTCTGCTATCCACAGCGCCACTGTGCCGTCCACAATTATTGTGCTTTTTATTGCATTGTTATCATTATTATTAGTTAACTATGCTAGAACAGCAAGCCAAGCCCTCCCAAACACAACAAAATGATTGTTTGGCATGAGTGGGTCCTGAGGTCTAATGGTGGTTCTATGTCCCTCATCTCAGTGCGCATTTGACCATCAAATTATTGTCGTGGTCTTCCTACAATGTGATCTACCTTGAATAGACAAAGGATTCCAGCTGGGCTTATTCCTCTGTTCTTTCAACCTCCTTCCAGTGACAGATGGGACAAAAACTAGAAAAATCCTTGAAGACAAAGAAATTAGTGCCTTTTATATGGATCCAGTGCAGCTAGACACCCGGGATGTTTGGCAGGGGTAGCAAAGGAGTTGCAGCCTTTCAGTTTCATTTCACACCTCATTCTCAATAAAAAAAAACAACAAAAAAAACCCAATCAGTAGAACTGCCATATAAACCCCCAATATAATAGAAACCTGTTTGATACATTGTTTTTATTGTCTTATTGAAAACAAGAGCTGTATGCCTGTACAAATGTATAAATGCACAATGAAAAACGCAAGTAACACACATATGCTCATATGTGTGCATTTACTTACTATTATTACAAAACATACATACACACTTGCACACGCACACACTCACAGACATCTCTGTGAGCTGGTGATAACTGCTTAGCACTGTATGCTCCAACAATTATCAGACTGCCAGGGACAAGAGAGCCAGGAAAGGAAGAAGGGGAGGGTGAAGGAGCAAGCAATGAGTGGCACCGCAGAGTGGGTACAAGGAGAATTAGACAGGTGCCATGGGGAGAGGTTGGCAGAAAGAGGAAAAAGCAGATGTCAGTAAAATAAATAAAAAACAGTGGTGGGACAGATAACAGCAGAGTTGTGGAAGAGGGAAAGATGGAAAAGACTTGAAGATTTCAACCAAATGACAATACCAACAGAAGACGGTGGAGAAAGATGTAAAAATGTACAAAGGCAAAGGAAGAGGAGGATGATGATAAGAAGAAGAAAAAGAAAAAGAAAAAAGAAGAAGGCAATAGCCTAAGACAGGAAATGAAAGTAGGAGTAAAGAAAATGTAGCACACAAAGGGTAAAAAGAAAACGTGGACAAACAAACAACAGAACCTGAAAGATAATGTCGTGAACGGGCAATTCCTCCTCCATTGAATGCAAAACTCCCACTCCTTCCATGGTTTGCAGTCCATCATCAACATCCATCTCCAAGGACAGCCAAGACAGAGGCTATGCTATAAAAACCTCACACGACAGAGGTGACTAGAGTTGTTCTCTGCACTTAATTTTAGTTAATATTCAATAAAACACTACCTCATCTAATTACGTTGAGAAATGATCGCAAGTGACAACGAGAAAGGACGTGATAAGTCAAAGCGGGAGGTGTTGAAAATGGCATTGTGTGGGATTGAAAGGAGGCAGAGAGTGTAGCACACTTAGCCTACTGATGGCCTGTGGTCAGCAGACCATCAGCACCACCATGTGGCTGAAATATCTGGGCAATATTTTACATCAATGATGCACATGCATTTAGTCAAGTATCTTCTTCCTCCGTCTGCGTCGAGTTACTTTATATTTATGCACAGTGCAGACGCTTTCACGGATGTGCACATACAGAGAGAGGAGAGAGACAGAGATTTAATTTTGAGAGAGAGAGAGAGAGACAGAGAGACTAATGCACACAGAAAAGATTCACCATAGGTTATATGTTTTAGTTGTATAATTGAAACGGAATGATGTCGATACATCTTTGTGTGCAATCTAAATTTATATAATGTATACAGGATAATTCAGCATAATATAATAAAATTTAATATAATATATTATAATATAAAAACATAATATAATATTTGCAGGGACTTGTCCTAGCTTAGGGTCCTATCTGGGTCACTACTGTGCATGCTGTTCTGCTGTATACCCATTAGTCCATGTCAACAACTGACCTGATTTTCTTCCCTTCCTTTCTCTTCTTTCTCAATTTAGTTTTATGTGAGGACAACATTATATTTGTCCAAAAACAGGAAAACAAACTCCGTAAAATGTATCTAACATGTATTCTATGAAAATGAAACATATTAATATACCAGTAATTTGTAAATTTTATTCAATTCTTAACAATTAAATGCATTTTTTGTGCCACTACATTATATCACCGCTATTTATTGCCAAGCTTTAGCTTCCGAGGTTACTCTGAAATAATTAGAGTGGGGATGTCCCAAAAATTATTTATTTTACCAGGAAAATCAAGGATGATTGCCATCACATTCACATCACTAACACTTAATAAAGATACTGTCAGCATGCTAACATTTTCCATGGCTGATTTGTTGCTGCTTCTTGTCTAAATGTTTAATGGACAGTAAATTATTGTAGAGCCTTAACGTGTTTCTTCTCTGAATTGATTGTTACATTACACAGCAGTCGTATCAGAGGCTAGGTTACTGTTATAGAGTGTGACTACTCAGCTTCTTAAAATGTTTCACTAATCAGGAGCTGTTTTACTGAGTTTAATTATGCAGATTTACATATTTAATTAACATGCAATAAAACCAGGAATCAGTTTTGGAGATTTTTTGTCTGACTATCATTCAGTTGACAATATCGGAGATTTTAGACGCTGCAAAAAAAATCCATCTTAGTAAAAAAGTCCTCAGCAATTTTTCTTGACTGGAAGACGATGACTCTGACAGACTATGTGGAGTAAATTATGCCTCAACCGCTTGTACTGTGTTTCAAGTTCAAACAACCTAGAACATTGAAAACTCACACAAAAAGGAGAAGACAACAATTGAATTTTTTACTCGCGAGGAGGACAGAGATATGCTCAGTTACAAATCTCCACCCTGCTCTGAGCATCCCAGCCGCACCCTCTCGTTTTATTGGATTTTGGCGGTCCCTGGTTACAATGTGTCCTAAAGGTTGGGGATGAAAATATCAGCCATGCACCATGTATGGTATAATGTCACGAGAGTAAAAACCTCTCTCTGTTATGGTATTCTCCTTTTTCAGCAGGTCAAGGTTTACATCTTAAACGAGTCATCTGCTGCTACCTTAGCTGCAACCTTTCGACCCTTGCCTAAACATAAGTCAGTGTATAGCAAGACACACACACACATTTATATGTTCATAGTATAAAAGAATGAAAACAAGTAAATATGGGATAACTTATATACATTATTCTAACACTGTGGACTACAGGATGTGTTGTATTTCACATTCCTACTATTAAATTAGAAATAAAAGTGTGACAGTTGCAAAAACTGCATCTCATATCTTATTCCTCACCCTACCCAGGGGTTTTTGAGGGAAAGGATAAATCTATGGGAACAACTCAATCACATTACCTTATGTACATACCCAAGGCACTTCTTCCTCTCTTGACTAGTATGCTAGCTCCCAGCCCCATGGCTAATCTAGCACAGAAATGCACAAGGGGCAAATTAACATTTGCTCTATAGTCTGCAAATGGCAGTCCGTGCTTGCCATCGAAATGAAACACTGTCCAACGCAGTAGAGAGAAAGAGAAAATATTTGAGCAGGAAGTGATTAATAATTTTCAGGCAGTGCAGTAACATTTGCGTCGAGGGGTATTGGATCTACAGAATGGGCTTCTTCAGTAATACTTGAATCAAAACTTGTTTCTTTATATACTGTACAACTTTCTTTATTCTCATGCAGTCAGAAGAATTGTGTTGCAATAGTTTCTTACCAGCCTTCAATTTCAAGAGAGTAAGCATGTTTCTTGCTAAGAACTAATGGTTATTACAGTATTTTCTGCACTATAAGGCACACTGGATTATAAGGCGCACCTCTAATGAATTGTTTATTTTATTATTTATTTCATATATAAGGCGCACCAGATTATAAGGCGCATATAATAAAAATATTTCAAATAGATGTAAAAAACTAGTAGCTGTAGTTGCGCTATCCGTCCACTAGATAAAGCATTCATGACTGTGAGTACCTTTAGTCAGCTGTGAAAGGCTATTGTCATGGCAATGAAGCCATTCTGAGCCTCATCAAGGAAACCTGATCACTTGATCACTTTGCCATCTTAGAAAGAAATCAACACGCATATTAAAAACCTGACATAAACAACTGGTTAAATTCATTACGAGTGGACCACTCAGTTCGAACTTCCTGATCTGAAGTTCGAAGTAGATTTTAAGCTCCGACGTTCGTCTTCGTTTATTAATTAAATATTGTTTCAATTGATTGGTAGTCCAGTCGGAGGTGTGGTGCAGCTATTTGCTGCTGCACTGTGTGTCCTAAACAATTTTTTAAACAGTTTTTAATGTCAGGCTGCTAATTTACTGGCAAATGCGACGCTGTTTTACTCACAGAACTGACTTTAACGTCGGTGTCTCAACGCCGTGAATCTCACAGCACGTCGCTGCAGACAGAATACACAAGCCGAAATGTGCCCCCTACCTCCCCGTAACGTGTTGTTTCAGGTATCTTCTATATTTGCAAATCAATTGCAGCTCACCAGGCACCTTCGTATAGCAGTGACTCAGCTCTTGAGATTTCAGAAAAGGCTGGAAGTTCAGCTTTGAGGGTCTTTCATTCACCTTTATTCCAGTTTCTCCATGTGTTTCCGCAAACTAATAAAATGGACCGTCACTACATACCAGATTACAGCACAATGGCATGTTTTAGACCAATTAAGTTTAAAGTGGGTTATTTCCGGCGCCACAGTAGTTGGGAAATACTGAGATCAGTCAGTCAGTCAAACTTTATTAATAGAATTGTTGAAAATTCCCTGTTTTGCTACATTATCATAGCCAGGCACCGGTGCTCTCCGCTGCTCTGCCTTCAGACAGCAGATCACTCAGGTCAGTGAGAGCAGCACTTCGGCGACGCCCCTTGACTACCGTTGTTAGGGGGCGTAGTGCCTTGTGAGAGTGTTTCCTGGTGCGGCATGACTGCCGGCCAGTCTGCCAGCTTTTTTTCAGCGATGTTGTTTTTAACCAATATTAATATTAATATTAATCCATATACAAGGCGCATCGGAATATAAGGCGCACTATGTCATTATGAGAAAATTATAGGCTTTTAGGTGTGCCTTATAGTGCGGAAAATACTGTACTTTAATTCTATTTAATTGCTATGGAGATGTATCTCCAGCAATAATGATAAGAATACTTTTCCTCATAATAACATGTAAAATAAACATTGTAATGCTACTCTTCATGATACAAACATAGAAGTTAGGTACAGACCGACACACTTTGAATGTAGCCTCTTGACATTTTCAGCTCTAAGAGAAACACTGACTGATTGCAATACAGTATAGTGACAATGCAATTACCGATTTACAGGGCAAAGGGGTGCGTTTCTGTCTATTTGTAGGTTTCTCCATGTGTCTCCAGGATGCATCAGTACCTTAATGGTTGTAGTTCCGAAATGGTATACATAGGACAAAGTTGTATATGGGGCACAATCCTCCCTACTTGCTCCTCAAAATGCTTGACTGGAGACAAAGCTTGTTTCAGATGGCATTTATCTGCTCTGCTGTAATTTGGTACTGATATGAAAATATGTTATAGTGCAGGAACAAAGAGTGTTTTAGAGGAGAAAACGTACATCTGCAAGTGTTTAAGTACCTTGGTAAAACTTATTTAAATCTACTTGCAAGGTCATTTTTTAACGTATGTGTTAGTTGATTTGTCAGACTACAAATCAACAACTGAGCATTCCATGAACCTTCTCAGTTCAACATTTTACAGTTTCTTCATTTTCCAAGTGATGAATATGTCAGCATTGATCATTTTTGACAGCAAAGAAAAAAAATCAGTGGGCAGTGGGGTTTGGTTACAGCTCATTAACAGAGAAAGAAAGACTTGAAATGTTAATATTTAAAATTAAGTCTTGAACGTAGCTTTGTAAAACATTAAACTTTCAATAAAAACACATACACTTATTTTTGCATGTCACGCTGTTGCAACAACAACAAAAAAAAAAAACATAAGGAAAAAAAAAAGACAAATTAGCAACACAAGGTGTTCGGCCATGTGTCTGAGAGTCGATGCTTCAGGGTAAATAGTAGTCCTGAGGCTTAGAGGAAATTGTACCATACAACAGATGTTAATGAAACTTAAGTACAGGTCTAAATTGCTGCAGTGAAAAAGGGACATTTAAACATAACATTCCACCAGAGAAAAGGTTAACTATTAGGGTTGTTTACACAGTGGAGAAACTGCATCCACAGGTCGATGGCTGAAAATGGGACATGATAGAAAATGTAGTTAGTAAATGAATAAATAAGAATAAATGTATTCACCCAAATTACATGAATTGTCTACCTTGAGAAGATGCGGCTGGTTCTGGCTGTGTGTCAGTTGAAGCCGGCGGCTCCTCTTCTCGGGGTAGATTGCACAGGAAGGCAGCACACTCTGATTTCAGCTGATGCACAGCTGATTCCGCATTGGCAGGGCTCTGGAAACAGAGAGCCTTGAACCTCGGATCAAGCAGTGAGTCCAACAAAAAGACACTTGTGGTCTCTATTCCGCAGAACTCCTCAATGACGATACGCTTCAGGTTCAAACCGAGCTCTTTCGCCATGTCATTCATCACGTGTGCCGTTCCTTCACTCAATGCATATTTCAGAATGCTGATAAGTGGAATGACCTTGGCTCCAGACACTCTTGTTTCCTGTGACAGCTCCACAGTGGCAGAATGAAAAGGTCCCAACATCCTGACGCACTGCTGAACACACTCAAATTCATTGGCACTCAGTGACTGCAGGTCGGTGGGCAGAGTGGTCAGAGCAGCCGCCACTGCATTTCTCTGCTCATAGAAGGGCTGCAGCATCTCGTAGGTGCTGTTCCAGTGAGTGTCTACCTCAATGATCAGTTTGTGTGCAGGGCGGCCCATCTGCACCTGGATCTGTTGAAACTTCTCACTGGCAGTGGTGCAGTCTTAAAATAGGTGACCACATGCCTCGTCTTTGCGCGTATTTCAAGGAGCCCGGTAGTAGCATCCATGGACTTCCTCACCACTAGACTCAGTGCATGTGCCAGGCAGACGACATGCTGCACCTGCAGGATATTCAACGCAGTAATCACCAAACACTTTACCTTATCCTCCAGGGCCCATTCCTTTATAAGTTCCAGAGCATTGCCGGCGATATTCTCTGCCGTGTGACTTACTGGGAATAGCCGAACTCCTAACAGTGTGGTGGACAGCTCACCTGCATGAATATGAATGGAATGACAGGTGACAGCGAGATATGCATCCATGATGACGGAGTTCCACATGTCTGCAGTCAGGCTGACGCTGGCAACGCTCTGCAGTGCTGCCTTGGCCTTCTCCTTTTGCTCCACATACCTCCTCTCCACAATGGCTTTAACTACCTGCCTAGATGGGAGGGTGTATGTGGGTTTCAGTTTAACCACCAGAACATGGAAGCCAGGATCAGATAGACAGATAGATATACTTTATTTATCCCGAACTGGGAAATTTAGACGTCACAGTAGCAGATCAGAATTATTACAGAAAATATACAGAAAATGTGCATTGAGAAAAAATAAGACAGGGAAAGATATTATTATTATTATTATTATTATTATTATTATTAATAATAATAATATTAACAGAAAAAATATGAACAATATTAACACTAATAATAATAGAAATAATAATAACAACAATACTAATCACAGTACCCAAGCATGGTAGGCCTTTAGTCAGAAATAAATAAATGTGGCCATACACAGGACCTAGTGAAGCCATACCAAAACATCAGACTGGTGGTAGGACTCTGTCTGATATTTCAGAGCTGTAGTACAGCGGGATGGCTTGTGGCAGGAATGACTTCCTGTACCTTTCTGTTCGACAGCAGAGCTGTAGTAGTCTATTGGAGAACGAGCTCCGCTGTATGTCCAGTGTGTGGTGGAGAGGGTGAGCGGGGTTATCCATGATGGATAAAAGTTTGTCTCCTCCACGGCCTCCACAGTGTCCAGACTACAGCCAATCACAGAGCCAGCCTTCTTTATTAGCTTATTAAGTTTGTTGATATCACTGGCTCTGATGCTGCGCCCCCAGCAGACCACGGCAAAGAAAAGTACGCTGGCCACAACAGACTGGTAGAAGATCTCCAACATCTTGCTGCATACGTTGAAAGATCTCAGCTTCCTCAAGAAATAGAGTCTGCTCATCCCCTTCTTGTAGACAGCATCGACATTGGAATTCCAGTCCAGTCTGTTAGAGATCTTGACACCCAGGTACTTAAAGTCCTCCACCTCCTCTACAGCCTCTCCTAGGATGTAGATTGGTTGTGGCGTGTTCCCCTTCCTCCTGAAATCAATCACCATCTCTCTGGTCTTGCCAACATTCAGCCTCAGGTGATTGGCTCCAGCCTACAGTCACCACAGTCAAGGGCTAAGAGTCCATCACAATAAAATCCACGAGAGCTTAATCCACCTCTTGCTTCCTGGTCCCTGAAATATGAACATGAGCAGAATACATAAGTGTTACAAGGAACAGTAGGCTGCAAGGGTAAATGTTAAGGTGTAGATATCTAACTGTATAATACAGGCACTCCGCTATGTGTGTGATTTGACGTTAGTTTCATGGTCATTTTTCATGGTCATTGTCAACTTTGTCAAATGTAACATATATGCACGACATACCGCAGAGATGAGATTACAGTCCTCTCAGACCCACAGGCAGTAAAAAAACACGAAAGAACCGCTCTAGCGGGGGAGAGAGGAGCCGCTGCGTGTGCACGAGCCACCATCCTGTCCCAAATAGGTTTTTATTCACCCAAACTTAGACTCACTGCCCCTAAACAGTTACAGATGCTTCATATCCTTAATATTGTTTACTACAGCGAACGTTCTAGCGGCTCACCTGTTGGAGACGTCACCACAGCAGCAGCAATGCAGTAATGCCTCATCATTGACGACGTGTTGTTGGTGTATGCCAGGTGCTGGGAACAAAGCAAACACTTCACCTGCAAATTAAAAATGACATGTGTGTGGTTTATTATTTCCACTGTGTGAGCTACAGAGCTTGAAAATAAGTTTCTTAGAAATTAAAATCTACCTTGTTCAGCGGCACCAGTTCAAAATGTTCCCAAACTTGGGATGTCTTTCTGCTTGGGTCCATTGTATAGTAAATACCACGCAAAATGTGTGAACGCTAATGTGATCAATCCGAGAGTTATTGGCAGCGCACCGCGCTGTTTCATCCCTCTTAATACATCTGGGACTCGCCGGTGATCCGGACCACTAAACTTTTTCACCTGGTGAATGGGGTGCCAGTGTGTCACATGGTGAATGGGGCGCTTAGTATTTCAGAACACTTGATGTGCCAAACGTCATTAGGTGGTTTTTCCATTTCTGAAGTAGGAGCAGTGTTTCACGTGGGAATTCCCACCGAGTCCGGGGCGTGTATCAGAGCGCCGGAACAAACGGACATCACTAACCACGTGTTCCCCGCTGCAAGTTTCTTCCAGCAATTCTCTTGTTTTTGGTCTTCACAAGTGATTAAGTGATAAGTGATTTTCCTTTGTTACTTTGTTAGCTACAGTTATTTCTTAGAAGAAATGTTGCTACTTTGTAAGTCAAGCATATCCTTCGAAAGTGATTTTCTGTTGTTACTTTTCTGCTTAATAAACTGTTCGCTTTTGTACTCTACATCCAAGGGTCCTGGCCTTGGTTTTGCCTCAGGGCACACAACAGTCCTATTATGAAAAACACTTTTTTCAGGTCTCTACTTATACTTTGTGGTTCTCCCTAACTATACCAAATCCTAGAATCAATAAATATTTGGAATCCTTTGGAATTCATGGCTGGACAGAATCAAAACAATCAGATTCATAAAGCGCCATGTGTGACATCACAAGAGGGGCGTAATTGACCTATCCTGGGTCATATTTGACTGTTCACCCAGATATGGGTGTGGTTATCGCTGAGGTGGAGTTTGTTCAGGCTATGATAGCAGTGTGTGGTAACAACCTGGGTGAGAACTACACAATGAAAGTTCCTCACAAGTTGTTGAAGTCAGCTAGCATTTGGCTAACTAGTTTGGTCCACTCTAGTCATGTGTGTGTGCGTGTGTGTGTGTGTCCGTGTAAGGTGTATCCTCAGCGTCATAGCAAACACAGCTGCCTGTAACCATTGCGACTACAATGCTCATTAACAAACAGCCTTAGCCTAATAGATATTCACTGTCACCAGTCAAGTGTTACGTTCAACTGACCTAATTCCTGCATGTGAAATAATCCAGGTTTAAATCAAGAGGAGAATTTATCACTCATTCCCAGCCTTGTGAGAGACAAAGGGTGGATACGTTCACACACACACACACACACACACACACACACACACACACACACACACACACACATACACACACACACACACACACACACACACACACACACACACACACACACACACACACACACACACACAAGGCGCCTGTAAACATGCAGATTAACAGCGGGCAGCTACTTGGTGTACCCAATGAGCAGCTTGTAAAAAGACAGTACCTTGCTCAAGGGCACATTTGCAGTGTTCAGGAGGTGAACTGGCACCTCTTCACTGCCAGTTCACTGTCAGACATTTCCACATGGGCCTCTTACCGGCCACCTTCCGATCCCCAGCCAAAGACCTACTCCCACTCCAAATAATAAACCAGACACTTATTTTTCCAGCAATTGGGAGCAAAGGGGAGGAGATATTTCTTGGCTTTGAGAAGTTGCATTATTTATCAGTTGATGCATAACCTAATGCCCACCGTTGGCTTCATTACAGCCAGATTGACTAAAGATCAGGGTCTTCGGGTGGATTTGAATCCATTGCCCGCAACACCACTGTACCATCTGTGCAATCTGTTCACTCATAATTGTCAGGTTTGTGATTCTCCTCCAGTAGTCTTGGCAGAGTCTAAAGAGCCTCTTCATACACAGTTTAGCTGTGGTCAATTTACTGATTTTGATGTTGTTGTTGTCCCCCTTGGTTGTTGTACACCTGACAGACAGTCAAGCATTCTAAGGTTCAGCGACAGGCAGCTCCTTTAATGTGTTGGTCCAACATTTATGATGATTTGTTTTAAAAAAAGGATATCTGAGTGATCTGCTCATATCCATTGCTCGGCGATGATGAGCGTAGCACCAAGAAATGGCTTTATCTGTTTGAAGAGTGCCTTAATCACACTAACTGTCTGACATCTTCAAATATCGCACACTGCCAAAACATCAGATTTTATGAGATGTTTAAGGATCAGTCGTGAGTAGAGCCATAAAAACACCATCCTCCATACATATTCAATCACTGGTATCATCATTCAACAGTCATGGTTAATATACTAGGCTGTTCATGTTGCAATCTTTTTTTTCTTTAGAAACTCTTTTGCCTTGACTTGTTTCATAAAGGAACTGCTCCAAAATGAGTTAAATCAGTTTCTAGTCAGCTGAATAATTTTGCTGCTTAGGACAATGGGACGAACTGGATAGACATCAGGTGCCAGAAACAAAAATGATCACGGGCAGTCACAATTACACATTTTAGCCCTCAAAATGTGCCATAGTGAATCACAACTACACACTACACTTGCTATTAACAATATGAAAAGAATGTGATGCTCTTTTATCATCAATGTTGTAAAATAGTGAAAGACAAAAAAAGAGGAATTATGTTGTTTATGGTGTTTGTGGTTTCATCACTTTCCACATCACATGTACTGTATATCCTGTTGGTTTTGACCAACTGATAATATGTAATAATAATAACACCAAGTCCGTGTAGGTACTTAGGATTCTACAATTTGATGAGTGACCACATGGAAAGACAAAAATATCATGCAGTCTGCCCTTTAAATATGGCACTCCATTACTCTGTTGAATGTTATAAATAAACAGCTGCATCTGGGATATCATAATCCAGGACACAAAACATGTAGAACGGCACAGTGGAGACACAATCACTTTAAATGAATCAGTTTTTAATCATGCAACATAATATTTCCTATCAGTGCCTCACAAAATATTTAATTGAATTAAAACCTCCAGAGAGCTGCTAATAAACATTGAGAACACCATTTTATTTCCTGTTGGTACAAGCTACTACTGTGGCTACTACTGTTGTTACAAGCTACTACAGCAGGTGCCTTACTGTGTGGTACGGCGCCTGCACTGTTTCCTGCTACAAGACCCAGCAGCGCATCATGAGAGCAGCTGAAAAGATCATTGGTGTCTCTCTCCCTTCCCTCACAGACATTTATAACACCCGCCTCACCCGCAAAGCCATCAGCATTGCAGGTGATCCCACCCACCCCTCTCACAGCCTTTTCAGCCTGCTGCCATCAGATAGGAGACTGCAGAGTCTGCGGGACAAAACCAGCAGGCTCAAGGACATTTTCTTTCACCAGGCAGTCAGGAGGCTCAACTCCCTCCCTGCTCTGCCCCCTGCCACAACCTTGAACTCTACCCTCACCCTGCCCTGGCCTCCCCCCAGCACCTGACTACCTCTCCCACTCACTCTACCCCCGTCAACTCAGGAACTGCGCACACGTCACTTCCCCTACGGGATTAGAGAATGTATAGAGATGTTTACCATCCCTTTGTGTTTCGTCTCATAATTTCTGCTGTACTGTCTGTTCTACTGTGTTGTACTGCCTGTGTTGTATTGCCTGGGTTGTACTTGCTGTTGTTCTGCCTGTATTGTACGCCTGTTGTACCGCTTGTTAACCGTGGGTCAGAGAGGACTGCAATTTCATCTGTGCTGTATGTCGTGCATACATGGTACACTTGACAATAAAGCCAACTTTGACTTTGACTATCGCAAGATTTAGCCTAATTTTATTAATGAACACTCAAATGAAGCTTCTAATCTCCTCAGGTTTTTGCTCCCTGTCTGTCATCTTCTGCTTTGTTATTCGATTGAAATAGAAAAAAAGAAAACAACAAATGAATGCTTGAAACATTCTACTGAGACGAAAGACTCATTTCCAATGGCGTCCTAGAAACATAAATCTCATTAAATTTCCAACATCAAGACAATGGACTTTGAAATAACTCAAAATTATGAGTAACACTAAAAAAAAAAAATTAAAAGAAGCATACTGCGAAAGCCAAACAACTTCATATCACACATATGCAAGGTGCGCCTTCAACAAAAACTCAAAGAAAATCAGAAAAAAAAATCTTTTGAAACTTTGTGATAGTAATAATAATAATCTTGTTTTATTGTCACAAACTGGATTTTATGAGGATGATAATGTTTTTGAACAAATGGCTGATGCAAAACTTTATGGGGAGCCTTAATCAGACAGAACTTCAAAAAAGAGTACAGAGGACTTGCACTGCATGCCATCGAGAATTTCCAGTCAGGTTTTAGGGAACATCATAGTACAGAAACAGCACTTGTCAAGGTTAGCAACGACCCTCTCACCGCTTCAGACAGAGGACTTGTTTCTATATTGGTTCCCTTGGATCTTAGTGTGGCTTTTGACACAACTGACCATAATATTCTTCTGGCACGACTGGACAAAACAATTGGTATTAAGGGATCAGCATTGAGGTGGGTTAAGTCCTATTTAACTGTTCCTAGTTTGTTAACGTTAATAACGACTCCGCCCAGTCAACTATAGTTAGCTATGGAGTTCCTCAAGGCTCGGTTCTTGGTCTAATACCATTTATTTTATACATGCTTCCTCTGGGTAATTTGATAAGGAAACACTCCATCAACTTCCATTGTTATGCCAATGATATGCAATTATATCTCGATTAAACCTGATGAAGTCAATCAGTTGTGCAAATTACAGGCGTGTATCAAAGAGATTAAAGATTGGATGACCAATAACTTCTGATAAATTGTATTGTACTCATTGTACTCGGCCCAAAAACTGTTAGGGATGTAGTGCCCAGTGATGTAATAGCCTTGGATGGCATCACGTTTGAGACCAAAACTGTCACGTCTGTCCTATGATTTTCCTGTTTATTTTCCTGCCACTAACGTGTCATATCATTCCAGATCCTGTCTCACCTTCAATCAGTTCATTCCCTGCACCTGCTGTCTCTCCACACACCTGCAGCTACTCCCTAATCTGTCTCCACACTACATATACCCAGCTCAGCCCTCAGTACTCTGCCAGATTGTTTAGTGTTCGCCCTGACTCTCCAGCCTTTGATTCCTGCCGGTACTCCTGATTACTGTTACTGACCCAGCCTGTTTCCCGGACCTTTCCTTTCGTTGACCCCTTTTGGATTTGTCTGCCTGGTTTGTTGGAATGCCTTCTTGTGTATGAACTGCCTGATTTTGGACTCTGCCTGTTTGCTTGCCGTCTGCCTGACTCGTCTGCTGTTTGGACTGATTACCTGGTACCTGACCCCTGCTTGTCTTATTAAACCTGTTTTTGGACTTAACCCGCCTGCTTCTGTCATGCTTTTGGGTTCCCCTTGCCAGTCGTGTTCGAGTCGTGACAAAAACCACTGCGAGGAACCTAGGTGTCATCTTTGATCAGGATCTCTCGTTTAACACACCTTAAGCGTTTAACACACCTCGTTTAACACACCTTAAACTAACCCAAACCCTAACCCTACAGGTTAGGGTTTGGGTTAGTTTAGGTAGGGTTAGCGTTAGTGTAGGTAGGGTTTGGGTTAGTGTTAGGGTTAGGGGTGAGGTTTAGGGGTTAGAGTTAGGGTTAGTGGTAGGGGCTAGGGTTATTGTAAGGGTTAGGGTTGAGGTTAAGGTTAGGAGTTAGGGTTAGGGTAGGGTGAAGGTAGGGTCAGGGGTTCGGGTAGGGTTAGGCTTGGATTTATGGGTTAGGGTTAGTGTTAGGGGTAGGGGTACAGTTAGGGGTAGGGTTATGGTTACGGTTAGGGGTCAGGGTTAGATTTAGGGACATGAGTTAGGGTTAGGGTAGGGTTAGGTTTAGGGTTAAGGTTAGGGGTTAGGGTTAGATGGTTAGGGTTAGTGTGGGTAGTATTTTGGCCTCGTCGTGACCCAGAAAAGAATTGCTGGTACCTTCGGGGTACCAGGGGTGCAAGGTCCTCTCGACCGCTGTACGCCCACCACTTCCCAGTAGGGTTCAGGTTAAGGTTAAGATTAGTGTCAAGTTATTTGGGTTTTCTTGACATTGTTTCTGTCCTAACTTGAAAATAGCTTGTAGATGGGCACAGAGGACTCTTTGGGGCAACTCAGCTCCTCCTTCTGGTTTTATTTCACAGTTTGTTCACAATATGAGTCAGGTTTTGAATAACAGCAGATGTAGTGGTAGTAGTAGCGTAGCGAAGGTAGCATAGGTTGATAACCTTTGAACGCACAAACATAAGATTATTAGTTATTGTGTAAACATCCCAAAATAACATTTCAAAGAAAATAAATTTCATAACTTAAATGCAACAACATTGTTACTATTTCCCTCAAGTAACTGAATTTCCATTCTTTATCTCTCAAGTTGATACTTACAATTTTCTTGAATTAATAAGCAACGCGTTTGAATAAGAAAAGTTCAAGTTACATACTTAAATTTTTTTCCTAATAAACACAGGTCAAATATCTACCCTCATGCAGCACTTTCTGCAATAATCTTACATCCTACAACTGGCATCAACTGAACAATGAACAAATTTATGCCTAATTAAATGTTTAACACAAATTTGCGCATATCACACGATTGAATTAAATTATTACCTCTCCAAGGAACCATCACCTTATCGTGGTGGAGAGGTTTGTGTGCCCTAAGGATCCTGGGAGCTATGTTGTCGGGAGTCTTGTACTCCTGGTAGGGTCGCCCAAGGCAAACAGTTCTCAGGTGAAGGGCCAGACAAAGAATGGTTCAGAAGATCCCATGACAAATTGGAAAGGGAAAAATGTGACCCTGCCCGGAGGAAGCCCAGGGCCCACGTCTGGAGCCAGGCCTGGACGGAGGGCCCATCAGCAAGCGCCTGGTGGCCGGGTCTGCCATGGGGCCCGGCCGGGCTCAGCCCAAAACGGCAACATGGACTCTTCCCACCCCTGTGGACCCACCACCCACAGGGCAGACCGATGGGGTCGGGTGCGCTGCCATATGGGTGGCAGTGACGATAGGGGGTCACGACGGACCAGACCCGGGCGGCAGAAGCTGGCTTTGGGGACGTGGAATGTCACCTCACTGGTGGGGAAGGACCCGGAGCTTGTGTTGGAGGTGGAGCGTTACCAGTTGGATCTGGTGGGGCTTACCTCCACGCATAGCCTCGGTTCTGGATTCAAACTCCTTGATAGGGGTTGGACCTTGTTTTACTCCGGAGTTGCGTCAGGCGTGAGGCGCATGGCGGGTGTGGGGATACTCACAAGCCCCCGGCTGAGCGCTGCTGTGTTGGAGTTTACCCCGGTGGATGAGAGGGTCGCCTCCCTACGCCTTAAGGCTGTGGGAGGGGAAACTCTGACCGTTATTTGTGCATACGAACCAAATATCAGTTCGGAGTATTCGGCTTTCTTGGGGTCCCTAAATGGGGTCCTTGAAGGGATCCCTGCAGGGGACTCCATTGTTCTCCTGGGGGATTTCAATGCACACGTCGTCAATGATGGAGACACTTGGAGGGGCGTGATTGGGAGGAATGGCCTCCCTGATCTAAACCCGACCGGTGTTGTGTTGTTGGACTTCTGTGCTAGTCACGGAATGTTCATAACTAACACCATGTTCGAACACAAGGATGCTCACAAGTGTACCTGGTACCAGAGCACCCTGGGTCAGAGGTCAATGATCGATCTTGTGATCGTATCATCTGACCTTCGACCATGTGTTTTGGACACTCGGGTGAAGAGAGGGGCAGAGCTGTCAACTGATCACCACCTGGTGGTGAGTTGGGTCCGTTGGCGGAGGAAACCTTTGGATAGACCTGGTAAGCCCAAACGAGTAGTGCGGGTGAACTGGGAACGTCTGGAGGAGGACTCAGTCCGCGAGGCCTTCAATTCACACCTCCGAAGGAGCTTCTCGTACATCCCTGTGGAGGCTGGGGGCATTGAACCTGAATGGTCGATGTTCAAAGCTTCCACTGCTGAAGCTGCAGCTGAGAGCTGTGGTCTCAAGGTCTTGGGTGCCTCAAGGGGCGGTAACCCTCGAACACCGTGGTGGACCCCGGTGGTCAGGGAAGCCGTCCGATTGAAGAAGGAGGCCTTCAGGGGCATGTTGTCCCTGGGGACTCCTGAAGCAGTTGCAGGGTACCGACAGGCCAAAAGGACTGCAGCCTCGGCTGTGATGGAGGCAAAACAGAGGGTGTGGGAGGAGTTCGGAGAGGCTATGGAGAAGGACTATCGGACGGCACCAAAGTTGTTCTGGAGGACTGTCCGACACCTCAGGAGGGGGAAACGGTGGACCACCCAAGCTGTTTACAGCAAAGATGGGACACTGTTGACTTCGACTGAGGAGGATGTCGGTCGGTGGAAGGGACACTTTGAGGAACTCCTGAATCCAACTACCTCAACTGACACGTCCTCTGTTGCAGAGGCAGAACTGGAGGATGAGGGGGGATCAGAATCAATCTCTCGGGGCGAAGTCACCGAGGTAGTTAAACAACTTCACGGTGGCAAAGCCCCGGGTGTTGATGAGATTCGCCCGGAAATGCTGAAGGTACTGGGTGTTGAGGGGCTGTCATGGATGTCACGCCTCTTTAACATTGCGTGGAAGTCTAGGACGGTGCCGAAAGAGTGGCAGACTGGGGTGGTGGTTTCTCTTTTTAAAAAGGGGGACCAGAGGTTGTGTGCCAACTGCAGGGGCATCACACTCCTCAGCCTCCCTGGGAAAGTTTACTCCAAGGTGCTGGAAAGGAGGGTCCAGTCGATTGTCGAACCTCAGATTGAGAAGGAACAATGTGGGTTCCGTCCTGGTCCGTCCTGGTCCCTGTTCCCCAGAGATATACTGTGGAAAGTACTGCGGGAGTATGGGTGAGGGGGCCTCTCCTCAGGGCCATCCAATCCCTGTACGCCCAAAGTGAGTGCTGCGTTCGGGTTTTCGGCAGTAAGTCGGACTTGTTCCGAGTAGCTGTTGGCCTTCGCCAGGGCTGCGCTTTATCACCAATTCTGTTCGTGATTTTCATGGACAGGATATCGAGGCGTAGTCATGGTGAGGAGGCTTTACAGTTTGGTGGCCTGAGGATTGCATCGCTGCTTTTTGCAGATGATGTGGTCTTGTTTGCGTCATCAGCCAGTGACTTGCAGCGCTCACTGGTCCGGTTTGCAGCGGAGTGTGAAGCGGCAGGGATGAGGATTAGCACCTCCAAATCTGAGGCCATGGTCCTCAGCAGGAAACCGGTGGACTGCCTTCTCTGAGTAGGGAATGAGGTCCTTCCACAAGTGAAGGAGTTTAAGTATCTTGGGGTCCTGTTCACGAGTGAGGGAACAATGGAGCGTGAGAGTGGACGGAGAATTGGGGCAGCAGGAGCGGTATTGCAGTCGTTTTACCGCACTATTGTCACAAAGAGGGAGCAAAGCCGAGAGGCGAAGCTCTCCATCTACCGTTCAATCTTTGTTCCTACCCTCACCTATGGTCATGAGCAATGGGTCATGACCGAAAAAACGAGATCGCGGATACAAGCGGCTGAAATGGGCTTTGTCAGGCGGATAGCTGGTGTCTCCCTTAGAGACAGGGTGAGAAACACTGCTGTTATTTATATATATATATATAATAGATATTTAAATAAATAAATAAATGAAATAATAATAAACAATAAATTAGTGCTATAATAAAATTTGGGACCCCTTCTGGCAAAAGAACAATTTAAAATATGATCTGAATAATAATGATAAGTACTTTAGTTAAGTGCTACATTATTAAAATATATACAATAAATAAGTAAAATGAAACATGCAGTTAAAATAATAATTTAAAGAAAGGAGTTTGTATTAATAAAATAAGGGATTCACTCAGTAAGGATCAGATTCATAATCAACTCGTTGGTTGCTCTGAACCAGAGGGGCGATTAACATTTGAAATTTACTAAATTCATTAAAATATGAAAAATTATTTTATAAAATTAATTATAGTCATGTTATAATTATTTTATTGTTTAAAAAAATAACTTAAATACATTTATTTTTGGGGGTTAAGTTATTTAAATGTATTTAAATAACTAATGTACATTTATTTTTGTGAAATAAAGGGAAGGTGCCTTAAACAGAAATATAAGTCGAATAAAGTAGAAAAATGATGTTAGTTAAATAATTTACTATAAAACCATTTCAGAAATAAAAAGGGAGACATTCTAAAGACAAAAAAGGGTCTTCCCAACCACTTATTAGTATATAATAAAATTGCATGCAACACACCAAATATCAGAGGTTTCATTCTTTATATTTCTGTAGGCTTATATATAATAAATAAAATAAATTAATATAAATTAATAAAATTTACAATAATAATATTAAATAAGGTGAAGATGGACTAAAAATGGAAATATATATATATATATATATAAAAGGGGGGGGTTTAATTGGAAAAGACGGCAGGTTTTTGAGAGGGAGAGGAAAAATAGAAGGGGTTTAGAGGGAATTGGGTCTGGTTTGGGATGGAGAGAAAAATTTGATTCAGTGTTAAAATATTGTGGGATCTAAAAGAAAGTAAAAATGGAATAAGATTAAAAAAAAAAGTTTTTCACTTGAAATTTTCGTTCAGGCCGTGGGGATCAATCGTGTCCACTTTAGAGATCCAGCGTCTCTCTGCTGCACAGCGTTGTGTGAGGGAACAGCAGCTGTCGCTCTCGATCCCCAGGCTCTGAACATTGTGAGGTCCGTGAGTTTTAAAATGATTGGATAAAACTTTATTTCCTGCTCCACTTTTCATAATATAAAAGTGCTGTTTAATGTGTAAAAATATGGCATTTTTGGTTTCCCCAATGTACAGTTTCTGGCACGCTCGACATCTAATGCCGTAGACAGCATTCGTGGTTGAGGGTGTGGGGGCCTGTCAGAGGTTCAAACCAGCCCGACTGAATGGGTTAAAAATGTTACGGGTTTGGATAAAATGTATCTCCCGGGCTCAAGATGCCTCCCTAGGAGTTACCAGTTTAAGGGCTGCGTGGACCAGGAAGTCTTTTAGATTTTTGTTCCTCCTGAAGGCGGAGATCAGACGGCAGCACCCCAGGGACGGGAGGGTCGACTATAAGTGCGTGAAGTTTTGTTGGATGATGCTGAGGAGAGACTGGGTGGACTGAGGGTATGTGGTGACCAGTGGAATGAAAAATGGGTTGTTGTCTATACTAACTATAGTTAGGGGGTTAGGCTTAGGGGTTGGGCTTAGGGGTAAGGATTAGGTTAGGGTTACGGTTAGGGTTAGAGGTTATGAGTTAGGGTTAGTGTTGGAGGTTAGGGGTTAGGGTAAGGGTTAGGGGTTAGGGTAGGTATAGGGTTAGGATAGATTAAGGGTTAGGGGTGTGCGTTAGGGTAAGGGGTTAGGGTTGGGGTTTAGGGTTAGGGTAGGTTTAGGGTTAGGAGTTAGAGTTAGGGGAGGGTTAGTGGGTTAGGGTTGGGGGTAGAGATTAGGGGTTAGCGTTAGGGGTTAGGGTTGGGGTTAGGGTTAAGTTTTAGGGGATTAGGGTAAGGGTTAGGCGTTAGGGTTAGGTTAGGGATAGGGTAATGGTTAGGGTTAGGGGTTAGGGTTACGGTTAGCGATTAGAGTAGGGTTGGGGGTTAGGTTTAGGGTTGGGGGTTAGGATTAGGGGGTTAGAGTTAGGGGTTAGATTTAGGGGGTAGGGTTAGGGGTTAAGGTTAGGGGGTTGGGGTTAGGGGTAGGGTTAGGGGGTAGGGTTTAGGGTTAGGATAGGGTTAGCAGTTAGGGTTAAGGGTTAGGAATAGGGTTTGGGTAGGGTTAGGTTTAGGGGTCAGGGTTGGGGTTCGGCTTAGGGTAAGGGTTAGATTAGGGTTAGGTTTAAGGTTAGGGCTACAGGTAGATTTAGGGGTTAGGGTTAAGGGTAGGGTTAGGGTTAAGGGTAGGGTTAGGGTTTAGAGGTTAGGGTAGGGTTAGGGGGTTAGGGGTAGAGTTAGGGTTAGTGTTGGGGATTAGGGGTTAGCGTAGGTTTATGGGGTTAGGGGTTAGAATTATGGTTAGGGGGTAGGGTTAAGGGTTAGTGTTAGGGTTATGGATAGGGGTTAGGGTAGGTTTAGGGTTAGGGGTGTGCGATTTGGTTAGGATTAGGGCTGGGGTTTAGGGTTAGGAGTTAGGGTTAATGTTGGGGGATAGGGTTAGGGGTTAGGGTTAAGGTTGGGGGTTAGGGTTAAGGGTTAGAGTTAGGGGGTAGGTTGTGTAAATAAAACAGTAAATCGGCATACGCATGTTACAAAACAGTTAAGGATATTCATACCATTGCCTTTTCCTGTATTATACAAGAACTGAAATCAAGAGCTGACATGTAGCTCGTTTGCAGGGTTTCCTTGATAAAGTAATAGCCAAAACTGCTTTAGTTCTTACATCAAAATGGCTGTGGTATTGTACTGCTTATAACCGCTTCAAGGTATTCCAAGTTTTATTTTCTCTGTTTTAATCACATGATACACACAGGAGTTACTAATTGATAAAAAGAAAAAGAAATGAACAAGAAATTGAAGGAAGCAAAGGTGGTCTAATATTTTATGTTTCTGATTGTTCTCTTCCTATTGCTTCCCATTCTGGTAGAATACAGAGTGTGACATTTATCCTCTACTGAAGTATAAACAAATTCTCATCCTTTTTTTTAACAGAGCATGGATGGACAGTAGTAGAAGGGTCCCAACTGCACAGATTCTCACAGTTAAATAGACGCTCGGTGACCAGCAGTTGCTCATTCTGTGGAATCCATATGCAACTATGTTTTGCAACTATGTCCTCCTCCAGCTCTATTTGGATCTTTCCAAATAGAGCTGGTCTAAAAAAGTTTCACAAGCCTATTTACAGAAAGCTAACAGAATTCTCTATAGAGGGTGTACAAGGGTTAAGCCAGTTTCTAGTAATTGTTTTCCGTGCTGCAATGCTCAATATCCCATACAGATACCTGGCTACTTTATCCATGGATATGTATGGCAAAAAACCAAATAAAAGTTTTTCCCATTTGAAGGCTATGGTAGGTCCAAATATATTCACTAATTCTATATGAATCAAAAGGAATTTATTTTTGGGCAAGCCCAAAATATATGGTAGTGATTGGCATCAAGAGAGCCACAATTCCTCCAACAGCTGGTGGAGCCTGAGTGGTGGCATTTCTGGACAGGCGTAATAAAATATCTACAAATTGTCTTCCATCCAAATACCCTCCATTGGGATGAACTTATTATTCTCCACTGAAATTCACATTGTCTACCCCAATCTTGTAGAATTCTGGTATTTGCTTCCTGTTCCCATTTTTGCTTTATATAGCTGGTGTTCGCTTCTCCCATCCCTTGAAGTCCTTTGTATATTAATTTATGCCCAGAGTCTGCCCCATAGGCATTAATAAAAACTTTCACTAAATTATTTTCAGATGCTTTATGACCTTTTGTAAAAACATCGTTTATATAATTGCGCAACTGAAGGAATCTATAGAAGTCCCTATTATTTAGCCCATGTAATCTTTTCCCTGTCTGGATATCATTTATTGTCCCCTGTCTAAAGAAAGTGCAGTATGATAATAATGGTTTAGGCATGGGAGTGCATATCCTCCCCTGTTTTTAGCCATTTGGAGAGTTTGAAATCTAATCCTTGGTTTCTTCCCTTGCCAAATAAAACGTGAAATCAATTTATCCCATTTCTTGAATTGTTTATCCGTAATTTCAATTGGAAGAATTTGAAACAAACATAACATTCTGGGCAGGATGTTCACTGACACTGTCTCAATCCTTGACTCAAAGCTTAATATGGGTAATAAATTCCATCTTTTTGTATCTTCTTTTATTTTCTGGGTTAACACTTTAAAATTTAATGCATAGAATTTTGTTAGATTTTTGGAATACTGACCCCTAAATATTTTATATAATCCAAATTCCAATTCAAGTCAAAACCAGTTTTTAGGATTTGGCTAAGTTTATAGTTGAAACTTAAGATTTGAGTCTTTGAAATATTTAATTTGTATCCTGACACAGAACCAAAAGCATCGAAGAATGACATAAATTTGAAAATGGAACTTTCTGGGTTTGATAAAGTAATTAGGATGTCATCTGCAAATACAGAGATTTTATGTTGGTGAGCTAAAATTTGTATACCTACAATGTTTTTATCTTGATTAATAACTTGGCTTAGTCCTTCAATGAACAGGGCAAACAGAAGTGGGCTCATAAGACCACCCTGTCTGGTGCCCCTCTCCAAATCAAATGAGTTTGATATGGATCCATTTACTTTTATTCTAGCTGTTGGACTGTTATACAAAGCCTTTATGATATTTATAAAAGTCTAGTGGAATCCAAAATGCCCAGAATTCTATACAGAAATTTCCAATTGACCTGATCGAATGCCTTTTCCCCATCAAGACTAATTAAAACCGTCTCTATGTTATTTTCAGTAATGTATTCAATTAAATGTAGTGTTCGGTGGATGTTATCTTGAGTCTGTCTTTGCTTAATGAATCCCGTCTGGTCCAAATTAATTAATTATCTGCGTCAGAATATTTTCTAATCGTTTTGCCATAATATAGGTGAAAATCTTGTAATCTTTGTTTAGAACACTTATCAGCCTATAACTTCCACATCTAGTTTATCTTTAGCCTCTTTAGCTATCAAGGAAATCACAGCTTCACTCCAAGGAGGGGGGATTGAGCCAGTCTTAAGCTGATAGTTAAATGTTTCCTTCATATTGGGTATCAATAGATCTCTAATTTCCCTGTACCACTCTGAGGGGAACCCACCTGGTCCCGGTGACTTATTTGGCTTCATTTTTGAGATTGCCTTTTAGATTTCTTCCTCCCTAATTTCATTAATTAGGCATTTATTTGTTCGACTGAAACTCTAGGTATTCTTATCCAATCGAAAAAGTTGTCAATCTTTGTCTCATCCAGCCTGGGTTGCCGGTATAACTCCTTATAGTAAGATTCAAATGATTGTTGGATATCCTTTAGTTTGCAGCATATAGAATCTGTTGCGGGGCCTTTTATTTTGTAGACTGTATTTTCTGCTTGTGGCTTTTTTAATCTGTATGCGAGTAGCTTTGTCAATTTTCCTCCTGCTTTGTAATATCTTTGTTTTAAAAAAAATCATCTTTTTCTGAATGTCATTCGAGAGTATTTCATTAATTTCATTCTTTATTTTACCAATTTCCCTTTTGGTTTTCAAGTATACCTACAATGTATACCTACATTGTCCTCTTATGTTGAGTTTGTAATTCCTGCAAGTCTTTTTGAAGTTAGTCATATTTTTCTTTTCTCTGTTTCTTCAATTTTGAGGAGTAACCTATAATCTTTCCCCTTAGAACCGCCTTGCAAGCATCCCAGATTATAAGTGGTGAGACTTGCCCATCGTCATTATCTGTAAAGTTATCTGTAATTTCCCTTCTTATTTGATTCTTCATTTCATTTAAAATGTCCGTATTTAACCGCCAGATAGTGTTCTTCTTGTCAGGTCCCAACATCAGCTCCATGTAGACTGGGGCGTGATCTGACAGGTCCATGGTTCCAATATTACAATTTTTCACCCTAAACAATTCTCTTTGAAGTGTAATTCAATAATCAAGTCTACAATAAACAGATTGAGGGTGAGGAAAAAAAAGTGTAATCTTTCTTTGTTGGATTCAAATCTCTCCATATATCTGAGAGTCCAAGCTCCCTCATCATTATTCTTATATTTTTGGTAGTTTTTGGCCCCTCTGATTGATAAGGTTTTGAGGTATCTAATATCGAGTAAAGTCTGACATTAAAGTCCACTCCACAGATGAGGATACCTTGAGCTTCAGAGCTCATCAAATCAAAAATATGTTTGTAAAATTTCTAATCAGATCCTGGGGCCACATAAACATTTACAAAAGTAACCAAAATTCCTTACAGAATCCCTCTGACCAATACAAATCTCCCATCTAAATCTTTTTTCAAATGTGCATTCAAAGTTTAATTTAGTAGAAATTTGTATTGCTACTCCTCTTTTTAAACCCTTTTTATATGAAGATGAATATTGGTTAAATCTCCATCTCTTAAGTTTTTCATGTTCCGGTTCTGTGAGATGGGTTTCCCGGAGGAAATTTACTTTCCATGTCATCCTTTTTCAATTTTTACATTATTTTGGTTCTTTTAATCGGATTACCCAGTACGTTTACATTATAAGTAATTATCTTAACTGACATTTTGTGTCTTTAATGTACTTATTCTGCTTTATTTCTGTATGTAAAACTAATATTTCACCCCTTGAGCTACAATAAACAGTAGCAAAAATGTAAACATAAACCATTAACTCAAAAGCTAAAAGATGAAACTTCATGTCCATATTGACTTCCAAAAATAAGGCCTCTTTTACGGCCTTATAACTCAGATGGAATAAGAGTTTTGAGGGAAAGTCTCAGCCTCCTTGTAGAGGGAGAGGGTCCTCTTTAGCCTTACAGCTAATATAGGTTCATGGTGTCCAGCTTTGGGCGTCCCAACCTCAAATGTCACCTATTTATGCCTTTAATGTAATTTATACTCATTTTACGACCATGCTGGGGTTGTAGAGGAAATATTTTAACTGTTTATAAGTCTATCGTAGCAAAAGTTCAATACTTATCAAATGTCCTGCCGTCTGTAAGCCTGGAGCCTCTCCCTGCTGCCTCCTTGTTTGTGGAGGCAGCTTTGGATGAGTTCATATGTGACATCAAAGACATGATGGATTGCTACTTGAGTGATATTGTTATTTTTTGTACTCAGGGAGTAGTCCATCTCAAAACCACCCACACAATTCATATTCA
The DNA here is from genome assembly GCA_013358685.1 of Antennarius maculatus. Classification (NCBI taxonomy): domain Eukaryota; kingdom Metazoa; phylum Chordata; class Actinopteri; order Lophiiformes; family Antennariidae; genus Antennarius; species Antennarius maculatus. The sequence goes on from CM023606.1 coordinate 17,481,383, forward strand.
AATGCTGCCCAGTGTTTCCATCCATAGCGTAACACCAGTGAGGACTATGATTGCAGATTTAAGCGCTTCTACTGACATTTTCATGCTCTCTAGGGAATTTCAAGCAAGTTGTATTTTGTGCCTTTGGATTATCATTATCATTTCCCTGACTTGGTAAGTTCCAAAGGGGAGTAAAGTTTATTTTCATCTATTATATTAATTATGAGCTAGTGTGCTGTGCTGTGTGTGCTATGCTAGCTATTAAAAGCACCTTAAACATTTACACATGCTGCTCGTGCTAATTAATTACAACTAGTCCTCAACATACTGGATAAACATTTGACTTACGAACAATCAGAGGTCAGAACAAACGCACATGCAATATGCGAGTATTGTACTGGTTACTCTTTATGCCACAAAGCCTGCCGAGCAGCACTGGTCCATACGCATGCATCTCCAACACTCAACTCCCGTTCTTGTTTGTTGTTGGCTCTGAGCGTCTCATCGCATCAGGTTTTGTACCTGGAATACTTTACCATTTATCATGTGTATTAAAGAAAAGGATATTGAACATAATGGTAGAAGTGATGATCTGTCTGATGACAACGTTGACTCTCACTGACAATAATTTCACCATCCTCCTCCTCTTTCTTCGCTCCAAAGGTAAGCTTCATGTTACTTGCTACAGTACCATACAGTGGATCATCAAAATCAACAGCTGAATCTGGTTGTTGAATGCGCTTTAAAAGGTGTCAAGTGTTCATTAAAGTGTGTTCTTCCTATCTTCAAAGATAAAATTATAAGGAGCAAAAGCTTACTGTGAACTAATCGGAATTCAAAGCAATCCCGTGAATCATGATTGATGCTCAACATTAAATGTTAGAATTATGCATACGTATTTTAATATCTTATATGTTTTAAAACCTATTTACTGTATATTAACATGAAATTTTGTGCTTTTAACGTTTTTCTAATGATTTTAAGAGTACATTACAGTGGACAGACATTAAGTTGAGTGAAATAATGTAAACTTTACGTATATTTGTGAACGAATTAACTCAAAATTGCCTATATCTTATTTTATTATGTGTTGTTTTTATTATTTGTGAACAGGCTATGTGTGGTCAGCCGGACAACACCGAGATACACACACAGTCCAGACAGCTCCCCAAATGTGGGTTCTATTTCCCTAATGTTCCCCCCTCCAGGTAGAGGACTTCATTTAATTTGGTTGAAGTGGCAGTTTATTCATAACATAAACAACAAAATTCCCAATTACCTCCTTCAAACCAGTTGGAGGATAATAAAAAAAATTAAAAGATAAACAAAAACCTTCTCGATTAAAACTAAAAATAAACCCTGACAAGGCAACAGTAGTGGCTATTTCTATAAAATAAAATACACACTACTGAGCATCATTCTAAAAACAAATGTGCAATACAACATGATACATCACAGAAACATTTCGGATATATAGTGTATTTATCACACATACACACCTTAAAGGGACAGTAAAGTTAATTTTAAGTGACATATACCGTATTGGCCCGAATATAAGACGGTGTTTTTTGCATTGAAGTAAGACTGAAAAAGTGGGGGTCGTCTATTTGACCTGGATTGTTACTGTTTCTCTTAACTTTTAGGGAAAAGTACTTTCATATTTAGTCATAATGGCATTTAATGACCTCATATGACTTTTTTAGATTGAAATTTAATAAATAAGTTACGAACAATTCAGCTTATGGACAACCTCTATGAACCATTTGTGTTTGTATATTGAGGACTACTTGTATATACAATCTGCATTATATGGGAAGTAAATTCATTTTAATTCTGGCATTGCGACACTAAGGATGCAATGGAGTAATGTAATCCTTGGAGGCAATTTTGACTGTGAGGTTTTATTTAGCACAGGTACACTTTACCAATAGGTAGGAAGACCAAAGAAGAGGTTTATGGATGTAATGAGGGAGGACATGAAGGTAGCTGGTGTGAGAGAAGAGGATGCAAAGGACAGGGTTAGATGGAGGTAATTGATTCGCTGTGGCGACCCTTGAAGGGAAAAGCCGAAGGAAAAGAAAAAGAAGACACTAACTTATAAAAACCAATTAAACCTCACCAAACCACCTCATCTTTTCCCTGTTCTGATAATCAATAAGTCTCACAAATGTGAAAACAATTAAGTAATTTCACTTCTGACTTAAGGATTTATTTTGAACAGACTATTGTTTATTTTTGTGAAGTATACTACTGTCTGTTTTTTGTGTGTATTTCACTTTTTTATGTAGATCGTGCTGCTGTCTATTTGAATCTATTTTGTCTTCCAAATCTGTAATAACTTGTGAGTCATTTGACATTAAAGACCACTCCAGTTTCAAATAGATGATTTTGTATTTCAAAAAAATTATATGTCTGAATGCCAGAAAGTTTGGCAGCATCACAAAGGCTAAAAACTAAAGGACAAGTCCTAGCTGATGGACAATTTGTCATAGTATTATTGTGTTTGCATTATGAATAATATATGTAAGAGACCTTCATGTTGCCAGGGAAATCCTGGCAAACACATTACTTTGGACTTACTGAATTTATTTTTATCTTAAAAAATGATTTTAGAGTACAAACACAATCAATGGTTACAGCTGATCCAACAAAGCTTTCATTGGGATTTTCTGCCCAATAAAGCTTTGGTGTGTCTCCAGCTGGAGAGAAGGCACCAATCTGCAGCCACTCCAGTAAGCAAATATTGGCCACACAATGGTAGTTACTGAAACCCTCTGAGGACTGAATGTACAATATATTTAATTGTGAGACAGGATACTGAATAGATTAATTATTATCTATTTTCACAGAGTCCTGGGAATTTTATCATTCTCCTGGTGTTTTTTTGTTTGTTTGTTTGTTTGTTATGGGTTTTTTTTTTAAGGCCTTGTGTTAAAGCTGGTGGCAGCCCCATAGAGAATACCCTGGACAAGATCTGTTTGTGTATTCAGTGCCACATGTTGCACACTCCTGTTAGCAAATTGTTGTCATTTATTTTTTTTATTCATTTTAGTCCAATTTTCTAAAATCCATACATATTTTTCAATGTACAATTTGCATCCAGTTGGGTTTCTTTTTATTTTAGTTTTTTCTGAAATTTTAATACCTCTGTTTATTTTATTTAATGCACTGATTTTTGCATCTTTTAAATATGATATATACTACAAATTCAGTTATGGTGGCAAAGAAAAGCAACGTATGGCGGAAGGGCCATAATATATGACAGAAACGATTGTAAAATCAATCCATTGGCAGGTGAAGTGGATGGTTATCATTGATTATCTTGTTACACCTGTCATTGTGTGGAATGTAAGCAACTACAGTGTTCCTGTTTGCGTGCGTCCTTCCATCTTTGACACACATTTTTTGACAGGGACGCACAATCATCAGACAACGTGCGTCCCTGGGATACACGTTGTTTAAATGCACTGTAGTTTAAATGCACTTCCATTCAAGAAAATTATTCACAATTTATCCATTTCTCCACTTAAATTACAAACCTGGAAATCACCATTGTGTTTTGCTCTCATGCGTGTTTTTCGTCACGAGACTCATCTGTGATTCAGCCTTATTAAAATCGACCAGGGGCGACATGATGGCGTAGAGGTCACGCAACCACCGCACAGCAAATCTATGTGGAGTTTGCATGTTTTCCCCGTGTCTGCGTGGGTTCTCTCTAGGTTCTCCAGCTTCCTCCCACCTCCAAAAACATGTGCTTCAGGTCAATTGGCCGTTCCAATTTGCCCGTAGTGTGTGTGTGTGTGTTTGTGTCTCTTTGTGGCTCCGCGGCACATTGGCATCGCACCCGGAATTTCCGCCGCCTCACACCCTCAATCAGCTGCGATAGGCTCGAGCTCCGCACAACATTGAATGTAGCAGTTGTGACAGTGAATGAATGAATGAATAAAATTGAGCAAATGGCAACACGATGTCTGCTCATTTTACACGCTGCATTGAGAGAGTGACAAGTTAGTCTTACGTTAAGATATGATAAGATAAAATAATCCTTTATTGTCCCACAGTGGGGAAAATTGTGCGATCGTGGCAGTGGGGGGAGGGGGGGTGTCATACATAAATACTTAAATATGTAACATGAAATATACATATTCACATATGGTATCACGACTCGAACACGACTGGCAAGGGGAACCCAAAAGCACGATAGAGTAACAGGCAAGTCTTCTTTTCCTTTCGGCTTTTCCCTTCAGGGGTCACCACAATGAATCAATTGCCTCCATCGAGCCCTGTCCTTTGCATCCTCTTCTCTCACACCAACTACCTTCATGTCCTCTTTCACTACATCCATAAACCTCCTCTTTGGTCTTCCTCTAGGCCTCCTGCCTGGCAGTTCAAAACTCAGCATCCTTCTGCCAATATATTCACTATTTCTCCCCTAGACATGTCCAAACCATCTCAGTCTGGCCTCTCTGACTTTATCTCCAAAACTTCTAACGTGTGCTGTCCCTCTGATGTACTCATTCCTGATCCTATCCTTCCTGGTCACTCCCAGAGAGAACCTCAGCATCTTCCAGCTCTGCTACCTCCAGCTCTGCCTCCTGTGTTTTCCTCAGTGACACTGTCTCTAGACCGAACAACATTGCTGGTCTCACCACAGTTTGTACACCTTTCCTTTCATTTTAGCTGAAACTCTTCGATCACACATCACACCTGACACTTTTCTCCACCCGTTCCATCCTGCCTGGACACGCTTCTTCACCCCTTTTCCACACTCTCCATTGCTCTGGACTGTTGATCATAAGTACTTAAATTCCTCCACCTTCTTGATGTCTTCTCCCTGTAACCTCACTCTTCCACTTGGGTCCCTCTCATTCACACACATGTACTCTGTCTTACTGCGGCTAACCTTCATCCCTCTCCTTTCCAGGACAAACCTCCACCTCTTCCCTACTCTCACTGCAGATCACAATGTCATCTGAAAACATCCTAGTCCATGGAGATTCCTGTCTAACCTCGTCTGTCAGCCTGTCCATCACCATAGCGAACAAGAAGGGACTCAGAGCCGATCCCTGATGCAGTCCCACCTCCATCTTGAACTCCTCTGTCACACCTACAGCACACCTCACCACTGTCTTACAGTCCTCATACATGTCCTGCACCGCTCTAACATACTTCTCTGGCACTCCAGACTTCTTCATACAATACTGCAATTCCTCTCTGGGCACCCTGTCATAAGCTTTCTCCAGATCTACAAAAACACAATGCAGCCCCCTCTGGCCTTCTCTGTCAACATCCTCAAAGCAAATACTGCATCTGTAGTACTCTTTTTTGGCATGAAACCATACTGCTGCTCACAAATGTTCACTTCTGCCCTTAGTCTAGCTTCCACTACTCTTTCCCATGACTTCATTGTATGGCTCATCAGCTTTATTCCTCTGTAGTTGCCACAACTCTGCACATCTCCCTTGTTCTTAAAAATGGGCACCAGCACACTTCTCCTCCACTCCTCAGGCATCTTCTCACTATTTAAGATCCTGTTGAACAACCCAGTCAGGAACTCTACTGCCACCTCTCCTAGACACTTCCAAATCTCTACAGGTATATCATCCGGACCGACTGCCTTTCCACTCTTCATCCTCTTCAATGCCCTCCTCACTTCATCCTGACTAATCTTTGCTACTTCCTGGTCCACAACAGTCACCTCTTCTAGTCTTTGTTCTCTCTCATTTTCCACGTTCATTAACTTTTCAAAGTACTCTTTCCATCTTCCCATCACAATACTGGCACCTGTCAATAGACTTCCATCCCTATCCTTAATCACCCTAACCTGCTGCACGTCCCTCCCATCTCTATCTCTCTGTCTTGCCAGCCTGTATAGATCAGTCTCTCCCTCCTTACTGTCCAACCAAGCATACAAGTCATCATAAGCTACTTGTTTGGCCTTTGCTACCTCTACCTTCACCTTACGCTGCATCTCCCTGTACTCCTGTCTACTCTCCTCAGTCCTCTCAGTGTCCCACTTCTTCTTAGCTAACCTCTTTCTTTGTATACACTCCTGTACCTCCTCATTCCACCACCAAGTCTCCTTATCTACTTTCCTTCCAGATGACACACCAAATACTCCCCTACCTGTCTCCCTGATCACATTAGCTGTAGTTGTCCAGTCATCTGGAAGCACCTCCTGACCACCCAGAGCCTGTCTTAACTCCTTCCTAAAAGTCATGCAACACTCTTCCTTTTTTATCTTCCACCATTTCGTCCTCTGCTCTGCCTTTGCCCTCTTCATCTTCCTCACCACCAGAGTCATCCTACACGCCACCATCCTATGCTGTTTGGCTACACTCTCACTTACCACTACTTTACAGTCACTGATCTCCTTCAGGTTACACCGTCTACACAAGATGTAGTCTACCTGTGTGCTCCTACCACCACTCTTATAGGTCACCCTATGTTCCTGCCTCTTCTGGAAGAAAGTATTCACTACAGCCATTTCCATCCTTTTTACAAAGTCAACTACCATCTGTCCTTCTGCGTTCCTCTCCTGGATACCAAACCTGCCCATCACTTCCTCATCACCTCTGCTACCTGCACCAACATGTCCATTGAAGTCTGCACCAATGACAACTCTCTCACTTCTAGGCATGCTCTGCATCACTTCATCAAAGTCCAACCAGAATTTCTCCTTCTCCTCCAGTTCACATCCTACCCGTGGGGCATACCCACTAACAACATTGACCATCACACCTTCTATTTCTAGCTTCAGACTCATCACTCTATCCGACACTCTTTTTACCTCCAGGACATTCCTAACAAACTCCTCCTTCAAGATAACTCCTACTCCATTTCTCTTCCCATCTACACCATGATAGAACAACTTGAACCCTGCTCCTAAACTTGTAGCCTTGCTACCTTTCCACCTGGTCTCCTGGACACACAGTATGTCTACCTTCCTCCTCTGCATCATGTCAACTAACTCTCTACCTTTTCCTGTCATAGTTCCAACATTCAACGTCCCTACTCTCAGTCCTATACTCTTGGCGCTCCTCTTCTCTTTCTTCGTGCGAACGCACTTTCTTCCTCTCCTTCTTCGACCAACAGTAATCCAATTTCCACTGGCGCCCTGTAGGTCAACAGCGCCGATGGCGGTCGTTGCTAACCCAGGCCTCGACCGATCCGGTATGGAAGTCATAGGTTTGATTCGCATCTTTGATTTGGCAAAAGTTTTATGCCAGATGCCTTTCCTGACGCAACCCTCTGTATTTATCTGGGCTTGGGACCGGCACAATAAGACACTGGCTTGTGTCCTCTTGCGGCTACATTCCAGACAGAGTAGCAGGCGAGTATAGACTCAAAAAAGGGTTTAATGATACAGGCAGAGGTCAGGAGCCAAATAATCAGTCCGATAGGCAGAGGTATCCAATAAACAACAGGCAAATGGTAGAGTCCAGAATCAGGCAGGGTCAGGCACAAAACAATCAACAAACCAGGTAGATAAATCAGATGAGGAGCAGACAACAGGCTGGGTTGAGAGAGCACACTGGATTCATACACTTTCATGAAAACAGGCAGGATACGTAGGCTGGAGAGTCAGGGCAGACATTAAGCAATCTGGCAGAGTACTGAGGGCTGAGCTGGGTATATGTAGTGTGGAGACAGATTAGGGAGTGGCTGCAGGTGTGTGGAGAGACAGCAGGTGCAGGGAATGAACTGATTGAAGATGAGACAGGATCTGGAATGACATGACATGTTAGTGACAGGAAAACAAACAGGAAAATCATAGGACAGAGACGTGACATATGGTACACAGTACATATTAACATATATCATATCAACAATTTACAGTTTATATTTACACTACAAACTATACACTACAAACTACAGAACTGCAGATTACATTGGTCATCCGGATCATTATCACCATGCCTCTGAAAAAGACACAAAAGTTGGAGAAAAACCCAAGTGACAATGAGTGCTTCCTGAATAATAAACAATCAAAAGTTAATGAAAAGAAAGAGACAGATGTTACTGTGGACAGTACAGAAGAAGATGTAGAAGAAGCCAAGTGAAAATCAGCAAACCAGCAAATCTTTTTCTCATTGACACTGTCTCTAGATCAATCAACATCGCTGGTCACCTTTCCTTTCGTTTAAGCTGAAACTCTTCTATCACACATCACACCTGACACTTTTCTCCACCCGTTCCATCCTGCCTGTACATGCTTCTTCACCTCTTTTCCACACTCTCCATTGCTCTGGACTGTTGACCCTAAATACTTAAAATCCTCCTCCTTCTTGATATCTTCTCCCTGTAACATCACTCTTCCACTTGGGTCCCTCTCATTCACACACATGTACTCTGTCTTACTGCGGCTAACCTTCATTCCTCTCCTTTTCAGGACAAACCTCCACTTCTCTAGCTTCTCCTCCACCTGTTCCCTGCTCTCACTACAGATCACAATGCCATCTGCAAGCATCATAGTCCATGGAGATTCCTGTCTAACCTCGTCTATCAGCCTGTCCATCACCATATCACCATAGCAAACAAGAAGGGGCTCAGAGCTGATCCCTGATGAAGTCCCAGCTCCACCTTGAAATCCTCTGTTACAGTCATTGAGAGTTATTTCGAGTTTTAATGCGAGAGAGAAAGCAAGAGATATCAACAATGAGAGACAGGTTAAATATAGAGTAAAGTAAAAGGACTCAATTTTTGTGAGACACATGTAACATTGACAAGTGAAGCTCCACCCTATATGTTGTTTGATGTCCAAAATCCTACAAATCATGATATAAATTTGTCAGGGAAAACTGTGGTAGGCACCTTGAATCAAGTACAAAGGGAGGGAAGGAGACGTTTGAGAGTCTTACATCGAAATATGTTGTTACCGTGTGATAACTTACCTTTAGAAGTTGGCATTCAGACAAAGCCAAAAAGAAATAAAAAACTGTCAGCAGTTTTGACAGTAGAGGCAGATACAGTAGAGGAAGATGAAGCGGAAGAATCTGCATTTTTTTCTTGAACCTATAAAACATCCTCACATAGGACCAACTGATTTTTGTAGTTTGGAAAGAGAGACTGAGCATGTTGACATCCCAGAAAACCGTGAGTCTGAAACACGGGTGACAGACATGGAGATAGAACATGAAGGAACACAGGAGATGAATGAGCCTCTAAATCAGGATAATTTGCAGATACAATGATGATTGTTGTTGTGAGAGACCAGATGAGATAGAAATGGTACCATCTCCCCACTCAAACATTAGCGAGAGCGTTGATGAGGAGGGACCACAGGAACAATGGCCTAGAAGGGAAAGAAGAGCTCCAAAAATTATCACATATGACCAGCTTGGAACTCCATCTTGTTGTGGAGAAGCTAAGGCAAATGAAATGTTTTGTGAGTACCAACCAGGATTATAAGGACAAATTCAGCCAGTAACAGTATGGGCAAATCCATTCCAAATTTACCAACCTTTAATTATGCCTGGATATTAGCTTCAAGGACTAGAATCGGATAGTGTAATACAGACAGAGATTGATCTAGCAGCTCCTTCACCTGAGACCTCAAGCTGGCCATGACCAGCATCTACAGTGCCTTCATCAGGTGGGATGTGAGGGCAACTGGTCGGTAGTCATTCAACTCCGATGGGGCTGACTTCTTGGGGACAGGAACCAAGCACAATATCTCCCACAACACCGGGACACTCTCCTGGCTTAGGCTCAGGTTGTAGAGGTGTGTGATGACCGGAGACAGCTGGGGGGCACAGGTCTTCAGGATCCTGGGGCTGATAGCAACAGGTCCGGCAGCCTTCCTCTGGCGGAGTCTCTCCAGCTGTCTTCTGACCTGGCCCGTAGTCACCGTTATGTGGGGGAGGGTGCTGGTTCCTTGGAGGAGGTGCGGGGAGGGGGGGGTGATGCCCAGGACTGCCCGCCAAGAGTGGAAGAGAGGAGAGGGATGGAAGTGGAGGGGGAGCGTGGGGGTCGGGATGTGAGGGGGATGCAGACGGCTGTGAGCTGAACCTGTTGAAGAAAACATTCAGCTCATTCGCTCTATCTAGACCGCCTGATGGTTGTCTTTGTCTGCCTGAGCTCCCTGTGATCTTCTTAATTCCTGACCACACGTCCTTCATGTTGTTCTGCTGGAGTTTGGCCTCTAGCTTCCTCCTGTAGCTCTCCTTACACTCCCTCAATCTGTCTCTGACCTCATGCTGCACTCTTTTCAGTTTCCCTCGGTCGCCAGACTTGAAGGCCCTCTTCTTATTATTTAGGAGTTCCTTCAGGTCAATTGTAACCCATGGCTTGTTTTTGGATAAGGGGCGTACATTACGGGTGGGCACAGTGGTGTTTTCACATAACCTGATGTATTCTGTGATGCAGTCGGTCAGGTTGTTGATGTTCTCCCCATGTGGCCTACAGGGCACATCCCAGTCCGCAGTGTCGAAGCAGTCTTGGAGTGCCTCAGCAACCTTCTGAGACCATGTCTTGCTGTGGACAGGTTGCCTCCTGACAAGCGGGACATACTTGGCGTTTAGCAGGACCAGGTTGTGAACTGATCTGCCCAGGAGAGGAAGGGCTTTCATTGGACCTGCTGTATGCATCCCCGGTGTTTGCATACAGCAGGTCCAATGACTTATTTTTCCTGGTGGGACAATCAACATACTGGTGAAAGGTGGGCAGCAATCAGTCCAGGGTGACATGGTTGAAGTCACCAGTAATCAGTGTGAAGGCGTTCGGGTGCTGATGATGGTGATGACGTCACATGCAGTTGGTGCGTCAGCTGATGGGGGGATGTAGGTTGCAATTATAATGGCAGACATGAACTCCTGAGGTAGGTAATATGGCCCATTCCCACGGCAAGCAGCTCAATGTCCGGGCTGCAGAGACGTTCCTTCACGTGCAAGTGTCCCGGATTGCACCACTTCTCACTAATGTAACGCAATCCCTCCTACCTTCTTCTTGCCGCTGCTAATAACGTCTCTGTCCGCAACAACAACACTGAAGCCGGGTACTACCAAGCTGTCATCCGGGATGTGCGAATGCAGCCATGTCTCCATGAAACACATCACGGAGACATGGAGATATGGAGACACACAGCGAGCTTGTCCGCCTAACTCACCAGAGACCTCACCCCACAATGATGGCCGGCACTGCTGGATGAAACCTCATCTTCTTCGCCTTCAGCTTCAGTTCTGCGGCCCTGACACCTCCTCCTCCTCTCCTCCGAGATGTTGGGTCTCACTCCGGGCGGCAGCTCAGCTGTGTGCAGGGCGATCAGCTGGTCGTGGGTGTAAATAATGTGCTCTCCGGTTGCCATTGGTACCAAGCTAATAAAAATGTCTGGGAGATGTCCAGAAAAGTTTTAAAAGGATAAGAAAGTCGTTACCTCCCTGGTTGGCAACGACAGGTAGTAAAGACGAAGGTGAATGGACAGAAATGAAAGAGAAAGGATACAAAAACAAAGAAACACACGGGAGCAACTGTAACAGTCCCCACTTAGCATGGTGCCATGTTGGAAAAAAAATGCCTGTAATTGTCACCACCACCACCATAGAACTACAAACAGACACGAAATGACAAACTTTCAAAGAAAGAAAAATTACCTTCTCTGTATAAATCTTTGACTGTTCTTATAACTTTATTAGTCCATTGTTTTAAAGTTCTGTCTGCTATCTCGTGATGAATGTTGGGATTGTCTCAAAAGGGAGTATGACAGAGTATTGAGGTACTTAAGCGTATGGTCATGTGAGCTTCACACCATGCACTGAAAGAATTTGAAAGTATCGAGTTCTTAGTGATAGCTGAAAGAGCTTTTTTACAGGCCACAAAGGGAAGAACCTCTAATGGGACATTCTTTATTAAATGTTTTTCCATATGCAGCCACTTTGTTTCAGTTTCTTTACCATGTAACCAGCACCATATTGAACGAAACTGGGCTGCAAGATAATTGTGTCTAAAATTTGGAAGATTCAGACCACCCTTGGAGTATGGGGCCTGCAAAGTTGAAAATTTAACTCTCAGGGTTTTATTTTTCCATAAAAAACTTGTAATAGTTTTGTTTATTTCTCACTCTTAGAAACTCTTAGGAATTCTAATTGGGAGACAATGGAATAAATATAGAAACTTAGGGAGAATAGTCATTTTGTGTTCACTCTTCCAGTTAGTGATAAGGGTAATTCTCTCCATTTTTGTAGGTCCAACTTAACTTGGCCTAATAGCTCGATGTGGTTTTCTTCAAAAATCTTTTCTGTACATCTTCTAATTTCTACACCTGGGTACATAAATCCATTTGGGCACCACTGTAAAGGATCAATAAGGTTTCTAATATCATTGTCCTGGATGTTGAATGACATAGCTTCACTTTTTGAGAGATTTAACTTATATCCTGATGCTGCGCTACACTGATGGAAGCACTGAATAAGAGAGGGAAATGAGCTTGATGAAAGAACTTAGAACTAACTTAGAATTCTTAGATAAAAGAACTAAGAGGTAGTTAGCGTAGAGAGCTAGCTTGTGTTCATGTGGGCCAAAGCTAATACCATTAATTGAAATGTTGGAGCGACTGGCAATGGCCAGTGGTTCTATAGCTATTGAGAACAATACAGGGGCACTAGAGCAACCTTGGCGGACTCCTCTGGATAGAGAAAAAGCACTCGACAAGAACCCATTTGTGCTTTAGGACCTTTAAAGAAGGTTTCAATATATTGAATAAATCTATCTCCAAAATTCATTGCTTTAAGAGTTTGCAAAAGAAAACTAGGTTCAATTCTATCAAAAGCCTTCTCAGCATCCATTGATAGTATTAGCATGGGGTTTTACTGTGTACGAGTTGTTTCAATTATATGTAGAAGCCTTCATATATTGTCAGAGCCATAACGGTTTTTCACAAAACCTGTTTGGTCAGAATTAATAATTTTTGGAATAACACTTTCCATTCTTAATGCAATTGCTTTCGATATAATTTTATAATCTGAGTTTAACAAGCTAAGGGGACAGTAGGAAGTGCATTTTTGACGGTCCTTATGTGGTTTTGGAAGTAATATTATGGATGCCATTTCCAATGAATTAGGAAGACTTTTGTCAGCCAAAGCTTCTTTATACATCTTTGTCAATGGAGTTAAAAGTTTATTGGAGAATGTTTTAATATATTCAACAGGGAATCCATCTGGACTTGAGGATTTATGATTTTGTAATAAGTTCATAGCATTTAGAATCCCTTTTTTAGTTAGGTCTGTATCTAGAAGGTCCTTGTCCTCAGTTAGGTCTGTATCTAGAAGGTCCTTGTTCCAAAATCTAGTTTTGGAATATTTAATGAACTTCAGAACTGTGTAACATTAGTATTTTCTGATGTATGATCTATCTTATACAGTGCTTCGTAATAGTGTCTAAATTCAAGATTAATGTCCTGGGGGTTAGTGAGAGTTCTGCCATCATCTGTTACGATTGAGTGAATTAATCTATGGGTTTCTTCTTTTTTAATTTGCCAGGCGAGCAATTTGCTAGTTTAGTTGCCAAATTCATAATAATGGTATTTAGTTCTAGCCATGGCTGATTCAGCTTTGTTTGTGCACAGGTTGTTGTATTGTATCCTCTTGAGGATCAGTGTATTGAGTGTGACGTCACTTTTAGAATTAACATGTTCTACCTCAAGTTCTCTGATATTTTTTTCCAAAGATTGGAGGTTCTTCTTTTTTTCCCTTATTTTATTTGTCCTGTATGAGAGGATTTGACCCCTCATATAGGCCTTTAGGGCCTCCCATATATTTGAGTGAGAGGAAGAGTTAGCATTCGCTTCCATAAATATCTCTATGTGTGGATTCATGTATTGAATAATTTCATTATCTTTAAGCATATATGTTTTAAATCTCCAATGAGAAGTTTGAGGTTGTATGGTATTCATTTCCCAAATCATCTCTATCGGATTATGATCAGACAGTGTAGCTGCTAGATATGTACAATCAACAATATTGGGAATTATGCCTTGGGAAATTAAAAACATGTCAATTCTAGAATATGAGCCATGTACACTTGAGTAAAAGGAAAAATCTTTTATATTCTGATTAAGTTGACACCAAATATCACAAAGGCCCAGTTCTTTCATTCCCTGATATAATAATATACATGCTGCTCTTGATCGAGCAACTGCTCTTGTCGTGGCAATAAACTTTAAACACAGTACAGAAATGACACAAAAGTTGAAATAAAAGTTATACAATAAAATCATACTAACCACTTTGCCCATTTGCAGCTCCAAAATGGGAGGAGGTTAGTCTTTTATCTTTAAATTTTGATCTTTGCCGGAAAACAACTTAAACATGTCTGCTATCCATCCTTTCGAACCCATAATACACCTGTTCCCGCACAGAATTCAGTACGACCTCTGCTGGTCAAACAAAAAAATAGTGGCCGCATACAAACTTTATAACAACAGCTTTTACACTCCAACCAATCACGTCAGGTGATTCCTTAAACTATACAAAAAAATTGTTTCCCAAAGAAACAAAAAACAAAACAAAATGGACTCTCTGAGTTAACGCTTAATCAGCTTCTAACAGAAGCACTGTTTTGTGGATGTCTAAATAGTGTGGATGAGATGTGCGTGTGCCTTTCTTGTCCAGTGTCGTGTCACTGATTAACAACCTAACTCTTCTGATCGGTCAGCAGCTGGGAGGACTTCCACTACCTTTCCCAACTTCCACTGTTTCTAGGTAAGTTCTCATCTTGCAGCAGGACAATGTCACTTACTTTAGCATTGTGACGGCCTCCTGCATAGCAGGGCCTGCTGCTGTGTGTGTGTGTGTGTGTGTGTGTGTGTGTGTGTGTGTGTGTGTGTGTGTGTGTGTGTGTGTGTGTGTGTGTGTGTGTGTGTGTGTGTGTGGTGTATTTTTCAGGTAACCAGCAAGTAGGTGGAGCCCTCTAACTGGGAGCACCTGGCCAGTCTCCCAGTGAGGGTATTTAAGATCAGCTGTCTCAGACCTTCCCTCGCTCTCTCCTGATCCTGACGGCACCATGTTTGTGTTTGGTTGGCTTCGGCCTTCACTCACTATCTTCCATTCATCCATCTACAGACACACTGATAATACTGATTTACACACATCATAATTTAGAGATGTTTGCTTTGTAGTTATTTTTGTAAAATACATTTCTTAATTTTTCCTTAAATACTGCGTATCTCCACTTTTTGTCATGGCTCACGAGCCGGGTCGTGACAAGCTTTTCTCCTATCCTTGGTCCATTTTCGCTGTTGCTGCAGGTGAAGTAAATACTGCTTTCTCCACCTGGTCCAAAACTCATTCAACAGAAACTGAACCTTTTCCCATCTTTTCTGAAGACAGAGATCTTCCTTCACAAACTCTCCAGGTGGGGGCATGATGACAGAAGATTTCATGGTAAGGACGTGATTAGGAGTCAATTGTTCTGGGCCGGATAGATCGTTGAGATGTACAGTGGACATTGGTCTACTACACAATAACCATTACCTCATATAAATATGTTCTCAGTGATGAGCTGTCTAGTCATTTTGCGGATTGGTCAAGGATAGATGTGAGGACACTCCTTATGTGCGGACCTGTTTCTCCAAGACACTGACCATGTGACCGGAAGCAGGAGGATTCATGACGAAGCTGCATCCCAGTTCCTCCATACGTTCTTCTATTAGTCCTCTCATCAATTCTTGGAACTTATTGTGCGCAACTACAAAGTAGGTGCCCTGGTCAATTTGTAGTTGTCGTACGCTGCCTCATACAGCAATAAAGCAACGCAGTGCATTCAGGAAGGCATCAGTGGTGAGGTCTTCCAGTGCCTCTATGTGAATCGCTCTTGAGCACTTGCAGGTAAATATGAGCAAATATTCCTTCAACTCCTTCCTTCCTTCTTTGACATAAAGTGGTCCAAAACAGTCCATTTTGCTGTGCATGAATGGAGGCGTACTTTCTATTCTCTCGTGTGGAAGATTGGCCATTTTTTGTGCTTGATTGGACTTTTGTAACTTTGTACACTTGACACGCTTGAAGATGAGGTTTGACACTTTGCTACTACATCTGAGAACCCATTGGAACATAGTTCATTGATCATCATTCCACAACCCTGATGACACACCTTCTCATGGTAATGCTTAACTGGGAGACAAGGGATGTGATGTCCTTTAGGGAGAATGGCTGGATGTCTGACATGTGGATGGAGTGCGGCCTAGGTCAATCTTCCTCCCACCCTCAAGATACCAAGGCTGTCCACGAAGGAGCTTAACTGGTGGAAATAGGTTGACTTGTTCTTAGGGACGTCTTTCTCTTGGCTTAGAGCCTTGATCTCTTCACTGAACACTTCTCTTTGAACTATTTGAATTATGAATTGTTCAGCTTCTTGTCTTTCTTCAAGTGTGGTGACTTCTATCATTTTTGTCTTTCGACCCTGTGCTTCTTTTGCATGACACTGGAGTCCTGCTATGGCCTTTACTACTCTCAACTTCTCAAGGTGATCTGACAGCGGCCTTTCCTCCGTCGCTTTGGTTGTGAGAACCTGTGCTCTTTTGAGTTCTGGATCTTCACTGTCGATCTCTTCTGCCTTCATCTCTTCTTCCTTAGGGAGTTCTCTGTGCCATAGGTGACTGGAACCAGTGAACCAGTTTGACTCCACAAGCTCTTTGGCAGTGAGCCTGCATGTCACGTGGTCAGCTGGGTTATCTTCAGAGGCAACATATCGCCACTGCCTTGGTTCTGTATTTGACTTGATCCGCTGGATTCGACCAGCCACAAACACATGGAACCGCCTTGCATCATTATTGATGTAGACAAGTATGACTTTCGAGTAAGTCCAAAGTATTCCTTTAGGCATTTCAGTTCCATTTCACGTTTGAGCAGAGCACTTTTCCTTGTGGCTACTACTGCAGCAGAAAGTTCCAATCTTGGGATTGTCGTAACCTTTGTTTGAGGATCTCAACAATAATAAACTTTAAACAGAGTACAGAAATGACACAAAAGTTGAAATAAAAGTTATACTATAAAATCATACTAACCACTTTGCCCGCTTGCAGCTCCAAAATGGGAGGAGGTTAGTCTTTTTATCTTTAAATTTTTATCTTTGCCGGACAACAACTTAAACATGTCCACTATCCATCCTTTCAAACCCATAATACACCTGTTACCGCTCAGAATTCAGTATGACGTCTGCTGTTCAAACCAAAAAATAGTGGCTGCATACAAACTTTATAACAACAGCATTTACAATTGGTATAATCAGATGGCAGGCGCCGTATTTCTGTCCATATAGTCACCATCGTACAAGCAGTAATGCATTTATTCACGTGATTTGAACATGTCTTGTGATTTGTGCATTTTGTCACGTAATGCAAACATTTACTGTAATACTTGCATTTTATCATGTGATGCAAACGTCTTGTGATTCATGCATTTGACGTGGCACTGTGTCTTATTTTGAAAAATTCCTTTGAAGAGTGGCATAAGTGACAAAAACTGTATTGTATATAGTTATGTTAGAAGCCTATGGCAAACTTTTTGGAGTTCAAAATCAATTAGATGAGCATGTTTTTGGTTTTTATGTGCAATAAAATACAATTTTTCCATTTTCGAATTTGATGTGTGTGCCTATTTTGCCCCAATATGTCCATATAGTAAGTTATATGGAAATAATAACTATCTCTTCATATAGCTGAAGTTGAAGATAAACCAAGCATGGGTATGTTAAATAATTTTTAATGTGGTATATAGAGACAAATATCAAAGGTACCAAAAAATGGCCAAAATACGTCAGGGGTGTAAGAGTTAAAGTAAATAAAATGTAGATTATTAAAGAAACTTTCAGCTGATGGTGTTCTAAAACTAATTTCCTCTATGAGAGAAAAATAAAGGATTTCATTCATTCATTCAGTTCATTTTATTCTCTAATGATAACGGTTTCAGCTGAGAGCATATTTTAACAGCTATTCTGCCTCGGGATAAGTTCTTAGATTTGAAAGTTCCATGTCAGTTTGATGTGTATGAATGAACCCAGAGGTTAAAATTTGCCCCTCCTCTATTGTCTTTACTATTTTATCAAGCCTCCAACAAAAACTTTCTTTTCAAACAAAGACATCTACCATTCTTCCTTGGCACAGTGAGGCTTTCCTCTTGTCTGCTACTCACTACATAGTATGTGGTTAGGCATAATAGATTATAGGGAGTAGAGTAGAGTAGGACTTTATTCATCCCTTCAGGAGGTTCCATCAGGGAAATTAATTTGTTATTATTAATATTTGGAGTGTTATTTGTAGTTATTGGAGTCATTTGGAGTGTTATTCAGTATCTTGTTATATTGACAGCAGTGTTCAACAGATGTAGGCAAAGAGCCAAAAGTGTCAGGATAACAACAGTGTCAATATCTTGTCATATTAAGAGGTCCTCCTCCTGAACACAGCGCAACAATATTGTAATGAGACAGATGAACAATGGAATCTCATATCTCTTTCGAGGCTTGAAATGGCTTTAAATGACTTGATGCTTTATTTATTTTTTCAGTCATAATAATTGGTCCCTTCCACCCCCTGGGGCAACAGACGTTTAACAGCCCATATGGTGTCTTAATTTCTATCATGGTCTCCCTCTCTCTTTCTCTCTGTGATCTCAAAATTTCTTGCTGTCCTGCATTTACACACGAAGAGGTAAGGAGTCCACTAAACCAATTGTTAGTCAAAATGAGATTCCTCAGTGACTCTTCCACTGAGGAGTCATCTGAAATTATCTCAATTTTAAGCTTCTGCCATTTTTTTTATTACACTAAAAGGCAGGGGTCCAAACTTTTTCCTGTAAAGGCCACATAACTTTTCCCTTCTCTGATGGGGGTGCCGCGTCAGTTTGTAACAGAAAAATTGTGACGATCGTAGGGGTGCCTAAATGTAAACATTTATTGTCTTCCAGAACCAGATATTAATTACCCTTTCCAGTTATTGTGTCACTTGGGAGAGCGGCATAGAAGTCAGTGAGACTGTCAGACTTGAATGCGTCTTTCAGAACATCACAGTTCTGTAACTCAGCCGACTCAAACTGATCAGAAGGCTGGGCTTCATCAATGTCAACAACAAAAGGGTTCTCGAAAAGACAGATTTCTTTTGCATTAGCATGTATTTCACGGCATCACACACGGAACTCTGCCTTCAGCATTTCCACTGCTTCCACACACCTTTCAGCTGGGAACGGGACGCTGGGTTCTCTGCAGAGAGGTTTTGGGTAGCAGGAAGATGGATGAAGTTGTGCTTTTTCACTTGTTCCAAAACCAGCGCTAATTTCACGTCAAATGCTTTTATGTGGAAATACATGTCGCAAATGAGTTTCCCCTGGCTTCATAGCTGCAAGTTATGGCTGTTCAGCATTTCTGTCACATCTGTTAAAAATGCAAGGAGCCATTCCCATTCTGGAGGGCGGGCATTTTTCTGGTACTGTTCAGGGGCCGTGCCAAATGTGGAGGCGGGCTGCATCTGGCTTGTGGGCCTTACTTTGGGGACCACTGCAAAAAGGAGCCAATATGAATGGATCAGCCTGTTTCTTTCATACATTTATTATTGTTATTGTTACTGATATTGTTATTATTATTGTTGTGTTGTTAATCTGTACATGGTTTATCTATTGCTTCGTCTGTCCGCTCCTGGAAGAGGGGCCCCTCCTCTGTAGTCTTCCCGAGGTTTCTGCCATCCATTTTTTCCCTGTTAAAAGGGTTTTGAGAGGAGTTGTTCCATATCCGATGTGAGGGTCCTACTGCTCGCAGTACACAAAGGTCAGAGGGATATCATCCATGTGCAGATTGTAAAGCCCAAAGACATTTTCTGTGAATCTGAGCTATAAAAAATATCTGAACTTGAAACTTGAATGTAGGTGGTTTAAAGACTTTTTGCGTAAATCTCAGACACATTCTTGGACAGTTTTTAGGCAGCTGGATTAAGAAGAACAGATCAGGACACATTGAAAGCATATCCTTGTTTGCAAAGAAGGTCTGCTGTATGACAAGTATCAGTGACTGGGCCGTCCAACTCCTACACTGACCCTGACCTGGATTGGAAAATGGGAGATATGCCACTGGTATCACTTGGTATCATTTGTTACAAGAACCCCAAAAGGTCATGTATGAACATCGAAATGCTACAAATGATTGATGTAAAAATATATGTTCAAGCTGAAACTGAAAGCAAATGACAGACCATATAAAATAAAAAAAATAAATAAATGAATGTAATTAACTCAAAAACATTTGTATTAAATGATAATTAAATATGAATGGATAGTTTTTTAGCTGTGATTGTAGCATGGCTCTGGGCACAGTGGATAGCGCTGTCGCCTCACAACACGGTGGGTTCGAGTCCCGCTCTGTGCGGAGTTTGCATGCTCTCCCCGTGTCTGCGTGGGTTCTTTCATGGTTCTCAGGCTTCCTCCCACCTCCAAAAGCATGGGCTTCAAGTTCATTGGCCTGTCCCAAATTGCCCGTAGGAGTGAGCGTATGTGTGTGTGTGTGGTTGTAATGTATGTCTTTGTGTGTGGCTCCACGGTGCACTGGCGACGTGCCCAGAGTGTCCCCCGCCTCACGCCCTATGCCAGCTGAGATAGGCTCCAGCTCCCTGTGACCCGCTACAGCGGATACAGTGGCAGAAAATGAATGAATGAATGGTGCAAGGTTCTGAATTAATTGAGAGGTGTTAAATGTGTGAATTTGAGCATACAAGGAATCACAATGATTGATGATAAGCTCTTTCAGATTTTTTTTATTCTTCTTTAGTCTTGCATTTTTGTGTTGTGTTTTTAGGATCATGTCCCATTTAGCCTCAGCTACCACCACAGCTTTAACCCGATTCTTTTTCTCTCATTGCCTGAGGGCAAAAGGTAAATCGAGATTTCTAAGTCCTACCCTGATGCTGCAATTGAACTCACATGCAGCAGAGCTATCAAACTAAGCTGTTTAACCTTGTAAAGGACCAGTGAGGGAGAAGAAAAACACAGACGCCATTACTGTCTGTTGAGACAGTTGAGACCAACAGAAGAGAGTAAAGAATAGGGTCATTGAGCATATTTGGAACTGTATTATGACATTAGAATGTTAGAAAAAAGAACTCAGAGGGCTGGTGTGTGTGTGTGTGTGTGTGTGTGTGTGTGTGTGTGTGTGTGTGTGTGTGTGTGTGTGTGTGTGTGTGTGTGTGTGTGTGCTTATATACTATGATTCGGGATTCCCATTACTACTGACTGCATAGTGGCATGAAGTGCATTGTTTGGGTGGTCTGCATTAAGATACACATGAAGATTTGAGAAAAATATTGTTTCAGTTGCCCCCTGATTTTTAGTCTGGGCATTCAAATTTGACTCTGTGCCCGAGGGCGTCTAGAAAAACTGCATGCTAAGCGGCTGTATCCAGACATTTTTCTGAAGAAAAGCACCCCCAAACACCCACCCCTATTCCCTCTCTCTGTCTATCACTCTATTATCTATCCATCTAGATACTCTACTTCTCAATGTTTTACACGCACATGCACACACCGACCTTACACGAAATTCGGGTCGGGTCGGGCTGAAAAAGTCAACAGTTACTTTCGGGTCGGGTCGGGCTTCAATACCGTCGGGCTCGGGTCGGGCAGAGCTGGAAATTTTTTTGGAGTCGGGTCGGGCTTAAGATGTTAAGATCCAAGCCCGAAACCGGCCCGAACTTTTTAAATAAAGATATATTTATATACTAAGTATCTCAAACGATCTATGGGTATTAAACTACGGAATACGTATATAAAATAAATAATTTAGGTAAAACATAGAAGGCGCTGTATGAGAAACATTCATCTACAGTACCTGTTCAGTTCCCTCCGTGTGTCAGCTGTATCTTCTCTTGTCACTTTACCTTTCCGATCGTGTACACACTGAAAGTAGAGGTAAGATCTTAAGCCCGAATCCAAGCCTGAAAATCAGGCCAGGTCGGGCTCAAAATGTCAATAATTACGTTTGTGTCGGGTCGGGTCGGGCTTTAATACTGTCGGGCTCAGTTCGGGTTGGGCTGGATTTTTTACTTACCTCTAACACACACGCACACACGTACACATACACACGCACACACACACACACACACCCAAACACACACACACATACACACACACAAGAACATCATACAGTTGCCAGATCTACAAATCTGTTGTAAATTAAGTTTTTTTGTAAAAACTGAGTCACAGACCGAGGTAAGCATCATCAGAGCTGAAAGCATATCTTGTACTCGAACTTGTCATCATAGTTATCAGTCTGCCTGTTGATACAATCTGCCATTTATTACAATGAAGAAGAAGAAGTATACTTAATTAATCCCACAAGGGGAAATTACAAAGTCACTCAGTTAGTTGACAAGTATGCAGGCCCCTGAACACAGCACTCAAGGGGGCCTGTAAGCATGCAGTTAGTACAATCACTTCAAACTACACACATCAGGGAGGCAGAGTGACGGGCAGCGGCTTCAGAACGCGCCCCAATTTGAGCAGCTTGTAGGGGGGACGGCGCCTTGCTCAAGGGCTGGGAGGTGAGCTGACACCTCCCACTGTCAGCTCACACTCCTGGTGACTCATGGTGGGAGCGGGACTCGATCCGCCAATGGCTGGGGCGATCCGTCTACGAGACATCTGCTCTACCGCTGAGCCACTGCCACTTTGAGAAACAAAGAGAGGACATGAGATAAAAGGGAAGGTGAAAGCAGTCGGTCTTCCAATGAATCAACTAAGAGCCTGTAAAATGTCACACATTCAGAACTCTATCTCTAAACTTTAACTTTATTATTCAGCAAAATTATGTTCCAGACAACAGAAGGGTCCCATGTATTGTCCCTGCACATATCCATCAACAGAAAAAAAACATTTCAAAATGTTCTTGAAATGACTCCCTTCCTTTTTAAAACACTTGGGCCAATGTTTCTTCAAATTGCTGTTTCACTTTGTTCAGACTTGGGAGGACATTCTTCTCACTTTTACATTCATTAAACATTTAAATCAAAGCTATAAAAGGCAGTATCTTTCTTTAACAAAAAAAATGCCTCAAGAGATTCTGTCCTAAGGGACATGGTGCGAACATCTTGTGATTATAGGCCATGAAACCTTTTATTCAAAAGTGTCTGAAAGAAATAAAAGAAACTGAGTCTCAAAATTTTCACTTCACATGTTTGGTCATGAACTCCAACGACAGTCAAAATCATTTATGAGACAACTTGGATGAAAAACAAAAAGAAAAGTGCAGGTACTTAATTGATAACATTATCAGTGGCAGATTTATTTACATGTTGCATATCTTATGTGGATATTAACTTCATTGCATTGCTTTCTGTGACATTTGCATTGAACAGACCAATCATTAATGATATTAGAGTCTATTGATGAGGCTTATTGTATTATATATCAAATGATACTTCCAAACTAAAAGTAAACTGGTCTACAACCTACAATACTAAAATTATTTTTGCTGAACTGTCAACCAATGCATTACTGTCTTTTTTTTCTCTACATTTATAAAACGCAACTGCAGAGATTCTGTACAACTAGAGATCAAACAGCAGTACATAAAGTTACATCATAGGCAGCGGTGACGTGAAGAAAATCTAGCCAGGGAAATGAGGTCTCAGGAGAGAGATGATGCCTTAAACATATGTATGTATTGCAAATTGATGTGCATCAAGTAGAATTAAAAATGAACAATACAAGTCAACACATGAAGAAAAATAATAACATCTCCAAATGTCCAAATATTTGGCAACTGTCTACAGAACTACAACAATGAGCTTCACACTAGTCTATGTGACCTTTCTCCTAAAATAGAGCAAATGGAGCCAGTAGCCAGCAGTATTAAACATATCATCAACACTGGTTTCCCTGTTAGAGAGAGGGCAACCTCATCAGCTCACATACACTATAGACTGTACTGTGCAACCATCTAAACGAGACAATCAATAAGTTAATGGAAAATTCCCCTACATACAGCATAATTGTTTACAGTCTATTGGCTGTGACCATAGTTGTGACCTTTATATATCAACTGTACTCCATCCCTACATACAGAAAATAATTTCTTCACAAAACCATGCAGGTATGAAAACTGAATTCACTTTTTCCAAGTATATAAAGCTAAACAGAAATACTTTATTTGTTTATTTGTTATTTTATGCGGCTTATTTGCCATTTTGAATAATTAAAAGAAAGAAAAATAAATGTATTTTGTACTTTGAAATACAGCAACTTACAATCGTTGCATTCAACGTAGGAGAAACACTCAACACTGAAAAGGGTGAACAAGTCAATTAAATAATAATAATTACAATAATGAGAATAAGTGGTTGGGTACCACTGATCTGGGGGTAACGAGAGACAATGAGACCTGAAGTGTATTCCGGACATCCGGTCTACTCCACAGTTTTCTTTACGGTCACTGCAGAAAATCCCGCTCCACAAAGACAGGAGGATGCAAATGGAACCAGGGTTTTCAATGCTTTATGTGGGTCAGTGTGTGTGTGTGTGTGTGTGTGTGTGTGTGTGTGTGCATGTGCGTGTAAAACATTGAGAAGTAGAGTGTCTAGATGGATAGATAATAGAGTGATAGACAGAGAGACAGAATAGGGGTGGGTGTTTGGGGGTGCTTTTCTTCAGAAAAATGTCTGGATACAGCCACTTAGCATGCTGTTTTTCTAGACGCCCTCGGGCAAAGAGTCAAATTTGAATGCCCAAACTAAAAATCAGGGGGCAACTGAAACAATATTTTTCCCAGATCCAAAACTTCATGTGTATTTTAATGCAGACAACCCAAACAATACACTTCATGCCACTATGCAGTCAGTAGTTGTGAGAATCCAGAATCATAGAATATATAAACACACACACGCTCTGTCTTGGGGATCTCTCTCTCTGTCTCTCTCCTGCTCTAAAAATTTTAAAAAATAAATAAAAAATGAAGAGGAAAAAAAAATGAGAAAGTTGTTTTGAGTATGACAATTCTTGTTCATTCATACTTTGTAGTTCATAATTACATCCCACTTCAAAGCGGTGATGTATTGTAATTGTAAGTGTTTGTGTGTTCGTCCGTTCGTTCGTCCGTTTGTTCGTCCGTGTCAGGTCTCTGGACAACTAAGGTTTCCATTTCTTTGTTTTTTTTCTTTCTAACATATCATGTCATTCCAGATCCTGTCTCATCAACAATCAGTTCATTCCCTGCACCTGCATTCCCTTTGCACACCTGCAGCCACTCCCCAATGAGCCTCTTCTCCCCATATAGCCAGCTCAGTCCTCTGCTTTCTGCCAGATTGTTTAGTGTTTGCCCTGACCTTCCAGCCGGTGTATCCTGCCTGTTGTTCTGGTTTATGTTCTTGACTCTGCCTGTTTCCCCGACCCGGCCTTTCGTTTGATCCACCTCGGATTTGTCAGCCTGGTTTTTTGGACTGCCTCATGTGTATGACCCCGCCTGGATTATTGGACTCTGCCTGTTTGCTTGCCATCCATCTGATTTGTCTGCTGTTTGGACTGATTACCCGATACTTTACCCCGGCCTGTTTGATTAACCCTTTTTGAGACTCCCGACCTGCCCGTTTGTCCATTGTGCTTTCGGGTTCACCACCAGTCTTGTTCAAGCCGTGACAGTTCGTATGTCCACCAAAAATCTTTGCAGATAGAATCGCTGCAGATAGAAAGATGAAACAAAAAGCGGATTACTCGGGTGGCAAAGGAGATGAAAATGAAATGATGACCTTGAGAAAACTAGGTCAAGGTCAATTTTCAACTTTTGTACACTCCGGAACCGGATAAGCTGGAAAGACAAGGGAGAAGGCCGGTATGAGTATATCACACTTTGATCTATGGTCAAAGCTAGTGCACAGCTTTGACCTACTCTGAGAAGTCAAAGTACTACTGTCAGGGCACCCTGACCTAAGTCGCGGGATTTTGCAGTCTCTAACTGCCTTGGTTCTTGTTTCCTGTTACATGCGTTGTTTTAATGCACTTCATGTTCTGAGTTCATAAAAAACTCGTCCTGTAAATAATTCCTTGACAAATGTGATCAAGAGCATTGAATCTCAATTCTGAGGCTGTTCTTTAAATACTCATTCATACTCTTAAAAATATTCATGTTCTGAGTTAATAAAAAACTTGTTATGTGAATAGTTTTTACTTTTGTGATCAAAAATATTGATTTGCGTCTCAATTTTGAGGCAGTTCTGTAAAAAGTTTTAAAATAAACAAATATAGCAAGTTCTGATCCATCCATATCAATTTCAGACTTAAAATAATGTACTGATTTAAGCCACACTCATTTCCGGTCAAAGAACACCTACTTTCGGTTTCAGTCATTCCGAGTACAGATACGATACAGATAATTGAGATGGTTGAACAGATACAGATAGTGGTGTGCTCGCTCATCCCTAGTCATAACCCTGTACTTCATCTTGTGTTTCATGCCCTACAGATATCTGAAACCAGTCTGAATATAATCACCAATCTCATAATGTCACCAGCCTCTTAAACTTTGTCAGTGGAGTTATTAGTCATCACCACCACCACCGGTGTCTGGACTCAAGGGAAAATTTGTCTTATCAATAATTATTACAGATTATCCTATGCAATAAACTATTTTTTGCTTTCTTCACTCATGTCTTAGAATGAAGTTTCAGGATCCTGAAGGTATCCATAAATGAGTGCAAAGGTAATGATAAGTTTCATTCTTTCCTCCACTCACCTGTCGGTGAACATGACTAGACAAAATGAAAAAAACTTAATACTGAAATTTTAACATTACAGTGCGCACTCCGTCTGTGCGTTCAATGTGGCCCAGGAACCACACACGATTGAGGAATTCGCGATCGAAATCGCAATCTTATTATTTACGGTAATTTAAACGTTTGTGAACCCTCCCCATACTGATATACTGATATTAAACCACCTTCTATTTGTATTACCTTTTCCCACACTCTTATCGACTGTTTAAAGCACTTTTCTGTCTCACGTAAGTCCGAGACCGACGGAACGAGCGCACTTCCGTGTGCCATCATCCAATAGAAGGCACATACGGTATCACGTGACTGCCGACCAAATATCTGCGATAAGGTGGAGTCGTAATTGTTGATACGCGAGGGCGCACTGTATATGGATTTTCATGGACATTGCTATGATTAAAAGCGAAGAACACATATCCCCTAGACGCAGTAGTGGGCCGTCAGGGCCTGCAAGGCCTTCTATGATCCAAAAAATATCTGAATCACAGACTGATGTTTTATTTTGTCCATGAATACTTATTAAATAATTCCAAATCGTCTGTCAGCTTCCTTTCATTGCTTTTCACCTGGTTGCGCTGCTTCCAGACGTGTGTTTTCATAGTTTAGCATTTAACCAATCATATTTCAGCAATTACTTGTTGCCAGGTCAGAAATTTACCTGGACGTCTTCACAATCCAGTTCAGAGGGCGCCCAGCATAAAATAAGTGTCTGTACAGCTGTTGCTTTAAACCAATCAGATTTAAAGTTGGCACCCCCAACGCCTTCTAGAAAGCTTATGCAACATCCGCGTTTTCACACCCTCTGATTGGATAGTGAGAGCGTGTACTAGCCAGAACTAGAAAACTGCGTCTGTAGTGAGCTGCACAAGCAAATATATTGTTGTGTTGATTTAATAGCGGTTTTGTCAAGTCACAGTGGCTGAAGGAGGGGAAGAAATGGATTTGGTTGCAGATTTACTTTCAAAGCCATTTTTAAGACGGACTTTTCAAGAAAAGCCGGACATCCTTAAGAATGGTCTGGCAACTCCAAAGCTAGCAAGCCTGTCACAACTGGGAAAAGGATTTGTCTGCCACTTTTAGTGGCAGTACACAGCCAGAGTGGTCAATACAGTATTTGAGAAGAGAGGTGCTCTAAACTTTAGAGTCTAATGGAACTGTTTCATCACATCCTGGAGCATCATGATGAGTATGAAGACGAGTCTGCACTGTTCTGATGGATTTAAACCACGTCTGGTCGATTTTGAGTTTTGTTTTTTGCTTCACACATTTAATGGCATTTTTGAGCATTCAGACATGCTCCTTTCAATACTACAGGACAAAGAACTGGATGTACAGTTTTGTCTGGCAAGGGTAAAGGAGTTTTGTGACACAGCTGAACGAGAGAGGAGCCGATACGAGGAAATCTTGTATCGGCCACTGCGAGCACACGGAGAGGTCAAGCGCAGGATCAGCGCGCACCACCACCAACTCCACAGCATGTTCTGGACAATATTACGTATTTGCCAGACACAGACCAGGTTTCACGACCACAAAAAATGGACCTTTGTCTCCCTCGTTGACCCGCAGAAGTTTCGGGAATACCGAAAAACTTTCCCACATGCAGCATTCTCCAGCTTGACGCAGAGCCACGGAACACTTTTCGATCTGCCTCGGCTAAGAACAGAACTGACTCGAATGCATGCAATGGATGATTTTGCAGGAAAATCTCCCACTGATCTCCTTGACTCCTTCAGCAGAAAAATCGGAGTGTGAGCATGGTGCAGCTATACACGTTTGTGTGTTAGGCGGGGACAATGCCCGTGTCCACTGCTTCTGTCGAACGGACATTTTCAGCCCTAAATCGAATAAAAACTTATGCCATAAGACAGGGCAGGTTCGACTCAGCATTAGCTTTAATGGTGATAGAAAAGGACTTCTTGATGGAACTGAAACGCTTTTATTGTGGGCAATATAAGGTACACCTGTGTACTAATCATGATGTCAGATCAGCATCTTGATGTGGCACACCTGTGAGGTGTGATGGATTATCTCAGAAAAGCAGAAGTGCTCACTATCACACATTTAGACAGATTTGTCTAAATGTCCTTGATTTTTTACTCATCATAGGGGTTTTTGTGCTGCTCTTCGTCTGGCCCATCACCCAGGACCTGTTTGCCAATGGAGACCCTAGCAGGAGCATAAAGCCCCTGACACATAACTCTTGGGATCATTCAGGTACTCAAACTCCCCCACCACGATAAGGTGGCATCTCTCGGAGGAGCTGCCATATATATATATCTATATATATATATATAGATATATATATATTATACACACCTATATACATACAGTTTACACTGTATGTGTGTGTATCTCTCAGGTCAAGATAATATTTTGACAGTTGAACAACATACTTTAAAGACTGCAACTGTTTTTATAACTCAAAGCAGCAAGTTTCTACTTTTCATTTTTGTATTTACGTTAAAATTCTAACGTATCAATACGAAGAAAGTAAATAAGAAATAAAATTGTAGCTTTCTGACCTCCATTTAGTCTCTGACTGGCTTATTTTGCCTCCTGCCCTGTCAGCTCTACATCTAGCAAACATTTTGCACAATATGTAGAATATTTTTAGTCTGAATTTACAGCAATGTTTGCTGTCAGACATACAGTAAGAGAAAAATAGGGCATTTAAAAGATGAAAGCAACAACAGTCACTTTGTCACTGCCCCCAAATTTATAAAATTCTGGTTGGCTTACACCGTGGAAGCACCAGTGCTTGTTTGCTGACAATTGTTACCGGTGTGAACATGTCCTTCTCCAATTTTTATTTTTTTTTTATTTTTTTTTCTGGCTGGTGATGGTTGACAGCACTCACCACACACTTTGCACTGATTTGGCACATA